>JAQSUU010000782.1:1200000-1800000 GCA_038087645.1 Saccharum hybrid cultivar R570 | reverse complement strand
CTCTCTCTCTCTCTCTCTCTAATATATAAAGATGCGCAGTTCTCCTGCGCGTTTGAGGAAAAAAAAAGTCTCGTCGGAGGATATATTATTAGGGCTCAGCAGCATGTTTTAAAATTTTAATTATTAGAAGTATCATGGAGTCAAATACAAATCAAGAATGTGAAAATTTTGAAGCTAATGTTGGGCCTTATGGTAAATATCATTTTATGGGAATCGTTGATGCAATTACTTCTCCAAGGAGTTTCATGATAGATATATGAATATATCAGAGTCCCTGTTGACAGGAGCGCTTGGAGATTGGCAATCAACGTGCCTGAACCGTGACATCTTTTTGTCTTGTGCCATTTATGTCCCTTTATGTGTCTCCCTGTTTCTCGTCTCTTTTGGGTTTCATCTCTAGCCTACCCCAACTTGCTTGGGACAAAAGGCTATGTTGTTGTTGTTGTTGTATCAGAGTCCCTGTTGACTCAGGTAATATATAAATGGCCGGAAAGTAAGCTAAATGCCACCACATAGACTCATAGAGCCCTTTTATTGGATAGCATCTCATTTTCTATCTCCTAAATCACCCTCAGATAACCATTATCTAATGTATTTTTTTGTTTTAGAAAACATCTGACCCTTCTTTCCGCAAATCTTACTAAGAAAATTCAATCAGAACTTGCTATGAATTTGTGCGAAACAATGTGAAGCTAATAGCTTCAAAGCAAATCATGCAAGAGCTCAGTAGGCAAAACATAGCAGTACATTGCACACTGCACAAGACCCGTGTTGGTAGTGATTGCTATCCTTGTCTTGACTCTGTTGTGCTCAATGATTTTTTTTTTGTTTAGATATGTGTCGTAAGTGCTCTAGGATGTAGAAAGTGGCTTATTCAGGTGGGTAGATCCCACATATTATTCTCCAGTAATAACATTAAAGTTACAATACTTTTTCTCTGTTATTTAGCCAAGTCCATCATGATTTACTTCACACTATCTAAAATCAAGATGTAGAAACACCTGTTCTTTTTTCTAGGGCCACAATCATCCTTTCTGGGATATAATCCACAACTTGTGAAGTTTTTGCTAAATTCCCTTTCTAATATAGCATATCAAATTGTTGACATGACAATGTAGGCTGTGTGAGATACTTTTTACAATATACCAGGAGATATTTAGAGCTATGAGTCTGTCCATACTGTTGCATATGAATGTTGAAGGACCGGAAACGACGACTAGAGGGGGGAGGGGGGGGGGTTGAATGAGAGCCTCAAATTTCTTTCGAAACTTTTGACCACTGTTCCAAAATCGACCCCCCAAAAGGCACACAACCAAAAGCTATAAAAACACGAGCCACAGGGTATCAAGAGAACCTAGAGAAGTTCCCTAGATCACTAGAAATCCAACGCAAAAGACGGAACTCGAATCGGAGCATAGACGTGCAAGAAACGGACTGAACAACACAAACAGGGAACGGCGGACTGTCTGCCACAGCACTGCGGACAATCTGCTACAGTACCCCAAAACAGTCTGCTATAGTACTTCAGACTGTCCGCAGTCCAAAAATCAGAAAACGAACTCGCTGAAATAGTTCTGGACACGCTTCAACCGAGGGGTCCCAGACTGTCCGGGCCTAGGGACCGGACTGTCTGCAAGTACGGACACAGAGCAGCAGCGAAATACACAGAAACGAGCTCGACTCCCGGACTGTCCAAGGGTCACTAGCGGACTACCCGCGAATCGCGAATCAGCAAGAACAGAGCACCCGAAAAATCGCCTCCAACCTAAATCTGTTTGATGTTTCGCCAAATCAAAACCAATTGCCACCAAATTTTAACCACATGGTCACAAGGCAATAGGCGAGCTACCCCTAAGAGATCATCGCCCAATTTGAAGCCAATCAACGGAAAATTGGATGAACACGAAAAACACCAATTTTCTAACCCTAGAGCTTGATTCGCCCCGATCTATGAACTCGTGAGGAATTAGATGAAATCCTTCGGTGGAAAGGCTCAACTCACGTCCTATTTCATCTCAGCTCAAAAGGAACGAATCGAAACGGTCTCAAAACGACGAATCGAGCCACACAAGAAGGGGGGAGAGGAAGAACGTGAAGAACAAAACGCAAATCACAAAAGAACACATCACAAATCGAATCCCGGAGGACACGAGGAGGTTAGTACCTCCATTCCCGCAGCAATCTTTGGTTTTTACACAAATTCACCAATTATGGACCTCTCTCACAAGAAAACCTAAGGGGAGGGGAAAAACTAGGGAAGGAAGAAGTAAAATGAAAGAGGTGAGGGAGATGGGGGCTCTCTCATCCTATTTAACAGGGCTATTATACAATCTCAGTTTTGTCCTTAGATATTTTGATTCGAACCACATAACCCCAAGGGCGTTATGGTCCAACCCAAGGTAATCTTTATCCGACGGCCACCGCACCCTTCATGAGATAGCTTCGCCTTGATGCGAACTCCTCGATGTCGCTACGTACCGTTCGTTCCTCCTCGGAACCTCTGTCCGGATTTTGAGGCCCAAACCTAGGAAACCGGCCACCGATGGTTTTCCAAACCATCAAATCGCCCGCGAGTAGCGTACTCCATACGCGTCCCCCGCCACTCGACACGTGTCACCGCCGTCCTCGACCGACCGTCCGCCAAGTCCTCCTGAGCCCCGCTCGACTCGCACGTCCGCCATCTTATGTCGGTCAACACGGTCACTCCCATGTACACTTGCGCTTGTTGATGTCCCAAATGTTAGCTACCACGGCTGGTCACTCGGCCTCCTGGTCCCTCGGTCCAAGCCTCACGTCCGCCCTTTACCGCTCCCGGTCCATCAGCACGGCACGTCCGTACTTGACCTTCACCTCGCCGTCGACCACCGCCTCCGAGCTCCACACCTACACACCACAAGCCAAGAGACATGTCGCACAATCCAACTCACGCCATGGTTAGTTATAAACTCAACCTAGGTCGTGGATCACGTTGACAATCACTCATCACAAAACGAACCACACAAAAGTATTACCTGTTTTGGTGTTCCACGCTATCAAGCAGATGTCCTGTGTGACTGCACAAAACATTGTAAGAAACTCTGATCTGAAGAAAGCATCACAATTTATTAGAGGGGAGTATCAAGTGAAATTCTGACATCACATGGAAATCTGAGGTTTTGTTCCCAGCTGTTGGAACCAATGAAAATTTTATCCCCATCTGTAAGGACTCATACTAAATGTGAGAATTACAAGACTGTCAGTTGTAGGCTTTTAGTTTTCAATTTTGTTGGAGTCATCTGCACAATAACTTGATTCATAACGCAGATGAAAGTTGGTTTAAACCTGACTGATATACAACATGGTCCACCTTATTTTTTTCCAAACAAGTTTCTTCCATTAACATGAAATTTTCTGGTACAGGTAATCCATTCTTCACACTTCTTCAATATATCTTTACACTTCTTCAATATATCTTTCTTATAACTAATGAAGGATTCACTAAAATGCTGTGATTTTCCAAAGGCATATCTTGTGTTTCCTCTTCCATCCTCTTGATCAGCAACCAGTTTCCTAACAATTTTATGTATACTAGAATTGCCTTCTGCTATGTTTTCAAGTAAAAAGAATCTATGAAGCTGATACTGCTTACTAAGGGAATAAACATGAAGGCATGGAATTTTGGGCGTTTTACTGATATTAGTCTAATAATTTACATATCCTCTTCCTCTCAAATCAAATAGAGCAATTCACTTGACGGTTCTGCTTTGCGATGCCTGCATATAGATTAAGTAAAGGGTATGAGAACTGTAAGAGGAAATATGATTAAATCTGTACAGATATCTCAGTGCAGGCTTACATTTTGTCCGGAAGCAGGGCTGCTTCAGTGCTGGATCATCTTCAGGAGGTTGCTGTCCAAAGATCATCTCACAGCTCATGTCCTCAAAATCTGAACAGTGGTAATATAGTAGACATAAGTACATAATATAATATTCCATTACCCCTGAGAAAGGGCTTGTTAGAACAGAACATAAGCTAGTATCTTCTTTTTTTTTTTGTATGAATCCGATAGAGATAATTTAGTAAGGTTTTAAACACTGCTTTGCAATATATAAGAATGGAGAAAGTAGTGAAGATAAGCCTGCAGACCATAAGTGGTGCCATTAAGCTAACATTCATGTTTGTTACCACTTATCGGTGATAGCAACTTGACAGGACAAAAAGAGTGCCTAGCAAATTCCAACACAAATTGGTCTTGAATTATCTGGACTGATGTCATTAAATGTCAACATCTTTTGACCTTGATACAATGATTTGTGTGGTTGAAATATTCACCAGGAATGAGTCAACGCTCAAAATAATTGCTTGGGTAAACGAGATTAATGCTCTGATCATTGAAACATGTTGGCTCTGCGATGTTAGGTCAAGTGTACTCGGTAATAAGCACTAAATCGTGGAATGGTTGGAAAAGACACTATTATCTCACAACTTGTCTCTGTTATTAGCAGTTTTCCACTAAGAGTTACAAGTAGGAGCTACCCCATTTGCTCTGTACAGCTTTGATTGCAATTGCTCTACAACCTGCAAACATGTTGGTCCCACTTCAATCTTTTCTGTCCACCAAATTGCACCTTGTGATTCCCATGCCCAAAAAAGGCATAGTGTCTCAGTTCAGATGGTGTACGTGGCAGGATCATGAGATTAAGGTCATGTTTAGTTTCCAAAAATTTTCAAGATTCCCTGTCACATCGAATGTTTGGACATATGCATGGAGCATTAAATGTAAACGAAAAAAAACTACTTACACAGTTTGGTAGAAAACCACAAGACGAATCTTTTGAGCCTAATTAGTCCATAATTGGACACTAATTGACAAATACAAATGAAAGTGCTACAGTAGCCAAAGCAAAAAAAATCGCGAACTAAACACACCCTTAACATATCAAGCTAACTTCTGTATTTTTAATGTGAGAATCTTGGCGCGTCGCTTTCAGAGTTAAGATTCCATTTCAGAGCTAGTATGACGAATTGTGTGGCTACAGACATCTTACATGAAATGTCCATATATACAAGGACTTCACCAGCACTATTTAAAGTGGAAAGATCATATTCTAAGTTCCCTTCCATTTGGTGGCAATCAGTGTAATGTTGAGCTATAGAATAATTAGGCTTGTGACCAAGGAAGTTACAGTTAAGGTTTTGACGCAATTTCTGACATTGTGATGATGTTGGCTTGACTGACAGTCCACTAATTTCCTCCCAACTTTAGTCAGTGGCTGGAGTAGATTGTTTTTCTTGGATTCTAAAACTTTGAAGTAATTTACTCATATATGTTATTCTCTCAGGTAATTGTCCCATGGCTAAGACCGAGTGGAACTTACTGGGAGACATGTAGACAGCCGTGCCAAGTGAATCTTGGATGAACTTCTGGCATGGGATTTTGCACAGGTTCGTGCACATTCCGACACAGTTGGTGCTTTCCAGAAATCTGTCAGAGTAAGATAATGAAGAAAAAGTTAGGAATACTCTTGACCATTTTTTGGTATGCCTGTGCCTAGTGCCTTACTATTGTTTTTTCTAGAATTCTTTTTGGGGTAGTTGCACTGCATGGGTAGAATTGTATATTGCACTAGCCTGTACTTTTTTTTTCAACTGTATCCCTATTTTTGTAGCTAGTCTGTGGAGTATGAGTAGGATTGCGAGATCGCCACAATTACGACATGGGCAGTACATGTTGCATCTCAGCCTTAGTTCTTCCATACCTTTTCCAAGTGGTTTTACTTGAGTAAAGATTGACGTATTGCAAAAGGTTTATGCTGAGCTAATTTACGGTGCATATTCATAACCTGTCAATCCCACAACAGCTAATCATGTTTAGATAGATCTTAAGAATTTGTACTAGCTACGAAGTGCTTAGACACAGAAATCGTTTGGCCAATATAAATATATGATGACACATCAGACTATATAATTATTTTGTTTCAGTTATATTCGTACCTGTTAACTTCTATGACTAACCCAGTCTGCATTTAACTTTTTGTATTCAATCAAAGAATTTCTGGATGACGAATTAATACCTGCATTTGGGTATGTGGACCACATTCTTCTCTTTCCTTCCATCAACTTCGGATTCCCTGACCTTTCAACGTTCAGTGACACAATGATTACTCATACAACTTTATGGACACTGCTGGGGCTGCATATATATGTAAGAACGCAAAAACCATATTGCAGCATGTTCCATCCATGACTGCATGTTCCACTACTATATGCATGCACTATATGCTCAGCATTAACCCTTAACAATACTCTGTTCAGGCCATAACACTGGTCATTTCTGGAAAGAAATATCACATGGAGGAGAAAGCGCGTTTGAACAAGAAGGCGAAGTATGTGTATGCATATATGTATTATACCTCACATGGTCCGACGAGCCAAGGGAAGAATATCGTGGTGAAGGCGGCAAAGTACTCCCGAGAAAATCTCGAGGGTGGCATCATCACCTTTATCTGCATCCACACCGGTGCAAGTGTTGTCAGTTCAAGATGAGGTAAAATACAAACAAAATTCACCTTATATTCAAAGAACCCCCTACTTTCTAAACCGTCTATAATAGACACCTCGTGTTTTTCTCCTGCCATTTTGAAAGTATTTTTATCTAGCTTGCAATAGTTTTGCGGGGAGCATATATAAAAAGTATACTTGCCATTGTGAGGATGTAGCTGGGGAAGGCCCGTTCAAGAGCGCTGGCCACAGTCTCCCACTGCTGATCAACCCTGAACAGCGCGGAGATGGCCAGTGCCGCCTCTATCAGGCCTTCGTAGCCGTCCTTTCCGTTCTTCACCCCTGCACACAGGCATCAGACATGCATGAACCAAATGCTGGTAGGAGTAGCAATCACATGACTGTAGAGAGATTTCTTTTAACATCTTTTCATGCTTTTTCCCGCTGTCAACGCCGTGCTGCGACAGGGTGGGAAAGAAATGAGAGGGCATGTCCGGGATCTTGTTAATTTGCAGGGGCACAGGGCACTGTGGAGAACAGTGGAGGACACCGTGGTGAACACAGTGTTTGCAGCTGATGTAGGCCGGCCGTTCAGTTCGTATCCAACGCAATGTTTTGCTAGGCGCTAGGCGAAATCTAGGCGATGACCCTTAGCCTAGCGACTAGTCCAGCCTAGGCTAGCCTAGGCGATGCTAGGCGTTTTTCTAGGCGTTTTGCCAATTTAGTATAATATATACATATATAGCATAAATCATGAATAATTTAGATAGACATACCTTAGGTCCTTAGTTGTAGTTTGATACAACACATTACTGATATACATGCAATCAGAGTAATCAGTCACCACATTACAAGTATATACATGCAATTAGTCAACAAATTCATAGATATAATGATATATACATGCAATCAGTCAACAATTTCGTAGATATATACATGCAGTCAACAATTTCACAGATTCATCATAGATACAATGATATACACATGGAATCAGTCAAGAATTTTAGATTTCAGAACACTTAAAATGAAACAGAGGAGAGGAGCAGGGGAAGGGAACAGAGAATAGAAGCAGGGAAAGGAATAGGAAACAGAGGAGAGGAGTAGGGGAGGACATACAGACCTTGGGCCTTGGGGCTTCTCACCGGCGGAATCTGCTTCCAGGCGCCTAGAGGGGCGACTACCCCCTAGTCCAGGCGCCAGGCCATAGCCTAGCGACTAGTCGCGCCTAGGCGCATCCTAATCGTTGACTTTCAAAACATTGATCCAACGGACGTGGTAAGGCACAGATCGGAGCTAGTGTTGTACCACATGCTCGCCTAATCTACTACTAGTCTACTGCTACTACCCCCCACCCCACCCCAAAAAAAAAGATCAGAGAATCTTGTACTGAGTAGTGATCTAGTGGGTTCGAAAGAATGCACAATCGTTAAACAGGTAGGTATGAGGCTTGAAAGTATGGACTTGTTTGGATCCATTACCACTAAAAATTAGCTATTATAGCTAGCTAAAAGCTAATAGCTGCTAATTTTTGGTAAAAGACCGCTTTGATCTACCTGCTAATAATAGGTGGTGGGACAGTGGCTTCTCTACTCTAGACCAATTGGCTAGAGCAGCTGAGTTGCACCCAGAGACCCGGGTTCGACTTCCAGCGGGAGTGGATTTGCGTGGCCTGTATAAGTATTTTTGTTCAAAAATGAATGGGAATGAGGAATCTCCCCGGTTCAAAAAAAAAGGTGGTGGGATAGTGAGTTGGGGATGCACATATAGACTATTAGCAACTATAAACCTGCTAATAAAACTATTAGTTAGCAACCCACTAGCTAATAATTAGCAAGTTTATTAACAGGTCTGTTTGATCCAGTAGTACTAATTTTAGCTTTTAATTATTGGTGTTAATAGATCAAACAGGTCCTATATCCATGTGGTTCACACATCATCGTACATGATTCCGGTGGAACGCTCGAGACCTTACAGACAACCAAACAGGCAAGCACACATCTAATAATATAAATAGAATATCACGATCTTTTCACATGTATCTCTATATAACTAATTAAACGACCTTAGTGCTAACGAACTCTGGTATTCTTGCTTATATATTTATTTGGGTAATTGTGGCTAATTAATTTCTACGGAAGCAAGTTGACCACCATCATATTCCCTGCTTGGATATCTTATAGCGCAAAAAACGAAAGAAGTTTGGCGAACAAAAAAAAAGATTAAGGATGGATTCACAGTCACTACTAGATTCCTAGACATGCGCGCACCTCACACCTGTGCGAATGGCGGCTTTGGACCTCTCTTTGCCGATATGCTGATGCACACTTCCGTCTAATTTTGTTGCAATATATAATTGTACCTTCTATATATTGAATGAAGTATACTCTTATATAAGAAGCTTTTCGTATCTTTTGGCTTAAATAATAGCATAAAGAAGACACAGAAGTTTAATTTATAAGAGAGGCTGAAAAAGTAGCCATCATCAACACTAGTAGTTAGTCCCTATAAATCGAGGAGGATATATCTATGCTTGTTTTGGACAGAAAAAACTTAACGTCACATCGTTTGCAGTCGCTTACATGGTTATCAACATCGATCGACACCATTGATGACATGGTACTACTCCTATGCGCACAAGCAAGCCAAAACTACTAGTACTAGAAGCACATGAGATGGATCGCAAAAAAAAAAAGAAGCACATGAGATGAGACGACGACAATGATGAATCCAAGCCCGAGAGAGAGAAAAAGACACACGACGACAGTTTATAACAAGAAAACATGTCTCTGTATTTTTGCACAGGGGAAGCAAAACATGTCTCTGTATTTTTTGCAGGGGAAACAGTGCGCGAGATACTACGTGCGAGCAGCTCTCTCTTGGAATCATAAAGCATGGTATTGTTCGCCCGAAACTTTGTCGGCTTGGCTCATGTCCGGAGAATGAAGCAATCGCAGTCATGGAAGGAAGAAACTTTCGATCATTCCAATGGTGGCGAGAACGAATGAGTACGTGTGCGGGCGCGCAAAGTACATACCAGAAGCTTCTTGAAGGTTCCTTGACAGGTACCCGATGGCCAGCTTGTCGAACCAGTTGTCGCGGTACGTCGTGGTGGTGGTGGTGGCAGGCGCTGGCGGTAGCGGCGCTGTTCTCTCCCTCGCGGGTGGTGGTGGTGGTGCTGCCGGCCTCGCTGGTGGCGCCGGCGCCACCACCACCTCCCGCGGTCTCGCCATGACGCCTCTCATGGCGGTGAGGCGCTTCCTCCTCGTGTAGCTCTGTTTCCTCACAGAGGGTGATGACGATGACCATGACGATGCTGGTAGGACGCCAACGCCATGAGCGTGAGCAAGGAGCATGCAAGTGGCGGCGACCTCCATGTCTCCCGTTAACTCCGTGCGTGCGTCGAGTGAGTGAGAGAGAGGAGGGGAGGGAGAGAGAGAGGGAAGGAGCGATAGAGAGGGTGCTCGGTATATAGGAGTATGTAGCTCTCTACTACGTCTACGGCGTTGTGTTGTGGTTGTTGACTTGATATATTAAACGCAAAGAGAGCAAGGTGCAATTTGCAAAGAGAGGCCGGGGAGCGAGGAAGAGCCCAAATAGCAGGGAGGCGGCATCTTCCGTGTGCTGGGCTCGGAATCAGCTGGGAGGTCAGGTTAGCTGCCTGCAGCTGCAAGGTGCATCATCGGCCATATACGCATGCACATGCACAAAGCCACCATCTGGGCACACTGTACACGAGCCTGCATATTTCCCTAACATTCACAGGGAGTGTATAGGGAGGTTAATTAATAGAGTGTTTGGTTTGATGAGGGAGTTAGTCCATCGCCCTCTCACTCTTCACTTATTTTTATTTGGTTCGTGCAATAGAATGGGTCGATCCATCGTCACTCACTCGGAAATTACTTTTCGGTCTCACTCATTACTCTTCGGTCTTTGTTATCTGCATGCAAAAATTGTTTGCGCAACATGAGGAATAATTAGGGGGTGTTTGGTTCATTTTTCACCTCCTAAATCTAGTCTCATTTAGTCACTTTTTATCTAAACATTTTGACTAAATAGGATTAAATGGGCTTTAGCCAACTAGTCACTCAAATGTTGCTAAATGGGACTAAACCTCACCTTTTAATCTCACTTTGGAGCCCAACACCCTGACTAAAAGGGACCACCAAACCAAAAAGGGAGCCACTAAAGTTTAGGAGCTAGTTTATGTGACTAAACTTTAGGAAGTGCAACCCAAACATGCCCTTGTTAAGATAACCGTCCAAGCACCAAAACAAGTTTGACTCAGTAAATTAAAGCGTACCCTACAAATGGTTCCATACCATGCATATGTTTTGGGGATAAAAAGCAGAACTGCATTCGGATGTGACTCGATCGGCTGTACATATACAAGCAACAAACACAATCATACATATACTCCTATGTAGTATCGACAACATGTTACAAACCATGGATGGACACACGTCTTCGAAACGAATGAAATTGCATTCGGATGTGGGCTAATAATGTCGGCATCACGATTTGAACCCTTCTATGGCTTCACGATGCCACCAAAATGGGTGGTTCGTGAACCTAGCTAGCCTGGTACTCGGTCATACGTTTATCACAAGGGGTCGATGGCGACACTGGACAAGACATCTGCTCGGGGAATATTTGGGGACACCACCCTGCCATGCATTTGGAATACCACCAACTAATCTCGAAACTACCGATTACTATATAATACAGTATATACATACAACTGGAACTATATATAGTAGGACATGCCTGCAGTGGTTCTTACTAGTAGTATAAACAAGGTGGTATTGCAGTGATCTGAAGTCGAAGTTGTGCACATCGATGACGCAGCCAGTTTTTTTTTAACAGCTTAGACTTTTGAACCAACTTAGACCATGTATGAAACTCAAAATATATAAACCTTTATCGTGCGCGTATGACTTGTCATTGTTGCAATTTGAGCACTTTTTTTTTAATTCGAATATGGTTACAATATCTAACAAATACATGGGGACCATAAATGTGTTTTTCATTGCAACTACTCCGTAGTACCTAGCTCTGTCCTAGAAAGGATACAATTCTAGATTTGATCTAAGTCAAATTAATTTATACTCCCTTCGTCTTAAATTATAAGTCATTCCAACTTTCTTGAGAGTGAAAACATCTCTCAGCTTTGACCAAATTTATATAATAAAATATTAACATTTATGATACTAAATAAGTTTCATTAGATTCTTAATTGATTATATTTTTTTGTAGTATACCTATTTGATATCATAAATCTTTGTAATTTTCTCAATAATTTTGGTGAAATTTAAGATGCTTTGACTCTCTAAGAAAATAATATCAATATTTATGACTCCAAAAAGATATACCGTGAAAATATATTTTATGACAAATCCAATGACATTTATTTAATATGCTAAATATTAATATATTTTTATATAAACTTGGTCAAGTTTAAGACACTTTGACTTAGCACTATGCTAGAATTGGATCCTTTATGTTTTAAAACTAGAAAATGTTAAAATCAAATACCAAAAACATGTATAGTGTTAGCAAATCTTGGTTTCTTGCCTGAAAGAATAATTGCAAAAAAAAAAAGAGACAGAAAGGGTGTCCTTTGTTGGAAAACGGTGGCATCTTATCACAGACTGTAGCATCAATAGCTGTGACGCACCTCACTTCGGCATGTGCATCATATGCGCAGTATTGCCCATACGCTGACGCGACCTTCGTCGTTCAGCTTCGGCGGCCGCCACGGCTGCACGCAGAACCTTGAGGCAGGCACAGCACCTTCGGTTCATTGGTTGGGTGTGAATTCGACGCAGTACTACGAAGGTCCTTTGCCCCTCACTCGTACACTGATGCAACAGCCAGCCCTTCACTCAGCTGTTGCTTCAGACGCAAACCCATGCAGTGTGACATCACTGTAGTGTACGGTCGCGCAGCCAGACCAATCATTCGGCTGCCCTGCTGCTTCTGTTGCGTGCTTGCTGACGACATTTCTGCCCACCAAGGAGATAGCCCACTTGGAAGCGACCTGACGCATCAACAGATGAAGCCGACGAGGGAGGCAGAGTTAACATTTGACAGCCTGTCTCCAGGAGCATATTGGGCACAGCACAGGAGTATCTTCTTCCCAGGTCAGCGGCAACTCACCTTAATGCAAGGCTTTTTTATCTCTTTGTTTATCACTGCACTGCTAGCTTGATTCCACTCATGAAGCTCATTGACTGGAGGCGTTTGCACAAGGGTCACTGGGTCCGGTAAAAAATCTCATATCTGATGATGGCGTGCAAATTTGCTCCTTTTTCCAATTTTCATATATTCAGATTGATTGGAATACAGACACAAAGTTTAAGGCGTTTTTCTTAAAAAAACATAAATAAGCATTGAGGCATGGTGGCAGGAAGAAACAAACCCACCCTGCCACCCCTATCCTTCAACAAACCCATCCATTCACGAGCCACAACCAATGCTGCACTTGCAACGGGCGTCAGCTCGCGGTCGCCTTGCCGGCGACCTTCTGCGCAATCCAGCCGAGGCCGTCGTAGAGGCCCTCGCCGGTGATGGCGCACGAGGCCTGGATGTGCCAGTCGTGGTTCTTTATGCTGTGGAGGGAGAGCGCGTCGGTGATCTCTGCGGGGGGCATGGCGTCCTTGAGGTCCTGCTTGTTGGCAAACACCAGGACCACCGCGCCCTCCAGGTCCGCGTGCTGGAGCAGCCGGAACAGCTCGTCCTTGATGATGTTGATCCGGGCACGGTCCGTGCTGTCGATCACCACGATGACGGCGTGCGTCCCTCGGTAGTATGTCGCCCATGACGTGCGCAGGCTTTCTTGCCCCCCTAGATCCCAGACCTGGCTCATTCAAGCAGTATGTTAGCACAAGCTGTTTGTATGGCAGCTCAACTCTTATGATATTAGGTTCGGCTCTGGAAAATGCACTGCATGTGGTCAGAATACAGAACATACACAGAATGAGCTCGTTCTCAAGTGAAACATGTATGTGCCATTACCGGATTTGTTACATAATGTTAATTAATATACAAGTAACACGCCAGTATTGTTGATAAGCAACAAGAAGAAAGATCTCCTTGATCCTGCAGAACTAAAGAGCTAAAGAGGCGACCTTGACACCACAGAAGTAACATGTTAAATATTGTCACAAAAGTTCACACCACTTGCAGCAAAATACTTCTTTTCAGGAGACAAGTGAGCATTGCACCATGTCCTGTCTTAAGCATTTAAAAATTATGGATTCTTTGTCATTTTTCTATTAGCAACTCCCTGAACAGATGTTTTTGTTTCCTTGAAGAAAGCATGAAGAAAATAAATGTAGCACTATAAATTGCAAACACTTATTCCATAAAGTGGTGCTTTGATGGTACAAGTTGCCGAATGTCTGAGAATCTGTGTTTTTTATTTTTCATTTTGCAATGCAGCCGCCCAAAGAATATATTCTCCAATCAAAGGTATGATTGCAGACAGGTAATATTCTTAGCAGTGTTTGCACAGGCCAACAAAGAGTTTTAATGTTTTAATACCCATGTCAGTCTATGAAAATTTCAAAGTTGATGGAGAGTAAACTAAGGACTCAAATCTTCTAAATCTTTACCTAGTGAATTTGATACAGTTTAACTGATTAGTGAATTCGATACAGTTTAGCTGATTAATATAGCACAACTATATGATGATGAACAACTCAATATTTTAAACTAGCAAAAACAAGGAAGGCCTACTCAAAGATGGAGGCTGAGCCTAAAGGAGTACACCACCACCACAACAATGATCAAATCCAATGGATTAGAACTGGAGGTTGAACTCTCTAATGTGTTACCCAAACAAATATGCAATGGCAAGATTTAATTATTTCATCACCAAATCAACTAATGTGTTGGCCAAACAAAAAAGAAAAATACTAGCTGCCTGTCTGATCTAGAACAGGAATTAGAAAACTAGGTTGGAATAATCCCCGTGACGGAACAGAGAAAACATCGTTGTCCATTGTCAATAGTCAGGTGGCCATCACAGCTAGATTAAATGGTTGAGGAAAACAACTTCCAAAGGACAGATCATACACCCAACCACTGAATCCTAAACTGTGCAGTACTCCACTTCTTAACAAGTGAAAACAGTTGAACTAAAAGGCACCAGGCAAAGGGTGGACTTGTACCGCCAGTGTTGATGGATTCATGCAGTATACACCACCGGTATCTTATCGATTCGCAAGCTAGAGGTTCTCAATTTGTCATGAACTCTCAAGCACAACCTCAGATACCTACACCTCTCAAAAAAAAAAAAACCTCAGATACCTACAATGGCCCTGAACACAGCTAGTGGCATCTCAAATTCTCAATCCTCCTACAAACAACGCAACAAGGGCAGCGAAAGCGACACAAAATTCCACCTTTCCCCTCTACGGCTCTACCTGCACAGCATAGATCTTAGGCCCGCCTAACGGAGAAACCGGCCTCCGCCGCAGCGGCCGATCCGGCGGCGACCGCGGGCGCAGCGAATCCAGCCTTGAATTCGCGCTTTATGGCCCACTGTGGCCCCGGGTGGGAGGAAAGAACGAGAGAGAGGGGGGACCGGGCGGGGTGGGGGAGCTGACCTCGAAGCGGAGGTTCTTGAAGACGACCTCCTCGACGTTGCTGCCGATGGTGGGTGCGGCGGTGACGGCCTCGCCGAGGTGGAGCTTGTAGAGCGTGGTGGTCTTGCCCGCGTTGTCGAGCCCCACGACGACGAGCTTGTACTCTTGCGCCGGGAACATGAGGAACCACACGCGCGACATCCACGCGCCCATCCTCGCTCTCTCCCTTATTACCGCTGAGGGGTCAAATCTGAATCTTCCGCGCGCGCCGGCGGTTGGTGGGTGGATTGGGGGATCGGACGCTCGGGGTCGGATAGATCTCTTGGCGGCGGCGGAGGAGGAGACCGGAGTGGCCGGTGAAAGAAACGAGGAGGAGGAGGAGGAGGAAGGAAGGAAGGAATCTAGTCGTCGCCTGCCGGAAGAGGGAGGAGCGGTTGGATGGATGGATATTCGTGCTCCGTTCGTGCCAGGCAGGAAGTTTCTTCCGTCGTTGGGAGAAGGAAGAAAGCGTGTTTTGGGCCGGGCCGGGCCGGTGTACGACCGACGCAAGGGGGCAGGATTAAAGTCCGTCCACTTACACATTTTATTATTTACAAAATTGCTACTCCATACATAGTTCTAAATGGAAAACTTTCTCAAAGAAAAAAGTTGGAAATGGAAAAGAGGGGAAAAAACGCTCTAGGTTTTGCATTGAAGTTCATAGAAAAAAGGCGGAGTATATGTTAAAAGAGCTCTAACGTTAAAATGAATTTGCATGGAATAAACATGGTATAACAGCTCTTTATCCACGAGCTACTTATCTCCTTACTCGCTCCTACTCGCTCCAAAGAATTTGAGAATTTCAAGCAGCCTAGAGGAGGACCTTCCAAAGAACTAGTTGATCCGGGTGACGCGCTACATCTCTATGGGCCATGGCTTGTGGTTGTGGTTCACAAACAAAATCGGGTGTGAGTTGACAGTCTACCATCTATCCAATCTCGTATCATATCACCGACTTCACGTAAACGAACACTTCAATGTCCCCATCCACGCTAAAATTAGGACGCGTTTGGTTTCACCTATGGAGCAATTTTTTTCTAACTTCTGCTGTTGGAGCAAGTGAAACTGAAGTTCTTTTAAAAAATATGTGGTAAAATAGCTTCTTCTGGTAGATGAAAATGGTGAAATGTCTATAATACCCTTCTATTTTTCTTGGCCTTTTCTATTTTTTCTTTCTTATTTTACCTTGTATCTCTTCTAATATTTATATCCAACTTATCTTCACCATCCTCCTTGAGTCATCGGCATCATCTATCTTCTGAGCCCGCCGTGCTCTCTCGGATGCTGCCCTCCGCCTCACCACCTCGCCTGAGCTCAGACTCACCACCCCGCCAAGGCTTGAACACTGCCTTCCGCCTCACCTCACCTCCCTTCCTCACCTGGGCTCCGACGCCGCCCTCTGCCTCACCACCCCACGTACGCTCTAATCCGGCACTTGGGCTTGTCTTCTCCACCGCTCAGGCCTATAACATCATACTTCGCCCCAACGCTGACGGATGGCATTGCTCTAGCTCAACAGCACGCTCAGGCCAGCCTCAATCTCTCCCTCCGCCACGTCAAGGGTAATTTCGCTCTGGGACCACAGATGCGAGCGGAGTGGAGGGAAGCCACAATTTTCAGCTTCGCACCCCACCTGTGCCTTCCTTCGACAGGATTTGTGGGGCTTCACACGTGGAGTCAGAGCGTCTCGACGTGTTTGGTTGGCGGAGAGGTGAAGTTGCATGTGAAGTTGTTAGTGAAGCGCAACCAAACATGTCCTTAGGATGGTGCAACTTATAGTCAGTTTGGGTCAAGATTTAAATAGCATTGAAAGCATCTAGGCCCCAGTGTTGGTTTCGGCAATTAATGACAACACATAATTACCATGACTAACGTGTGTTTTGCAGAAACATTGGTAAGTTAGGTCATGGAGATGATAACTGCTTTGGGCAATATGGCAGTCATGTCCCTTGATGGAAATCGTTTCGGTTTTCAAAGGATCAACAATAAGATTAAGGACGGTTAGTTCCGGATGTCAAGGTGTTGAGATACATCTGGAATAGTCGTTAGGATCTTTGTTTCTTCCTTTGACCGTACTATGAAGAGGGGCATGAGCGAGTAGCTTGACCCAGGTGAGTCTTATGTTTAGGTGTGGTGCACACTTGTCAAACTTAGCACTAGGTAGCTCGAGAAAAGCTCAGAGTACAGTTAGAAGCGACTTGGTTCAAGTTGCATTGCGTTTAGAAGACGTTTGAGCCGTTTACCTATGACCGGACGCGGTCCTGGTCATGACCGGACGTGTCCGGTCAGTACTAAAAGTTAACTGCGTTTTCGGCTGACTGACCGGACGCGGTCCTTGAGAGGACCGGACGCGGTGGTCAGGCTGACACGTGTTCCAGAGGGTAAACAGCAAGATCGGACGCGACTGTGAAAAAGATCGGCGCGTCCGGTCATATTCCAGTAAGGTCCAGCGGAAACCTGACGCGTCCGGTCTTCTACGATCGGACGCGATCATGCGTCCGATCATATTCTAGTAAGGTCCTGTGGTGACCTGACGCGTCCGGTCACCTATGATCGGACGCGGTCGTGCGTCAGGTCAAATTTACAGAAAGCTCTTGCATGATCGGACGTGTCCGATCATCCCTGATCGGCGCATCCGGTCATCTCAGACCGGCGCGTCCGGTCAGCACAGATCGGCGCGTCCGGTCTCTCAGTACAAGTTTCAGTTTTCGACCGTTACAACTGACCGGCGCGTCCGGTCATATCGACAGGCGCGTCTGGTCAGAGCGCGCCTGACTGTTTCGAAAGGTAACGGTTGGATTTGTCTGAGGGGTCTATAAATACAACCCCTCCACCTCTTTTAGAGGTCTCTTGCTCATTTGTTTAGCTGAGAAACATCTTTGAAGTGCAAGGGAGTGCAAGAGCCCTAGTGAGGATTGAGATTTGTGAATCAAAGT
Source organism: Saccharum hybrid cultivar R570 (assembly GCA_038087645.1). NCBI lineage: Eukaryota > Viridiplantae > Streptophyta > Magnoliopsida > Poales > Poaceae > Saccharum > Saccharum hybrid cultivar. Next base: position 1,781,957 of record JAQSUU010000782.1, on the reverse strand, counting down.
TTGAGAATCCTCTCTAGTGACAAGAGTCTAGCAAGTGTGCATCCATCTTCTCATTAGGCTTGTTGTGGTCAAGTGAGAGTTCTAGCTTGTTACTCTTGGTGATCGCCATCACCTAGACGGTTTGGTGGTGATTGGGAGTTCGGTGATCATCCGACGAGATTGTGGGTGACCTAACTCAAGTTGTGAGCGGTTTTGGGTGATTCGCCGCGACGGAGTGTCGAAGAATCAACCCGTAGAGAGCACTTGATCCTTGCGCGGATCAAGGGGGAGCTACACCCTTGCGCGGGTGCTCCAACGAGGACTAGTGGGGAGTGGCGACTCTCCGATACCTCGGCAAAACATTGCCGTGTTTCTATCCCTTACTTTCAAGCGTTTACTTTCTTATATTACTTTTATTGCTTGATTACTTTCCTAGAATTGCCTTGCTAGTCTAGGATTGGAACTTAGGGTGCATAACTTTTATCGGTAGAAACACAAGGAACACAAGTAGGCACTAGGGGTGAAGTTTGGCTTGTAGGATTTAATTCTTGCAATTAATTTTTAGAGAAGCCCAATTCACCCCCCTCTTGGGCATCTTGATCCTTTCAATTGGTATCGGAGCCGTGTTGCTCTAAATTTAGGCTTAACCGCCTAGAGCAAGATGTCTAATGGGGAAGGACCACCTCCCACTTTTGAGGGAGACGATTTTCCATATTGGAAAATTCGTATGGAGGCGTACCTCGAAGCCATAGATGTTGGGTGCCTTAGAGCCGCAACCGAAGGGCTTCCCCCCATAAGTGATCCCGCTAACCCAAGTGGTGACGAGGAGAAATACGACCGGTGGAATGCAAAAGCGAAAAATGCAATCTACCGGGCACTAGGCAAAGATATCTTCAATCGTGTGCGTAATGCCAAAAATGCTCATGAATTGTGGGAGAATCTTTGTGCTCTCCATGAGGGAACTAAGAGTGAGCGTGAGGAACGCTATCATATTGCCTTAAAGAAAATTAATTCTTTTAAGATGCTTCCTAAAGAAAGTGCTAACGACATGTACACTCGTTTAAATGTTCTTATAGAGGATCTAAATACTCTTGGACTCACCAAAATGAGTCAATCGGATGTTGCAAGGAGAATCTTAAGTGTTCTCCCCGTTGAGAAGTATAGACACATTGTCACTGTACTTCATCAAAGTGATCTCTCCTCCGCAACACCAACTCAAGTATTAGGGAAGATCAATGCACATGAGATGTACATGCACATCACTCCGGAAGAGGGTTCATCATCTTTCAAGAAGAAGGACTTGGCTTTCAAAGCTAACTATGAAAAGAAAAAGAAGAAGGGCCAAGCCATGATAGTGCAAGAGAGCACAAGTGAGAGTGATATTGATGATGAATCACTTGCACTCATGGTGAGAAGAACCACCAAGATGCTAAAGAAGCTCAACAAGAGTGGCATCAAGTTCGATGGCAAGAAGAAAAAATTCTTCACTAGTACCAAGAGGAAGCCAATCTCCGAAATGGATTGCTTTAATTATGGAGAACTTAGCCACCTAGCTCATCAATGCCCAAAGCCTCCAAAAGACAAGAACAAGAATAAGTACAAGGGCAAGAAAGAAGATTCAAGTGAAGAAGAAGATGATAAAAGAAAGAACAAACCATATAAGAAGAAAGATGGCAAGAAAAATGAGTTCTACAAGAAGAAGAAGGGAGGAAAGGCTTATATTGTTTGTGATTGGCTCACCGACATTGAATCATCATGTGAGTCCTCCGGCGATGAAAGTGATGATGAAAAAGAGAAGATCGCCGCACTTGTCGTTGGGCCATCACCATCGTCATCAACGTCTTCATCACCATCTTCACCGCCATCCTCACCGTCATCATCCACTTCCCACCTATGTCTCATGGCTAAAGGTGATCGAAAGGTACAAAATAGTGATAGTGATGATGAATATGATGCACCTTCTTATGATGAATTAGTAAAATTGTTAAACAAATATTCTAAAATCATAAGGAGGACTAGAAATGAAAATGATGAGCTTCAACATGAAAATGAAACACTCTCATCTAAACTTGAAAGTGCACATGATGCTAGGGATGAGCTCATAGATCAAAATGAAATCATGTCTTCTTCTCTCAAAGAGCTTAAAATTTCTAACAAGGAGCTTAAAGATAAGCATGATAAAATTGAGAAGAGGCATAGTGAACTCATCACTAGATTAAACATGCTAAAAGAAGAGTATACCACCTTGAAAATTAATTATGATACTCTTATTGTTGCTAATGAGCTTGGTCTTGAAACACATGATGCTACTAACCACATTGTTAAGATTGATATAGCTACATCATGTGATGACTTGATTGTTGAGAACTTTGAGCAAGGCTCTAGCGGCAAAGGCAAGAGTGTGGTTGAAGCAAATGACTATGATGAGTATGTCAAGCTCAAGAGTGAAAATGAAAAGTTTAAAGTTGAGAACAAGAAGTTGTTGGCTCTTGAAAAGCAAGCTTCAAATGAGTCACTCATTGAAGAAAACAAGAAGCTCAAGCAAGAGAAAGAGCATCTCAAGACCGGTCTTAGCAAGTTCACAAGAGGCCAACACTTGCAAAGTGAGCTACTCATGAACACCATCATGAAGTTGGATAGGAGTGGCATTGGGTATTTGGCAAATCAAGAGAAGAAGATCAAGGCCAAACAACAACAAAGCAAGACTAAGCCCAAGCCAAAGAGATGTGTTGAGTGTGGTCAAGAAGGTCATTTTGCTCATGAGTGCAAAACCCCACCACCACAACCCTTGCCCAAGCATGCTAGACCCTTTGCTTTCAATGCTCACTACATGCTTAGAAAGGACTCTAGTGGAAAAATGAAAGTTATGTTCTTGGGTCCTCCTAACAAGAATATGCCAAAGAAAATTTGGGTTGCCAAGTCACTAGTTGAAAAAGTTAAGGGTCCCTCTCAAGTTTGGGTCCCTAAACAAAAGGCTTGATCTCTTGTGTGTAAGTGAACTACAAGACCGGTGGATCTCATTGGGTGATTGATAGTGGTTGCACACAACATATGACCGGTGATCCTCGTATGTTCACCTCACTTGAAGAGGATGGGGTATGCCAAGACAAGATCACATTTGGGGATAATTCAAAGAGCAAAGTCAAGGGTATAGGCAAGGTTGCAATATCAAATGATCATTCTCTCTCAAATGTGCTCTATGTTGCTTCATTGAGTTTCAACTTACTATCCGTTGGGCAACTTTGTGATCTTGGCTATCAATGCTTGTTTGGTCCAAATGAAGTGGTTGTTACCAAGATAGATGACAAGCAAGTAATTTTCAAGGGTTTTAGATACAATAATCTTTATCTTGTTGACTTCACCTCTGAAGATGCAAACTTGATGACATGTTTGTTCACCAAGATCACACTTGGATGGCTTTGGCATAGGAGGCTTGCTCATGTTGGAATGAATACCCTTAACAAGCTATTGAAGAAAGAACTAGTAAGAGGGTTGAAGGATGTAAAGTTTAAAAAGGACAAACCTTGTAGTGCATGTCAAGCCGGCAAACAAGTTGCAAACACTCATCCAACCAAAGCCTACATGTCAACATCAAGAGTACTAGAACTTCTTCATATGGATTTGTTTGGTCCTACAACTTACAAGAGTTTGGGTGGAAATCTTTATTGTCTTGTGATTGTGGATGACTTCTCAAGATACACTTGGACTTTCTTTCTTCATGACAAATCCGAAGTGGCAAGTTGCTTCAAGAAGTTTGCAAAAAGAGCTCAAAATGAATTTGAAGTCAAGATAAAGAAGATTAGAAGTGACAATGGAAAAGAGTTTGACAACACCAACATTGAAGCCTATTGTGATGAAATTGGAATCAAGCATGAAGTGTCATCAACCTACACTCCTCAACAAAATGGTGTAGTTGAGAGGAAGAGCCGAACCTTGATCACTCTTGCAAGAACAATGCTAGATGAGTACAATACACCGGAGAAATTGTGGGCCGAGGCAATCAACACCGCATGCTATGCTTCAAATCGCCTCTTCCTACAAAAGTTCCTTTGCAAGACCCCTTATGAGTTGCTAAATGGGAAGAAGCCGGACGTCTCATTCTTTCGGGTGTTTGGTTGCAAATGCTACATCTACAAGAAGCGTCAACACCTAGGGAAGTTCCAAAGACGTTGTGATATCGGTTTTCTTGTTGGCTACTCATCAAAGTCCAAAGCATATAGAGTATTTAACCATGCCACCGGTTTGGTTGAAGAAACATATGATGTGGAGTTTGATGAATCTAACAGCTCCCAAGGAGCAATTGAGAATTGTGATGATGTAGGTGATGAACCATGAGGGAGGCCATGAAGAATATGCCGGTAGGTGACATCAAGCCTAAAGATGATGAAGACGATGTACAAATTGTCAATCCACCATCTTCATCATATGTGCCTCATGATGATAACAAGAATGAGAGAGTTGAAAATGAAGACACCCATGTCTCTCATCATCAAGCCAAGGCACAAGCACAAGATGTTGATGCTCCTCATTCCACCCCTCAAATGGTTGATCGAAGAAACTCACCTCTACTTCAAGCACATCCACAAGATCTCATCATAGGGAGTCCAACAAAGGGTGTAATGACTCGATCTCAAAAATTCAATTTTTTTTGTTGAACATCACTCTTTTGTCTCTTGTCTTGAACCTAAGAATGTAGAGGAAGCTCTTCAAGATCCGGATTGGGTGAATGCTATGCATGAAGAATTGAACAACTTCGCCCGTAATCAAGTATGGACACTTGAAGAGCATCCAAAAGGTGCAAGAGTCATTGGAACTAAGTGGGTGTTCCGCAATAAGCAAGATGATCAAGGGGTAGTGGTAAGAAACAAGGCAAGGCTAGTGGCAAAAGGGTTCTCTCAAGTTGAAGGTCTTGATTTTGGAGAGACTTTTACACCCGTTGCAAGACTTGAAGCCATCCGTATCCTACTTGCATATGCATCACATCATGATATGAAACTATATCAAATGGATGTGAAAAGTGCATTCTTAAATGGATTTATAAATGAACTAGTCTTTGTTAAACAACCTCCCGGGTTTGAAGACCCTAGATATCCTAATCATGTTTATAGGTTGTCCAAGGCGCTATATGGGCTCAAGCAAGCCCCTAGAGCGTGGTATGAGCGCCTTCGGGACTTCCTCATTGAGAAGGGCTTCACCATTGGAAAGGTTGACACCACACTATTCACCAAGAAATTCAAAGAAGAGATTTTCATTTGTCAAGTATATGTTGATGATATCATCTTCGGGTCAACAAATGAAGACTATTGCAAAGAATTTGGTGAATTGATGTCAAAAGAGTTCGAGATGTCAATGATTGGTGAGCTAACATTCTTCCTTGGGTTTGAAGTCAAGCAAATGAGAGAAGGAATCTTTATCTCTCAAGAGAAGTATACCAAGGATCTTCTCAAAAGATTTAAGATGGAAGAATGCAAGCCAATCAAGACACCAATGCCAACAAATGGACATCTCGACCTAGATGAGGGAGGTAAACCAATCGATCAAACTCTTTACCATTCTATGATTGGTAGCCTATTATATCTTACCGCATCTAGGCCCGACATCATGTTTAGTGTGTGCATGTGTGCCCGCTTTCAAGCGTGCCCTAAAGAACCTCACTTAAGTGCCGTAAAAAGAATCCTAAGATATCTTAAGTATACCCCAAGCATCGGACTATGGTACCCCAAAGGAGCTAGATTCCAACTAGTTGGCTACTCCGATTCGGATTATGCCGGTTGCAAAATTGATAGAAAAAGCACATCCGGAGGGTGCCATTTGCTTGGGAGATCCTTAGTATCTTGGTCATCTAAAAAGCAAAATAGTGTGGCTTTGTCCACCACCGAGGCGGAATACATTGCCGCGGGGGCTTGTTGTGCACAAATCCTATACATGAAACAAACCCTCCTAGACTATGAAGTTGTTCTTAAAAAGGTGCCGCTTTTATGTGACAATGAAAGTGCGGTTAAAATTGCCAACAATCCGGTACAACACTCTCGCACCAAGCACATTGATATCCGCCATCACTTTCTAAGAGATCACGTTGCTAAAAATGACATATCACTAGAAGGTGTAAGAAGTGAAAATCAATTAGCGGATATCTTCACTAAACCTTTGGATGAAGCTACTTTTTGTAGGTTGAGAAGTGAACTTAATGTGCTTGATTTCAGTAACTTTAAAAGATGAGCTTGTGTTGTCCCTTGCATTGCATTGTATCATATGTCATGTTTTATTACCCGCAGTGCATCTAGGGCTTGACTAACATGGTTACGATAACCCTCCTTTGGAGGAGTGAAGAAGCCTAACCGTGGATCAAACTTGACAAGCAACCTAGCTTTACTTTCTTGTTTTGCATTGCTTATGCATGGTTGTTGTCTTTGTCGTTTCTTTTCGGTTAAGCTTTGAGCAACCTCTATGTTCGTCCATGGGTAGAGAGAGCATGTTGACGCTCCAATTGGTTCATAAACTCTATTGCATGGCCATATGTTGTTCCTCGGGTGTTTGTTGCCTATTTTCCTAAAAATAATACTAGCCTAAGGCAAACTATTTTTGAGAAACTTGAGGGTTTGAGTGAGGTCACTCATATCTTGTTCCAATTGGTTTTTATTTGTGTCTTTTTGAATTGGAACTTGATTGGGAGAAGTCGCATCAAAGTCCGGAATAGAAAAAGGGTGAAAATCAGTGATCGGACGCTGAACCGGACGCTGCACCGGACGCAGTGTTGCTTCACCACCGCGTCCGGTCCCGGCGACCACCAGCGCGTCCGGTCATCCTGAAGACCGCTTCCTGATACAGTGATCGGACGCTGCACCGGACGCGCCTCTGTTGACCACCGCGTCCGGTCCCGGTAACCTCCACCGCGTCCAGTCATCCATCTCAGATTTCCGGGAAAATCAAAACCGGACGCTGTCAGCGTCCGATCGTGGATAATCGGACGCGTCCGGTCATTCCAGGAGCTTACTGGAGTGTGACCGGACGCTGCGTCCACCGCGTCCGGTCATTCGACCACCGCGTCCGGTCATCACGCATAAAGCGGATCTCGTCCTCTTTTAACCGTACGTTCGGATCTTATCTTTTTTTTCTTAATCTCGCCATCGCCTCTGCCTCCGTCGCCGCTGCCCGCGTCACCGCCGCAGCTGCTGCCCGCGCCTCCGCCACAATCGCTGCCCGCGCCACCGCCACAGCTGCTGCCCGCGCCACCGCCGCAAGCCGCGCCTTGCGCCCGCACCTGCGCCCTGCGCTCGCGCCATCGCCGCCACGACTGCGTCCCGTGCCCTTGCTCGCGCGCCGCCGATTAGTTCACCGCCAGTGAACTCCCCTGCGCCCTAACCTCGCGTCACGATCTGTTTTGCCGTGCACCATCTTCAAAACCCCTGCAAAGATCCAATACCCTAACCCTAGATTGCTAGTTTTCATCTTCGAATCCTCGCGATCGTATCCGTCTCCGCAAGGTGACATCCTCTCCTTGGATTAGGGTTTACCGTTGATTTTCCGGTGATTTCTAATTCAATTGTCGTTCGATCGTCGATTGTATTCCAGGGTTTCGGTCGCCATCTTCAGGTAACCCTAATACGTCGAGATCGTCTTCCGGTCATCGGATCATCACTCGTCGAGGTAGCTATCGCGGTCATATCATATCTTACCTCATATGCTTGCTATCTCTAGGGTTTCGTATCTTTAGATCATATATGTTGCTTATAGTAGATCTATCTATTCCGTCTTTTCAGCGAGTCTGTCGGTTTGTCGGGGTAACAGTTGTTCTGCTGATTGAATCCGAGGTCAAGCCTGCGGATACGGACTGAGGCCAAGCCTCTTGAGTGTCAGTACACCATCTTACAGAGGTTGTCCGACAGTGTGACAGTATGGTTCGCTGCAAGAATGCCGGTGGTGCTCCTAGTGACGGGGACGACAGCCCTCCTCGTTTGTCTGAGGTTGCGCGTGGTAAGCGCATAAAGATAATGGCCAGAAAGAAGAAGAAGACTCTCACTGATGCAGAGATAGCTCAGGCAGTGGCAGATGCAGCAGATGCAGTTGAGAGGGGTGGCAGGAGCAGTGGTATACGCATTGGAGACAGTCGTTTTCATCTTGAAGGACGACAACTTGGTACAGACACCACTGAGACCACTGAGGGCACAGAAGTGCAAATGGATGCAGATTCTATGACAGTAGATCCTCCTGCAGCACCTTCAGAGGGGACAGCGGAACCAGCAGCTCAGACTCCTTCACATCGCCGCTCCACACGCACACGGACTCAGGTGACTCCTAGGCCAGAGGGCCAGCGTCGTGGAGGACGTCCACCTCCGAGAGTTAGAGGTACACCCCCAGTTGAGCACTTTGACTTGAGAGGTGCTACTGCATGTCAGGTGCAGAGTTTGAGGTTTGTTGAGGTCAGCCGGTGGTTCCCACCTCAGAGAGACTCCAGAGCTTCAGAGGGATTCTATACTCCTCTCCAGGAGGACTTTTACAGAGCTCTGGTTGACAGTGGCATTGCTTTTCGACCACAGAGGGTCTGTCGCCTTGAGTCACTTATTGAGGTAGTGGGTGAGCAGCTACGTCCGCACCTGTCCTATCTACCAGGGCTGTCAGATTTTCTTGGACGGATAGGTGCATACTGCGGTACTTGGGTTAGGGAGTTCTATGCTTCATTGTGGATTGATCCAGCCCATGAGTTCATACATTTTGCATTCAGAGGCCGCGACCGCAGACTATACAGCTCCAGGGTATGGGAGATTCTCAGACTCCCAGCTTCAGATACGAAGATTCACCAGCTCTGCTTCGGTCAGACAGCTCCACCTAGACGCCCTCATGGCGGTTCTGTGCCACCTACAGACATGATCCGACCCTGCTTTCGTGAGCCTTTTGGCGAAGGGTCTCGTCGTACACCTGCCAGTCTGACACCACTTGCCCGAGTCTTGGATGCTATTGTCAGACGCACTCTTCTTCCCAGACTTGGCTACAGAGAGGGACTGACCAGGATGCAGCTTTGGGTTGTTCACCATCTTCTTTCACAGACACCTTTTGATATTTGGGATCTTATGGTCAGTGAGATGGAGGATACCCTGGCAGAAGGCTTCAAGGGACACCGTCAGCTACCCTATGCTCATTGGATTTGCTTCATCATCAGATCTGCACTTGAGCTACCTTCAGAAATAAGTGCTGAGATAACTGAAACCACTACTGCTTTTCCTGAGTATGATATTCGTCAGCTGTGGGCTTCAGTTACTAGAGAGCAGACCCCTGCACCAGGACAGAGAGAGAGACCTGAGATGCCTGAGACAGCAGCTGAGCAGGATGTGACCATACAGGGTCTTGCTAAGGCAGAACTTGCAGATCTAGATGCTCAGCCTGCTGATATAGCCGAGGATGTGGCCTCTGACAGCACTGATGAGGACTATCAGCCCATCCCCAGGTATCGGTCTCCTCGGCCTCACGACCATGAGGCCGGTGGCTCTGGTTCAGCCTCCCGCTCAGACCCAGCCATGGTGGCTATACTTGAGAGGCTGACCCAGGCACAGGAGCGACAGGAGCATCAGCTACAGAGATGGGCTCAGGACACAGTTGCTGCGTTTGCACAGATACAGGCTCGACAGGATGAGTTCCAAAGACAACAGCTTGAGATACAGCGCCAACAGGTCGAGATGCAACGTCAGCAGTATGAGATGCAGCGACAGAGTGCAGCTAGCCAGCAGCAATATTTGGAGCTTCTGCGTCACCTAGTCACAGTTGGGGCTCCTCCACCTGCATCTATCCTGACTTCAGCCTTACCTTTCAGTGGACCTTCTAGTCAGGATCAGCCGAGCTTTCAGTTCACATCTCCACAGCTGCAGGTTCCTCAGTCGTTCCAATCCCCGAGCTACACGCCTATTTAGACGGGGTTTACTCCTTCAGACCAGCCTCGCCCTCACATGCTGACCGGCACACCGTTCTTTGATCTGAGTGCCACCTATAGCGAGTTGACTGGTCAGCCGACGCCCTCGCACTCCACATTTGCTACTTCTTCAGGGTTGTCAGGTTCAGAGGCAGTTTTCTTTCTAGTGACAGGGACATGCACTATAGAGACTGTTCCGTCATCAGTTGCCTCGACAGATCCCCCAGCTTTTGGCTCACTTCAGGCTCAGGTCACAGAGGCTGCTCCACTTGTCGCTACTTCAGCAGCACCTGTTCCTGTTGATCAGACCCAGACCGCTACACAGCCGCATGCTTCTTCAGAGGGTCAGCCAGATAGCTCCGAGTCCGAGGGAGACACCTCACAGTTTGTGATTACTCCGCGCTCCTCGGCACCCGACTCGACTCCGTCTGTTCCCCCGTCAGGTCCTTAGATTAGTTTTTGGCGGTTGATGCTGAAAGGTCCTTGTTTAGGTTTTGGTAATTGAGTGACAACTTAGATGGACTAATATGTGGTTATGTGAGATACACAGGAGATTAGTCCACAGGTGATGGTGTCATGAAGGAGCTCATTGCATATGAGACATGACATGGAGTCATGTGACCAAGGTGGAGAAGATCAAGATGAGGCTTGGCTCGACGGACCGGTTGCAAGTGTGAAGGGCAAGTTAGAGGCTTTGAAGTGAGGGACCGCGTGTGACGGTGAAGCTTGAGCATGACTTGGCGCCGATGGACCGACGCAACGGTGAAGAGCAAGTGAGGTCAAGATCAATGAACCAATACGGTCACGTGATGATATGAAGTGGATCCTATCATTTGGTGATTGGTTGGTGCATGTGTTGCATCAACATCAATGGAGATGGAATGGAATGCGCAAGGCAAAGGTATAACCTAGGGCATTTCCATTTCACCGGTCATAGGTGTGTAGAGAAGTTTATGACCGGGTTTAGGATAGATGGCCGTACTATCAAGAGGGGCAAACTTGTTTGCATATCGGTCATCTAGTACCACTCGTGTGATCTAACTTTGCATCGTTGCTAGGATCGAGTGGCATGGCAAGTTGAGTGGTCAACTCCTTCGGTAAAATAATTATGAAAATGCTAACACACGTGCACAAGGTGGTAATCACTTATTGGTGTTAGCTCATTTACGAAGGCAATGAAGTTTGAGCGGTAGAGAGGGTTTGGGTTCCTCTCTCCCTCCCGCCGAGCTTGCGAGTGCGGGATTCAGGCGTTTTTGAGAAGTTGAAACGACTATTTTCCACTACGCCGGAAGTCCGGAAAAGAAACGGAGGCGAACGGAGGTCACAGAGGTGACCGGACGCTAAACCGGACGCGGTCCTTGCATGACCGGACGCGTCCGGTCAGTGTCCAGTGTCTGCGCGTTCGATGATCGGACGCGAGGCGCGTCCGATCACTGACGATCGGACGCGTCCGGTCATTCAGGGAGCTTACTGGACTCTAACCGGACGCGGGCACTGTTGCGTCCGGTCATGTTTCTTCAGCGCGTCTGGTCATTATTTCGTTGAGCGCTGCTCAGGCGACCAGCGCGTCCGGTCATTCTTGGGACCAGCGCGTCCGGTCGTCAGCAGCGCGTCCGGTCGTTGCCAGGGGCGCGTCCGGTCGTTGCTTCGCAGTTAGCCGTTGTTCGATCGGTGCGTCCGGTCAGTTGGACCAGCGCGTCCGGTCATCGGGACCGGCGCGTCCGGTCGTTTTGAGAAGCGCGTCCGGTTGTTGTTTTAACCGTTGGGGTCAGTGACCGTTGGAGAATCGGACGCGGCTGAGCGCGTCCGGTCAGTTACGACCGGCGCGTCCGGTCGTCCCGAAATTTGCCCAGTGAAGGGGTAACGGCTCTATTTGACCGTGGGGTTATAAATAGATGCCTTGGTCGGCCATGGCCGGTAGCTGAGCACACTATAGTCTTTGTGACTTGTGTGGTAGTGCTTGGGAGCCATCTAACTCACTCATGCTTGATAGTGTTCATCGGATCGAGTGAGAGAGCGATTCTAGTGCGTTGCTTTGAGAGATTGCATCGTGTGGCACTAGGTGATCGTGTTGCAAGCCGGTGGTGCTTGTTACTCTTGGAGGTTGCCACCTCCTAGACGGCTTGGTGGCTTGTGGCTCCGTCGAAGCTCGCAAGAAGATTATGCGAGGCTCCGGAGAAGCTTTGTGAGGGGGATTGTGCTCACCCCGCGGGGATCGCGAAGAGCAACTCTAGTTGAGCGTGTCATTGAGCTACCACACTTTATGGTAGGTTCTTGCGGTGCCTTTTGAGAGGCTCGGTGTGTGACCGATTAGCCGCCGAACCACGAAGTGTTGGTCGACACAACGGGGACGTAGCTTGGTGGCAACCAAGTGAACCTCGGGAGAAAATCACCGTGTCAACATTGTCTACTCTTCTCGGTGGTTTGCTTTCGTGCAACACAAGCTTGTATTTACTTTCATATATACTTGTGCTTGTGTAGTTGCTCTCGTAACTAGTTTGCTTGGGTAGCTTGCTAGTTATCTTCTTGCTTGTGTAGCTAGAAGTATCCCCTTTGCGTGGCTAATTCGGTTTGTGTAACCTTGTTAGTCACATTGCTTAGTTTGTGTAGCTAAGTGTTTTGCGCTCTTTAATTTGGCATTAGTTGCCTTGTTATTGAGCATTGCTAGTGAGCTTAGGAGCTTTGTGCTTTTGCTTCACTAGTTGTGTAGGAGCTCCCTCTTGCTTGCAAAGTATTAGTGCATAGGTTTGTGTGACCTTGCTCTAGAATTAAATAGGAGAGCTCTTGCTAAGGAAAACACCTTAGTTGCTTAATTAGGATCTTTGTGAGGTGCTTGTGAACTTAGTTAGAGGGGTGTAGTCTTGGCTAGACCGATAAGTTTAATTCCGTATTTGTTTTGGTTAGCCAACACGTTTAAGTTTTAGAAAGGACTATTCACCCCCCCTCTAGTCCTCCATCTCGACCCTTCAAGTGGTATCGGAGCAGGGTCTCTCATTTGCGGTCTTCACCGACCCGAGAGGATGGCGACTTATGGGCTAGATGATTGTGTGGAACACATTTTTGATGGCACTCACTATGCACGATGGAAAAATCACATGCTTGATCATTTTCGTGCTCTTGGCCCTAAGTTTTGGTGGATCATAGTTGTTGGCTTTTCTCATGACTTGGATGGGTGTGGTAACCGTACCCAAGCTCAAAAGGATTGCCGAACACTTGATGCACAAGCTAAGTTTTATCTAATCAAAGCTTTGAATGATGAGATCTTTGACAAGGTGAGGGGTCTCTCAAGTGCACATAGCATGTGGACGGCACTCAAGCATCACTATTGTGGCTCCTCAATTTGGGATGATGGAAAATTCAAGAAGGATGATCACATAGTGATGGAGGTACATGAGGATGTTGAGCATGACCACAACGAAGTGATTGTGGAGGATTGCTCCACCTCAATGTCAAGTGATGATGATGATGATCATGCCACAAGATCACTTGACAAGAATGATGATAATGCCACAAGTGATGCAAGCAATGATTCTACTCCATGCACACTTGATGGTGAAGATGATGGCTATGAGAGTGATGCTTCAACAAGCTCATCAATATCATCACATGGTAACACTAAGATACATGTTGGTGGTTTTGTTGTTAATTGTGATGATCCAAATTTTGAGCTTCTTTATAAACTCTCAAGAGCCTTAAAAAGAGAAATTGAAAAAGCAAGTAAATTGGAAAAAGAAAACTCTTTTCTAAAGACCACATGTGAACAACAAAAGCATCTACTTTATGTTACTACTTGTTCACATGAGGAGCTAAAATTGGCTCATGAGGAACTTAGTGTTGCTCATGATAATTTGGCACAAGAACATGCTTTACTCACTAAGAAGCCTTACAATGAAGAAACCAAATCTAGTGAGAGCTCATCATTTGGGTCAAATGATCAATCACATATTACTAACCCTTGTGATGTAGGCAAGAAGCATGTATCCACCTCTTGTGATGATTTATTAGACATGCCATGTTCTTCACAATTAAATGCTTGTTCTACTTCTATGTCTTGTGAGACTAACCTTTTGAAGGAGAACAATGAGCTCAAAAATGAAGTGAAGAATTTGAGCAACAAGTTGGAGAGGTGCTACAACTCTAAAATCGCCATTGAGCATATCATGACCAATCAAAGAAGATATGGTGATAAGAGTGGTATTGGCTACAACAAGAGCAAGGGCAAGATTATTAAGAAGCAAGATGCAAATAAGCTATCCCAACTCATGTGCTACCAATGCCATGAAGTGGGACATATTGCCAAGTGTTGCCCTACCAAGAAGTCTCAAGTTGAGCCAAAAGCAAAGCCCCAAGCTAAAGTCAAGATCAATCATGAAGATGTTAGTGACTTGATGATAAAGAAGAAGAAAACAAGAAGGGGTGGAAGAGCAAGACATCCAATGCAAATTCAAGATGTCAAGATGATGAGCAAGAATCAAGATGAGAAGAAAGTACATGCTCATATCGAGTGCTTCAAGTGTTGAGATATGGGACATTTTGCCTCGGGGTGTCCTACCAAGCTTGAAAAGAAGATTCAAGCAACTCGTGAGAGGCAAGGCAATGAGAAGCAACATATGAGCAAGGAAGAAAAGGCTCAATCTAAGAGAAGTTGCTACTCATGCCGGAAAAGGGGACACATGGCACATTCATGTCCCCTAGGTAACAATTCTAAGCCTACTTCAATTGATGATACTAATATGCTTAGAAAGGATGGCAATGATACCTCATTGGTTGCTATTGCAAAACATCCCGCTACTCATACTAAGGCAATGCCTAAGTATGTTGCACCTAACTTGAGAGGACCCAAACTTGTTTGGGTACCATCAAAGAGTGGATGAATGTGTGTAGGTACCATGACATTGGAGGCTTGACTCAAATTGATTTCATATTTATCATTATATGTTGACTCAAGTATTGAAGCTTATTGCAATTCTATCCCAATGCCAAGTCAAAATGAGTGAAGTCCAAAGTACTACAACATACAAGTGTCATAATCAAGTTGTGGATGATTTATTGGAATTATTTGATGGCTTGCAAATATTCAAGTTAAAAGCTTGCTATTGGATGATCATGAGCTAACCAAGGTATATCTCTTGTTAATTATTTCATTTGGGTGCATATGAGTTGATTGAATTGGATATATATGCAATGTTGCTTGCTATGAGATGTTTGAATGGATTAAAAGTTTAGTAATCAAGTTTGGATTGGTTTGTGTTGGATAAATTCATGAGATGACATTTAGTAAGTGGATTGAATGGATATATATCTTATGAAAGTATTCAAACAAGTTAGTTTCAAGTTTAATTCACTTTTGATGAAGAATAGCTCATGTATTGAAATCTGTCCTATATTTAAAATCTGAGCTAGCAGTGATCTTAGCCATGTTTGAGTGATCAAATCTACTTGGATTGGCTTGAAATTTGGTATACATGCTCTACACTTATGAAAGAAGATGCTGTAGAAATTCCATGAGAATTGGATAAGAGATGCTTCGGTTTTGGAGTGTATCTTGTCAGCTATAGTGCAGCAGTTTTCAGCATGTAGCAGTGGTGGAAGATTTGAAATCTGGTAGCAATCTAGATGTCAAATGAATCTCAAATTTTTACTGCTGCTAGATGACTTAGTGAATCACATCTCCACCAAATTTTATGGCATTTGGATCTGTACATTGGGAGATATGAATTATTCTTTGAAGGGTACAGAATCTGCCAGAAAAGTGACAATCATTGGATTAATATAGAGTCACTTTGATTGAAAGGTCCTCAAGTTGGAAACATGTTTATAAGTGGTTGAGGTACCTAAGTTTGGTTTTGTATTGATCTAGAAGCATGAAAAGCAATGAGTATAAGAACATTTGTTTGTGCAATGTACTTGGTGTACATGTTTAGTACTCAAATTTGAAGATCAAGATCAAACTTAAGATGAAGATGAAGTTTAAGTTCTTATGATGATTGGAGATCATTTGGTAGAAAGAAAAGGACTTAAACAAGTAGAAAGAGTTGGACTCAAATGTAGATTCAAGGATTATTCATCAAGATTGAGTTCATCATTTGGATCAATCAAACTATATCATTTCAAGTGAGTATCAAGAGTGGTTCTTTGGAGAAAGGTCACTTCTCCCTAGTGAGGGGCTTACCGCCGTGTGTAGGTGAAACCAAGTTTGGGACTTGGAAGGCTAACATGGAAGTGGTGATCCGAGGAACTTGTGATGCTTAGTTGAAGCAATCAAAAGGGTTGATCAAGAAAAGCAAGCAACACCCAAAAGAGAGCTAGTCATGTATTTCAAGTGGTATTCTAAGTAGTTCTCTCATGCAAGCAAAGATAATATAATAAAGCAAGCCAACCACAACTCAAGAGATAGTGCACTTGATCATAAGTGGTTTTCATTTTATATGGGTGAAGAATGGATTTATCTATGATGATTGGTCTTCACCAAACTTATAAATTGGACTTCACATTGCTATTGGAGTAATGAATTGGAATCTATGTGACTATCCTCTACTCCAATATAGCAAAGGTATCATTGTAATGTGCATGATCATTTCATCCCTTACTAGTATGCGGTTAGTGCATATAGTACATGCTTATTAGGATCATGCATAACAAATGAAACTTTTAAATTCATAGCCTACCACTATTGCTTGAATGATTAAAATGTTCTAGTGGTATGTATATGAGTTTGTTCATGAGCTAGTAAACCTAAGTACTTGATCTAGTTTGGATTGCTAACAAGTGACAAGTACAACATTGGCAAGATAACCCTTAGCATGAGGTGTGAAGAAGCTTGTCATTGGATCAAACCGGACTTGGGATCTTAGGCAAATCAACTTAGTTCAAGTCACATTAGAAGCTCATGACAATGATAAGAGTACAAGCACAAGACAACAATAAAAATGGATATCTAGTTTGTTTCAAGTGGTATCTAGACTCAAATTGATCTTCCAAGTGGTATGTACAAGTGGTGTCTAGATAATGATCTACAAGTGATATCTTACAAGTGGTACTCATGAAGATAGCAAATGTTCAAGAAGTGAATATTATTGTCAAATCCTTCAAAGTGAATCCATACTAGAAAATTCTTTCAAATGGTATCACATTTCTACTCATGGTATCTTCATGTGGTATCATTCATGCAAGACGATAGTTTCACAAATGATCCTCAACTTTAAGTGATCAAATCAAGTAATGCTACCCTTATCTTCAAGTGGTATCTCAAGTGAATGACACATGCTATGACATAGGGGGGGAGCCCCACCGATTGGTATCAAGGTCAAAGATCCTATGTGGTATCTCAAGAGCAACCATAAAGTTTGTCATTCCAACATATGTGGTAATGTCCATCAAAAATGTAATATTCAAGTCTCAACCATCTACCCCAATACAAGCCTTTGTATCAATTGAGAAGAACACCTTTTATGGAAATTGATGACAAAGGGGGAGAGATTGGACAAAGATATGAAGGCTTTTTGAGCTTTGGGGAGAGATTGGAAAGATTGGACATGGACATGAACAAAGAGGGAGCAACATTTAAGAATGTAAGGGGATCAAACATTCTTGGACAAAGAAAGCACACAAGTAGGGGGAGCAAGTTCATGAACTTTGATTGATTACATTTGATATGTGCATAATTCATGTGCTTGCTTGCATTGCATAAGTTCTTAGACTCAATATGCATGCTTGTGTGGTGTATGCTAGTTATAGAACTTGAATGATGATTTGATAACTAGCATGCATAGGATGTTAGCTAGACTTGTGATTATCATGCAAAAACTAGAACCTTACTTATAATGTTGATCTCACGGGGTTTCTAGTGTTTTTTATGTCTAGCTACTCATGATGCTAAGGATGATGACAAACTTGTGATTTTCAAATGGTATCAAGCTACTAATTGGTAGCGAGCTACAATGGTTTATTCTGTACACCTTAGCATCACTTAGTAGTGCTAACCCTCCCACAAATTTCATATTTATGCATATGTGCAAGCTTGAAACCAAACCTTTTGAGCACATATGTAGGGGGAGTTATCACTACCAAGTCGGATTTTATGGTGCTTATCCAAATCTTGACATAGAGCTTAAAAGTTGGATAAGTAACATTAAATCCAAAATAAGTTAGCAATTTACACTTGTGTGAAGTGCTAGCTTGAAAAAGCATAATTTCCATATCTTTGTAGAGTTGTCATCAATTACCAAAAAGGGGGAGATTGAAAGGTCCTTGTTTAGGTTTTGGTAATTGAGTGACAACTTAGATGGACTAATATGTGGTTATGTGAGATACACAGGAGATTAGTCCACAGGTGATGGTGTCATGAAGGAGCTCATTGCATATGAGACATGACATGGAGTCATGTGACCAAGGTGGAGAAGATCAAGATGAGGCTTGGCTCGACGGACCGGTTGCAAGTGTGAAGGGCAAGTTAGAGGCTTTGAAGTGAGGGACCGCGTGTGACGGTGAAGCTTGAGCATGACTTGGCGCCGATGGACCGACGCAACGGTGAAGAGCAAGTGAGGTCAAGATCGATGAACCAATACGGTCACGTGATGATATGAAGTGGATCCTATCATTTGGTGATTGGTTGGTGCATGTGTTGCATCAACATCAATGGAGATGGAATGGAATGCGCAAGGCAAAGGTATAACCTAGGGCATTTCCATTTCACCGGTCATAGGTGTATAGAGAAGTTTATGACCGGGTTTAGGATAGATGGCCGTACTATCAAGAGGGGCAAACTTGTTTGCATATCGGTCATCTAGTGCCACTCGTGTGATCTAACTTTGCATCGTTGCTAGGATCGAGTGGCGTGGCAAGTTGAGTGGTTAACTCCTTCGGTAAAATAATTATGAAAATGCTAACACATGTGCACAAGGTGGTAATCACTTATTGGTGTTAGCACATTTACGAAGGCAATGAAGTTTGAGCGGTAGAGAGGGTTTGGGTTCCTCTCTCCCTCCCGCCGAGCTTGCGAGCGTGGGATTCAGGCGTTTTCGAGGAATTGAAATGTCTATTTCCCACTACGCCGAAAGTCGGAAAAGAAACGGAAGCGATCGGAGGTCACAGAGGTGACCGGACGCTGCACCGGACGTGGTCTCGGTATGACCGGATGCGTCCGGTCAGTACAGCGCGGTATCGGGCGCGCGGGCTAGGGTTTGCAACCGGCGCGTCCGGTCACTCGCGGGACCAACGCGTCCGGTCATGCGCCCAGAAGGAACTGAGGTTCGCAGAGGACGATCGGACGCGGGGCGCGTCCGGTCACACATGATCGGACGCGTCCGATCGTTGAAGGTGCTTACTGGACTCTAACCGGACGCTGGCACTGTCGCGTCCGGTCGTCGCAAGGAGCGCGTCCGGTCATGTCGTAGCGCGCGCGGTACTGTGCGATCGGCGCGTCCGGTCGTTGCCAGGGGCGCGTCCGGTCGTTCGAAGCAGCGCGTCCGGTCGTTGGTTTGACCGTTGGCGTGCAGTGACCGTTGGAGGATCTAACGGTCGCATTTGAAATTTGAGGGACACGTGGACGTCGCAGGGCGACCAGACGCGGTTGAGCGCGTCCGGTCAGTTACGACCGGCGCGTCCGGTCGTCCCGAAATATGCCCAGTGAAGGGGTAACGGCTCTATTTGACCGTGGGGTTATAAATAGATGCCTTGGCCGGCCATGGCCAAAAGCTGAGCATACTATAGTCTTTGTGACTTGTGTGGTAGTGCTTGGGAGCCCTCTAACTCACTCATGCTTGATAGTGTTTATCGGATCGAGTGAGAGAGCGATTCTAGTGCGTTGCTTTGAGAGATTGCATCGTGTGGCACTAGGTGATCGTGTTGCAAGCCGGTGGTGCTTGTTACTCTTGGAGGTTGCCACCTCCTAGATGGCTTGGTGGCTTGTGGCTCCGTCGAAGCTCGCAAGAAGATTGTGCGAGGCTCTGGAGAAGCTTTGTGAGGGGGATTGTGCTCACCCCGCGGGGATCGCGAAGAGCAACTCTAGTTGAGCGTGTCATTGAGCTACCACACTTTATGGTGGGTTCTTGCGGTGCCTTTTGAGAGGCTCGGTGTGTGACCGATTAGCCGCCGAACCACGAAGTGTTGGTCGACACAACGGGGACGTAGCTTGGTGGCAACCAAGTGAACCTCGGGAGAAAAATCACCGTGTCAACATTGTCTACTCTTCTCGGTGGTTTGCTTTCGTGCAACACAAGCTTGTATTTACTTTCATATATACTTGTGCTTGTGTAGTTGCTCTCGTAACTAGTTTGCTTGGGTAGCTTGCTAGTTATCTTCTTGCTTGTGTAGCTAGAAGTATCCCCTTTGCGTGGCTAATTCGGTTTGTGTAACCTTGTTAGTCACATTGCTTAGTTTGTGTAGCTAAGTGTTTTGCGCTCTTTAATTTGGCATTAGTTGCCTTGTTATTGAGCATTGCTAGTGAGCTTAGGAGCTTTGTGCTTTTGCTTCACTAGTTGTGTAGGAGCTCCCTCTTGCTTGCAAAGTATTAGTGCATAGGTTTGTGTGACCTTGCTCTAGAATTAAATAGGAGAGCTCTTGCTAAGGAAAGCACCTTAGTTGCTTAATTAGGATCTTTGTGAGGTGCTTGTGAACTTAGTTAGAGGGGTGTAGTCTTGGCTAGACCGATAAGTTTAATTCCGTATTTGTTTTGGTTAGCCAACACGTTTAAGTTTTAGAAAGGACTATTCACCCCCCTCTAGTCCGCCATCTCGACCCTTCAGATGCCAAAGGGGGAGAGAGTAGATTCAGGGGGAGCTTAGGGAGAGTTTTTTGTTAGGTTTTTTGTTCTTTTCTTGTGTGCTACTCTCATGCATCATATTTACTTTACAGTAATTGCATTCGTGTGACATGTGATCTTATAAGATACCTTAAAGTCTATATGGTTTATCTATTCATAGCTTTAAATCATGTCACTTGTTTGTTTATAGCTCATAAGGTTGTGCTTCCGTGCCTTACTCCGATTTCATATGAGCTAGTTTTATATGTGTACTAACTTTTCATGTCTTATCTTATAAGTACACTCAGTTGGCTTGGAACACATAAGCATTGTCTAACCCCTTGTGCTTACAGCTTTATGCTTATGTGAACCAAGCATGATCGAAAACCTCAACTCATATCTTCTAAATCTAAGTGTTGTCATCAATCACCAAAAAGGGGGAGATTGAAAGCATCTAGGCCCCAGTGTTGGTTTCGGCAATTAATGACAACACATAATTACCATGACTAACGTGTGTTTTGCAGAAACATTGGTAAGTTAGGTCATGGAGATGATAACTGCTTTGGGCAATATGACAATCATGTCCCTTGATGGAAATCATTTTGGTTTTTAAAGAATCAACGATAAGATTAAGGACGGTTAGTTCCGGATGTCAAGGTGTTGAGATACATCTAGAATAGTCATTAGGATCTTTGTTTCTTCCTTTGACCGTACTATGAAGAGGGGCATGAGCGAGTAGCTTGACCTAGGTGAGTCTTATATTTAGGTGTGGTGCACACTTGTCAAACTTAGCACTAGGTAGCTCGAGAAAAGCTCAGAGTACAGTTAGAAGCGACTTGGTTCAAGTTGCATTGCGTTTAGAAGACGTTTGAGCCGTTTACCTATGACCGGACGCGGTCCTGGTCATGACCGGACGTGTCCGGTCAGTACTAAAAGTTAACTGCGTTTTCGGCTGACTGACCGGACGCAGTCCTTGAGAGGACCGGACGCGGTGGTCAGGCTGACACGTGTTCCAGAGGGTAAACAGCAAGATCGGACGCGACTGTGAAAAAGATCGGCGCGTCCGGTCATATTCCAGTAAGGTCCAGCGGAGACCTGACGCATCCGGTCTTCTACGATCGGACGCGGCCATGCGTCCGGTCATATTCCAGTAAGGTCCCGTGGTGACCTGATGCGTCCGGTCACCTATGATCGGACGCGGTCGTGCGTCAGGTCAAATTTACAGAAAGCTTTTGCATGATCGGACGCGTCCGATCATCCCTGATCGGCGCGTCCGGTCATCTCAGACCGGCGCGTCCGGTCTCTCAGTACAAGTTTCAGTTTTCGACCGTTACAACTGACCGGCGCGTCCGGTCATATCGACAGGCGCGTCCGGTCAGAGCGCGCCTGACTGTTTCGAAAGGCAACGGTTGGATTTGTCTGAGGGGTCTATAAATACAACCCCTCCACCTCTTTTAGAGGTCTCTTGCTCATTTGTTTAGCTGAGAAACATCTTTGAAGTGCAAGGGAGTGCAAGAGCCCTAGTGAGGATTGAGATTTGCGAATCAAAGTTTGAGAATTCTCTCTACTGACAAGAGTCTAGCAAGTGTGCATCCATCTTCTCATTAGGCTTGTTGTGGTCAAGTGAGAGTTCTAGCTTGTTACTCTTGGTGATCGCCTAGACGGTTTGGTGGTGATTGAGAGTTCGGTGATCATCCGACGAGATTGTGGGTGACCCAACTCAAGTTGTGAGCGGTTTTGGGTGATTCGCCGCGACGGAGTGTCGAAGAATCAACCCGTAGAGAGCACTTGATCCTTGCGCGGATCAAGGGGGAGCTACACCCTTGCGCGGGTGCTCCAACGAGGACTAGTGGGGAGTGGCGACTTTCCGATACCTCGGCAAAACATTGCCGTGTTCCTATCTCTTACTTTCAAGCGTTTACTTTCTTGTATTACTTTCATTGCTTGATTACTTTTCTAGAATTGCCTTGCTAGTCTAGGATTAGAACTTAGGGTGCATAACTTTTATCGGTAGAAACACAAGGAACACAAGTAGGCACTAGGGGTGAAGTTTGGCTTGTAGGATTTAATTCTTACAATTAATTTTTAGAGAAGCCCAATTCACCCCCCCTCGTGGGCATCTTGATCCTTTCAAGCATGAAAAGGGAAAGGACATGAACAAGACAGTAAGTCAGGTTGTTGGACAAACTCGTCTGCAAACTAACTCATGCGAATTTTATACATTTACCTTTTCTATCCCAAAATATTTAGCACATCCGTGATTAAATTTGTCCAAAATAAAAGTACACTATAGGCTATCACATCTGTCACGCATTATGTAGAGTACCATTACTGCAGACTATTAGCAACCCTGTTCACAGGACCAAGGAGATAAAAAGAAACCAACTCGCCAATAAAAATAAAAAACTGTTGAAGGCTCTAGATGTTCCGAGTGGTTCACATAAATTTGTTGTTGGCTTCTTTTTTCTATTGTTACTTCAATCATTAAAGCATCTTTAAGAGTATCCTAAATTTTCTTCCTAAAAACTTCATATTTTTCAACTCCTAAAAAGGTATTGGAAAAAGGAAGATCATCTCCAACAGTACCCATATTTCACTTAAAAAAATCAGTCTAGCCGATCGAGGAAAAAAAACATGAATAAATAACATGGCTTGGCTGTGATGAAGTCATAGACATCGGCCATCACAAGCAGCGGTTCACGAGGCCACAGACGACGACGATGACGACCAAGCCCAGCACGAGGAGATGGAACGTCCCCGGTGCCGCCGATGATTCTGAAGTCCGGCTTGCGCGAGCACCCGCCGACGATCGCGTACGTCGTATTCCTCCCGCTGCTGTCATGCATCGTCACGGCAGCTCTGCCACCCCGCCGCGCCTTGCGGAACACAAACCACGGCGTCCTCGTCTCCTCGCCGCCGCCATCGCACTCAGATTCAGAGTATCGGCATGCCTTCCATCATCTCTAGAACATCCCGAAGCAGCTCTGCTCCGGATCCCGACGAGCGTCCTACCGGCGCGGTCCATCAGGAAGGCCTCGCGCCCGCCCCTGCAGCCGTAGTTGTCGACGTGGAACGCCACGCCGCCGTCGGTGCCGTACATCGTGCAGTCGTTGCCGTTGAACATCAGCGACTTCATCCACACCGTGTATAACTGCTGTCCCTCAACTGTGAAGGAGGGAGGAGCAGCGCCGGTCCTGAGATTTTTGGGGGCCCGGGGCGAAACCAATATCCAGGACCCCTTACATACACGACAATGACAATACTTATATATGTAAAAAATACATATGCTAGGTTGATGATAAATACATGATTTCATATGGAAAAACAATATTCATATGAAACAATTCATACATATAAATTATCTTAAAAACTTGTGGATAGACCCTCTCTGTGATTGTATCAACTCATTTACTCGTGTTTTCTCTTTTTTTTTTTTCTTTTTTCACTGCCGGAAGCTTGCTTGCTTGATACGATACTGTTAAAATTTAGAGAACGAATTAGCTAAAAAAAATAACACCAATCCGGTAATTCACATTCACTTAAATCTGAAATTAAATCAGTTTTTGGGACCCTAATTTTAATTGAGCACGAGCAAAGAATCAGCGATTATGCACTATGCTTCAATGCTATAATGGTGAGTAACCCTGTTCATGGGCTGGTTTCAGCGGGTTCTGGTTAAATTACAAACCAACCCAGGATCACCACGACGGTGCGGTGCGGGCTGGCTTCCGGCGGCTTGACATAAAATTGATTTGTTTATTGGGTTGGTTTGGTAAGCCGGTTTTCATCGGTTAATATGGGCTGCCAAGCTAAAAACGAATGGCTCAGCTGTAACTGCGTACGTTCATACATTGAGCTGTCCTTTTGTACGCATGTCAATGTCGCTTATATTATGCTAATAAAATATTTTTCACATGCCATGACTACAAAATATATCCGATTACTTGATCTCAAATTGTCCAACTGTAGCACCACTATGAAATGTCCTTTAAATATACTATCATACTCTGGATCAAAAAGTGAATTCTCACTAAATAATAAATTAACCAATCAAAACATAAACTCCAAAAACATTAAATTAATGACTTTAAGAAGTCAATTGCAGTAGCTTTTGGACCAACACCACCATGATTTTTCCAAACTTCCATGAAAATGCTAAGCTTCGAACTCAGCGAGATCTGCCACAAAAAAAAAAGATAAAATACATAAATTTGTCCATAACAGAATTTCTAAATAAGTTTATGTTAAAACTTATTTAGAACTAGTAGTAATATAAATAACCAGCCAATGATGATTGATGCCAAGTTACAATAACTACCAGTGATGCATTGCTAACACTACAAATATATCAGTACCACTACCAGCTACCAATAGCTGCTGCATAGCCTTTCTCCCAGAAGATTAATTATATTTAGCTACCTTCGTCTATGCTCTGTAAGGAAAGTATAGCTAATAACATAAGTTTAATTTCAGTCTCATTCTACTAGCTATATCGACAAAAGTTGTAGCCAGTCAGCCTTAAAACAAATATATCAGTACCACTACCAGTGATGCTATGCTAACACTACATGACAGACACTGCACATTACTCCCTCAGACAGCTCCATGGCCATGGTCACTGAATGAAGAAACACTACCAATGATGCTATGCTAAAATATTGTCTAACTGAATGCTACCTCAAAAGTTTGGCAATGAACAGAGCAAGATCAGACATGAAGGAAAAGCAGCATACCAATGTGATTTTCGCGATCAGTGTTGTCCTTAGATAAAAACTCTTCTCTAATGTCCTCATATGTTTGAACATCTTCGGCGGCCTCTCTTACACTTACTTTGCTATGAGATGTATGTAGCCAGCTTTGTGTACAAATTAAGGCTTCAACCGTGCTAGTTGATAAGCTGCACCGAAGTGGGTCAATAATCCTCCCACCTATGCTAAAAGCCGACTCTGAAGGAACTGTAGAAGCTGGGACAGCAAGCACATCTTTTGCTAGAAGAGATAATGCAGGGTACTTATTGGAGTTCACTTTCCAATAATTTAATATATCAAAATCTCTCTCTCTCTTCTCAAGCTTCTCATCCAAATACCTTGATAGCTCTGAATCATTTTCCTCAGCCCCAACTGTCTCCATATGCTGTTCAAACTGAGATGCTAACATGTCCCATGGGTTCTCTTCATCCTGTTCATCTACATTTATGTGAAGTGGCGTTTCATTTAAACCTCTGTTGCTAGAAGTACTAACAGTTTCAGCATAGGAACCAAATAACTCAGCAAGGGCTGATTGAACTTTCTCAGCTAATTTCTTACTCACATCTGGTTCATACAAAATGTCTAAGCAAAATACCAAATACTTCAGCTTGCATCTTGGATCTAAAATCACAGCAATAAACAACAAGAGGTTCAAATTGCCTTCTTCCTCCCAATACTTCTGAAATTTTAATTTCATTTTGTAGGCCATTGAAGCTAATATTGGATCTTCTCCCGTAGCAATCTCATTTAATCTTGCATGCATCAACATTATGTCATGAAATACTAAGCTTGAGGTCACGTGCAAGGAAGCTGATAGACGTGTTGTTACCCTTTCAAATAGCTTCAAGAAACACAACATGCGCCTTGCAGCTTCCCAGTCATGTGCATTAGGCGGATCTTGGTCACCAAACTGAGCCTTGTATGGCTTATAGTCTTTCTCCAATCGTGCAAAGGCCTTCTCAAATTTTTCTGCGCTTTCCAACATCAGATAGGTAGAGTTCCATCTTGTCTCCACATCTAAGGTCAAAAGGCTTTTGCTTGCTATTTTCTCCAACTCTGCACATTTCTTGAAAAGCTTCAATCTAGATGGTGAAGATCTAACAAATCGAACTGTTGTTCTTATTTTGTCGATAGATACATTGTGCTCCTCCAGTCCACTCTTCACAACTAGGTTGACTATGTGGGCACAGCACCGTACATGCAGAAATTTGTTATTCAACACAACCCCCTCCCAGTTTTTGCACACTCCCTTCAAATACAGAATTAACCTGTCATTGGAGCTCGCATTATCAACTGTGATTGTGAATAAACG
Source organism: Saccharum hybrid cultivar R570 (assembly GCA_038087645.1). Classification (NCBI taxonomy): domain Eukaryota; kingdom Viridiplantae; phylum Streptophyta; class Magnoliopsida; order Poales; family Poaceae; genus Saccharum; species Saccharum hybrid cultivar. Next base: position 1,755,276 of record JAQSUU010000782.1, on the reverse strand, counting down.
ATCAATACCCCACTCTAGCAAGCATTCTTCAACTCTTTTTCCAAGGGTTACTCCTTTGTGATCTGCAACCGAGCAGTAATTAAGAATGCGTCTCTGCAACTTCCATTCATCATCTATCCAATGTGCAGTGAGACACATATAATTTAAATTTTGATTTGAGGTCCAAGTATCTGTTGTTAGACAGATTCTTTGTTTTGCCAAAACCTTCTTCAACTTGGGCTTTTCTTCAATATATCGCTGCCAACAGTCCCTTGCTACTGTGATTCTAGAAGGTAGTTCAAACTTGGGCTGTAGCACTTTGGAATATCTCTTGAACCCCACACCTTCAACTGTTTTAAAAGGCATCTCATCAACTATAACCATCTCAGCAAGCGCTTTGCGGCAATCTTCAATGTTGAAAGGTTGCTTTGGCGTTCCTTGGTTCTTCTTTTGTATGTCCTGACCTTTGAGTGGATCTTCAGGGCACAAGTACCTCAAATGGTACCATAAGGTGCTTGTTCCATGAGTTGACTGGTCACAGGAATAAATCTGCCCACAATGCTTGCAGGTGGCAATTGGATTCTGGCCCCTAAATCCAGTAGTGAAATATCTCCAAACAAGTGATTTCTTTGTACCAACTCTTTTACGTCTCTTCTGAATTGGAGAGACCGGAGTAGGAGAGCTAGCTGACTGAACATCCAACTGCAATAATGATATATATAATATTGATGCATTAATAACTTAACTGAGCAATAGGAAATCCTCTCTACTTAACTGAGTAATAAATATGAAAGTGGAAAACTGAAAAGCACCTGTTGTGTATTTGATGGATTAACAACTGAAGTTGATCTCTTTCGCTTCCTTGACTCATTTGTTGCTAATAATGATTTATGCCTAGCCATCAACCTATTCAGTCTCTGACTGTAATCTTGTACTGGCACTGAGTTAATTGCATAGCCGTCATCTTCCGCGTTACCATGCTGTAAAAATGAAATTATTAGGCTAATAATGCGAAATTTTCCTTGCCATGATATGCTGTAAAAAAGTTCAAAGTTGATCGCGATGAGATACTGGTTTCAGCTGCAAAAATGATGAAGTCGCATGCTAAGAGCAATGTTCTACACGAAGTAGAATATAAAGAGGAAGTGGGCACTGGCTTAGGTCCTACAATGGAATTGTATACATTGATAAGTCATGAATTTCAGAAGTCTGGTCTAGGCATGTGGAGAGGGGAGTTATTAGCAGATTCAAGAGGTGAGTGGGCAATTCCACTTACTTGGTCTGGTTGTTGCAAAAGCAATAAAGACAACAGAATTCTAGACATTCCATTTTCTAAAACATTCTACAAGCTTATCCTTGGACAGGTATCTTTGGTTCTGCATCTTTAATATGAATGACTGTTGCTATTCTTACTTTGCATGTCTATCTAAATGTAAGCGATCTTTTTCTCTGTTATAGGAGCTTAATATGGAGTTTCCCTTGTGGAGTTTCAAGCACCTGCTTGTCGGAGAAAATATGCAGTGTCAAATTTGACAAGGGACTGCCATATTATATCAGATTTGACTTATCGAGGTTGTAGAATTGAGGATCTTGCTATTGACTTTGCTCTCCCAGGGTATCCAGAATATGTGCTCTCACCGGGAAGTCGCTCTGACAGTGTAAGTAGGCTAAATAACATCTATCCCTACTCAATCCAGAATTCCAGATTGAATCAGTAAGGACTAAGGACGATGAAACTGCATGATCAAGTACTCCATGACTAATGGTTTCCGAGTACTGTGATTTTCAGGAGTTCCAAAAACATGAACCATATGAACATGCTGTCTAGAATATTGACAAAAAAAATGTGCTGAAAAGCAAAAACAAGAGCAGCACAGAATAGTTCTGATGAAAAATAAATAGGTGCACAGCACAGAACTACAGAGAAATTCTGATGAAAAATAAATAGGTGCACTCAAATGGAAATAGAAAGTTCAACTAATACTATTTAAACAGTAAATTAAATATCCGTGGACGTTGAAAAGATTAGTTTTATTGATTAGCCAGATAAATATTTCATTTATCCAACCAAGATGCTATTACATCTTCAGGAATGCATTGGGAAGCATTCCAGAACTTGATAGAACAAAGCATGTAAAGTAAATGATAAATCAGATGTAGTAGTATCACTGAGAGAATAAAATTTCCTCAGCTATTGCAACATTTGAAAGAAATGGAATCATGATGCAACATCAGAGCTATTGCATACTGTAAGTACAAGCCTACTGCCTACATTTGCCTGAAGGTTGTCCTAAGAGGAAGGGATAGAAGGAACCTCGTCTGCAGATGGATTGAGAGCTCCGGCAGAAGCTTGGAGGTGTCCTGCGTTGGCACCCATGGACCCAGAATCGGAGGCTTCCTGTTTCCATCAAGGTCTGTGTCGTGCGACGGCGAGTCTTGCTCCAACTCCAATTCGGGGCCGACGGAGAAAGATGCCCAAGCTTCTCGCAGCTCCCACACTTGCTCGGCCGCCAGTGCTGCCTCGATCTCAAGGTCCCGAGCGAAGCCACCGCGCCGCCGCCGCCGCCGCCGCCGCCGCCGCTGCGCTCGAGCTCGCCGCCGCCGCGCTCGCGCTCACGGTCGCCACCACCACCGCTGCGCTCCAGACCGCCGCTGCCGCTGCCGCCGCGTTCGCGCTCGCCACTGCTGCCGCGCTCACGCCCGCGGCCGTTGCCGCTCTCGCGGTTGCGCCCACCGCCGCCGCCGCCCCGCTCGCGCTGCATCCCCTCTCGGGTTTCGATGGGTTTCAGTGGCATCTAACCGTGACCGGATGAGGGCTCCTAAATTCCGTGCTGGGTACACGGGTTGCAACCAGGCCGCTTTGTAACCGTGACGGTGGTTTTCACTGGGCCGGTCATGGGCCGGCAGCCGGTTTGGTGAAACCACTGAACAGGTTGAATGGTGAGGGCACTCCTGCAATCACGTTCAATTCCAGAGCATAGAGTAGGCCAGCAGAGGACCCACAAACCTATTCTGATTAAATCGCCAACACCGACATCGGGTTTTTGTGGACCTGGTCTGCATACCTAGATCATACTCACACGGAGCAGAACTACAGAAGCTTGCTACTTGCGTCTTCGCATCTCGGTGAATCGCATCAGGTGTTGCGTCGCTGCCGTCTGATGTGCGTGGCCCGCGGACAGTGATTCGCGTCTCACGTCACCGCCGCGCAGGAGGAGTCGAGGTCGAGGAGAGCGCGTATCGGTGTGTTTGTGTCACCCGCGGACTCGCCGGGTGGGGATAGCTTCTCGTGGTCGCAGGCTCACAACGCTGTTGGGCCTACGTTTGGTTGCTCGTATTTCTCTTAGCCTGGCCCGTGAGATGCGAGTAACCTATGTTTGGAACTTTGGATGGCTGTTTATCTGGTTGGGCCTGGTTCATGGCATGCAATCATCCTCCACCGGCTTGGCTCCCGGGAAACGAAAACGAAATCCGTTTCCCGGCAACCTGGCTCGTGCGAGTCGCAGGGAGTGCTGGAAGAACGGAAAAACACCTGTGCCTGCGTGCGATCCTGGCAACCAAACATGTGCTGCGTGTGGCCAGGCTCTGCTGGTCCAGTCATCCAAACGAACAGGCACTGCACCACCGTAGCCTGGCTCTCGCGGGCCTGTATCCCATATGCGAGCCAAGCTGTGCCGAGAAACGAACCAGCATGGCAAATCATATACGTATGGGTGTGTTCACTTCGCGAAAAGTAGCTGAAAAGTTACTGTAACATCTTTCGTTGTTATTTGGCAAAATTTGTCCAATTATGAACTAACTAGGCTCAAAAGATTTGTCCCGACATTTACAGACAAACTATGCAATTAGTTATCTTTTTTACCTATATTTAATGCTCCATGCATGCGTCGAAAGATTTGATGTGATGGGTGAAAGAGAAAATATTTTGGGTTGGAAGGGGGAAGTGAACAAGGCCTATGTTGTGTACATACCTAGGATGAGGCCCCTTGGAGTTGGGGCCCAGGGCGGCCGCCCCGTTTGCCCGCCCCCAGGGCCGGCACTGGGGAGGAGCCGGTGATGAGGCTGCAGGCAAATGACGACGCGAAAAAAAATGGCATGGTGAGAAGGATACGCGGAGGCGGAGGAGCGCGTAAAGTTACGCGGATTGGCTCGGTTTTTTGAAAGTGCATAAATTTTAGGAGTTAAGATTATGAGTTATTAGAGAGGGGTTTTTCTTATCTTTCTAAAAACCGAGGACTAGGAGAGGGTTTAGAGAACTCTTGGAGATGCTCTTACTATATGTGGATGTCAGTTGTACTTTACAGGGGTTAGGGGTAACATGTAATTTTTTACTCACACTAATTTGCACACTCAAATCCTTGAAGTGCTTTTATTTTGGGACAAATCAGTATTAGCTTTGTTTTTTTGGAAACGGAGAGGAGGAGTATTTAGTATATTTTTAAAAAATGAATAAAAAGGTAGAAATTATTAGGCACCCTCGGTGAAGGATCTAACGGCCTAGATCCATCTTCCGTATCCACTTCGCAATTCCCCGAGAAGGTCCAAACTCTACCCGTGACCCGCCCGCCGTGCGTCGCCGGCGACGCGCCGCCGAGCTCGCGAAGCTTCCACCGCCGGCGCCTCGATCTCATCTACCGCGAGCACACAACATCCTCGATCCACGACTCCTCTTCCCACGAATCCACGAAGCGCCGCCAGCTCCATGACCTCCACCTTACCTGTGGGGGCAACCCACGGTGACGGCAACCGCCGGCGGCGGCGGGCCAGCCGGCGTCACCAAACATGGTAGACGCTTGCGCGTGTTGAGGTCCTCCAGCGACTACATGCTCTAGCGCCGCTGGGCGGCCTCTCAACGGAGGGCGAGACAAGCGGCGGAACCAGGACGCCCAAAATCCCACGCCGCAATGTGGTCATGTGCCCGCATCTCCTCCGCCATCTTCACCACCGCTGCTTGCTCCTCACCGTCGCCGCGCGCTCCTCACCTCTCCCTCGCCTCAGCCACGGCGCGCGTGCGGTCAGGGACGCTCCGCCCTGAGGAGGCACACCACCTGTTCGACCAATTGCTGCGTCAAGCCACACCGGTGCCCGGGCGCGAGCTGAACGGGTTCCTCGCCGCGCTCGCGCGGGCACCGGCCTCTGCCGCCTGCAGAGATGGCCCTGCCCTTGCCGTCGCACTCTTCAACCGCGCGTCTCGAGCTCACGGTCCGCGGGTGCTGTCCCCCACACTCCACACCTACGGCATCCTCATCGACTGCTGCACCCGCGCACACCGCCCAGAGCTAACGCTGGCCTTCTTCGGCCAGGTCCTCAAGACAGGCTTGGGAATCAATACCATCGTCATCAGCAACCTTCTCAAGGGCCTTTGTGAAGCAAAGCGGACAGACGAGGCTCTGGACATCCTTCTCCACAGAATGCCTGAGTTGGGCTGTGTGCCTGATGTTTTCTCGTACTGCATACTTCTGAAGAGCCTCTGCAATGACGGGAAGAGTGGCCAGGCAGATGAATTGCTACGCATGATGGCTGAAAGGAAAACTCTCTGCTCTCCTGACGTGGTTGCGTATACTACGGTCATCAATGGCTTCTTTAAGGAGGGCAATGTTAATAAAGCATGTGATCTGTTCAATGAAATGCTGCAGCGGGGGATTTCACCAAATTTAGTGACTTATAGCTCTGTTGTTCATGCACTATGTAAGGCAAGAGCAATGGACAAGGCAGAGGCTGTCCTTCGACAAATGGTTGATAAAGGTGTACAGCCAGATAACAGGACATATAATAACTTCATCTATGGATATTCCTCTATGGGCCAGTGGAGGGAGGCAGTGAGGGTATTTAAAGAAATGACAAGTCGGGGCATCTTACCAGATGTTGCTAACTGGAACTCGTTAATGGCTTCGCTTTGCAAGCATGGAAAAATCAAGGATGCTAGAGATCTTTTTGACTCAATGGCAATGAAGGGCCTAAAACCTAATATTTTCTCCTACCAAATTATGCTCAACGGGTATGCTACTAAAGCATGCCTAGTTGATATGGCAGATCTCTTCAATTTGATGCTTGGAGACAGTATTGCACCTGACATCCATATTTTCAGTGTGCTGATTAAGGCATATGCTAAATGTGGAATGCTAGATAGGGCTACAATTGTCTTCAATGAAATGAGGGAGCAAGGAGTGAAACCTGATGTGGTAACCTATTCGACAGTGATTGCTGCACTTTGCAGAATTGGTAAGATGGATGATGCTGTGGAAAAATTTAATCAGATGGTTGACCAAGGAGTAGCACCCGATATGTCTACTTACTGTTGCCTGATTCAAGGTTTTTGTATTCATGGTGGTTTGCTGAAAGCCAAGGAATTGGCATTGGAAATGATGACTAAAGGTATGCATCCTGACATTGTTTTCTTCAGTTCGATAATAAACAACCTTTGCAAAGTGGGAAGGGTATTGGTAGCACAAAATATATTTGACTTAACTGTAAGTATTGGTCTTCATCCTACTGTTATGGTGTATAGTACGCTGATGGATGGGTACTGTCTAGTTGGCAAGATGGAGAAAGCATTAAAAGTATTTGATGCTATGGTGTCAGCTGGCATTCAGCCAAATGTTGTAGTGTACGGTACACTCGTTAACGGCTATTGTAAAGTTGGAAGGATCGATGAAGGGTTGAGTCTTTTCAGAGAAATATTGCATAAGGGAATAAAGCCTTCAACTATTTTATACAACATCATACTTCATGGATTATTTCAGGCTAGGAGAATAGTTCCTGCAATGGAAATGTTCCATGAAATGACTGAAAGTGGAATATCAGTGGACACAGATACATACAGGATAGTTCTTAGTGGACTTTTTAAAAACAGTTGCTCTGATAAAGCAATCTTACTTTTCAAAGAACTGCGTGCAATGAATGCAAAGATCGATATCAAAACTCTCAATATCATGATATCTGGATTGTTTCAAACCAGGAGAGGTGAAGAAGCTAAGGATCTGTTTGCTTCTATCTCAAGAAGTGGGCTGGTGCCTTCTATTGTGACTTACAGTGTAATGATGACAAATCTTATAAAAGAAGGATTGGTGGAAGAGGCAGAAGATATGTTTTCATCCATGGAGAATGCTGGCTGTGAGGCCAATTCTCGATTGCTGAATCATGTGGTCAGGGAGTTACTAGAGAAACGCGAAATAGTCAGGGCTGGAACTTACCTGTCCAAAATTGATGAGAGGAATTTCTCACTTGAACATTCAACCACAGTGTTGTTGATTGATCTCTTCTCAAGCAAAGGGACTTGTCAGGAACACATAAGATTTCTCCCTGCAAAGTATCATTTTATTGCAGAGGCCGGCCCGTACTGATTGTTAGTAAAGCTTACAAGGATGCATGGATCTCCAAAAAAAATCCTTCTTGACTTGCTGTTTGCACCTGGGAAATTAGCTGCAAGTTAAAAGTCAAGTAGATGTGAGATTTTTTCTTGTAGCACTGGTGTATTTATCATGATTGTATACAACTGATGTCTAGTTGCATGGAAGAAGTGTTCAAAGCCAAAAAGAAAAGGAGGGTTGGGAATTATCAATCTTGGAAGCCAAAATAGAGCACTCCTGCTCAAGCATTTGGACAAATTTTATAATAAAAAGAATATCCCATGGGTAAACTTGGTGTGGAAGGCATATTATTCAAATGGTCAGATCCCCCATGCATCTGCTGATAAGGGCTCTTTTTGGTGGAAGGATGTTCTAAAGCTATGTGATCTTTTCAGAGGAATTGCAAAGTGTAAAATTGGTGATGGATCTACAGTTCTATTCTGGTCTGATCTTTGGAATGATAATGTTTTGGAATCCAAGTTCCCAAGGCTTTACTCCTTTGCTAGAAACAAGAAAATTTCAGTTGCTACTTTTCTGACAAATAATACACTTGAAGCACAATTTCATCTGCCATTATCAGAACAAGCATTTCAAGAATTTCAAGGTTTACAAGCTCATATTCAAGCTTTGCAGATTGATTCAAATACATCAGATTCTTGGGAATACATTTGGGGAGACAAGAATTACTCATCATCTAAATGCTACAACCTGCCCTACAAGAACTCTCAACCCCCAGCTCCTTTTCTTTGGATCTGGAACTCCAAATGCTGTAATAAGCTTAGAGTCTTCTCTTGGCTCCTCCTCATGGATAGGCTCAACACTAGAGATATTCTTAGAAGAAAAAAGCAAAAACTCCAAGGAGACAACTATAATTGTGTGCTCTGCAACAACAATACTGAAGAAACTGCTTTCCATTTGTTCTTCAGCTGCCCTTTCAGTCAGTCTTGTTGGCAGCATCTTGGAATTAGCTGGGATTTCTCTTTGGAATTCTTTCAAATGATGCATCAGGCGAAGCTTCAATATCAAAGCACCTTCTTCATGGAGATTTTCACCATTGCGGCATGGGAAATTTGGAAGCAAAGAAACAATTTTATCTTCGATAGAGGCCAGCCCTCCTTTGTTTCCTGGAAGAGCTCTTTCTGTGTTGAGGCCAAATTACAAGCCCATAGATTTAGTGAGTATAAACGTCCTGTCTTCCTAGATTGTATAGCTACCTTAGTTTAGTTTTCTGTTGTCCCCCCTGGGTTTTCTTTTCTTCTGTTGTTTCTCCTCCCTTTGGAGGTTTTCTGTACAGCCTCTCCTTTTTAATAAAATCTTACAGTGGGGGCCTCCCCTGCTGTATTTCATGTTCAAAAAAAACTGATGTTGCACTTATGAAGAATGAGATAATGACTTCCGAGTTCTGATGTAAAATGTAGCACTGTGACCACGCGAGGCATGATATAATGAATAATATTTTTGGAATCTGTCCTTGCATGCACCTGCCACAGGTAGCCTAAATATGATCTTATTTATATCTAAAACAGCTAGTTCAGTTTATATGCATGTTTTTCTGGAAGATTTCTTCTCGGGGATCTGCTTGATATGCAGATGTTCATTTACTTTTGATGCAACAATTCTATACCGTATATGTTTTGGTAGATGACCTGACGAAGGAGCGTTTAACTGAAGGTGGGATCTTCTCATGTTGTGGGTACCAAACCGTCAAACACGGAAGCGAACTTTACCTCTTGGTTAGATTCATACAGTGAAGCTACCCTAAGAACAATTTACTGGATTAGATAAATATATAAAATGACCTAATCCAGTGAGCTGCATCTTGGGTTTGCCGTTTGCTTGTGCCCTGCTCCTCCAACATTGTGCTTTGATCTGAAATTTTTTTATCTTTGTTTGTTATTACGAGTAGATGGTCCCGCATGATGAACGTGCTCCAATTGAAGTTGATGACCAGCAAAAGAAGAAGAACCCACTGTGGAAACATGTTGTGCTTTTAGAGAAGGTTGTTTTAGGAGGCAATGCCGTATGGCGATGCAAGTACTGCAAGATTGAGTACAAGTGAAGTTACTCTAGGATTAAAAGCCATTTGGTTCGGAGAAGTGGAGGAGGAATCAAGATTTGCACAGTTGTTACTGTTGGACACAAATCATAGGTTTTGAGGCTGAATTTTCTATTCCATTAGACTTACCAACCATGGCAGGATTTGTGTTACATATAGGGTAGTTTACTTGCAACTCAAGGAAGCTAAGCATATTCTAGAGATGCTAAAGTAGATGCTAGAGATAAAGATAAGGGCTGACACAGCCACCAACTACTCTAGATAAGTATCCTAGGTAGATAAGGACAAGACTTATAACTATCATTCTCTCCCTAAGTCTTGTGTGGCGCCTTCTGGGGAATTTGAACCATCTCATTCTTGGCGCGAAGCTCCTGGAACTTGACCTGCCCAAGGGACTTGGTGAAAAGGTCGGCGAGCTGATCCTGGGGGTTGATGTAGCCGGCCTTGATGCTCCCCTCATCCAAGCAGCTCCTGATGAAGTAGTACTTGATGCGGATATGCTTGCTACGCTCATGGAAGACGGGGTTCTTTGCCAAGGCCAAGGCGGACTTGCTATCCACCCTGAGCTCCACTGCTTCTGCATCTCTGTCCAGAAGATCGCCCAGCAGCCGAGCCAACCAAAGAGCTTGAGTCGAAGCGGTTGTGGCAGTGATGTACTCTGCCTCGCAACTGGACAGAGCCACCACTTGCTGCTTGACCGACTGCCAGCTGATCAGCCACTTGCCGAGGAAGAATAGCGTCCCGCTGGTGCTCTTGCTTGTGTCGATGTCGCTGTACTCGATGAATGCTCCGCACCGGGACACCTCGGGTAGTGCAAGCCGTAGTCGGTGGTGCCCTTGACATAGCGGAGGATCGTCTTGATAGCCTACTGATGCTCCATCATTGGTCGTTGCATGAACCGACTGACGTAGCCAACGGCGAACGCCAGGTTCAACCGCGTGTGGACAAGGTAGTGAAGATAGCCACAATGCGCTGGTACTACGTGGCGTCAACCTCCTTAGCCGTGCTGTCGCGGCTCAGCTTCAGTCTCTCCTCCCTGGGAGTGTAGGCCGGGTTGCAGCCGGTGAGCCTGCCCAACTCGACGATGCGCTTGGCGTAGGCAGTTTGACGAAAGGAGATGTCAGAGCTGTCTTGGTGGACCTCGATCCCCAGGTAGAAGGAGAGGAGACCCAAGTCACTCATCTAGAATGTGGCCTTCATCTCCTCCTTGAACGCCTCCAACTCGGCCTCCTTGGTGCCGGTGATCACCAAGTCGTCGACGTAGATGCCTACCAACAAGGCATTGCCATCCTTGCCCCGCCGGTAGACTGTAGCCTCATGAGGACTCTGCTCGAACCCCATTTGCTTGAGAGTGAAGTCTAGCTTGGCGTTCCAAGCTCTTGGCGCTTGTCGCAAGCCGTAGAGGGCCTTGTGCAGGCGAAGAACCTTGTTCACCTTGCCGGGGATGACGAATCCCGACGGCTGGTGGACGTAGACCTCCTCCTTCAGGTCATCGTTGAGGAAGGCGGACTTGACGTCCATGTGGTGCACACGCCATCCCTCCTGAGCCGCCAGGGCGAGGAGACGAACGGACTCCATCCGTGCGATGGGAACAAAGGCATCGTCGAAGTCGACTCCCTCTTGCTGGACGAACCCGCGCGCCACCAGACGCGCCTTGTGCTTGATCACCGCCCCGGCCTCATCCTTCTTGAGCTTGTAGACCCACTTAAGGGTGATGGCGCAGTGGTCGATAGGAAGATCCATCAGCTCCCATGTCCGGTTCCGCTCGACTGCGTCCATCTCCTGCTGCATCGTGGCGTGCCATGCCGCGTCTCCCTCTGCCTCAGCGAAGGAGCGAGGCTCACCGTCCTCGTGTGCCAGGTGCAGCTCCGCCTCGAAGTCATGCACCGCCATCTCAGGGACAGGCTGATCGCCGAGGATGTTGTCCAAGGTGCGGTAGCGTAGAGGCTCGCCATCGTGGTAGGCGTCGACGCGGTCCTCGTCATTGGACAACAGAGTGGCGAGCTCCACCGTACGCTGACGGGCCAAAGCTGCTGGTGTTGATCTGGAGGTGTCAGCACCTGTGCAGGAGAGTGGGGAGCTGGTGTAGGAGAGTGGGGTGTAGCTAGTGGTGGAGTACTTGCTAGTGGTGTAGGCGATGGAGGACTCGCTGGAGCTGATGGCGAGCCGGGTGCCGAGCTGGACGAGCTCGGTGAAGATGAGCTGCTAGCTCCCCTGCTCCCTCGAAGTGAACGTAGTCGACGACTAAGTCTCTAAGGGTCGAAGTCGAGCCGTCGTCCACCGCCTTGTCCCAAGCCTAGCCTCGCCCTTCGTTGAACACGACGTTTTGGGAGATGCGAACGCGCTGTGTCATAGGGTCAAGGATGCGGTAGGCCTTGACGCCCTCCACATAGTCAATGAAGACCACCGACGTGCTCCGGTCGTCGTGCTTGCCGACGTGGTTGAGCTCCTTGGTGAAGGAGAGACAGCCAAAGACGCGGAGGTGGCTCACCACTGGCTTGCGCCCCATGCTAGGCCTCGTACAACGTCTTGCCGTTAAGGGCCTTGGTGGGCGAGCAGTTGAGGAGATGGACGACAGTCATCACCGTCTCCCCCTAGTAGATTGTCGGCATCCCTCTCTACTTGAGGAGGGCGCGGGTGGTGGCCACCATGGTCTAGTTGCGGTGCTCAAAGATGCCGTTCTGCTGCGGGATGTACGACGTGGAGAAGTGGCGCTGGATACCCTCATCAGCGCAGCACACCGCGAACTCAGCCACCACAAACTCGCCGCCACTGTCGGTGCGTAGCACTCGAAGCTTGCGGCCACACTCCTTCTCCGTAGCAGCTTGATGATGCTTGATGGCATCTACAGCCACCGTCTTGGTGTCGAGCAGGACCGCCCACATGTAGCGAGGCGCATCATCGACGAGCAGCAGGAAGAAGCGCCGACCTCCAGGTGTGGCCGGTGTCACAGGGCCACAGAGGTCGCCGTGCACGAGCTCCACCTTCTCCTTGGCGCGGAAGCTCGCCTAGTGGGGGAAAGGGAGTCGTCGCTACTTGGTGAGGACGCAGGGTCGCAGAACTGCTCTGTGTGCTCGACTCGCGGCATGCCTTGCAACATCTCCTTGTTGCTGAGCTGCTTCAGGGCCTCGAAGTTGAGGTGCCCAAAGTGCTCATGCCACCGCTAGGCGTCGTCATCGTGGCGGGATGCAAGGCACACGGGCTGTGCCACCTATACATGGAGGATGTAGAGGCGGTTGGCGCCTCTGTTCACCTTGGTGAGAAGGCGACGATGGCGATCGCAGATACGCAGGACCTCGTGCTCGATCTCCATGCATGAGCCGTTCTCATCCAGCTGTCCCAAGCTGATGATGGAGTTCCTCAGTGCGGGAATATAGTAGATGCCGACGAGCAGCCGGTGCTCGCCGTTCTTGGCGGTGAAGACGATAGAGCCAACGCCCTTGATCTCCATGGTGGAGGCTTCCCAAAACTTGATGGAGCCTCGAACGTCGGAGTCAAGCTCGGAGAAGAACTCCAGCCGCCCAGTCATGTGTTGAGTGGCGCTGGTGTGGAGGCACCACCCGTCGATCTTGTCACCGCCAAACCCGTTGCCGAGGAAGACGTGGGCCCGTGGCTCGTCAAGGTGGAGGAGCACGGTGGTGGCCGGCACATGACAGGAGTGCGGCTCGATGCTCCCGTGTACGAAGAACAGAGCCGCCTCATCACCCTCCTGCGCTTGTGCGACGTGTGCCTGACTGCTGCGCTTCGCCTGCTGGCAGTCCTTGGCCTAATGGCCGGTCCTCCCGCAGTTGTTGCAGGTGTCGACACAGGTAGCCTTGCGCTCGCTATCGGCACCGCCAGGAGCGCCACCACGCGCCTTGTCTCGCTTGCGCGGTCGACGCTTGCGGCTGCTCGATGAACCCGAAGCCGAAGAGCCCAAGGCCTTCCCCTTCTTTCGCTCTCACTAGCGGGTGAGCCACTTGTTGGGTACCATGATTAGGGGTACCCAAATCAGGGATAGAACCTTTTCCTCAACCAAAAGTAAGCGAGGCCGTCCGCGAGCAGTTATCCCTCTTGCTCGTGGTTGGCTCGGTCAGCAACCTTCAACAGATTGATTCTCCACCTCGCTCGAGGCCCCGATACAGGGTCTTGGATGCTGGAAGTTCTTCGACTCGCCCGACCCCAGCCTCTGATGCCACTCTCCCATTAGCGTGCTCAATACCCCCTGTGACGTTGCCCATGTCCCTGCGCCAACCAATCGGACAAGCCAGGAGAGACAGGTTTCAAATCACGATGCCATTGCCCATAACAGCATGTGGAAAAGCTGCTGGTCACTATGCCACCCATACTGGCACTATACGCATGATCCAGGCTTGCACGATGTACGAGGCACCATTCTAGGCCTCTATTTCCTCGAACGGGGTGAAATCACACCATGATTCACGCCTCCGAGGCCTCGGCTCTCTACGCCAGTCAAACCACAGGGACAGGCACATCGCCACAGGGATGATCATGACTCTATGTGTCGTAGCTGCGTCGTCCACAGGGTCACGTATGTCAGGGCACGTCGCTATATCATCAAAGGACAGGGGCCACTCCTCCAATAGTGGGTATGCCACCAACTACAGGACAAGATTGGAGACCTCGGATCTTCCTTCCCAGGAAAGATATCACGTAGCGCATGCATGTAACCCTGCGTTCCCCTTGCATCTATAAAAGGTGAGGGCAGGGACCATTTTAGGGGGACGAAGAAAAGGCGAACCCATATGCAATTCGACTCATCACGAGCAAATGTTCCACACTTACACATCTTGAGACCTGGGAGCTCCTCCCTCTCTCACCAGCTTGTAACCCCCCTACTACAAGCACCTCGATGCAAGGCAATACAAGACTCTTCTCCCCACTGGACGTAGGGCATTCTTCCACCTGAACCAGTATAAATCGCTTGTGTTCTTCTTGCACATCATCCGGATATCCTACGCGCAAATGCTCATTCACTTGTTGGGATTAGGGCCGCTGGTCCAAACACCGACAGTTGGCACGCCAGGTAGGGGGTAGTTTGCACGTCGCAGCCACCATTCCTTGCAAGTTTCGGATGGCAACTCCACTTCCTCTCGGCACTGTGATCTGGTTTGGGAGCATGGAGTTCATGTCTCTGGGTTATGACTATGACATGGTCCTCCTCCCACCCAGAGCTCCGTCTGACAGCGACCCCTCTCCGCATCGCCGAAGGTGAGGGAGGTGTCCGAGCCATCATGGTCATCACTCTCATCATGCTTGTCACGTGTGGTGGATGCGGGAGAGCCCCCGTCCCTACTCCGAGACCGGGGGCGACTCCACAAGCTCTCCCGAGTCTTCTTGCTCGGCTGCCGGAATAGGATCTCTCACTAGGGACCTATCTGGCATGGACCTGGCCACGGGCAAAGCACCGATGGCACAGGGCATGTCGGAAGGGCAACGCTCCGAGGGACCATCACGCTCCATGGGGTCCTCTTCAGCGACAGGAGGGCCTACGGCAGCACCGTCGCCATTCCCTTATGGGCTCGACAATGCCGCCATAGGTTACTCCCGCTCGATGCGTTCCACCATGAGCTCCTACGCGGGGCTTCCTGAGCATCATCTATGCGCCACCCTTGAGCTACTTGCAACCACATCGGTGACATCCAGCGTTGACTCCGTGGAGGACAGTGATGGGTGGGCCGGTGTGGACTTCTCTAGGTTTTGTAAGCCGGAGGGTCTACGCCAGTTCATGGGTGCGTGCCACTACCTCTTTGACTGCCCCAACTCTGATGAGGATGGCTATGACCCTTCACGTGAATGCTTCCACATGGAGGTTGAGGAGATAGCCCCGGGGGACACCACCCCCGTAGGGCAGGGCGTTCATGCTCCGCTTTAGCAAGTGCTGCCCATGGGGCCCCCATGAGAGCGGGACGTGGTGTCTACCCCCGAGGGGTCTCGGCGGGCCGAGCTCAAGCAGCTCCATGAGCTCGAGGCCAAGATTGATGAGGACCGCTAGCAGCTGGTGCACCTCCGGGCCACCTTCGAGTAGGAGCGCTCTGGCTGGGGTGACGGCGGAGCAGCCCGACGTAGGGCTTGTTACGTCTATCACCACATCAACAACGACGAGGGGGGTGATCAACCCCTAGTCTTTGCCAGGGCTAGCTAGAATGTTGCTGAGGCAGCAATTCTCCTCCGGACGATGCCAGTGCCATCCACTGCGGAGGGGCGGCAAGTCCGCGACGAGCTTCGCAGGCTTCTTGAATGCGTCGCGGTGCAGCAGGCTGAGAGCTCCGCATCTCGATGACGTGAGCTCGAGGCCGAGCCTCTCGTGGTGCCCTCTTAACAAGAAAGGGAGGCCTCGGTTCATCTTCAACCATGAGGGGCGCCAGAACACAACAAGGCCCCATCGGTACACGACCTTCGTGGCAACGACGTCGACGCGCACCATTATCGATGCACGCTGGCGCAACAAGGAGGATGGCACCGCACGCAGCTGTAACCCGTGCCATGGTGGACGCTACGATAGCGAGGAGGACCGAAGCCCCTCACCCGAGCCTTCGGGTCCGCGCATCTTCAGTGAGGCCATCCGGAGGGCTCGGTTCCCAGCCTGATTTCATCAACCGGCCAACATTGTCAAGTACTCTAGGGAAACGAATCATGATGTGTGGCTTGCTGACTACCGCCTAGCTTGTCAACTGGGTGGTGCAAATGATGACTTGCTCATCATTCGCAACCTTCCTCTGTTCCTGGCCAACTCCGCGAGAGCCTAGCTGGAACACCTTCCATCACAGCGAATCCGTGATTGGGCCGACCTAGTCAGGGTCTTCGTGGGGGAACTTTTAGGGCACATACGTGCGCCCTAGGAATACCTAGGACCTCAGAAGCTGCCACCAAAACTCGGGCGAGGCTCTCTATGAGTTCATCCGGCTTTCTCCAAGCAATGCACCAAGCTCTCCAATATCACCAATTCAGATGTCATTGGGGCATTCATCTCTGGCACCACCTACAGGGAGCTAGTCCATGAGCTAGGCCGTAAGTCTCACACCAAGGCAAGCGAGCTCCTAGATATCACCACCAACTTCGCCACGGGCGAGGAGACGGTCGGAGCCATCTTCCCTGATGCCAAGGGCAAGCGGAAGGAGGACGCCGCCGAGGACTCCGCCTCCTGCGACCCCAAGAGGAAGAAGAAGAGCAGGCCGGGGAAGCCGCAGCGCTAGAAGGACACCCTCATCACCGCTGCAGACCGTAAGAACCCCCGAGGCCCCCCTCCTAGGGCCCTGGGAGTTTTTGACGAGATGCTCAAGAAGCCATGCTCCTATCATAGGGGCCCGACGAAGCACACCCTGGAGGAGTGTACCATGATGCGGTGCTACTTCTCCTAGTGCGGTCAGCCCAAGGATGACGCCGAGAAGAAAGCAGTAGACGCCCAAGAGGGTGACAACAAGGACGAAGGGTTCCCTAAGGTGAAGAACTGCTTCATGATCTTTGGCGGTCGCTTGGCGCAACTCATGACACACCAAAGAAAGCGCGAACGCCGAGAGGTCTATGTGACGGAGCCTGCCACCCCGTTGTTCCTCGATTGGTCCGAGGAGGCCATCACATTTGACCGTGATGACCACCCGGATTACATCCCAAACCCGGGGCAATACCCACTTGTCGTCAACATGGTCATCGGCAATGCCCGACTCACTAAGGTCCTAATGGACGGGGGCAGTGGCCTCAACATCTTGTACACCAAGACTCTCGACCTCATGGGCATCAGTAGGTCTCGGCTGCGAGCCGACGCGGCATCATTCCATGGTGTCGTGCTAGGACAACGCGCCACCCCTCTCGGATAGATCGATCTGCCCATCTGCTTCGTGACTCCTTCCAAATTTCAGGAGGGAAACCCTCACCTTCAAGGTTGTCAGGTTCTGTGGGACCTATCACGCCATTGTAGGGCGACCATGCTACGCCAAGTTCATGGCTGTTGCCAACTACACCTACCTCAAGCTGAAGATGCCTAGCCCCAATGGCGTCATCACCGTTGGCTCTATGTACAAGCATGCCTACGAGTGCGACGTGGCTTACACCGAGTACGTCGAGGCCCTCTTCGAGTCAGAAGCCTTGGCTACCGATTTGGAGAAGCTCTCCAAGGAGATCCCTGACCCCAAGCGTCATGCCGACAGTTTTGAGCCGGCAGAGGAAGTCAAACTCGTCCCACTTTGCCCCAATGACCCCGACGGTAAGGTGCTCATGGTCAGCGCTGCGCTCAACCCCAAATAGGAAGCGATGCTCGTCGACTTCCTCCGCGCAAACACAGACATGTTTGCGTGGGGTCCCACGAACATGCTAGGCATCCCGAGGGAGGTCGCCGAGCACTCCTTGGACATCCGAGCTAGCTCCAAACCGGTGAAGTAGCGTCTATGCTAATTCGACGAGGAGAAGCGCTGAGCCATCGGGGAGGAGGTGCACAAACTTTTGGCAGCTGGATTCATCAAGGAGGCATTCCATCCTGAGTGGTTAGCTAATCCTATGTTAGTTAAGAAGAAGAATGGAAAGTGGAGAATGTGTGTAGATTATACTAGTTTTGGCATGTCCAAAGCACCCTTTTCCATTGCCTTGTATCGATCAAATAGTTGACTCCACTGTGGGATGTGAATTGTTATCCTTTCTTGATGCATATTCTGGCTATCACCAAATAAAAATGAAAGAGTCCGATGAGCTCACGACTTCTTTCATCACTCTGTTTGGCATGTATTGCTACGTAACCATGTTGTTTGGCCTCAAAAACGTGGGAGCCACGTACCAGCAATGTATGCTCAGAGTTTTTGGGGACCTCATCAGATGAACTGTTGAGGCGTACGTAGATGATATCATTGTCAAGTCTAGAGAGACCAAAGACCTTGTCACCGATCTGGACGCAACATTTCGTTGCCTCAAGGAGAAAAACATCAAGCTAAACCCTGAGAAGTGCGTCTTCGGCGTACCCCGAGGCATGCTCTTTGGTTTCATCGTCTCTGAGCGTGGCATTGAGGCCAACCCAGAGAAAATCTTGGCCATCACGAACATGGCGCCGATCTAAAATCTGAAGGGGGTACAAAAGCTCATGGGGTGCTTCGCATCCCTCAGTCGCTTCATCTCACGCCTTAGCGAGAAGGGCCTGCCCCTGTACCACCTCCTTAAGAAATCTGAGCACTTCTCCTGGACCCTGAGGCCTATGAGGCCCTTGACGAGCTCAAGGCACTGCTCTCTAATGCTTCCATCCTCATTCCACCCTCAGAGAAGGAACCCCTCTTGTTGTACGTCACGACAACCAACTAGGTGGTCAGCGCGACCGTCGTCGTCGAGCGACAAGAGGCGGGGGATGTGCTCCCGGTCCAATGGCCAGTCTACTTCATCAGTGAAGCCTTGTCCGAGACTAAGACCCGGTATCCACAGATCCAGAAGCTGCTCTACACTGTGGTCTTGGCTCGGTGCAAGCTGCGTCACTACTTTGAGTCTCATCCGGTGACCGTGGTCTCATCCTTCCCTCTGGGGAGGTGATCCAAAACTGAGAGGCAATAGGTAGAATCGCCAAGTGGGCCATGGAGCTCATGTGCGATGGCCTCACCTATGCGCCTCAAAAGGCGATCAAGTCATAGATCCTCATTGACTTCCTGGCCAAGTGGACTGGGTCCCAACTACCACCAACCTAGGTTCAAGCTGAATGTTGGACAATGTACTTCGATGGGTCTCTGATGAAGACTGGCGCAGGCGCTAGTCTCGTCTTCATCTCTCCTCTATGAGTTCACATGCGTTATGTGATCCGACTCCACTTTGTGGCCTCTAACAATATAGCAGAATATGAGGCCCTCATCAATGGCCTCCACATTGCCGCCGAGCTGGGGATCAAGCGCCTCGACGTTTGAGGAGACTCACAACTCATCGTCGATCAGGTAATGAAGGAGTCGAGCTGCCATGACCTAAAGATGGAAGCTTACTGCAAGGCGGTACGATGCCTGGAGGACAGATTCAATGGCCTCGAGCTCAATCACATTGCGTGCAAATACAACGAGGCCGCGGATGAGCTAGCAAAGATCGCGTCGGGTCGAATCATGGTCCACCCAGACATCTTCGCCAGCGACCTCTACAAGCCCTCCATCGACTATGAGAAGCCAGGGCGAGAAGGCAACTAGCCACCCGAGCCTACACTGGGGATCCTCCCAAAGGATCTGACCCCCCCTCGACCCCCGAACCTAAGGTCATGAACATAGATGAGGAACGACTCGACCACGATGACAAACCAGACTGGCGGATCCCCTACCTAGCATGTCTCGCTTAGGGGGTGCTCCCCCTAGATCAAACGCAAGCACGGCGGCTCGCACGATGGGCCAAGTCATTCGTGCTACTAGATAGGGAACTATACAAACACAATGCCTTGGGAATCCTGCAGCGTTGCATTCCCACCAGGGAGGGGAGGCAATTGCTTTAGGAAATACACTCAGGGGCTTGTGGCCACCATGCAACGCCTCGAACATTGGTCGAGAACGCCTTCCAGCAAGGCTTCTACTGGCCAACTGCAGTGGCCGACGCCACTGAGATCATACGCTCCTGTGATGGGTGCCAATTCTATGCGCGACAGACGCATCTCCTGGCCCAAGCTCTCCAGATGATTCCCTTTACATGGCCCTTTGCTGTGTGGGGTCTCGACCTAGTCAGACCTTTACAAAAGGTACCCGGGGGCTACACACACTTGCTCATCACCGTGGACAAGTTCTCTAAGTGGATCGAGGCTCGCCCCATCTCCAAAATCGAGTCCTAGCAGGTGGTGCTGTTCTTCACGGATATCATCCACCGCTTTAGGGTTCCTAATTCCATCATCACCGACAACGACACGCAATTCACCAGCAGAAAATTCTTGGAGTTTTGCGATGACCACCATGTCCGCATGGACTGGTCAGCAGTGGCTCAACCAAAGACAAATGACCAAGTTGAACGTGCTAATGGCATGATCCTTCAGGGCCTAAAGTCAAGAATCTTCAACCAGTTGAACAAATTCGGCAGAAGATGGCTCGTCGAGCTCCCCTCGGTCATTTAGAGTTTGAGAACAACCCCGAGCCATGCTATGGGGTTAATGCCATTTTTTATGGTCTATGGGTCCAAGGCCGTCCTCCCCGCATATCTAGAATATGGCACCCCAAGGATCAGAGCCTACGACGAACAGGGCAATCAGACCACCCGTGAAGAGGCGTTGGACCAATTAGATGAGGCCTGAGACGTTGTGCTACTACACTCAGCTAGATACCAGCAAGCTCTACGGCACTATCATTCCCGATGTGTCCAGGGCTGAGCCTTCAGCATCGGAGATTTGGTATTGAGGCTAAGACAATGCAACAAAGGGCATCACAAGCTTACACCACCATGGGAAGGTTCGTTCATCATCGCCGAGGTGCTAAAGCCTGGAACCTACAAGCTGGCCGACGAGAAGGGCGAGGTCTTCACCAACGCTTGGAATATCAAGCAGCTACATCGCTTTTACCCTTAAGCTCCCAAGCTTTGTGCATATTTTTTTATCTCAAAAGCAATAAAGAAGCGTTCTTTACATGTCATACTTTTGAGAATCGATCCGAACCCGTTAGCAGGGTCAGAAGCGTCTTTCCTTTACCGTGCAATCAGAGGGAGGCCCGACTCTGCCACTGGCAGGGCCGAGCCTCCCCCGGGGGCTAGGTGGGGGGGAACCCCCAAGTCCCAATGATTTTTCCTTTTTAGATCGCTTTTTCAAAAAGACTCCGTCTTAATCTCTCTCCTGCACTTTGGCAAAAAATTGTGAAATCCGAAGGAGCAAGAGAACGTACTGAGGCCAAGGCCGGTCGAGCTGCGAGACCACCTACGCCCCCGGGCTATGGCACCTCCACTGACCACCCTTCGCCTAAGGGACAATTCACGTTCCGGAGAGACTTCATGA
The DNA here is from genome assembly GCA_038087645.1 of Saccharum hybrid cultivar R570. Taxonomy (NCBI): domain Eukaryota; kingdom Viridiplantae; phylum Streptophyta; class Magnoliopsida; order Poales; family Poaceae; genus Saccharum; species Saccharum hybrid cultivar. The sequence continues at coordinate 1,733,987 of JAQSUU010000782.1, read as the reverse complement.
AAATTCGCCCAAGTACGGAACGAGAGACAAGGATTCAGGAGACAAAGCAAAAAAACGATCACGTAACTTTCTTTCCGAGGTACCTAACGGCGTGAATATGGCAAAGTGAGAACCCCTCGGATCGCACGAACATAGTGCGGGCTCTGCCTACGCTACCGAGGCCATGACACCCCTAAGAAACACTAAGTTGCTGAGGTCAGACCGCGTGTCAAGAGGTAGAACTCGAAAGAAAATAGCACGTGTGAATTATGAGTGTTTTCTTTACAGAGGCCTCGAAGGGCCGCACGCTTGTCCCACCACAAAAGCTAACCTATTACATGGGCATGATGACCCAGGCTTCCTCATAGGTCAAGAGGAGGGGGGACGACTTCACCCTCAAAGCGAGCTACCAAGGCGGCGCCAGGAGCCTCGACCGCATCAACAAGTGTCTCTAGGTCGAGGTCGGGCATGTCAACGAAGCCCTCGCTGACACGATGGAGGTCAGGATCGGCATAGTGCGAGGTCATCACCACTAGAGCCTGCTTCATGCCAGTATGAAGGGCGTCGCAAACCCACTCACGCACACCACTGTAGAGGGTGGTAAGGCAGCTTCGGAGAGAGCTGCCCGACTGCACCCCCTCTTAGGTCTCGAGAGCATCGCAGACCGCCCTTGCAGTACTTTGTAGGGTGGTGTGCTCCTTGGTCTCGTCATCCAAGGCTGTCTGTAGCACGCAAGAGGCCATGACGGCGTCGACCAGATCTTTCTCCAAGCCTGCTCCAAAATAGAGACAAGGGGATAAGAGCTAAAACAACAACCAAAACCTGGGAATACAGTCGAAGAAACATTACCTCCCACTTTCTGCTTCCATTGCAGAGTCTCCGCGCAGGCCGCCTCGGCCAATTGGATAGCCTGAGCCATGACCCCCTCTTTCAACTGAAGCTCCATCTTTATCCTTGCCAGCTCGACGCAGATGCTCTGGGCAGCAGCGGCCTCGCGCTCTGCCTCAGCCTTCAAGGCATCCTGCTCGGTGCTTACCAGAGCGAGCCCATCCTCCAACCCTCGTGTTTTATCCGCCAGGGAGGTGACTTCCTCCTGAGCCGTGACTAGCTCCGCCTTTAGGTTGGAGCAGCACACACGGAGGTCCGCCGTCTCGGCGCTCCCCTCAGCCAGCAGCTGTGGGGGATATACCCCCGGATACCCTCATGGCTATACATGGGCCGCACCATCCGAGGTGGCCTGGCCCACAAGATCAAGGTGTGCACTACAAGGCTAAAAGGTGTACTAGACATTGTAATAGTACCAAATCGGACACTTTACTTGTAACCCTCCTCCTCCAAAGTATATAAGGAGAGGAAGGGGTCCCCTAGAGGACATGTCATACATCTTATTACACCTCTCCATACAGAGCAATACAATCTGACGCAGGACGTAGGTATTACACCCTCACGGTGGCCAAACCTGGATAAAATCTTTGTGTTTGTCTTGTGTCACCATCTAATTCGTAGCTTGCGCACCTGTCTGCTGACAATCTACTACCTTGGGCATACCCCTCGATAGACTGCTAACCATATCTCATCGATAGTGGTGCGCCAGGTAGGGGGTGTGTGTACAGATTCCTAGGCAAGCAAGATGGGATTCTCTACTAAAAACCGGGTGAGTCGTTCTACGTTGTTGATTGGATCAGTTTGTTCTTCGAATATCTAATACAGATTGATTTTTCTGCATGTAACGACATCTCCCTCGTTCGCGATCTACTTCGCTAACATCGCCTTGGAGCTCGCTGGGATTAATATCAAGAATTAACTCAACAACGATGGACTCGGCGGCTTCAGCGACAGGAGAGCAATTCCAACATGCTCCGACTATGACCACGGCCTCTTGCCCCAACTACCTGCCACGTCGCAATAATAATCGCTGCAAGGAAAGGCTCTACGACAACTGCGACACCGTCGCCATGACGGATCGAAAAGCTTGAGGGCTGGACAATTTCATCACCACTGACCAGACAATGTCTCGACTAAAGCTAAGTACACTTCCAATTTTTATATTTAACACAATTTTTGCTACGACGTTTCTCCACAACATCCTCGTCATGTTTTCACTACGATGTTTCTCCACAACATCCTCGTCATGGTTATTCTTCAAATAATGTTTGTCCATGTATACCATCTTAAAGATGACATACATCTATGCTTAACACAAATCCCTGACCAGTCACGTTGACGCTCGATGTCTCTAGAGACGGCCTTGTCTTTGGCTTCTCCCCACACGTGCACGAGCGTCTGCCCTCTGCATTACGGGTGGTCAGCAGCGGCTCCTTAGTGATGCCATCCACACGCACACAGGCTCCGTGCTCAGCGTAACGTGGGCAAGCTAGGGCTAGAAACTCAGCTACATACTAACTGGTCGGGCGGTTTATGCTAAGTGTAAACACAAACCTCACATCAACACTGATGTTTACAAAGCATCGGTTGCTTTATCACATCATGTTCATTTGCAACTGACTGTTGAGCGTCATATACTATTTCATCATTACTGATTCTCTCTGGAGTTCATATATTCTTACATCATATACTACCGCTCTACATATTTATATTGCAGGATCTTCACCGAGCTCTCGTCGCTCCTCGTCAGGCACGTCGCCGAGCTCTCGCCGCTCAACCATGTCTCCGGCCATGCTGGGGACTCCTCGCTGAGCTTTCGTCGCTCCTCGTCAGGCTCATCGCCGAGCTCTCGCTGCTTGACCACGTCTCCGGCCACGCTAGAGACTTCTCGCCGAGCTCTCGTCGCTCCTCGTCAGGCTCGTCGCCGAGCTCTCGCAGCTCGACCACGTCTGCGGCCACACTGGGGACTCCTCGCCGAGCTCTCATCGCTCCTCATTAGGATCATCGTCGAGCTCTCGTCACTCGACTACGTCTCTGGCCACACTGGGGACTCCTCGCCGAGCTCTCGTCGCTCCTCGTTAGGCTCGTCACCAAGCTCTTGCAGCTTGACCACGTCTCCGGCCACAATGGGGACTCCTCGTCGAGCTCTCATCGCTCCTCGTCAGGCTCGTCACCGAGCTCTCGCCGCTTGACCACATCTCTGGTCACACTGGGGACTCCTAGTCGAGCTCTCGTCGCTCGACCACGTCTCCGGCCATGCTGGGGACTCCTCGCCGAGCTCTCGTCGCTCCTCATTAGGATCATCGCTGAGCTCTCGTCGCTCGACTATGTCTCTGGCCACGCTGGGGACTCCTCGCCGAGCTTTTGTCGCTCCTCGTCAGGCTTATCGCCGAGCTCTCGTCGCTCGACCACATCTCCGGTCACGCTAGGGACTCCTCGTTGAGCTCTCATCGTTCGACCACGTCTTCGGCCATGCTGGGGACTCCTCACCGAGCTCTTGTCACTCCTCGTCAGGCTCGTCGCCGAGCTCTCGCAGCTTGACCATGTCTCCAACCACACTGGGGACTCCTCGCCGAGCTCTTGTCGCTCCTCGTTAGGCTCATCGCCGAGCTCTCGCAGCTCGACCACATCTTCGGCCACACTGGGGACTCCTCGCCGAGCTCTCATCGCTCCTCATCAGGCTCGTCACCGAGCTCTCACCGCTCGACCACATCTCTGGTCACACTGGGGACTCCTCGCCGAGCTCTCACCGCTCGACCATGTATCCGGTCATGCTGGGGACTCCTCGTCGAGCTCTTGTCATAATGTCTCATCAGTGTGTTATCAATCTAGTCCATGCTGTTCAGATTAGGGTGATGATCTTGGGCACATCAGGGGGCATGATGCGTACATCGCTAGTCACGTTGGCTGGCAAGCTTTTGGATTTATTTTCTTTAGACCCTGGCACCATGTGTCTATGTCACCTACTACCAGGCTCGGGGACTAAGTGGCTACACTTCACCTCGCGGTGAATGTAGTGCTTTTCTTCTGGCTTACACTCCTTATCGACCAAGGAGTCTAAGTGGCTACACTTCCTAGGAAGGAAATATTTTTCTTTTTCTCAAGAGCACCATGCATTATTTGAACAACCAACTTCTTCTGTAAATCTAGTCGGCTAATGTCACGACAGGTCGAAGACCGTCAGCAACTGCTTAGATGGTTTGTTCAGTGGTTGAAGACTCTAGAAGCTGAAGCCTCACTGGTCGGAAGAAGGTCATCGGTGTGTTGCTTTATAATACATGGCGCTCGGGGACTAGCTGTGGGGGATATACCCCCGGATACCCTCATGGCTATACATGGGCTGCACCATCCGAGGTGGCCTGGCCCACAAGATCAAGGCGTGCACCGCAAGGCTACAAGGTGTACTAGACATTGTAATAGTACCAAATCGGATACTTTACTTGTAACCCTCCTCCTCCAAAGTATATAAGGAGAGGAAGGGGTCCCCTAGAGGACAGGTCATACATCTTATTACACCTCTCCATACAGAGCAATACAATCTGACGTAGGACGTAGGTATTACGCCCTCACGACGGCCAAACCTAGATAAATCCTTGTGTTTGTCTTGCGTCACCATCTAGTTCGTAGCTCGCGCACCTGTCTGCCGACAATCTACTACCTTGGGCATACCCCTCGGTAGACTGCCGATCATATCTCATCGACAACAGCCTATTTGTCTAGGAGAGGGACTGCCTCTGCTGATCAAGCTGAGCTTGGAGACCCTTCTCTTGGCGGAGGAGCTCGGCCTTAGCCCAAGACCTCCCCTTGAGCTCCTGAAATAGAAAGAACAAGTTTCAGGGCCTCCCATGGAGACTCAAAGGAAAGATGAATGACTTTATGAAAATAAAGAGGGACTCACCTCGACAACGCTAGGAAGATCTTCGGTGAGGATACGGAGCGCCGTCTTCAAAGACCGCCCGAGCAGGCTCCCGAACCCATCGAGGATCGCCCAGTGCGCCGTCTCCTCTTCCTTAGGGCCGCCCAAGGGAACAGGCACCGGGATGACCCATGGGTCGGTCTTAATGCGGGTGAGGGCCAAATTTCCCTCGACCTCTGGCCCCTCCGGCGCACCTGGGACAACCATCTCTACCGTGCTGGACACCTCAGCGTCCATCACCCTCTTTCCATGTGGCCTAGGGGGCTTGTCCGAGGAGATGGTGTGAACTTCCCTCTCCTCGCCATGACCCCCCGATTGGTCTTCCATCCGGGGCGATGTTGAGGCCGCCTCCGTCGCCGTCTTCCCCATATCAACGAGCGCCGCCCGCTCGTCGGCCTTAATCGCCTCGGCCTCGTTGGCTTTGGCCGTCGTGGCCCCGATGATCTTGGACACTGAGGCCTCTCCACCCATGGCCACCTTAGCCTCTCACTGCTTGGCGGCTTTAGCCCTAGCGGCAGCCTTCTCCTGCGCGACACGTACCACCTCGTCGGCTTTGGCTGAAGCGGCTTCGCGCTGTAGGGCGGCCCTGACGACGGCTGCCCACTGGGCCATCTAGCCTATCTCACCGGGGGAAGAGAGGGCCCCTGACTTATGTGCCTTGTGGGGCACCAAGGGGGGCACCCCGGCCCTCTGGCGCACACTGTGAGAAAAGACAGAACATGTCGGTCAGGAAACAAGAAAGAGCCATGAAGAAACCCAAAACCATCGCATTGCACATACCTCGACTTGGGGAAGGCCATCTTCCTCTTCTTCATCGCCGTGATGACCACCATGGCTGCCCCCGCCCCTGGCTCCTGTCACTGGGGCAGCGGCGACGGCGGTGATGGTAGGATGAAGGAGACCTCCGCCGTTGAAGACCCTAGGTCAGGTGACACCAGAGCATTGTGAGCCGGAGGCTGACCTTCGGTAGCCACGGTCGCCTCCTCGGTCCTCTGAGGGGAGGGGCGGAGGTATCTCCCTGGAAGGAAATTTGCCTGCCGCCCCCACCTCGGGCACAGCCACCGACGCCCCAGAGCAGGCAACCCTCTGCCTCGAGGCATCTCCGCCTCCTCCTGGGAGCGTTAGGCTCCCCCCGGGCCTCTCAAGCCTCGACACCGAGGCAGAGCCCCCCCACAGCACCGTCACCCCACTGGGGCCGAGGGGCCAGGCCCCTGCCTTCTCTTCCGGGAGCACCAAGCTCCCCTAAGGCCTTAGCCCTCAGGCATGAGCCCCTTGTGGGGGCACCGCGCCCCTAAAGTCCTGCACCTCATCCTCCTCATCTGAAAAAATATCAAAGTCCTTGTCGTCCGAGTCTGGCTCCGATGGGGACTCTTCCTGGGGAAGTCCATCGCGCGCCTGCTGCGGACGACGCTTCTCTAGGGCCTCTCTTGCGCAAATGTTGTCGTGCTTCCTCTTCATGGCGTCCTTCTTCCGCTTCTACTCCTCGGCCAAGAGGCGGTTCTGCTCTCGCTGCTTGTGGTCCTCCAGGACTAGGGGCTCAGAATGCCTCACCATCCTCTCCAGCCCCTAATGATAGGACAACATCAGTGACGGAGGAAGAAACTAATGGCAAACAAAAATCAAAAGAGTACGGGAAGGGAGGTCACTGACCAGAGAAATGTATCCCTAGGTGGGACGCATCTTGATCCTGTTCAGATCCACTACGGTGAACCCCGCGGCCACTGTGTAGGCGACCCTCCTGGTTACCTCGACCACCGTGAGAGAAGTGTCGGACATCCGACACCCCTCCAACAACGCTCCCTCCTCCATCTAGTCTAGGCGCAGCCACCACACCATCAGTGGCAGCACTCGCCACCGGTGAAAAGCAACGACGACCCCGGTAGTGGTAAGACCGCCGTCCCGTAGCCTCTTCAGGGAATCGAGCAGCGACTGCAGCTTGGGCTGCTCAGGACTAGGGGCTCCCCATCTCCACTTAGATGGCCTCTCCGTCATGACGTGGCCTATATAGGGAGGCAGCCGGCCATCGTCGTTGCGGAGGTAGAACCAGCCCTCCTGCCATCCCCTGTTGGATGACGTAAGCTGGGTGGGGATGTATAGGCCCGACCGCTCTTGGCGCACTTGGAGGGTACAACTACCGGCCCTCACCATCTTCCGTGAGCCTTCACCCTTGGCCACCTTGGTGAAGTGCTCCGCCTTGAAGAGGTGGAGCCATAGATTCCAGTGAGGAGGGATACCCAAGTACCCCTCATAGACGGCGGTGAAGATGGCCGCCTGCGCGATGGAGTTGGGGTTGAAGTTGTGGAGCTCCACCTCATACTAGGAGGGGAGCGCCTGTAGGAACTGGCTCGCCGGAATTTCTAGCCCCCACTCGTGGAACACCACAAAGCTTAGGACATAGCCCGCGGGAGGATTTGGCACGTCGACGCCCTCCTCTAGCATGATCCACTCCGGTGTAATGACGTCGGTGATGGGGTGGAGGAGACCCTCCTCAAGGAGCTCCTCCAGCCTCTCCTGGGTTGCAGAAGAGTGGCTCTAGGGCCCCATGGGCAAAGCAGGGGCAGCCATAAGATTGGTGGCGGTAGGACGACGGCAACGAGGTTGGTCCCTTTTCTTTTCTCTCTCTCTCCTTACTCTGGCTTTCCTCATTCACGGCCGTGGCACGGGGACGAGGAAGGCAAGAGCAAATGGCAGGGTAAGGGGACGCGGCGCCCGGCGCGCGTTATATAGCAAGAACGGGAACGCGAATGGGCAAATCTAAGAAGACAATTAAATCTAGCGCATTGAATGCTAAAACTACGGAAACCACCATGATTACTTTCTTTTTTTTCTCGCTAACCGTGCGTGCGCGCGCGCCGCATTAACTACACCTGCCCACGGGCGAAACGTCCCATCCGGCCACGGCCATCGCCACGCCCGTCCCATCCGGCCACGGCCATACGCAACGGATGACAGACCCTCTCACTAGATTCCTTCTCCAAGAAGGAATCGTGGGTGTGAAACCCCCTATGGTCAAGGGGTTTGAAGGATGGTTTGCCTTGAGTTCGACAACTGCCCTAGGACAAAAGAGTCAGGGATGGCTAAGGGTGAGCCCCTCTGCAGCCGAGCCCGAGCGATAAAACTCGGGGCACCCTAAGTCGTGTCTAGGACCCAGCAAGCGTTGACTAGTGGAATCCCATTAGAGGGAGGCATCGAGCCCTCAGATCCCATCGAACAAATTTGAGACCCACTAGACGACCCTCGGGTAATTTGGAGCGCATCTCTGGACCACTAGCCGACCCCTAGCGAACGGGGCTCAAGCCTCCACCTAGACTTACCCATCAACATCTCACTGGGAGTGCTACTGCTCACCCACCGAGGGTAGCATGGCATGTTCCACCCCTCCTCTTTGCAAAAGAGATGCATGAGGGACGTGAAAAAAGACAAGGCGCCCTTGATCGCCCTCTCACCATGAGCAGAGGTTCGGGGGCTACCCTTGCACCACGGCCGAGGCCTTGGATTCACACCCCGCGTAAAGTCAAGCCCTTGAAAGAATATCCTATCCTTCCAAGGCCTCGGGGGCTACACCCGGCGGGTGCACTCATGTGCACCCCCGGAGGAAAGCAGTATAGAAACAAGCCGAGGCCCCGGCAATGACCTGGCTGAAACCCAGCAAAGATCAAACTCGATGAATAGCCTCCGAAGGAGTGCCCTCACTCCTCCAATGCTCGGGGGCTACTATCAGGTACCATGATTAGGGGTACCCAAATCAGGGATAGAACCTTTTCATCAACCAAAACTAAGCGAGGCCGCCCACGAGCAGTTATCTGTCTCGCCCGAGGCCGGCTCGGTCAGCAACCTTCAACAAATGCATTCTCCGCCTCGCCCGAGGCCCTGATACAGGGTCTTGGACGCGGGAAGTTCTCTGACTCGCCCGACCCCAACCTCTGATGCCGCTCTCCCATTAGCGCGCTAGAGACCCCCTGTGACATCATCCACGTCCCTGCGCCGACCAACTGGACAAGCCAAGAGAGACAGGGGGTCAAATCATGATGCCATCGCCCATAATGGCATAAGGAAAAGCTGCTGGTCACTATGCCGCCCATACTAGAACTATACGCACGATCTAGGCCTGTGCGGCATACGAGGCACTGCTCTAGGCCGCTATTCCCTCGAACGGGGTGAAATCACACCATGATTCACGCCTCCGAGGCCTCGACTCTCTACGCTAGTCAAACCACAGGGATAGGCGCATCGCCACATGGATGATCACGACTCTATGCGTCGTAGCTGCATTGTCCACATGGCCATGTATGTCAGGGCACATCGCTATAGCATCAAAGGACAGGGCCACTCCTCCAACAGTGGTATGCCACCAACTATAGGACAAGATTGGAGACCTCAGATCTTCCTTCCTAGGAAAGATATCACGTAGTGCACGCATGTAACCCTGCGTTCCCCTTGCATCTATAAAAGGGGAGTGAAAGCATCTAGGCCCCGAGAGTTGGTTTCGGCAATTGATGACAACACATTATTACCATGACTAACGTGTGTTTTGCAGAAACTTTGGTAAGTTAGGTCATGGGGTTGATAAACTGCTTTGGGCACTATGGTATTCATGCCCCTTAATGGAAATCGTTTTGGTTCTCAAAGGATTGACGACAAGATTAAGGACGGTTAGTTCCAGATGTCAAGGTGCTGAGTTACATTCGGAATAGTCGTTAGGATCTTCGCTTTTTTCCTTTGGCTGTACTATAAAGGGGGGGCATGAGCGAGTAGCTTGACCTAGGTGAGCCTTTGTTGTTTAGGTGTGGTGCACACTTGTCAAACTTAGCACTAGGTAGCTCAAGAATAGCTCAAAGTTCAGTTGGAAGCAACTTGGTTCAAGTTGTGTCGCGTTTCGGAGTCGTTAGAGACGTTTTTCCCCTGACCGAACGCGGTCTCTAGCTTGACCGGACGCGTCCGGTCAGTACTAACAGATACTGCAGTTCAGCGCTGTTGACCAGACGCGGTCCTTGCAAGGACCGGACGCAGTGTTCAGGCTAACACGTGTCTCAAAGGGTAAAACCACTAATCGGACGTGACTGGGAAGTGATCGGCGCGTCCGGTCATGTTCCAGTAAGGTACCTTGATGATCGAACATGTCTGATCATCACTGATCGGACGCGGTCACGCGTCAGGTCAAAGTACAGTAAGCTCCCTACATGATCGGACGCGTCCGGTCACCCCTGATCGGTGCGTCTGGTCACTCAGCGAAGTGTTTGAGATTTTCGACTGTTACGATCGACCGGCGTGTCCGGTCACGTCGACCGGCGCGTTCGGTCAACGCGTATTTTGCTGAGTTGGCAGGTAACGGTTAGATTTGACTATGGGGTGTATAAATACATCCTCTCCACCTCTTTTAGATGACTCTTGCTCATTTGTTTAGCTGAGAAACACCTTTGAAGTGCAAGGGAGTGCAAGAGCTCTAGTGTGGGTAGTGATTTGAGAATCAAAGTTTGAGAGTCCCTCACTAGTGACTAGGGAGTAGCAAGTGTGCATCCATCTTCTCATTAGGCTCGTTGTGGTTAAGTGAGAGTTCTAGCTTGTTACTCTTGGTGATCGCCATCACCTAGACGGTTTGGTGGTGATTGGGAGTTTGGTGATCATCCGGCGGAGCTTGTGGATGACCCAACTCATCTTGTGAGCGGTTTTGGGCGATTCACCATGACGGAGTGTCGAAGAATCAGACCGTAGAGAGCACTTGATCCTTGCGTGGATCAAGGGGGAGCTACACCCTTGCACGGGTGCTCCAATGAGGACTAGTGGGGAGTGGCGACTCTTCGATACCTCAGGAAAATATCGCCGTGTTCCTTGCCCTTACTTTCAAGCATTTACTTTCTTGTATTACTTTCATTGCTTGGTTTACTTTCCTAGAATTGTCATGCTAGACTAGGATTGGAACTTAGGGTGCAAAACTTTTACCGGTAGAATCACAAGAAACACAAGTAGGCACTAGGGGTGAACTTTGGCTTGTAGGATTTAATTCTTGCAATTAATTTTTTAGAAAAGCCTAATTCACCCCCCTCTTGGGCATCTTGATCCTTTCAATTGGTATCGGAGCCGAGTTGCTCCTAAATTAGGCTTCACCGCCTAGAGCAAGATGTCTAACGGGGAAGGACCACCTTCCATCTTTGAGGGAGATGATTTTCCATATTGGAAAATCCGAATGGAGGTGTACCTCGAAGCCATAGATGTTGGGTGTCTTAGAGCCGCAACCCAAGGGCTTCCCGCTATCAAGGATCCCACCAAGCCAAGTGGTGACGAGGTGAAGTACGACCGGTGGAATGCAAAGGCCAAAAATGCACTCTACCAGGGCTTAGGCAAGGATATCTTCAATCGTGTGCGTAATGCAAAAAACGCTCATGAATTGTGGGAAAACCTTTGTGCTCTCCATGAGGGAACTAAGAGTGAGCATGAGGAACACTATCATATTGCTTTAAAGAAAATTAATTCTTTTGAGATGCTTCCTAAAGAAAGTGCTAATGACATGTACACTCGATTGAATGTTCTTGTAGAAGATCTCAATGCTCTTGGGCTCACTCAAATGAGTCAATCGGATGTTGCAAGGAGGATCTTGAGCGTTCTTCCCATTGAGAAGTATGGTCACATTGTCACCGTGCTTCATCAAAGTGATCTCTCCACCGCAACACCGACACAAGTATTGGGGAAGATCAATGCACATGAAATGTACATGCACATCACTCCAGAAGAGGGCTCATCATCTTCCAAGAAGGACTTGGCCTTCAAAGCTAGCCATGACAAGAAGAAGAAGAAGAAGGGCCAAGCCATGATAGTGCAAGAAAGCTCAAGTGAAAGTGATATTGATGATGCATCACTTGCACTCATGGTGAAGAAGACCACCAAAATGCTAAAGAAGCACAACAAGAGTGGCATCAAGTTCGATGGCAAGAAGAAGAAATTCTTTACAAGTAGCAAAAGGAAGCCCATTTCAGAGATGGATTGCTACAATTGTGGTGAACTTGGCCACTTAGCTCATCAATGCCCTAGACCTCCAAAAGACAAGTACAAAAACAAGAACAAGGGCAAGAAAATGATTCAAGTGATGATGAAGATGAGAAGAAGAAAAACAAGCCATACAAGAAGAAGGATGGCAAGAGAAAAGAGTTCCACAAGAAGAAGAAGGGAGGCAAAGCCTACATTGTTGGTGATTGGCTCACCAACATTGAATCATCATGTGAGTCCTCCGGTGATAAGAGCGATGATGAGAAAGAGAAGGTTGACGCATTTGTGATTGGGCCATCATCTTCATCGACATCTTCATCACCACCTTCATCGCCATCTTCACCATCATCGTCCACTACTCACCTATGCCTTATGGCCAAGGGTGAATGAAAGGTACAAAACAATGATAGTGATGATGATGATAGTGATAGTGATGATGAATATGATGCACCTTCTTATGATGAACTTGTAAAATTATTGAATAAATACTCTAAAGTCATAAGAAGAACTAGAAATGAAAATGATGAGCTCCAAAATGAAAACGACTCACTCTCATCTAAGCTTGAAAGTGCACAAAAGGCTAGTGATGAGCTCAAAGATCAAAATGAAATTATGTCTTCTACTCTCAAGGAGCTCAAAACTTGTAACAAAGAGCTTAGAGATCAACATGATAAACTTGAGAAGAAGCATGATGAGCTCAACACTAGGCACAACTCTCTAAATGACAAATATACTACATTGAAAATCAATTATGATAGTCTTGTTATTGCTAATGAGCTTTCTCTTGAGACACATGATGCTACTAACCAAGTTGTTAAGATTGATATAGCTACATCATGTGATAACTTGATTATTGAAAGCATTGAGCAAGGCTCTAGTGGCAAAGGCAAGAGTGTGGTTGAGTCCAACAACTATGATGATTATGCCAAGATCAAGAGTGAGAATGAGATGCTTACAAATGAGAACAAGAAGCTAAAAGGGTTGATGGCACTTGAGAAGCAAACTTCAAATGAGTCACTTATTGAAGAGAACAAAAAGGTCAAGAGAAAGAACATCTCAAGACCGGCCTAAGCAAGTTCACAAGGGGCCAATATTTGCAAAGTGAGCTACTCATGAACACTATCATGAAGATGGATAGGAGTGGCATTGGTTACTTGGCAAATCAAGAGAAGAAGGCTAAAGCTCAATAACAACAAAGCAAGTCAAAGCCCAAGCCAAAGAGATGTGTTGAGTGTGGACAAGAAGGCCATTTTGCTCATGAGTGCAAAACTCTACCACCACAACCCTTGCCTAAGCATGCTAGACCATTTGCCTTCAATGCTCATTACATGCTTAGAAAAGATTCAAGTGGAAAGATGAAAGTTATGTTCTTGGGTCCCCCAAACAAGAATAGGCCTAAGAAAATATAGGTTGCCAAGTCACTAGTAGAGAAAGTCAAGGGTCCCTCTCAAGTTTGGGTCCCTAAACAAAAAGCTTGATCTCTTGTGTGTAGGTGAACTACAAGACCGGTGGATCTCATTAGGTTATTGATAGTGGTTGCACTCAACATATGACCGGTGATCCTCGTATGTTCACCTCACTTGAAGAGAATGGGGTATGTCAAGAGAAGATCACATTTAGAGATAATTCAAAGAGCAAAGTCAAGGGTATAGGCAAGATTGCAATATCAAATGATCACTCCCTCTCAAATGTGCTCTATGTTGCTTCTTTGAGTTTCAACTTGTTATCCGTTGGGCAACTTTGTGACCTTGGCTACTAATGCTTGTTCACACCAAATGAAGTGGTAGTTTCAAAGATAGATGATAAGCAAATAATATTCAAAGGCTTTAGATACAACAATCTTTATCTTGTTGACTTCACCTCCGAAGATGCAAACTTGATGATATGCTTGTTCACCAAGACCTCACTTGGGTGGCTTTGGCATAGGAGGCTTGCTCATATTGGAATGAACACTCTCAACAAGCTATTGAAGAAAGAATTAGTGAGAGGCTTGAAGGATGTAAAGTTTGAAAAGGACAAACCTTGTAGTGCATGTCAAGCCGGCAAACAAGTTGCAAAGACTCATCCAACCAAAGCTTACATGTCAACTTCAAGAGTGCTAGAACTTTTACACATGGATTTGTTTGGTCCTACAACTTACAAGAGCTTGGGTGGAAATCTCTATTGTCTTGTGATAGTGGATGACTACTCAAGATACACTTGGACTTTCTTCCTTCATGATAAATCCGAAGTGGCCAATTGCTTCAAGAAGTTTACAAAGAGAGCTCAAAATAAATTTGAAGTCAAGATAAAGAAGATTAGAAGTGACAATGGGAAAGAGTTTGACAACACAAACATTGAAGCTTATTGTGATGAGATTAGAATCAAGCATGAAGTTTCATCAACCTACACTCCTCAATAAAATGGTGTAGTTGAGAGAAAGAACCGGACTTTGATCACCCTTGCAAGAACAATGTTAGATGAGTACAACACACCGGAGAAAATTGTGGGCCGAGACAATCAACACCACATGCTATGCTTCAAATCGCCTCTTCCTACAAAAGTTTCTTGGCAAGACCTCCTATGAGTTGCTAAATGGGAAGAAGCCGAACGTCTCATTCTTCTAGGTGTTTGGTTGCAAATGCTACATCTACAAGAAGCGTCAATACCTAGGGAAGTTTCAAAGACGTTGTGATATTGGTTTTCTTGTTGGTTACTCATCAAAGTCCAAAGCATATAGAGTATTTAACCATGCCACTGGTTTGGTTGAAGAAACATATAATGTAGAATTTGATGAATCTAACGGCTCCCAAGGAGCAATTGAGAATTGTGATGATGTAGGTGATGAACCATTGAGGGAGGCAATGAAGAACATGCTGGTGGGAGACATCAAGCCAAAAGATGATGAAGACGATGTATAAATTGTTGATCCACCATCTTCATCACATGTGCCTCAAGATGATGATAAGAATGAGAGAGTTGAAAATGAAGACACTCATGTCTCTCATGAACAAGCCAAGGCACAAGCTCAAGATGTTGGTGCTCCCCAACCCTCTCCTCAAGTGGTTGATAGAAGACACTCGCCTCTACTTCAAGCACATCCACAAGATCTCATCATAGGGAGTCCTACAAAGGGTGTAATGACTCGATCTCAAAAGCTTGCTTCTTTTGTTGAACATCACTCTTTTGTCTCTTGTGTTGAACCTAAGAATATAGAAGAAGCTCTTCAAGATCTGGATTGGGTGAATGCTATGCATGAAGAATTGACCAACTTCACCCGCAATCAAGTTTGGACACTTGAAGAGCATCCAAAAGGTGCAAGAGTCATTGGAACCAAGTGGGTGTTCCGCAACAAGCAAGCTGACCAAGGCATAGTGGTGAGGAACAAGGCAAGAATAGTTGCAAAGGGGTTCTCTCAAGTTGAAGGACTTGATTTTGGAGAGACCTTTGCACCCGTTGCAAGACTTGAAGCCATTTGTATCCTTCTTGCATATGCATCATATCATGATATGAAACTATATCAAATGGATGTGAAAAGTGTATTTTTAAATGGCTTTATAAATTAACTAGTCTATGTTGATCAACCTCTCGGGTTTGAAGACCCTAGATATCATAATCATGTTTATAGGTTGTCCAAGACGCTATATGGGCTCAAGCAAGCCCCTAGAGCGTGGTATGAGCGCCTCCGGGACTTTCTCATTGAGAAGGGCTTCACTATTGGGAAGGTCGACACCACACTATTCACCAAGAAGCTTAATGGGGAGATCTTCATTTGTCAAGTCTATGTTGATGATATCATCTTCGGATCAACAAATGAAGATTATTGCAAGGAATTTGGTGGATTGATGTCGAAGGAGTTCGAGATGTCTATGATTGGTGAACTCACATTCTTCCTTGGTTTTCAAGTCAAGCAAATGAGAGAAGGGATTTTTATCTCTCAAGAAAAGTATACCAAGGATCTTCTCAAGAGATTCAAGATGGAAGAGTGTAAGCCAATCAAGACCCCAATGCCATCTAATGGACATCTCGACCTAGATGAGGGAGGTAAATCGGTTGATCAAACTCTCTACCGTTCTATGATTGGTAGCTTGTTGTACCTTACCGCATCTAGGCCCGATATCATGTTTAGTGTATGCATGTGTGCTCACTTTCAAGCGTGCCATAAAGAACCTCACTTAAGTGCTGTAAAAAGAATTTTAAGATATCTTAAGCACACCCCAAGCATTGGTCTTTGGTATCCCAAAGGAGCTAGATTCCAACTAGTTGGTTATTCCGATTCGGATTATGCCGGTTGCAAAATTGATAGAAAAAGCACATCCGGAGGGTGCCATTTGCTTGGGAGGTCTTTAGTATCTTGGTCATCTAAAAAGCAAAATAGTGTGGCTTTGTCCACTGCCGAGGCGTAATACATTGCCGCGGGGGCTTGTTGTGCACAAATCTTATACATGAAACAAACCCTCCTAGACTATGGAGTTGTTCTTGAAAAGGTGCCACTTTTATGTGACAATGAAAGTGCCGTTAAAATTGCTAATAATCTGGTACAACACTCACGCACCAAGCACATTGATATCCGCCATCACTTTCTAAGAGATCATGTTGCTAAAAATGATATATCACTAGAAGGTGTAAGAAGTGAAAATCAATTAGCAGATATCTTCACTAAACCTTTGGATGAGGCTACCTTTTGTAGGTTGAGAAGTGAACTTAATGTGCTTGACTCTAGTAACTTTAAAAAATAAGCTTGTGTTGTCCCTTGCATTGCATTGTATTATATGTCATGTTTAATTCCCCGCAATGCATCTAGGACTTGTCTAACACGATTACAATAACCCTCCTTTGGAGGAGTGAAGAAGCCTAACTGTGGATCAAACTTGACAAGCAACCTAGTTTTTCTTACTTGTTTTGCATTGCATATGCATGGTTGTTGCTTTATCGTTTCTTCTCGGTTTGGCTTTGAGCAACCTCTGTGTTCATCCATGAATAGAGAGAGCATTTGACGCTCCTAAGGGTTCATAAACTCTATTGCATGGCCATACGTTTCTTCTCGGGTGTTTATTGCCTATTTTCCTAAAAATAATACTAGCCTAAGGCAAAATATTTTGAAAAAACTTGAGGGTTTAGTGAGGTCACTCATATCAGGTTCCAATTGGTGTTTATTTGAGTCTCTTTGAATTGGAACTTGATTGGGAGAAGTCGCGTCGTAGATCGGATTGAAGAAAGGCGTTAAACAGTGACCAGACGCTGGACCAGACGCTGAACTGGACCGCTGCTTCACCACTGTGTCCGGTCCCGGCGACCACCAGTGTGTCCGGTCATCTCGAAGACTTTCTCTTAGACATGTGATCGGACGCTCGACCGGACGCGTCGTTGTTGACCACCGCGTCCGGTCCCGGACCCCACCACCGTGTCTGGTCATGCGTGTTGAGTTTCCCGGATGACCTCCGACTAGACTCTGTCCGTGTCTGGTCAGCCCTAACCGGACGCGTCTGGCCGCTCTAGGAGCTTACTGGACTATGACCGGACGCTTCCCCACCGCATCCGGTCAAGCGACCACCGCGTCTGGTCAGTGCGTTGCGAGCGGATCTAAACCCTCATATAACCTTTTCGTCCTTGAACCGTTTTTCGATCTCATCCGCCATACGCCGCCGCTCCGTGCCCTAGCTCGCTCTCGCTGACTCGTCGCACCGCCGTGCCCTAGCTGCGCCTCCTCATCCGCTGTGCCACGCGCTGCTCCTGCTCCTCCACCGTGCCTTCTCCTCATCGCGCGTGCCACCCTCGCCCGCGCCACCGAGCCACGCGCTGCCCTGCTCCTTCGTGCGCCGCTGCCGTCTCACTAGGCCGCCGCCGTGTTCCAGCGCAGCTGTAGTCTTTGCCCGGTCAAGCTTTCACACACCCGTGCCTTCTTCCTCGCTGCAACCCCACCTTCGGCCACCGAGTTCTCGCGAGCCCCTTGTTTGCCCTAACCCTCACCTTCGGTCGTTCTCTGTCCGCGAAGGTGACTTCATCGTCTTGAGTCTAGGGTTTGCCGTGAAGATTTCATTCAAATTCTTATCACCTTTACTTGTCTTAGAAATTTCAGCGCTCATCCGGCGCTTCCGGGGAACTCTCGCGAGTCAAGGTCTTCTCATCCCTTCACCGGGTTCTCACCGATCGGAGGTAGCCATCGCTATTCTATTCATATCTAATCTCATATGCTTGCTACCATTAGGATCTCTTATCTATTAGGTAATATATGTTGCTTATAGTAGATCCATCTATTCTATCTTTACAGTGAGTCCTGTCGGTGTGTTGGGTGGCAGTTGATTAGTTTTTAATCCGAGGCCAAGCCAGCGGATACAGATTGAGGCCAAGCCTCATGAGTGTCAGTTCACCATCTCTCAGGGTTTTCTCAGCAGTTGGTCAGTATGGTTCGCTGTAAGAATGCTGGGGGTGCACCTAGTGATGGGGACGAGAGTCCTCCTAGACTGACAGAGGTTGTGTGTAGTAAGCGCAAGAAGACCATCGCCAAGAAGACGAAGAGAACACTTACAGAGGCTGAGATAGCTTAGGCAGTTGTTGATGCAGCAGATCTGGTAGAAAGGGGTGGCAGGAGTAGTGGGATTCACATTGGTGAGCATCGCTTTCATCTTGAAGGTCGACAGATCGGTACTGAGTCCACCGAGGGGACAAAGGATATACCTGTTGATCAGCCCACAGAGGACCCAGAGGAGACAAAGGAGCAGACAGTTCACTCTCCACCACGTCATCGCTCAGGACGTACGTGTGTTCAGGTGACTCCTAGGCCAGAGGGCCAGCGTCGTGGAGGACGTCCACCTCCCAGGGCTCGAGGTCACCCCCAGTCAAGCACTTTGACTTGAGGGGAGCTACAGCACGCCAGGTGCAGGCCCTGAGGTTTGTTGAGGTTGGTCGGTGGTTCCCACCTCAGCAGGACCCCCGAGCGTTAGAGGGCTTCTACACACCTCTGCACGAGGACTTCTACAGAGCTTACGTTGACAGCGGGATAGCTTTTAGACCTTAGAGAGTCTGTCGACTTGAGTCTTTAGTTGAGGTGGTTGGTGAGCAGCTCTATCCGCACCTGTCTTTTCTTCCAGGCTTGTCAGACTTTCTAGGACGGACGAGAGCCTACTGTGGCACTTGGGTCAGGGAGTTCTACTCTTCTCTTTGGATTGACCCGGCACATGAGTTCATCCACTTTGCATTCCGAGGCCATGACCGCAGACTCTACAGCACTAGGGTACGGGAGATCCTCAGACTCCCTCCTTCAGATACGAAGATTCACCAGCTGTGCTTTGGTCAGACTGCTCCACCGAGATGCCCTCACGGCGGTATAGTGCCTCCTACAGATATGATCCGACCCTGCTTTCGTGAGCCTTTTGGCGAGGGGTCTAGACGTACACCTGCTAGCTTGACACCCCTCGCTAGAGTCTTAGATGCTATTGTCAGACGCACACTTCTTCCGAGGCTAGGGTATAGAGAGGGACTCACTCGTATGCAGCTATGGGTGGTGCATCACCTCATCTCACAAACACCGTTCGACATCTAGGATCTTATGCTATGTGAGATGGAGGATACCTTGGCAGAGGGATTCAAGGGTCACCGTCAGCTGCCCTATGCACATTGGATATGCTTCATTATCAAATCTACATGTGAGCTGCCTCTAGAGATTTGAGCTAAGATATCAGATACAACTACTGCTTTTCCAGAGTATGACATTCGTCAGTTGTGGGCTTCTGTTACCAGAGAGCAGGCACCCAGGCCAGATCAGCAGGAGAGGCCAGAGGTTCCCGAGACAGCAGTTGAGCAGGACGAGACCGTTCAGGGTCTTGCTGAGGCAGAGCTTGCAGATTTAGATGCTCAGCCTGCTGATCCAGCTGAGGATGATGCTACTAACAGCACTGACAAGGACTACCAGCCCATCCCCCAGTACCGCTCTCCTCGGTCTCATGACCATGAGGCCGATGGTTCAGGCTCAGCCTCCCGCTCAGACCCAGCCATGGTGGCTATTCTTGAGAGGCTGACCCAGGCACAGGAGAGGCAGGAGCTTTAGATGCAGCGACAGGCTCAGGACACAGCAGCTGCGTTTGCTCAGATTCAGGCTTGTCAGGATGAGTTCCAAAGGCAGCAGCTTGAGCTCCAGAGACAGCAGTTCGAGATGCAGCGACAGCAGGCAGCAAACCAGTAGCAGTACCTTGAGCTCCTGCGTCACTTGGTCATAGTTGGGGTTCCTCCTCCAGCATCTGTCCTGGCTCTAGCACTACAGTCAGTGGACCTCAGAGTCAGGGACAGCCGAGCTTCCAGTTCACCTCTCCCCAGCAGCAGGTTCCGCAGACTTTCCAGTCCCCGAGCTATACTCCTATTCAGACAGGGTTCACTCCTTCAGATCAGCCTCGCCCTCACCTTCTGACAGGCACTCCTTTCACTGACTTGAGTGCCTCCTATAGCGAGTTGATTGGTCAGCGGACGCCCTCACACACCACTCTTGTGATTTCTTCAGGGTTGTCCGCTTCAGCGACAGTGGCTCCTCCAGTGACAGGGACTGGCACTACAGAGACAGTACCGTCATCTGTTGCCTCGATAGATCCTCCGGCAGTTAGCACGCTTCAGGCTCAGGTGACAGAGACTGCTCTGCTCATTGCTACATCTTCATTAGTACCTGCTCCTGTTCTTTAGACCCAGACCGCTTCACAGCCACGTGCTTCTTCAGAGGGTTAGCCTGACAGCTCAGAGTCTGAGGAAGATACTTCACAGTTCATGATCACTCCGCGCTCCTCAGCACCCGACACGACTGCTTCTGTTCCCCCGTCGGATCCTTAGTTTCGTTTTTTTGGCGCTTGATGCCAAAGGGGGGAGAGAGAGTAGATTCAGGGGGAGTTTTGATAGAGGGGTTTCGTTTTTCTTTGTGTGCTACATTCATGCATCATGTTTACCTTTCCGCACTTGCATTTTGTGACATGTGTGCTCATGAGATACTTTGAGTCATTTGTGGTCTATCTTGTCACTATTATATATCATGTCACTTAATTGGTTCTAGCTCATAAGGTTGTGCTTCTGTGCCTTACTCCGATTTCATATGAGCTATGTTTTTTGTGCACTAACGCTTCATGCTTTATCTTATGAGTACACCCTGTTGGCTTGGGGCACATAAGAAATTCCTAACCCTTTGTGCTTATTGCTTTTTGCTTATGTGAACCAAGCATGTTCGAAAACCTCAACTCTTATCTTCTGAATCTAAGTGTTGTCATCAATCACCAAAAAGGGGGAGATTGAAAGCATCTAGGCCCCGAGAGTTGGTTTCGGCAATTGATGACAACGCATTATTACCATGACTAACGTGTGTTTTGTAGAAACTTTGGTAAGTTAGGTCATAGGGTTGATAACTGCTTTGGGCACTATGGTATTCATGCCCCTTAATGGAAATCATTTCGGTTTTCAAAGGATTGACGACAAGATTAAGGACGGTTAGTTTCGGATGTCAAGGTGCTGAGTTACATTCGGAATAGTCGTTAGGATCTTTGCTTTTTCCTTTGGCCATACTATAAAGGGGGGCATGAGCGAGTAGCTTGACCTCGGTGAGCCTTTGTTGTTTAGGTGTGGTACACACTTGTCAAACTTAGCACTAGGTAGCTCAAGAATAGCTCAAAGTTCAGTTGGAAGCAACTTGGTTCAAGTTGCGCCGCGTTTCGGAGTCGTTAGAGACATTTTTCCCCTGACGCTTCCGGTCAGTACTAATAGATACTGCGGTTTAGCGCTGTTGACTGGACGCGGTCCTTGCGAGGACCGAACGTGGTGTTCAGGCTGACACGTGTCTCAGAGGGTAAAACCACTAATCGGACACGATTGGGAAGTGATCGGCGTGTCCGGTCACGTTCCAGTAAGGTACCTTGACGATCGGACGCGTCCGGTCATCACTGATCGGACGCGGTCGCATGTCAGGTCAAAGTACAGTAAGCTCCCTGCACGATCGAACATGTCCAGTCACCCCTGATCGGTGCGTCCGGTCACTCAGCGAAGTGTTTTAGATTTTCGACCGTTACGATCGACCAGCGCGTCCGGTCATGTCGACCGGCGTGTCCGGTCAACGCGTATTTTGCTGAGTTGGCAGGTAACGGTTGGATTTGACTGTGGGGTGTATAAATACATCCTCTCCACCTTTTTTAGATGACTCTTGCTCATTTGTTCAGCTGAGAAACACCTTTAAAGTGCAAGGAAGTGCAAGAGCTCTAGTGAGGGTAGTGATTTGAGAATCAAAGTTTGAGAGTCCCTCACTTGTGACTAGGGAGTAGCAAGTGTGCATCCATCTTCTCATTAGGCTCGTTGTGGTCAAGTGAGAGTTCTAGCTTGTTACTCTTGGTGATCGCCATCACCTAGACGGTTTGGTGGTGATTGGAAGTTTGATGATCATCCGGCGGAGCTTGTGGATGACCCAACTCATCTTGTGAGTGGTTTTGGGTGATTCACCACGTCCGAGTGTCAAAGAATCAGCCCGTAGAGAGCACTTGATCCTTGCGCGGATCAAGGGGGAGCTACACCCTTGCATGGGTGCTCCAACGAGGACTAGTGGGGAGTGGTGACTCTCCGATACCTTGGGAAAACATCGCCGTGTTCTTTGCCCTTACTTTTAAGCATTTACTTTCTCGTATTACTTTCATTGCTTGGTTTACTTTCCTAGAATTGCCATGCTAGACTAGGATTGGAACATAGGGTGCAAAACTTTTCACCGGTAGAATCATAAGGAACACAAGTAGGCACTAGGGGTGAACTTTGGCTTGTAGGATTTAATTCTTGCAATTAATTTTTTAGAAAAGCCCAATTCACCCCCCCTCTTGGGCATCTTGATCCTTTTAGGGAGGGCAGGGACCATTCTAGGGGGATGGAGAGAAGGCGAACCCATACGCAATTCGACTCATCACGAGCAAATGTTCCACACTTACACATCTTGAGACCTGGGAGCTCCTCCCTTTCTCACCAGCTTGTAACCCCCTACTACAAGCACCTCGGTGTAATGCAATACAAGACTCTCATCCCCACTAGATGTAGGGCATTCTTCGGCCCGAACCAGTATAAATCGCTTGTGTTCTTCTTGCACACCTTCTGGATCTCCTACGCGCAAACGCTCATTCACTTGTTGGTGTTAGGACCGCTGGTCCAAACACCGACACCACTGCTCCTTGGTGAAAAGAAGCTTGCCATCGATGGTGACTGACTCTAAGGGAGGTAGCTGCTTGCGGTTGTCGATGGCCTTGAGACAACCTGTCACCTCCTCGATCGATAGCTCGGAGAAGTCTAGCAACATCTCGATTGCGATGGTGACCTGTGAGTACTTCTTGGGGACGACGCGGAGGAACTTCTCGATAGCTCTCTCCTCGTCGATGTCGTTGTCGCCGTACCGCGCCAACTGCTGCATCAGGGTGTTGAGGCAGAGAGTGAAGTCATCGACGTCCTCACCCGACTTGAAAGCTAGGTTCTCCCACTCCTGACGTAGCTTCTGAAGCGTGGACCTACGGGCGTGTTTGCTGCCGATGCACGCCGTGGCGATGGCAACCTAGGCATCATGGGCGGTCCACTTGTTTACGAGGGAGGAGTGCATCTCCGTCGGAATAGCAGCAAGAAGCGCCTCCAGCGCCCGCCGATCCTCGTCGAAGTCGGCGTCACCGTACCGTACCGCGCCCCACATGCGCCGCACCTGCATCTTCACCTTCATCACTGTAAGTGCATTCGCCCCCGTTGTGGGTTTTGGATAATTAATGACAATCAAATTAGGAACTAACATGTCTATCTAAGTGTATATGCAGGTGTTAGTTCAATGAAAGAATCTGTATGGTCACATTTGGTGATGTTAGCACCCTCAATCCCTTTGGCTAGAAAGCTTTCCGTCTCAAGTGGGTCGATTAGATCTTATCTTTTGACTTGAGATATAGGAAATGCCGCACTATCAAGAGGGATACAAATTAGGCTATCTAGAGGGAAAACTTGTGCTCAACTTTGTGTTTGTTTAAGCGTTTGAGAGACACCTTTGCACTCACGGACACTTAGAGAAGTGTTTTATGCCTGGGAGTACCGGTAGTACCGGTGAACCACCGGTAGTACCGGTAGGCATAAATCCCGCCGGTGTCAGCGCCTTAGTTTTGCGAGTTTTTGCTCTAGCGGTAGTATCGGTGGTTGACCGGTAGTACCGGCCATTGACCGGTGATACCGGTGAAAGTCCGGTAGTACCGGTAAGCATTTTTCCCGCAAAACTTGTCTTCGCTAAAATCTGTACTACCGGTGGTACCGGTCATTGACCGGTGGTACCGGTGAAAGACCGGTAGTACCGGTAGGCTATTTTCTCGCAAAGTCTCCAGTAGGTTGACTGTAACGGTCGGATTCCTTCGGACCGGTAGTACCGGTGAGTACTCACCGGTAGTACCGGTATCGCTTCGAAGATAAGAGTATAAATAGCTCTCCCCTTCATTTCTAACCGTTGTACACACCATTTACTCCCACCTACCTTCAGACAAACAACTCTCAAGCATTGACTCACCCTCTCTCTCTTCCTCTTTGTTCTCAAATCAAATCCCTTGCAAGATCTGTGCTGAGAGGAGAGATTTAAGAGTGGAAAGCTTCGTTTCACATCTTGAGCACTTGTTTCCCCTCCTAGTTGGCTTGGTTTGTGTTTATTACTCTTGGGTTCTTGGAACCCTAGCCGGCTAGGTGTTCTTCGTGGTTGCCCGTGTTGTTCTACTTGTGAGGGCACCCCGAAGTGTTTGTATTACCCTTGTATTCTTAGTGGAAATCTTGGGCTAACCTTTGTGGTTGCTTGAGGGAGGAAAGGAGGTGGAAGAGACTCCGACCTTAGTAGTCACCTCAACAACGAGGACGTAGGAACTCCTTAGTGGGGTTGCCGAACCTCGGGTTAAATCGTGTGTCCTGCGTGCTTGTTGTTGTTGTTATTTGTGTTCTCTTGAGATATCACTTGTTCTTTGTGTTCTCCCTCTTTCACATCTCTTTCATAGGTTGTGGGTGCTCGATCTACTACTTGGTGAAGGAACAAGAAAGGAGAGTTCATAAACTTCATCAACATCATCTTCGTTAGTGTGGTAAAACTCAGATCTGAAATCTTAACTCGCAAATCTCTGATTTCTTAGTTTTAGTAGGGTACCGGTAGTACCGGTGGTCAGCGTCGGTAGTACCGGTGATCCCTCGCCGGTAGTACCGGTCCAAACCAATCGGTAGTACCGGTCAGTGTATTAACTTCCGCGTTGAGTTTTTGAGTTTTAGGTTTTTTAGATCCGCCTATTCACCCCCCCCCCTCTAGGCCTATTAGATCCTTTCAATTGGTATCAGAGCGGGTTTCCTCGTGTTTAGCGCTTCACCGTGTGAGGAGAAAGCATGGCTACCTTTGATGATGACACCTTGAACAAGCTAGTTGAGCTGCTTGCCGGGAAACTCAGTAACAGGCTTCTAGAGCAACAAAAAGAGCAAATGAACAAGATGCAAGATGAGATGAACAAGTTGAAGGAAGCCGTAAGTAAGAAGATTGAAGATGTGGCAAGTGGTGGTGATGGAGATGATGAGAATGAAGCACATCTTGGTGAAGAATGGGAATCAAACGATGAAAGTGATGATTCAAATGACAAAGACAAGGAGAAGAAGAAGGGTGTTGCAACTATTGCTATTCAAGAAACTTCTTCTTCTCAACCCAAGCGCATCATCAACCATTCTTCGTCACCATCATTGTTTGCCGACTCATCTTTATCATCTAGGCTCTTCAAAAACCTCATCAACAATGACTACTACACTCCTACTTGCCTTATGGGAAAGGGAGAGAAGGTACCACACAACTCTCCGACTCACTCTAGTAATGAATATAGTAGTGGTGATGAAAGTGATGATGAACTTGCAAACAACATGATAAAGAAATTCGGCAAATCGGCCGGCTCTCAAATAATAAAGCTAATCCATGAGCTAGAAAAGCGGGAAGAATGCATTGAGTCGCAAGGTGAATTGCTCCTAGTGGAAAGGGAGAAGAACCTTGAACTTGAAGCATGCCTTTCTAAGGAAAAGGAGGAAGTTGAGAAATTAAACAAAAACTTATCCTTAGCCAAAGATTCATATGAACGTTTGACTAAGAAACATTCTTTTGTTAATGACTCGTTAGCTACTTTAAAGAGTGAACATAGCTTAGTTCAAGAAAGCCTCACATGCTTCAAAGATAAATATAATACTCTTGAACTTAGCTATGAAACTCTTTGGAATAGCACTTCCATCCATTCTAAGGAATCCGGAGATTCCAATGCTTCAACTAGTGAAGGATGTAAAAGATGTTATAATCATGATATAAGTGCTTGTGGTACTAACCTTGTTGAGCTAGAAAAGAAAGATAAGGAGATTCAAAGATTAAACATGGTTATCAAGAATGGTTGCAAGGAGAAGCAATCAACAACCATGTACAAGTCATCAAGACACCCCCTCATCAAGGATGGACTTGGCTACAATAGGTATGATGGTAAAGCAAATGGAAGGAACATGATCAATGGAGTGCCTTGTGTAAGATTCAACAAGGGTGTGGCACTAGACGATCTTATCAACAAGGTCAACAATGTTGCCACTCCTTCAAGCACATTTGTCAAGACCAAGGCAAACAACAAAAAGAAGCAAGTGCTTACCTCCAAGCAACAAGTACCCATTTCACGAAGCCATGCTAGTGATTATATGTGTTGTTGGGGCAAGGATGGCAAGATTGTTGTGAAGTATGTAGGTGCACTCAAGAAGAAGCAAATCATGAGGAGTGTTTGGGTGCCCAAGACCTATGTGACTAACCCCTTAGGACCCAATTCAATTTGGGTACCTAAAACCAAGGCTTAATTTGTTTTGTAGGAATACTCCTCTGGTGGAACAAGTTGGGTGCTAGATAGTGGATGCACTAATCATATGACCGGAGAGAAGAAAATGTTCACCTCCTTTCAACCAAATCAAAGTACAAGTGAACGCATTGTGTTTGGTGATAATGGTAAAGGAGACATCCTTGGTTTGGGTAAAATTGCTATCTCAAATGATAATTCTATTTCAAATGTTTTACTTGTGGAAGGGTTAGGATACAATTTGTTGTCCGTTTCACAACTTTGTGAGATGGGCTACAATTGTCTCTTCACTAATGTGGGTGTGGAAGTCTCTAAAAGGAAGGACTCCTCCATTGTTTTCACGGGTCGTTTAAAAGGCAAACTTTATCTAGTTGATTTCACATCTAGTAAAGTGAAGCCGGAGACTTGTTTGGTGGCAAAATCTAGCATGGGTTGGCTATGGCATCGCCGACTAGCCCATGTTGGAATGAGGAACTTGGCCGACCTTCAAAGAGGCGAACACATCCTTGGACTAACAAATGTTTCTTTTGAGAAAGATAGGATTTGCAGCGCATGTCAAGCGGGCAAACAAGTTGGAGCCAAGCATCCCGTCAAAAATGTTGTATCAACAATGAGACCACTTGAGCTACTTCACATGGACTTATTTGGTCCCAATGATTACATAAGTATTGGAGGTAATAAATATGGTTTCGTTATTGTTGATGATTATTCTCGCTTCACTTGGGTATTCTTTTTGCAAGATAAAAGTGATACTCAAGTAATCTTCAAGAAGTTTGCAAGAAGAGCTCAAAATGAATTTGAAGTGAAGATCAAGAAAGTGAGAAGTGACAATGGGATGGAGTTTAGGAACACCAACATTGAAGAGTTCCTTAATGAAGAAGGAATCAAGCATGAGTTTTCGGTTCCCTATACTCCTCAACAAAATGGTGTTGTGGAGAGAAAGAACCGATCACTCATAGAAGCGGCAAGAGCAATGTTGGATGAATACAAGACTCCAGACAAGTATTGGGCGGAAGCGGTCAACACGGCATGTCATGCAATCAACCGCTTGTATCTTCATAAAATTATGAAAAAGACCGCCTATGAGCTTCTTACCGGTAACAAACCTAAGGTGCATTACTTTCGAGTTTTTGGATGCAAGTGTTTCATACTTAACAAGAAATCCAAAAGCTCAAAGTTTGCACCAAAGGTTGATGAAGGTTTCTTGCTTGGTTATGGTACTAATGAACATGGCTATCGTGTTTTCAACAAGACCTCCGGTCAAGTTGAAATAGCGATTGACGTGACATTTGATGAAACTGACGGCTCTCAAAAGGAGCAAGTCAATGTTGACATTATAGGTAAAGAAGAACCATCCTCTCAAGTGATCAAGAAGCTTGCTACCGGTGAAGTAAAGCCCGTTGAAGAAGATGATGAATATGAACAAGAGCAAACCATTCATGATCCGCATATGCATCATGGGTCAATAAATGTCCATGATGATGGTTCTATATCAAGAAGTGGACATGATTCAAGTGTTCAAGACATTCAAAATTCATCTCAAGTCAAAGATAGCAACCAAGTTGATGATCGAGAAAGAAATGAAGACAACTTCATACAAGATCTTAATCTTGATTTTTCAATCAACCAAGACAAGGATGATGAAGATGAAGGTCCAATCCAAAGGAGAACTCAAGTGCCTCACCCAAGAGTACATCATACTATTCAACGAGATCATCCCGTTGACAACATCTTGGGAAGCATTCAAAGAGGAGTCATCACAAGGTCAAGGCTTGCAAGCTTTTGTGAACACTTCTCATTTGTGTCTCCAAAAGAGCCTAAAAAGGTTGAAGAAGCCATTGATGATGAGGATTGGATGATTGCAATGCAAGAAGAGTTGAATAACTTCACTCGTAATGAAGTTTGGACATTGGTGGAAAGACCTAAACAAAATGTGATTGGAACCAAATGGGTTTTCCGCAACAAGCAAGATGAGCATGGTGTGGTCACAAGAAACAAGGCAAGGTTGGTAGCTCAAGGATTCACTCAAATTGAAGGTTTGGATTTTGGGGAAACTTATGCACCGGTGGCAAGGCTTGAGTCAATACGAATCTTACTTGCCTATGCCGTCCATCACAACTTCAAGCTATATCAAATGGATGTGAAGAGTGCATTCCTCAATGGCCCCCTTTCCGAAGTAGTATATGTAGAGCAACCACCGGGTTTTGAAGATCCAAAGAATCCTAATCATGTCTATAAGCTCAACAAAGCACTCTATGGGCTTAAGCAAGCCCCTAGAGCTTGGTATGATTGTCTTAAGGACTTCCTACTCAAACAAGGGTTTGAGATAGGCAAGGCCGATCTAACCTTATTTACTCACAAAGTTAATAATGATATCTTTATTTGCTAAATATATGTCGATGACATAATATTTGGTAGTACTAATGTGGCTTTTTGTGAGGAGTTTAGTAGGATTATGACGAATAGATTCGAGATGTCTATGATGGGAGAGTTGAAGTTCTTTCTTGGTTTTCAAATCAAGCAACTCAAGGAAGGAACCTTTATTTGTCAAACAAAGTATACTCTTGACATGTTGAAGAAGTTTGACATGGAGAAAGCAAAACCCATCAAGACACCGATGCCAACTAATGGGCATCTTGATCTCGACAAGGATGGAAAGGACGTCGATCAAAAGGTATATCGTTCTATGATTGGATCCTTACTTTACCTTTGTGCATCTAGGCCCGATATTATGCTTAGTGTGTGCATGTGTGCAAGATTTCAAGCTAATCCGAAAGAATGTCACTTAGTGGCTGTTAAGAGAATTTTGAGATATTTAGTACACACTCCTAATCTTGGCTTGTGGTATCCTAAGGGCTCCACTTTTGATTTACTTAGCTACTCTGATTCAGATTATGCGGGTTGCAGGGTAAATCGAAAGAGCACTACCGGGACTTGCCAATTTCTTGGTAGGTCTTTGGTGTCGTGGAGCTCTAAAAAGCAAAATAGTGTTGCCTTGTCTACTGCCGAAGCCGAGTATGTGGCGGCTGGTGCTTGCTGTGCCCAACTACTTTGGATGAAGCAGACCCTGAAAGACTTTGGTTGTGAGATAACCAAGATTCCCCTCTTGTGTGACAATGAGAGTGCCATTAAATTGGCTAACAATCCTGTAAACCATTCTCGTACAAAGCACATAGACATCCGGCATCATTTCTTGAGAGACCATGAAGCCAAAGGAGATATCGCTTTACATCATGTGAGCTCCGAAAAGCAACTAGCCGATATCTTCACAAAGCCCCTAGATGAGTCAAGATTTTGTGCTTTGAGGAGTGAACTAAATATCATTGATTCTCGTAACGTGGCTTGATTTTTTTTTGGACATATTGTGTTTGATTCTAGCTAGGCGAAAACTCTTTAAAAAAATTGGATGAGATTTCAAAATCTATTTTCTCTTCTCAAGCATGTTCATTGTTTTGTGTTGTTTCTATGAAATCTGGACATGCTTGAGTTGGTTCTAGTTCATCATATATGTTCACCATCTCTCACTCACTTCTTCCTTCACTGGAACCACCGGTAGTACCGGTGCTTCTCCACCGGTAGTACCGGCAGTGTAACAGCCGAGGTTGTCGACCTGACCGGTAGTACCGGTGCTTATCCATCGGTAGTACCGGTAGTACAAGTTGCGGCTGGGTATAAATAGGGGCTGTGACCCTTCTTCTCTCATTCTTCTTCCCCGTGCCCGCACCCTCCACCACCGACGGCGCCGCCCCTTCCTACCCCCCACTCGATCTCCCTCCTCACTCCACCACTCTTACCGATCTTTGAGGAGAAGTTTCCCCTTGTCGTGGGGATCACGTGAAGGTGCTTTGTAGTTGCCCAAACTTCTTCCTTTGGTGTGATTTGATCTTCTTTCATCTTCAAGCATGCAAAGGAAGAACCCCAAAAGGGCCGCTCGTCCCAGTGGTGGTGATGGTGGTAGTGCTTCCCGGCCTGTCCGTGGAAGGACTGCCGCTCGTCCCCATGGTGGTGGTGGCAGCTTTGGAGGTGAAGAGGATGTTGAGCCCCAGGGTGTGCCTGCTCCTCTCTCGAGTATGGGACGCCCCAATCCTCCGCGTCGTCATAGCGAGCAAGTGCAAGGTCAGCGTCCGGCAGGTGAGAATCCACAGCTTGTCGCTATGCAAATTGAGGGTCGCTCTATTGACCCTAACATTGTGGCTCAATCCCCCATTCAAATTGGTCTTGCCACTGCCAACCGGATGCTTTTATTTCATCAAAATGCAAATCCTCGTATGTCCGGTCCTCAAAATCAAGGTGGTTATCAACCCTCTCTTCCTGTTGATTATTCTAAGAGAGCGGGTGATTTAAGGGTGCAGCGTAGTGAGAATCCCTATCAGTTTATCCGGAATCCTAGTGTGGATGTTCGTTTTTGGAGCCGCATGCATTCCGATTATTATTACAAGGTTCTTTTCAAGAGTGGGCAGCGTGGCTCTTCTCCGCCGATTTTCTAGCACAAGTGGGTGCAGCGCACCTCTCTTGATAACTTGAACAATCCTGACATTCACCGTTTGGTTGCTGATCTTGATGCTTGTCGTCTGCTTCCTCTTATGACGTTCCAGCACAATTGGAATGATGAGATTATCTGTCAGTTCTATGCGACTCTGTGGATTGATTCTCAGAACCTTGTACTACATTGGCTTACCCAAGGCGTCCATTACAGATGTGATTATCGGACTTTTTCACGCCTTCTTGGGTTTACTGCTGAGGATAGGGGTGCTTCTAGTCTGTTTGATATTTTTCCAGATTCTGTCTCTCATGATGACTTAGAGGCTGCTGAGGTTTACAAGCCTGGTGCGACTGTTGATTTCACTACCACTCATTTGAAGCCATACTTTTATGTCCTCAACAATCTCATTCGCCTCACCTTGGACCCAAAGATTGGAGATTCTATTCATCTCATGCTTGATGCTTCTAAGGTCCTTTGCCGCTTTGGCACTGGTGGTGATCATTTTCCATCACTGACTTCATGTGGCGCAAGATTGAGCAGGCTGCAAATGATCCCCACAAGTCTGTGCCTTATGCTCCATATCTCATGTATATCATTGAGCAAGTCGTGGGTCGTTCTTTCCATCATAATACTGTGCACAAGTCCTACTCTGTGCGTCATTTGGGCCCCAGAGGTATTGGTGGCGGTTCTGTTCCCTCTCCCACTCGTGGTCCGACCACTCGTACTTCCTCCCGCGGTGCTTACCATGGTGGTACTGCTCCTGCTTCTACTCGCTCCTCCTCGGAGCGTCGTCGGCGTGGTGGCGGTGTCATCAAGTATGCTCTTGGGAAGCTTTGGGAGGCCTTCTGTTACAAGGCTGAGAAGGATGATCATCGCCTAAGGCATATTGAGCAGCACCTACAGATTGATCCTCCTGAGAGTCCTCTCCGCGAGTTTCGAGATCCCTTTGTCGAGTACAATGAGTTGTATGGTGCTCCTGCCTCTGGTCCTAGTGAGGAGGCTGGCCCGTCCGATGACCCTCGTGGTAAGAAGACAGTCCCTCCATCACCAGGGTTGGTTGACTACTCGACCGACGACGACGACGGCGACGACAATGACGATGACCGTGACTTCTCGGAGCCTTATTAGACTTCGCTACCTTGGTCATTTCCTTACCTACCCTTTTTGGCATTTGATGCCAAAGGGGGAGTGTTAGGCTTATCATCTATGTAATAGGTAGTTTTTTTTTGGTCGTGTAATATTTCCAAACCTTGTTGTGAACTATGTATGGTGGACTAAGAACTATTGATGTGATGATGAATGTTTGTAGGCTAATCACTTATGCTTATCTGCTATGTTTGCCTAGTTTTTTTTGATGTTGTTTGTTGGCTTTGTTGTTTTTAAGTTCTTTTCTTTTCTACCTTAGCCTTTCCTGTGTTTGTGTGATAAGTCATGTCTCATGCATCACGTTATATTTCTTGTCACACACTTTTAGGCACCCCACGAATTGCAAAATTTAGGGGGAGCTTCCCTTATGTATGCATATTGATTATGATCAATGTTGAGATTCAAGTTCAATGCATACACTGAGGGGGAGCCTCCTGTAAAGTTTGAAATTCAAATTCTTAAATTCTTTACACCTTATGTAAGCCTAAGTTGGTTGTCATCAATTACCAAAAAGGGGGAGTTTGTAAGTGCATTCGCCCCCTGTTGTGGGTTTTGGATAATTAATGACAATCAAATTAGGAACTAACATGTCTATCTAAGTGTATATGCAGGTGTTAGTTCAATGAAAGAATCTGTATGGTCACATTTGGTGATGTTAGCACCCTCAATCCCTTTGGCTGGAAAGCTTTCCGTCTCAAGTGGGTCGATTAGATCTTATCTTTTGACTTGAGATATAGGAAACGCCGCACTATCAAGAGGGATACAAATTAGGCTATCTAGAGGGAAAACTTGTGCTCAACTTTGTGTTTGTTTAAGCGTTTGAGAGACACCTTTGCACTCACGGACACTTAAAGAAGTGTTTTATGCCTGGGAGTACCGGTAGTACCGGTGAACCACCGGTAGTACCGGTAGGCATAAATCCCGCCGGTGTCAGCGCCATAGTTTTACGAGTTTTTGCTCTAGCGGTAGTATCGGTGGTTGACCGGTAGTACCGGCCATTGACCGGTGATACCGGTGAAAGTCCGGTAGTATCGGTAAGCATTTTTCCCGCAAAACTTGTCTTTGCTAAAATCTGTACTACCGGTGGTACCGGTCATTGACCGGTGGTACCGGTGAAAGACCGGTAGTACCGGTAGGCTATTTTCTCGCAAAGTCTCCAGTAGGTTGACTGTAACGGTCGGATTCCTTCGGACCGGTAGTACCGGTGAGTACTCACCGGTAGTACCGGTATCGCTTCGAAGATAAGAGTATAAATAGCTCTCCCCTTCATTTCTAACTGTTGTACACACCATTTACTCCCACCTACCTTCAGACAAACAGCTCTCAAGCATTGACTCACCCTCTCTCTCTTCCTCTTTGTTCTCAAATCAAATCCCTTGCAAGATCTGTGCTGAGAGGAGAGATTTAAGAGTGGAAAGCTTCGTTTCACATCTTGAGCACTTGTTTCCCCTCCTAGTTGGCTTGGTTTGTGTTTATTACTCTTGGGTTCTTGGAACCCTAGCCGGCTAGGTGTTCTTCGTGGTTGCCCGTGTTGTTCTACTTGTGAGGGCACCCCGAAGTGTTTGTATTACCCTTGTATTCTTAGTGGAAATCTTGGGCTAACCTTTGTGGTTGCTTGAGGGAGGAAAGGAGGTGGAAGAGACTCCGACCTTAGTGGTCACCTCAACAACGAGGACGTAGGAACTCCTTAGTGGGGTTGCCGAACCTCAGGTTAAATCATGTGTCCTGTGTGCTTGTTGTTGTTGTTATTTGTGTTCTCTTGAGATATCACTTGTTCTTTGTGTTCTCCCTCTTTCACATCTCTTTCATAGGTTGTGGGTGCTCGATCTACTACTTGGTGAAGGAACAAGAAAGGACAGTTCATAAACTTCATCAACATCATCTTCGGTAGTGTGGTAAAACTCAGATCTGAAATCTTAACTCGCAAATCTCTGATTTCTTAGTTTCAGTAGGGTACCGGTAGTACCGGTGGTCAGCGTCGGTAGTACCGGTGATCCCTCGCCGGTAGTACCGGTCCAAACCAACCGGTAGTACCGGTCAGTATATTAACTTCCGCGTTGAGTTTTTGAGTTTCAGGTTTTTTAGATCCGCCTATTCACCCCCCCTCTAGGCCTATTAGATCCTTTCAATCACCATGGACCACTCGGTGTAGTTGGTCCTGGTGAGCATGGGCCATCTGCCGCCGGCATCCTTGATGACGGTCTGCACAACGGGAGGAGAGCCGGGCCGATCACGACGACCTCGACGACGGTCTGGGGAAGGGGAGGCGCACCGCCTATGAGGGCTCCGCACGCCAGCATCCCATCCGCCCTACTCTCGGTCGAAGTCCTGATGTGCCTCCAGCTCCGCTGCCTGCTCTCGCGGTCGCTGGGCCTCCAGCACGCGCTCGATGCACGAATCACGCCAGGGGTCGCGTTTGCCTAGAGCTCCGTCGAGACCGCGTCTGCTTGGAGTGTGGAAGTTGCGTCCATCGAGGCCATCCAGAGTGCATGCGTCGTGTTGGAGTCCTGCTCCACCGCGCGGTAGCTGGTCCCGCACAGCCCGATCCTCCTCCCGCTCCAGCTAGGCTTCCACTCAAGCGCCATGGGCCCGCGCGTCATCCGCAGCACCTGCACGGCCCGCATCGCGTCCACGCGGTCTGCCTAGGTCACCTGCCGTCTCGTCCGCCTCCGCGTCGGGAGAGGCCATCCGCGTCCGCCTCGCTCACGTCGGTGTCGAGGCCGCCCGCACCGCGACCGACTCGTCTAGCCGCGTCCACCTCCGCGCGTCTGCCACGTGCGCCTGCTCCGGGCCCACAGAGCAGCGGCTTCCGCTACTGTCGCTTGAGCAGCAGCAGCCACGACCACGATCTCCTCGGCGCCCGTGCTACAGCGAGCTCAGCAGCCGCCAGCCGCTGCGCCCGAGCAGCCGCAGCCACGCGCTCCACCGCCTCCTGCTCGCGCTGGTCTGCCACGAACAACTCTGCTGCAGTTGCTGCTTGCCTGCGCCGAGCACTGGAGGTAGTTGACCGATTGGAGGAGGTAGAGGAGTAGGAACGGAGAGACATGGCGACGGATTGGGATGGTAAGGGTAAGGGGAAAAACCCCAGGTAAGAACACTAGGCTCTTGATACCATTTGTTGGACACAAATCACAGGTTTTGGGGCTGAATTTTCTATTCCATTAGCCTTACCAACTATGGCAGGATTTGTGGTACATATAGGGTAGTTTACTTGTAACTTAAGGAAGCTAAGCATATTGTAGAGATGCTAAAGTAGATGCTAGGGATAAAGATAAGGGCTGACATAGCCACCAACTACTCTAGATAAGTATCCTAGGTAGATAAGGACGAGACTTATAGCTGTCAGTTACAAAGTCCATCCTAGCACAGCTAAAAAGTGAAATTGCAGAAGCTGCAGATGAGAGTGAGAAATAAAAAGCAAAAGATATTCCATTGCCGGTGGCAAATGTGGATGCAGCCACAGTCAGTTCTGGTTCTGGTTATCCGACGAAGAAGCGACTGCGAAGTTCAGCACTTGAGAAAAGCTTTCGACATGTATACTCGCAATCAATTGGATGCATTAATTGCAAGGCTCTTCTACTCTAGAGGTACATGCAATTCATAGCTCTAGGCATTTTGTTATGAAATTAAGTAATTCACAGCTTTAGGCGTTTTGTTATATCTTTATCATATTTGTACTTTTTTTACTGTAAAAGAATGTGGGGGGAGATCCCCACGGTGCACAAAAATTTCATTAATTAATAAACAAGAGGGTTCTTACGTACAAAAATTAACTGAAGGCATCAAACCAAACACAAAAGGAAGTCCTAATCTCATCTTTAAACTGAACCGATTGGAGAAGACCCTGACTTTTAAAATTGGCTAGCCAAAGTGCTGGGGTTGTAGTACGTCTCTAAAAAATTTTGTCATTGCGCAATTTCCACAGTTCCCATGCTGCAATCAAGGTTGCTTCAGTAAAGAATCGAAGGTTGCTGCTTAATCTCGCCTGATTGAATCTGTCTTGCGGTGGGAAGGATGCATCCCAGTCTACATGAATGGCTGTCCAGCAATCCTTAGCGAAAGGGCAATGAAAGAAGAGGTGTTCTATAGTCTCAACTTCTCTAGTGTTGCACAAGACACAGGCATCACTGTCCTGAATATTTAGATGTCGTCGGCGCAGCATGGATTTGGTGTTCAGGCGGTCCACCAAAATGAGCCAGTAGGTTCTACTTGTCTTCACATCCTCGTCTCCACCTTCAAAAGACAGACTCTTCATTTGAGGTTCTTCAAGAGATAGATCAGCAACTTCTAGAATCCCAACACCAGATAAAGATTCAAAGCCATCTTCATTCGAGCCCACTTCCTAGCACATGGCATCTACCGTGAACCCCTCTCTCCACAACTCCTCATGGACCTCACCCCGCCACTGCCATGTCACTGGGCCTCACTGTACCCATGGGTGCAACCCATGGTGACTGCAATTGCTGGAAGCGGCCAGCCGGCGTCACGAAACATGAAGGCACTTGAGCGTGCTGAGATCCGCTTGCGACTACACTGGCACCTGTAGTGTTGTCTGCCGACAGACAATACTTTACTACTGAAGCTGGGATTCAGTAAGGAAAAAGTCCATCCGACCTTCCTTAACTATTATGCAAGTTCAGTTTACCTCACAACCGAAAATCTATTTTAAGACTCCTCCAACTTTTAAAACCATCTTATTTATCTCTCTAAGTGATTTTGAAAACGGTTTTAGCTAATATAGCACTGCATCAATCACAAGAGAGGTAAATTGGACTTTCACAATAGTTTAGGAACGTCAATTAAACTTTATTATAAAAAATTATAGAGATATTTTTTCAAAAATTATCCAAATGATTTCTAAAAATATACGACTTAACCTCAAGAAATTGATTTCATATTTTTTTTCTAAAATTATGCTCTATATTATGGTGCCTATCTTAGAAAAAAAAAACATAGAGCATGATTTAGGAAAAATATTTCTGAGATACAGACCGCCTTCCTACTTGATCATGTGCTCCCTGTGAGTGGGTAAACTTAGGATGGTGACGACAAACGAGGAAGCGGTCTCGTCCATCCACATTTCATTTTTTGTGTTCACTAAATTTTCTTTAGTTAAATGTTTTTGTGCATAATTAATTAACTAGTGTCATGTTTTATATAAAACCGCTAAATTAAATAGCCTTCACCATAGCTCGCTATATGTTTTAGAGGAAGACACTGCTAAATGTCAAACCCGCTATTTACAACATTGTACTCTTTAAAAGGAAATTCTCGTGCATGTCTCGATGGTTAAGCAAACATGTGTTGTTGAGGAAACATTGTTTGCAGATTGCACAGCAGATTACACGATGACTCATGCTACGATATGCAAGGATGTCTTGGCGTGCATTTTTTTTTATATATTTAGCCAAGTTTTAAATTTTAAGAATCAAATAAGATTCACATAATTCTAAGCAAGGAACAAAAACGTAGAGCATGATTTTATAAAAAAAAATAGAAAATAGAATTCCTGAGTTAAACAAAACTTCTATGAATTTTCTAAGGTTAAATAAGATTTAGTATTTTTAAATATGTGTTTCTCCTAGAATAATAATTGGATATTTTTTTAAAAAAATATTTTTAATTGTTTTAATAACTTTTTTTTAACTTTTCTTATTATCACGAAGTCTCTCTTATGACTAACATGGCGTCAGTGCTTAGAGATAAATCAGATGGTTTTAAAAGTTACGGGAGTCCAAAAAGAAATTCTGATTTTTGAGGTAAGCAAATTGGATTTTTTTTTGAGTGGAAGCAAATTGGACTTAAATAGGCTGATTTTTGGGTAAGCAAATTGGATTTAAATAGTTGTTTTGCCTGAATGTTTGGCGTCGGTGTTGGACATATGTAGCCACCGGCTCCAATCCAATTGAGAGGAACGAACCTGTTGCTCGTCTCCTACCTCGGGGAACATTCAGGCCAGCTCTGTTCTTGCTGTTCCAATCCTTGATCTGTTCTTGCTGTTCCCTTCCCAAAATCCCCTTTCAATTACCCGCTTGTTATCGACTGTGTAACACACGCCGCTGGCGGCCTCTCGCGAGTCTCGCCGGAGCGCGACAGAAGCAGCCGAACCTGGGCGCCATATCCCACGCACGCGGCAATGTCGTCTCGTGCCCGCATCTCCTCCGCCGTCTTCGCCGCCGCCGCTTCCTCCTCGCCGTCACCGCGCGCTCCCCACCTCGCCCTGGCGGCCGCCACAGAGCGTGCGAGGTCAGGGACTCTCCGCCCTGAGGACGCACACTATCTGTTCGACGAATTGCTGCGCCAAGCCACCGCCGTCCCCAGGCGCGCGCTGAACGAGTTCCTCTCCGCGCTCGCGCGTGCGCCGTCCTCCGCCGCCTGCAGAGATGGTCCTGCCCTTGCTGTCGCTCTCTTCAACCGCGCGTCTCGAGCTGACGGCCCGCAGGTGCTGTCCCCTACACTCTGCACCTATAGCATCCTCATGGACTGCTGCACCCGCGCGCACCGCCCGGAGCTAACGCTGGCCTTCTTCGGCCAGCTCCTCAAGACAGGCTTGGGAGTCGATATCATCATCATGAGCAACCTTCTTAAGGGCCTTTGTGAAGCAAAACGGACAGACGAGGGTTTGGACATACTTCTCCACAGAATGACTGACTTGGGCTGTGTGCCTGATGCTTTCTCCTACTGCATACTTCTGAAGAGCCTCTGCAACAACAGAATTCGCGTTTGAGTCTCTGCGATCACACAATTCGCGTGGTGTAAAAGTTGGCAAGGTTATTTGAGACGCTGTTTGTTTTTTACTTGACTACTGAACTGAACTAGCTAATCGCGCATCAAATTAGTAGCTATGATGATTTTTGTCAATTTTAACCACTAAAATGAACCAGGATGGACAAATACAAAATGGACCTTACCCAGGGGCGGAGCCAGGATTTAGATATAGGGGGCCGGACGCACACTAAGTGTCGACAAAAATTATATAGTATCCACGGGAGATCTTGATGTCGGCTTAAAAATTGCAGAATTTGATGTTGGCTTAAAAATCTACAATAAATTGCATTTAATCTCTTTATCTTAAAAAAAATACTACTCCCTCCGTCATATTTTGACTTTAAAATTTATACTGAAATAATGTATTCAACATGATGTATGCTTAGATTTGGCATAATTGGGGATCTTTATTAAGTTCAATCTATGTGTTTGCGCCATTTAAAGATTCCCTTAAGTTGTCTTAATTTTTTTTAATACGCTATATTATAGGATGAAGGAAGTAAATATCTAAATTTTGAAGATAAGAATTGAAGGGACATTCTTCATAGATCAATAATTTATGTCATATATGTATTTTATTTAGCCACTTAACATAAGATAATCAAGAGATATATTTGAGAAAAGTAATTTAAAATTAGTTAGTACATCTTGTTTATTTATAATCTCTAGTGATTAGTGAGACATAAATAAAAATAGTAATGAAAACTATGCAACGTTAGGGGGGGCCAGGCCCCTGCCCGCCCCCCTTGTCTCCGCCCCTGACCTTACCACTGTCCACACGCGCTGTGTGCAGGCGGAGAAAATATCTGCCCGCACGCCTCTCTCCCGCCCTCCACACTTCTTCTTCCTCGCGTCGTCGCACACCTTATCTTCTTCCTCCGCGCTGCGCCTCGCCCCCTCCTCACCCCACCCGGCTCCGGTGACGCCACCGTCGACCCCCTTGACTCCACTCCGACGTCTTCCTCCGAGTGTCCCCGCCTCCATCGCCTCCCACCGATCACAGCGACCTCCTTCTTCCACTCCCACGGTCATCGCGACCTCTGGCAAACTCCGGCCATGGCGTCCGCGCCCCCTGCCATGACCCGGCTGCCTCCACCGTCACCAGGGGCCCTAAACCGCCCGCCGGGCTTCCTCCCCTGAATCCCATCCTTCTAAGGCTGCCGAAATTAGAGTTGGGGGTGGCGGTGGTGCGATC
Organism: Saccharum hybrid cultivar R570; assembly: GCA_038087645.1. Taxonomy (NCBI): domain Eukaryota; kingdom Viridiplantae; phylum Streptophyta; class Magnoliopsida; order Poales; family Poaceae; genus Saccharum; species Saccharum hybrid cultivar. The sequence continues at coordinate 1,693,815 of JAQSUU010000782.1, read as the reverse complement.
GCCGGACTTGGGCATCATCTTCTCTGCTTCCTACCATTCACGAGTCGCTGTCGCTGGAACCCTAGCCGCGGGAACCGACGCGAGAGCACATTGAGGAAGAAGCAGGCGCGAACCTGTGAGAGCACATAGGACGCCCACACGCGCATATCGAACCATGGGGAGGGTGTGCGCCCTGAGCGTTCCGAGTGCACGTGCTCGGAAAAGGAGCCTTTCCGATACAAAATTTAGCACCCCGAGCAAATACTATATGCTAATTTTGGTCAAAATAATTACAATTTAGCTTTGTATTCTCTGAAACATGCTGTATGGGTTAGCAATCAAACACACCTTAGGGACGGTGCCTTTTTAAAAATAAATTTAGAGGGCCAGATGTTAAATTTGTGAACTTATATTTTCTTCTTTATAAATTTTTTTTAAAAAAGATGGCTGTTTTGGACTTTTGGTAGGGTGATGACAAATGCTGAAATCACCCGGTCACGGCGAAGCAACCCGATCCCGTCGCTGGCAATTCGTGGCCAGTGGTCCAAAAGCTCCTTGACCTTTACGACACGTGGGACGCCGAGACACTCACCACAACCTCCTCCACTTGCTCAGTGCCACGTCAGCAGAGACTGGGCCCACACCCCTCTCCCTTTTCGGCTTTTCCCCTCCACCACACTCTTCTTCTACCCCCGCACACTCTCCGACCTCCGTCCGGAAAGACAGGAGGCCCCCACACACAATGGCGGCCTCCAACGCCGCATCTGTCTCCTCGGCCGCGCCGCGCCTGCTCCTCCTCCGCCGCCGCGGGGGAGCCAGCGTGCACCACAGCAATGCGCGCTTCCGCGCGGCCGCCGCCGCCACCTCGGCGGGCGGCGGCAGCGGCGGGGGGTCGTACCTGGACATGTGGAGGAAGGCGGTGGAGCGGGAGCGGCGGTCGGCGGAGCTCGCGCGCCGGCTCCAGGAGGCGCCCCCCGCCGCCGAGGCGGACGCGTCTCTCGCGGCCGGGGCCCCCGTGGAGGACGTGCGGCGGCGGACGGCGCGGTTCGAGGAGATGCTGCGGGTGCCCCGGGACGAGCGGGACCGCGTGCAGCGCCGCCAGGTCATCGACCGCGCCGCGGCCGCGCTCGCCGCCGCACGCGCCGTGCTCAAGGAGCCGCCTCCCGCCTCGCCGCCGTCCCCGCCCCCGACGCCGCCGCAGGTGGCGGAGACGGCCAGGGTGGGATCGGCCGCGGGCGGCGCTGCTAGCGGGTCAGATCGGAGCTCCCGGCCGGCGGCGCGGGCACAGCTGTCGCCCTCGGCGGAAGGTATTGGTTCCCACTGAGTGCCACGTGAGGCTGTTTAAAGATCACGCGGCATGCCTTTTACTCATCGTGATCCTTTTTACAATAGCTTTTAGCCATAATAAGCCCATTAACTATTAATCAGAAATGAGCTTCGGTTCTAATCAGAAAGTAATGATTAAAGAAATAATAAAGAGATCATGAATTGCTTAGGGAGCTCTATTGAGCGATGTGTTGGGTAACAAAGAATCAAGCCATGAATCCTAAAAAGAAAATTTGGAAATTGGAATATGCAAAATGTGTTGGATAACCGAAGGATTTTGATGATTGTCGGTTTGTCATTGTGTATGAATGAATAGAAATTCTTTCTTCCAGTTATCTCTAAGCAAAGCAACTTTTTAGGAGGCATGGATACTCTTTATTTTATCATCACTAAGTGAGACAATTGCGGCATCAAATAGGATTTTTGTTTTGTGAAATGCTTAATTCTTATTTGTCTCATCATCTGTGGCCTGCTGCCATGGAAACATGGTTAGATTAGTGCCAACTAACCAGACCAGGACAGTCCTTGGTAGTCCTCTATATATATAAATCGAGATCATTCAAGACAATTTTAGTATCTGATATGAATTTCTAAGCGCAAGGCTGAGTGCCCGAGTTGTTAATTTTGTCAAACCACCTGGGGCCTACTGTATCAAGCGAATATAACTAGAAGTACCATTAACTGCTAATTAACCAGTACAGCATTTGGTAGTCCTCTATATACTGAAAAGTTGTTGCTCTATCTTCCTACATCCAGTATGAGAGTATATAGTAAACAAATTTCCCACAATAGCTTCTTTTCTCTGAAGGATGGTTTGGATAAAGGAACAATTATACTACTGATATACTGTTTTTTTGGAATTTTCGATCATAAGTTTCGTGCACTTAGAAGGCATTTCTAGTTGCAAGCAGCATCACAATCTACCTGTTTGTTGTACATGAAGGTTGTTTTTTAGTATTATATGCAGTACATTTAGCCAAAACATTTTACTTACCGCAACAGTATCTAGCTCCCTGTAAACTTAATCTTCCACTCTGACATCAGCAATCTGTGATTCATTCACTGCCAGACTCTGGGGGCTCATCTCCTTCAAAGCAGTCAAGTTCCAAGCTTGGTACTCCAGGTCCAGATTTCTGGTCATGGTTACCTCCAGTACAAGATAGCATTAAGCAAAAGGAAAGCAGTACTGGTTTAAAGCCATCCAAGAAAATGGATACCTTTTCCAGTCAACCTGATTTGTTGATGGAAAAAGAACGATCAGCAGATTCTTTATCACTCCCGTTTGAGACAGCTTTCTTCAAAAAGAAGGAAGATCGATCTCTTCCTCCTTTCCAATCATTTGCTGAGCCTGAGAATGTGGATTCCAAGGCTGATCTGGCTGCTGACAAAAAGGACACGTTCGAAGAACAGTTCTCAAAAAATGCAGCTGAGGTGGCTCGAGCACTTAGTGAAAGCGCTGAGAAATCATCACATGGAATACATCTAGATGGTTCATTGTGGTGGAAGGAAACAGGTGTAGAACAAAGGCCTGATGGTGTAGTTTGCAAATGGACTGTAATCAGGGGAGTTAGTGCTGATGGTGCTGTTGAATGGGAAGACAAATATTGGGAGGCCTCAGACCGGTTTGATCATAAAGAATTAGGTTCGGAGAAGTCTGGGCGTGATGCTGAAGGCAATGTTTGGCGGGAATACTGGAAGGAGTCAATGTGGCAGGTACATTTCTGGCTTATTGGGTAGCAATATGTTTTCAAGCATTGCCGATTAGGACTACCTGTCTTGAGACATCTAGATTCATATTTAGACATGTGACTCTGCAACTGCTGTATTTCAATCTGCTTCCTTTGTGGTTACATTTGCTAAGTTAATGTGTCCCCAGAGTAGAAACTCAGTATTGCATTTGTTGCAGGATTACACATGTGGGGTTATGCATATGGAGAAGACTGCAGATAAGTGGGGACAGAACGGTAAAGGGGAGCAGTGGCAAGAGCAATGGTTTGAGCACTATGACTCGACCGGTAAAACTGAAAAATGGGCTGATAAATGGTGCAGCTTGGATCCAAACACACCGCTGGATGTCGGTCATGCCCATGTTTGGCATGAAAGGTAAGAGCTTCAACTATTTATCATGAACCGAATCACTTTGATCAATGAACATTCCGCTATCAGATCATTATGCAATGAGTTGCGTGCTCAAATCAAATCCATTCAACTATCCTTTCACTGTAGATGGGGCGAGAAGTATGATGGCTATGGCGGCAGCACAAAGTACACCGACAAGTGGGCCGAGCGTTCGGAAGGCGATGGATGGTCTAAATGGGGCGACAAGTGGGACGAGCACTTCGACCCGAATGGCCATGGCATCAAGCAGGGGGAGACCTGGTGGGCAGGCAAGTATGGGGACCGGTGGAACCGCACCTGGGGTGAGCAGCACAACGGGTCTGGGTGGGTGCACAAGTACGGGCGCAGCAGCAGCGGCGAGCACTGGGACACGCACGTCCTGCAGGACACGTGGTACGAGCGGTTCCCACACTTTGGGTTCTACCACTGCTTCGAGAACTCGGCGCAGCTCCGGTCCGTGAAGAGGCAGCCGCCACCACGGAAATGAAGTCTGAAGAGGTCGTGCTATGGTATAGTAGTAGATGTTCAGAGACGCTTAGGTTGATGGCATAATCACGATTGTGCAATAACGTGGCTGGTTTCAGCATGTGCTGTTGTGACAAAGTGAATCAGAATCCTGATGCCTGAACTGAGTGTTCAGACCGACATGAATAGAGAAATTTATAGAAGTTTTACCGTATATTCTGAAACATTTACCTTTTCTTTTGTCCTAGAAAGATTATGCTGTTAAGTTTTTACCCGAAGTCTAATGCAAGCGATTAGTGCGAGTGCTTCTATGATGTATTTTTGGTGTCGTTACCTGCTGATCTCCCAAGCAGACATGCTCCACATCAACATTTCTGACTTCTGAAGAGGCCATGCACCGTTGGGAACGTATTAGGCTAGTCATGAAACTGAGATGCTGCCAGAACTTGTATGCTACAGTGCTATTCGAAGGTCTAGTAGCAAGTTGATGGAGCTCTGCTTCAAGGATTTTTTTTTTATTTTTAACACTTTTTAAAAACTATTTTTAATTTTAACACCGAAAGTTTTTTTATATCTAACATTTTTGGCCGCTCCCCACGCGAGGGAGTGGCATTTCAACTTTGCCGCTCCCCACGTGGAGGAGCGGCAATGCTGCTGAGTTGGTAGTGGCGAAAAGGGGGCAGGGGGCTGCCGCTCCCCCTGGAGGAGCGGCAGCGGGGGCGCTTATTTTTAAAAACCACCACACGAGCCGTATCTCGCGCGAAACAAACACAAAACCCACAACCCCCCGCTGCCGCTCATTGATTTGGGGAGCGGCAACCAGATCAAGGAGCGGCAGCAGGGGGTTTATGGGTTTTGTGTATGTTTCGCGCGAGATACGAGCCGGTGTGCCAGACAGAACAAGTCCGACGGCCGCCGCCACCCCCTCTCCCCGCGGCGCCCGCGCTAGCACGCCGGCAGCGGCAGCGCAGCCCCCCCCCCCCCCGCCCGCCCGCGCAGGACGTCGGAGGCAGCAGCGCCGAGCCTTCTCCCCCGAGCACTTTGGCCTCGACAGCAGCTCCCCACGTCTGAGGCAAGGTAATTTCGTTTTTTATGTATTATAATCATTAGTTAGATTAGTTTGTTTAGTATTGTTAGTATAAGTAGTTAGTTTAATTGTTTAGTTGGTATTATTATTAAAGCTAGTATTGTTAGTATAAATATTATAAATAGTTATTTTAGTTAGTATGATTAGTAAAGTTAGTATATGTATTATAAATAGTTAGTATGTTTAGTTTAGATTAGTCAAGTTAGTATAGGAGATATAAATAGTTACTTAGGTATTATAAATAGTTAGAATAGTTAGTTTGTTTAGTTTAGATTAGTGAAGATAGTATAGGTGATATAAATAGTTACTTTAGTTACTTTAGTTAGTATAGTGTAGTTAATAAACTTAGTATAGTTAGTTTGTTTGGACGACTTGATGAAGTTTGCTCGAATGGTTTTCAGATGGATTGTTGTGTCTGAGTTTATTTCGGAGGAATTGTTAGGAAGGAAGATGGTGAATTTGAGGATATGGAAGAGGAGTTGGAATGGTTTGATGAATCGCCGAGCTTCAATGACCTTTGTGTGCGTTTGAACGCAAAGTTTGGCGGTGATTTCACAATCAAGGGGAGATTTGACAGTGGGAAGACTCGGGCAAAATATGTCCTGATGCCTTTGCGTGACCCTACTCATTGGTCCCGCTACATTAGGGTCCTCGCAGGCTCGAACTCACCCATTGCTGAGGTGGTTGTGGAGAATGGGTACAGGTTGGAGGATGATCATCATGACGATGTTGGAGGTGACAAAGAAGCAGTTCCATTCACATCCAGTCAGTTGTATATGGATGGTCAGTTGACGCAGGAGCAGTTGCATTCACATCCAGTCGGTTGTATAAGCAACGACTTCGATGTGAGGGAGTTCAAACGTGAAGAGCAGGAGCAGGCGGAAGAGAACTGGTTCGGTCATGACGACCACGACGACGATGACGACGACGACGATGATGACGACGACGATGATGATAGAGCTGCCCATGCTGTCATAGAACTATCTAAATTATAAGAGCACAAGTACAAAAAATAATCATCGAAGTGATCAAATTCTCACACTTGAGCTCATATATCTTCGGTAGTCCACTGAAATCACAAGGCATTTCAAACCAACTAACATACAAGCCAAGATCGTAGTGATTCAATATAACAAGTCACATGTTACATCCATTTCACAGGTAATTCAATATACATCAGAGATCAATATAGTTATTACAACTTAAGTTGAAAAGTAGCGGAAGCAAAATAATTTGAAACTAACATTACTTCTTATTTCAAATACATGCCAGTACCGAGGTCAACTTCCAACAAAAGTATTAGAGACAAGATAACTCAAAAGAATCATGCCCGTGATCACACTCCGCCTCTACGGTAGGAGCCACCAAATCTTGCAGTAGCCATGATACGTCACAACCTGCAACAAGTGGGAATAAACCCTGAGTACGAGAAGGTACTCAGCTAGACTTACCCGTCAAAAACCAGAAATAAAGTGACACCAAGGATCATGCAAGGCTGATATAAGTGGGGCTAGCTTGACAACCTTTTGCATAAAAGCTTAGTACAGATAAGTAATCATTAATGCTTAAGCATCAAGTTAATCATCATGAACCTGTCATCTAGATTAGCACCTGTACTAGAGCACTCACTTATTAGGAGCAAACAATATTAACCATAGCAGGTATAATAAGGCCATCATCATCATTATCATCAATTTTAAACCATCATTATAATTAGTATATATACGCTGGAGATAACCAGTCAAGTTTCTCACTATCCGGGAGAGATGGCGACTCGAATCGATTCCAACTCAGCTGAGGGGATATTCCTAACACTCACCCGGCAAATCCCGCTAAAGGCAGCTGTAGATAACCTTTGGTACAACTTAGGGTGGGCCCGAACAGCGCCGCGTTCTCGGGGATACCAGTGGCCAGGATGCTCAGGACTTTTAACTCACCTGCCCTTGGACCCTCTGGCTCCCTTCCGAGGTGACTTTCACTTTTCGACTTCGCAGCCTGAGTTGAGCTACTAGGCTTCGTGATCGGCAACCTCAGGCCGGCCAACTAAATGTCAGGCATACGTTCAAAATGACATAGAAGGCTCCAGGTCTCGTTCCTTAACCGATATAGACGGGGATAGATCCACACCCAAGACCTCCATGCCTTGTTGCTTCAATATCGACATCCCGCCCGGTCTAAGTTCATTATTAGCACTTGGTTCTTTTCCACGATAGTAAATATAGCCAACTGTGACCCAATACTTCCTACCTTGCAGGTGATAGGAGATCATCTGACATCACCGTTCTAATTAAGCAAGGCTAAGCATAGAGTCGATCATGTCTACATAGGATTTAGGGATTCATATATCTGGACAAGGAATGATATAATGCAGCAAGGGGTTTCAATCAACTCCTACCACTTAATGCAACAATACATATATAACATATATAATTAATTGCTTTAAAAGTAGGAGGCTTATAATACTCTAGGGCTTGCCTGGGATCCGACACGAATCAGTTAAGTTAGCTTGCGTCGTCTTGATGATGCCTCCACTCCGGGTATGCACTCCAGGGTCCTTCCATTCTCAGGATGGATCCACCAACACCATCTTCGGGTTCAGCTCCACATCAAGTTCTTCACGTGGTTCATCTAGTGTACCTAAATGAGATGCAAGATGCAAGTGTATGAACACATAGAAATGCAATTGATGATGCATCACACACTAATCAAGGCAAATACACAGTTACACTAAACCTACTTAAGCACATCACATAGCTTAATTAAACATCACACTAATCATCATGCTAAGATAGCAAGGAAAGCAATACCAAACATGACACAAGATTTACAAAGTCTCAAGTGTACTAACTTTATCACCAAGGACATGAATCACACTTAACAACATGCAAAGCAAGTCAAGATGAAGCAACAACGATAACTGGAATATGTTAATTTCTCGACTTGCAAACAGTAGCTTCATAAATTAATCATATCTGGAGTTTTATAAATCCAAATGACTTGCAAGAAGACATTATGGAAAGCTTATAAATTTCTCTACATTTCATATAATATCATCATAGCATGATTCATAAGTTAAACAAGTCAAAATTACAAAGTTCTACAATCTGTTCCTGACAAACAGAGAGCAAGCAATTCTGTAACCCAACTTTAAACAGCTATAACTCCTAAACCACATGGCCAAATGCCACAAAATTTTAACAGAAGCTATATATATGAGTTATCTACAACTTTTGTATAAACAAGTTTTACAACAAATGACATTATCATGAAGAACATTGCTATGTTCTCAGATCTGTCTAGAAACCTCATTTGTAAGAAATAATTATTAACTTATATTGCAAACATATAATTAGACAAAACCAACTTTACTAACATGTCACACATGACTAATGAACACCAGAAAACATAGTGTCCATTCCTAAATAAATTTTTTTAATGCATTTTCTTTATTTAGATAATTAGGTGGAATTATGAACACCTACCAAAAGTGCACAATAAATTCTACCAAAATTACAGTGGCCTAAATATTCTCTTTATAGTCTACTGTCCAAATTGCAAGCCATTTAGACATGTATATCAACCTCTATGAAAAAGACAAATGGATATTGCAATAAATTCATGTGAGAGCTAGATGAATCAATAACTCACTCATACTATAACAAAAAATTTATGAAATTTTTACCACACATCAATCATCACATGATTAGCATGACACAAAAATTTCACTTCATTTGGAGTCCTACAACTATAGTTATAAAAATGACAAATACCACTAGTATTAAAAACCTAGGAGCATAGATCTATTTTTACAGCTAAACCTTTAAACTAAAACATGACATATTATAGATCTACTGCATAGATAATTTCACAAGGATTCCAAAAAGTCCTCATTTGCTATTTTTGGATTTTTGTATGATTTACTATGCAATTTCAAAGTTCTTGCAAAAATAATTTCCAACCAGTCCTCAAGGCACTATTCATCAGAGTCACTGCTTCTGCACTTAGCCCCCTGCCTTTTCTCTAATTGCTGCATGAGGTCCTTGACGGAAATTTGACAGGGGAGCTCGTCGGGGCTTCGCGATTTCCGGCGGAGGGGCCATGCCGGCGGCCATGGAGTGGCGGCGGAACATCCTGGGGCTCGTGCGCACCCGTGGGTAGCCTCAGCTCAGCCAACCGCGACTCGTGGCACCCTGGCCACGTGCGCGGGCGGCCCGGCGGTGGCTGAGCCGGTGGCAACGGCCCTCCGGCGGCGTTGTACAGAAACGAGCACGTGCACGAAGTGCAGCAAGGTGAGGCGAAGGTGGAGGCGCACTCAGCTTGGCCCGAGGCGGCTCGTGGTGGCTTGGCCACGCGCGCGAGCGGTCTCGGCGGCATGGCGCACTGGCGGCGGCACGGATGGACGCGACGGCCCTCCTGTGCGCGGTGGCAACGCAGCGGCAGCACGCGTGCGCGACCCAGCTAGGCACTGCAGTAGAGGAGGAGATGGAGCAACGCCTGCAGCGGCAGCGGCAGCGACAGCTCGAGCTTCGGCTCCGCCATGGCGACGGCGAGGGCGAGCTAGGCAAGGGCGGCCATGGCAGCGACCGACTCGGCAGCAGAAACTAGAGGCGAGTGTCTCCGGCTTCTCCAACTCGCGAAGGACCAGCAGGGCGCGTGGACAGAGATGGGGCGCCCAGCTCGGGCATGGCTGCCACGTCCGGAACAGGTGTCCCCGTTTGAGGCATTATGACGAGCACATGGCAGGTGACGGTGTGGCCGGCGTGGGAGGCGAGTTGGGCCCGTTCTGGTCCGAATTTGAAGATGGACCGAACACGAAGTTTGATCTCCAACTGATGCTCTCCAACTTTGATTAAGGGTGTTCAGCCATAAGAGTAACGGATTAGGAGATAATCAAGCTCCAACACGTCATTGTCAACAACTAATGATGATCAAAGTAGAGCTCAGCTTTTGGGAGTTTTGGGAGACCAAACTTGGTCAAACGAATTTCAACTTTTGCTATGCTCTTCTCCATAATGTCTACTCCAACTTTTGTATTTGCCTCAACTTGAGTTGCTTAACAAAAATTGGAGAACGCGGAATGCCAACGTGTCGATGTCAAAAGGTAACAAAGTAAACTTTTGCTGTTTTGGGAACTGTTTTCGAAGATCCAATTGAGCTCCAAACTTGATGAGACTTGAGTCATTGGATCCACCATGAAAAGTACTTCAACCCATATTAAGGACTCCAATTGAGCTACCACATGAATTTGGACAATAAAATGTCACAAAGAATCTAGCTCACTGCTGTCACTTCGGGGACTTAGAATTATTTCTAGGGCTGAAAAACAGCAGCTGAATCAATCTTATGAGCTCTATTTGACTAGGTTAGAGACCAAACTAGCTCTTTATCATTAAACAAAGTTTGTTCTACACAAGATGAACTACAACTTTTGTTTAAGGTCAAACCTCATAACTTATACAGAAGTCAAACTTTTACTTTGGTCAAAGCAGCAACTTAATGAGGCCTAATCTAGGGTTTTAGGCCAATTGGGGCAATTTCTTGGCATTTGCTCAACATGAACCCTTCATGACTTTTGTTGTAGAGTTCATCTAGAGTCATTTGGGCATATTTGCAAGGTTTGGTTGATGTTCTATAATTCCATTCACTTAATGGTGCAATTCCAACAATTAGTAAAGTCATTCCAACAAGGATATAACTTATCATTTCATATGACTTTTTGATTCTAAACTTCATGAAACTTTTCCAGTGACCAATATAGATAGGTATTAAGGTGAGACATATGAAGATATTGCAATAACACCACCCAAGCATACATTATTGAAAAGGGCCTATATGTAAGCGATGGTGCAATATTCAAGTTTAAGTTGGGACTCTATTCCATAGACTTGGCTTCGACATCTTCATTACCACTTCACATGTCATGTTTGAACTCCAAAACCCTTTCTTAACAGGTGATAAACACCTGGGGTGTTACACATGCGACGCCGGTTCATGCTACAACGTACGATGTTTCACTTTCGGTGCTTCATGCCATGCCGACTCAGGGCAGGTTGGTCCATGATTTGCCAGAGGGTGGTGCGCCGTATTTTGATTCATGGGGTAGGATCAGTTAAGCACAACATTATGTTGCATCGCCCCCTTACACAGAGGCAGAACTCATGCAACTGAGCCAGGGCGGTGTAGCTTTAAGTGGTTGTCCGAACTGTAGGGATGTCAGCATGGTACATATGGCAGTTTGTGACATAGGTCTGCAGATGTGTGCAGAATCATTGTATAACCATGAGCATGTAATCCTTCAGAAGGGCATGATATTCAATACAATGTCAGAGATGAAGCTCTTTCTTCAGGATTATGCTGTGTACCACCATAGGCTATACTTGGTGACTCATTCCGACAAGAACTTGAGGTACCACATTACCTGCAAAGCAGGTTATCCATGCCAGTGGAGGCTTACTGCAAGGAAGAAAGTGAGTGATGGCAAATGGAGGATAAGTAAATTGGTCCAACCCCATTTATGCTTGGATAACAAGGGTAAAGAATGTCATCCGCAGCTCACTGCACGTTACCTTGCCCGTCGTATATTGGGGCTCGTTGACAAGGATAATGACGTCTCGGTGTCTTATTAACAGCAGTCCATATATGAGCTTGTAAAGTATCATGTGAAGTATGGCAAGGCTTGGCGTGCAAAGCAAATTGCACTGGCGATCCGATGGGGTGGTTGGGAGGAGGCTTACAACCGGGTTCCCCGAATACTGTCTGCAATAAATTACTACAACCATGGCATGAAAATGGTTTGTGGACACCGGTGGGATGTTTTTGCAGAACTCGGTGAGGCATGTGCTACATCGTGTTTTATGGTCGTTTGCTCAGACGGAGCATGCTTTCCAGTTCTGTAGGCCAGTGGTCCTTGTTGATGGCACTTTCTTGATGGGAAAGTATAGGGGCACTTTGATGATGGCTGCAGCGGTTGATCTGGAGGACTAGATAGTACCAATGGCTTTTGCTTTGGCAGAGGGAGAGAACAATTCATCGTGGTCATGGTTCATGCGGCTTCTACGTACCCAAGTGCTTGGGGCATCACGCACTATATGTTTGATTTTGGATCGACACGCAGGGATTCTCCACGCTGTCGGTGAAGATATCGAAGGGTTCCCATCTTTGGTGCATAGATGGTGCATGCGTCATTTTGCAGCTAATTTCTGGCGGCATCAGAGGAAGAAGAAGGTTAGTGACATGGTTAAGGCTCTATGTTGTGTGCGTACAGAGTACTAGTTCAAGGAGAAAATGAGAGAACTAGACAAAGTGATGAACCAAGCCGCCAAGACATGGTTACAGGACCAGATGGAACAGAAGGAAAAGTGGGCACTAGCATACGACGAGGGTGGATTCAGGTATGGCATCATGACCACCAACTCGTCCGAGTCTTTCAACCATGTATTCACCGGAGTGCGCTCGTTGCTAGTGTCTGGGATTGTTGAGTTCTCTTTCATAAAGTGCAACGAATATTTTATGAGAGGTGGGAGCTCGCGCAGAGGAATATAAGGGAGGCTAGGGTGTGGGGAAAGGCAGCCACTCATTTTATTAAGGAGGGAGAGGAATTGGCCAAGCAGTAGATTGGCGAGCCATATGGACCTCACAGGCATATCTACAGTGTACGGGGGTTAGGTGGCACAAGCATGGGCGGGGAGCGTTACCTTGGCAGGAACTACCGTGTCGATTTAGACAAAGTTGAGTGTAGTTGTAACGTCCCTCAGATCATGCATGCCCCTTGCTCTCACATGATCACGGCCTGCAGGATGCACGGATATGACTACTTGGCTTTGCCATATATGTCTCCTTTGTACCTCCGTTCGAACACCGTTCGGGTATGGGAGAAGAGCTTCAAGCCTTACCTCGACCCATCACAGTGGCCCTCATATCATGGACCTGACTACGCGCCCAATCCGGGCCTGTAGAAGTTGGGCAAGGGCAGAAGGAAGAAGAAGCGTCTAAAGGGGGATATGGATGCTATGAAAGGGTACGGGGATGACATGTACGGAGGGGGAGACTTCAACGAGACACGTGACAGGAATTTGTGCTCAGTTTGTAAGCAACCGGATCACAAGGCTAGCAGGCATAGAAGACCTGGACAACAGGTCTGTCCATATTAGTTTGTTAAGATAACCTAGTATACCTGTTCTTATTTGTATCGTTATGTTTTGTTGTAACATATGTTGTTATTCCTGTTGTCTAACTGTATGTTGCAGTGTTCAGTTATTAATATTATTTGCACTAACTCTTTTTTTGAATTTGAAACAGGATGGAGGAAGCTCATCCTCCGAGGTGGCACCCGCTCTACCCCCTCCTTGACTACGACTACGACAAGGACCACAGGGGGGCTCACATGGAGTACGGGCCTATGGATGCGCAGCTGCCCCTTCTGAAGCCGCGCACACACACCCGGCAGCTCAGGTGGGATGAGCGTTACGCGCCGTACATACGGCGTGCCGGTTTCCTCGAGCTTGTCCGCGTGGTCCGGGAAGGTCTTCCGCCCCTGAACCCCGCACTTCTTACTGCAGCTGTGGACAGGTAACTTATTTTTTCCCTAACACAGGTGTTGTAGAATGATATTTGAAGTATGTAACCTTTTTTGCCTAACACAGGTGGAGGCCGGAGACCCACACTTTCCACCTTCCTTGTGGCGAGATGACCGTGACCCTGGAGGATGTGAAGGCAATACTTTGCCTTCGCATTGGTGGCAGTTGTGTGACTGGCGTAGTGGACAGCGACGGTTGGAGGCACAAGGTGTACGAGTTATGTGGCCATTACCCAGATGACAACGAGGAAACTAAGAAGCATAAGTAACCTACTTAATTGCTTCTCGTTGCTTTCATTGCAGCCTTTGTTTCAAATTGATGGCCTCTAATTATCATTTTAAATTTTAGGAAAACTTCCGGTGTCACGTCATAGTGGCTCATAGGGAGCTTCGATAACCTGGACACACATGCTGGGCCGGGTACCGTCGAGACGTACGCTCGGGTGTGGCTATGGCACTTCCTTGGTACGTTCTTGTTCCCCGACGCGTCGGGCAACGTCGTCAGCTGGATCTTCCTGGACATACTACGTCAGCCGTGGGAGAACATCACCCTATTTAGTTGGGGCAGCACGGTCCTAGCGTGGACGTATAGGTAGTTGTGTGCTGATTGCCGTCGCGGATTGGGCTACCCGTCGCTTGGTGGTTGCTCGTACCTGCTGCAGATCTGGATCTGGTACCGGTGGCCTGTCGGGCGGCCTATAATGGCCGCTTTGCCTGTAATTAATGTACAATGAAACTAATTACATTAGCATTGCGTGCGAAACTTTATTTAAGAAATGACTAATTCATTTTTGTGTACAATGCAGGATTGGGAGCCCGAGGATACAATGCCTACAGCCTTGTGGGTTTGGAGTGGGGCAGAGCAGGTCACAGGGAATGCAGAGCGCAAGTACAGGGAGTACACCGACTTGATTGACGTGATAACACACATGTAGGTACGTTGGGGTCTTTCATTTGTATGGTAATAGTTTATCTTGTCAATGTTAAAGACTAACTGAATTGCCATTTGCTAGGTGTATTAGCAACCGTACGACGATCCTCAGTTGTGGGCCCACTTGAGTCTGAAGTGTTGGCAAGAGAACGACGAGTTTCGGTCCGACGTCCCGCTCGTTTTCTTCCACGTGGTTGAGATGTACTATCCCATTAGGGTTTGCAGGCAGTTTGGCAAATGTACGGGCATGCCACCACCTCTTTACTCCACGAGCAAGGAGCTACACAGGCTGGTTCGCAAAATCATATTTTTGTATCAACTAATTTGGCATACGTACGTCATTGCATTTATATGCACTGACACAGTTTGTACTTGTTGCAGTGTGGACCGCAGGATGAGGATGAAGCAGAAGGACTGGTGTGAGATACATGCACAATACATCGAGAGATGGGAGAGAAGGGAGAAGCAGCCGCTACAGGATGGCCCTCTACATGACCAACATGCCTTCAACGAGTACCTACGGTGGCTTCACAGGTCGACCCGTGTGCACGTGAGGCAGCCGTACAAGGGGGGAGAACTTCCCACCGACTCCGAGGATGACATCATCGCCGACGAATACGAAGAGGCGACTATGCGCGAGACGCAGCCATAGAGAGCCCCCCTTCAGAGATACGTGGTAAGATCCTGGGTCCGTGCACTTTGGGTGGGGTGTATTCCAGTTTTAGTAAATTATAACATCAAGGTGAAATCTCGTTTATGTATGCAGGCCAGACAATTGTCAATGATGTCCAACGAAGCAGTGTTTCAACTACACGATTGCAGAAACAAAGGGCGAGGCGCGCTTGAGACATTTGTGCACGTAAGCAACACGTTTAAAATATCCTATAATGTTATACGAGTCAAAAGGTTGTCCCAAATAATATGAGTCCACACATGTATTTGCAGAAAATGAGCAGGAGTTTGAGGAAGCTAGCCCAGAAGTTGAGTTGCATGGACACTCCGTGGGAGCCGCCAACAAACCCTCCGTGTTCCCATAGCACAACTTCGGCTTCTCTGAGGACACCTGCAGGCTCTTCGGACCCCGTCACGGGGTCCACCTCTGGCGCGCGTACACCACCACACCACCCTGACAAGGCCCCAGTTGAGGTAGAGGACGACGACTCAGAGTCATTCGACGAGGACGAGGCACCGGGCTTCGACATACCCCAGCACAGCCACCCTACGCAGCAGGGCCCTTCCCACTTTAGTCCTTTCCAGCAGGGTCCTTTGCAACAGGGCTTCTCCCAGCCAGTCCCGTACCCGTAGGGCTCTATCCACATCGGCCCTTTCCAGCAGGGCAACTTTCAGCACGTACCTTTCTAGCAAAGCCCCTACCAGCACAGCCCGTACCAGCCTAGCCCATACCAGCACACCCCGTACCAGCACGTCCCGTCCCAGCACACCCCGGTGGACCCTTCACAGCACCAGGAGATTGGCATGTCACAACTCTTTGATGCCCCGTTTGGAACCCAAGGAGATGAACAGGTAAAACTAAATAAGCAAATTTTCTTATTTGCCTAACCCATGTTACGTAAGAATACCGCAATCTAACACCAATTTGTCTTTTATCTGAGCAGGGGCCGACCTATGTGTAGGGGACCAGCCATGCGCATGGCCAAGGACGGCAGCACCGTCATCGGGACCACACGAACGTTGGCTACACCCCCAACGTGGTGCCTACCAATCCCAAGAGACGGAGGCGGCCGAGGGAGCCCTACACTCCTGGGACATAGAGTGAATGTAAGCATAGCAATTATATAAGGATAACATTTGAACGATAAAAAAATTAATCTATGTGTTACTTACCAATGTCATATATATTGCAGGTTTTACTTGGTCATTTTCATGGCAGGATGAACTTGAAGACCCTTTGTTGCACTCTATGTCACCATTTATGTATCCAAGTCACTTGTCTACAAACCTACTTAGTGTTGAACTTATGTGTCCTAGCAGTGTGTCGAAATAATTTGCAACTACATGTATTTGGAACTAATGGATCTGAGCTTATAATGTGATGTTTTATGTGTTCCAATGAACTTGTAATATGCAACTTGTAATGTGCTTAAATTCTACTTTTCTAGCTCACTGGAGCGTTTGACGACCTATAACAGTGGTTTATGGCTGCCTCTCCCTGGCTAGGGGAGCAACAACTCTGCCGCTCCCTGCCTGGGGGCTGTGTTTCCTACTGCTCCGTGCTTTGATCGGTAACCTCGATCACATGTACTTTTTTATAATATTAGGACATGTTGGAAAGTGACATGTTAGAAATAAAACACTTTCACGATCGAGGAAAACTTTAGGCACATTGTACACATTTATTACAAGGTTCGACAATTTCAGTACCACTTGCTCCAACATAAACATAGTTCAAACTCAAACACTGATACTAACGAACTAAACAATGGCATGTTGCAAACTAAACCTAGCATGCCTAATAATGGTACCACATATTGAACTGAGTTGCGCCTTTCCCACAGTAACCCCCCATTGACGGTGGCGGTGGCCGTGGCGGTGGCGGCGGAGAAGGAGACCCATGCTTCTTATGGTATGGGCACTGGCAGTATGGATTGTTGCATAGTGGCTCCTCTGCATCGTTGATGCTGTCGTCCTCCGACATGTCCCTATTACCACTTCCAGGGCCATACTCTAGATCAAAGATGCGTCCCTGTAGATATGTAATGTATTGTTGATGGGATAGATAGGAGGAGGATCGACCCATCGAGTGAACCCACAGTTATCTGGGCAGCTTGAATCCTGAAAACGCATCTACCAATAAGTACTTCTACAAACAAAATGCAAATATGGAAAAATAAGAGTTAAAAGGAAATACAAATCCTCGCGGGCATCTGAAGAAACGACGGCCTCCACCGTCACAGTCGTTGTACATTTGCACGACGCAATCCTCACCGTGGCGACATTTTGGCCAATCTTCCGTGCGGTTGTCGTATGACGAGGTCTCTCGCGGGTGAAGTCACTCTTACTCTCCAAAGAAAATTGTTCTATAGGTTTCTCAAAAGAATCAGAACCCAGAGAACTCTCCCACATAATCGGATGTCCCTTCCTCACTCCCTTTCCTCTACCTCTGCTCGACGAACTTCCGCCCGACATTTCAACTACAACTAAACAAGAAAATAACTTGTGTGATGGCCGGAAAGGGGAGAGGGGGGACGCAGCGCCGAAACGACGAATGACCATAGCTCAAGAGGAGAAGAAAATAAAAGGCGTCATGCGCTTGCCGCTCCTTGATCTGAGGAGCGACAATGCTACTGAGGTGGCAGTGGCGAAAAACGGGCACGGGGCTTGCCGTTCCCCTCTAGAGGAGCGGCAGGCTTGCCGCTCCCCAGATCAGGGAGCGGCAGGCTTGCCGCTCCTCCAGGGGGGAGTGGCAGCCCCCTGCCCCCTTTTCGCCACTGCCACCTCAGCAGCATTGCCGCTCCTCCAAGTGGGGAGCGGCAAAGTTAAAATGCCGCTCCCTCGCATGGGGAGCGGCCAAAAGTGTTAGATATAAAAAAAAAACTTTCGGTGCTAAAATTAAAAATAGTTTTTTTAAAAAGTGTTAAAAATAAAAAAAAATCGCTTCAAGCAGCATGGACCACCAAACTTCAGAGCCTGGGTACACCCACAGCCGGTTGCAGTCGGCTGTGATTGGTTGCCCGAACAACCATCTGAACCTGGCCTGTGTTGCAAAATGCGCCGACAACCCAGCTCTGGAGATACGAAATTACGAATACAATTTTCATTTCGATAATGCTCGTCCGTCCAGACGGGTTCCTTTCGGACGGCTTATTCCCAGGCCTGTCCAGCAATCGGCCCAACAGGTCTACCTTTAGTGTGATACGGTTTCTCTAAAAAACTAAAAAGCATAACAACATTTTCTTTCCCCACTGCCACACACGTGCAACCGCCGCAGGCACATCCACCACGCCGCTCGCCTACTGTTAGCCTTCTCCAACGCGGCGGTCTTCTCGTCCGAACGCCACGCGCCCACTCCGCCTCGCTACTGCCGCGTGCCCATCCCGTGCCGCTCGCTCCCACTCATCGCGCTTGCCCATCCTACGCCACTCGCTCCCGCGCCGCCTGCTCGGTCGAGCCAAGCCCGATGCTGCGAGCGATGGTGGTGGTGGTGCTCACGCGGTGCCAGCTCTGACCCCAACGACTGGAATCACCCGGCCCCGGGCTCCCTCGTGTTTCCGTCGGGCCTGGCTGGCTCCGTGCGAAGCAAGTGTGCTGCGCTAGGCGAGAGACTGACCATGCAGAATGAGCGCTTGAGTGGAATAACAAAACAATCTCTCCGTAGCCTGGCGGAACAAATACAAGCAACCAATCAAACTTAACTTCTATTGCGTGTACCAGGCCTGCAAAGCAAGAGTCTGGCTCACCGATACGAGCCAGCATGCGCTAGACAGGAAACCAATCACGCCCTAATAAGCTGCTTGGAATACGTTTGGTCAGCCATGATGAAACTAAATGGTCCAGTAGCAAAGTCGATGCAGTTCAGCGAACATGGTTGCATCGATTTCATACTGTATGTGAAAATTCCGGGTGACAAGGCGACACCATGGAGCCTAGGTGCCTAGCCACAACCGAGCGGCTGAATTAGGATGCTGAACCCATCTTTTGCTCTCACGGCCTTCCATTTTTTAAAAATGCAAGAGGTCTTGCATATTGTAATAATTCAGTAGGTGAGAACCGAAAGACAAAATTAGCACTATTACATCCTAATTGGTCTTATATATGCAATCAAGGGCGCTTTTAGTTGGTCCTAAATCTATCTACGCTGCTGGACTTCACTATTTTCACCATTACACAGGTGCCTCTGTTCCGTACAATCCTGTATCTACGCTGCTGGTTACACATGTATTTTCACATATGCTACTATGTACTATCTATTGTTTCATGTAATATTCACAACCTCTGGTGACACAGCCAGGTTGGTAATTGCAAACGATTCACGAATTCCTCTGGACAGATGCACCAAATCGACGCAGCTTAAACTTGAAAGGACCGAGTTAAAGAATCATAGGTAAGTTAGAACTTAGATCACTAATCGCCTCTCCTTACGTTGGCTCCTGGAAGTAAGGATGATTTAGTGTTTCATCGACACTTAGCCGATCCTCCTGCAATATAGGATAAGTATTTATACCTTGGTGGAATAGGAACACATCAAGAAAAAGAATGAAAAAGAACTGTATAAATAAGATTGAGAACAATGTCGGGATGCCACTGTTCTCTTCTTCTGTAGCTACATTCTCCTCTTTTAACCACAGGACTTTTGATAGGGTTAAAATGTCAATTACTTAAGGAATTCTATGGAGCAGGGTTCAAGAACTTACAGGATGCCACACAAGTAGCTGCCGTGCGAGTCGCAGTGCCCACAAATTAGGAAAGCTGAAAACATTAGCGATGCCAATGATGAAACTATTAGGGCTGTGTTCAGTTCCGAAATATTTGGGGGAAATATTCCTGTAGCACTTTCGTTGTTATTTGGCAAAATTTATCCAACCATGAATTAATTAGGCTCAAAAGATTTATCTCGACCTTTACAGACAAACTGTACAATTAGTTATTTTTTTTACCTACATTTAATGCTCCATGCATGGGTCCAAAGATTCGATGTGACGGGTGGCAGAAGAAATATTTTGGGAAGTGAACGGGGCCTAGATATGAAAATGATGATGTTCCAAGTATTCTGGGGCAAAGAAAATGTGGACAAGAAAAGAAACACCAACCCAATCTTAAGAGGATCTCTGATCTTCACTTGATGTGCAAATGATTCTTCAGAGCATTTCCAAGAAGCTAACCCAAATTGACCCTTAAACAAAGTAAAAGAAAGACATCATTAGTTGTCACATAGCCTTGAAACTTCAGCTATATACTATGGCAGATATGTAACAACGGATTCAGGGTTCATCATTCAATGTTAAAGAACACCAAAAAAAATGCCAAGAAAATACATCCTTTTTGCACCATATGAACTACATTGCGGAAATGAAACTACACAACAATGTGCCAATTTATCTTACATTTTTTAGAATACGAGAAACATTGATGATGCACAAGAAAATACAGCAGAATTATAGTTACAGTAATAAGCACATAATGGAGTTGCTGACCTGTTCTGGGCCACCATTGCCATGATGTTGTGAGGAAATCCCTGGGACTAAAATGCACAACTCCATGTATGATCTCAACCTAACATCAGAACAGGAAATGAAGGAATATTATGGCAGTCAATTTTGTTCTCTAGAAGAATATTCTAAACATTCATACTGCAGACCTATTTGGAACACCGCACTTCCTAATTTCATTTAATATAGCCATTTGATTTCATTTAATATCATGTCAGTATGTCATATCAACAGAGTGAACATCAATGTGTTAGGTTGCCTATATATAACACGAGCACCAAAATTTTGAAGTGTTCTGATAGGCCTAAAAATGAAGGCAGTAGACTTTATGATTTTCATCAGTACCAATAATTTGGGATACCCCAAGAACCAAAGGGGAAATATGCAGTTCATAATACTTCATAAAAAGTTTAAAACTGAAATTTATGTTATGTTCTCAAGTTTGCTAAGAGAACAAGAACTGCAAACTGTATCAGCTTTGCTAATAAATCCAGATTTCTGACACACACACACACACAGAGAAAGAGAGAGACAGAGAGATTTGAACATTGTCTCACTTGTATGCAAGCTCCTTTGTTTGTTCACTCCACCCTTCGAGACGCTGATCCATTAAAATACGTGTACGGTCACTTATTTGAAAAACATGGGGAGAACCCATCATCAACTCTAGCATGACAACTCCAACACTCCAGATATCATACCTGTACATAGTTAAACGAGAACTTCAGTGAATCACAGTTCAGCTGTATGTCAAACATACTGGCACATACCAGAATTCGTAAAAGTAACAGAAGTGGGTAAAAGAGACATACTTAAGCCTTGCACTTTTTGATCCTTGAAACCAGTTTGAATTAAGGAGTGCCTCCGGAGGAGTGTACTCAAATGTCTGTTCAGATCTGGAATTGCATTATAATTGTATTAGAATGGATCAAAACAAGTCAAAGTAGTGTCAACCCATGTCTAATGTCACGTTCAAGAACAAGCACATCGGAAAATGTAGCAAGGAACACATTCTTCTATACGCTGCCACATGTTAGACGACAAAATATTAGATAAATACTGTTCAGTTACTTGAGCTGGGCTTAATCCTCATTCATGTCAATTAGTTCAGTTAAATGAATAGGACAAAAAATTGACTTGGGAAAACCTAAACAATGAACCCTTGGACTTGTTAAGAAAATCCAGGTAAGGTACCCTAAATTACTCCCAATCGTAAATTGCATAATTCTACAACTCAAATCAAGATCATCCTAATTTTAGGCTGCAGCTAGATACTGAAGGAAAGGGAAGGGAACGAAAATGATCACACACCGAGTAGGCCCTGAACCATAAAGATTCTTCAACGTGTAATCATCAATGGCACTGCCAAAGTCAATCAGACGCCTGTGTACAGAAAGTTGTGCTTTATTAATAAAGAAGAATGCAACGCCCTTCTTACATTTTAAGACAGGCAATGGTGACTATTACAGTTTCAGTAAAACGACGTCTCAAATTAGAATCACAATTCACAAAAAAGAAAAAGCAAGCGTGAGAAGGCACATGCAATCTAATTGCTCTAACCTCTATACTTAATGAAATTGAGACAAATAGTATAGAAAAACATTACTCATAGTTGAATAATTGAGAAACTGAGATACCAAGAAAAATCTAAATCCAAAAATCAAATAAAAAAAACTGTGATTTGCAATTGATCTTATGTTTGTGTTGAGGTCTAAATTGATCTAACGTGAAGTTATAAATTTCTCAGATAATTTGCCAATGTAATTTGAAATAGCTCAACTGGCAATGATGTGAATTTATAGGGGTATGGCCTGGCCTGAGGACCAGGATAAGGGTAAAGCTGCTCTCATCGAGGTAAGGTTTGGTCCTGTGTCCTAACCGTCAGTAGATTTTGATCATGCTTAAACTTGGACTATTCCATGTTTCTTTAAGAATAGGTCCCTTTCCATAAAGGGTGGCATGAGCAGTCTGATCAAGGTTAAATGGGGAAAAGGAATCAACTACTACAGTTTCTGCCGCTGTTTCCTCACCTCTCCATGGCTCTAACACCGTAAACAGTTACTCATTGATCACATACCTTCACACTTGAGAATACAATCTTTGCTTTCCCACGAAACTATATCTAACTAAACCGATAACACCAATTAATTAGGAAGGTAACAAATTATCTTAGGGCAGAGCTAGACTGAAATACATATGGGTTCAACTCTTATATGTATTCCGCTAACCTTACACACTCAATGTAGGGTGTTTCACAAAATTCTGTTGTGTGTGTAAGGGTGTGGCGTGTGAATGGTTCAGCAGCAGGGAGAAGTGCCTCTGCAAATAAAGTCAGCTACCCAATAATACATGAGCAATACTTCAACAGCTAATTACCAATAATCATGAAACTCCTATATAAAATTTAACGTTGCCAAATTGTAAAAAGGACATGAGTGTAGGAACTTCTTGGATCCTACATGTTCAGATTATTTTGCTTTGCTTCAGGTGGAACCTCTCTTAGACACTTTCCAGTCTCCATGTCCTCAAAGCAAATGATCATGTTCTCTTCCATGGCGTAAAATAAGCAATGTTAACTGTAGAAAGGGATTCAAGAGGTACAGAAAACAAAGAAAGAATAGGCAAAAATATCAATTCTACCAGGTTTGATATCCCGGTGAGTGATATTACGATCATGACAAGCCTTCAGTCCCATCAACTAGGAAACAGAAAAAAAAAGTTAATATACTAAACCACCAATAAGAAGCAATTTGCAGAACAAGTGTTGCTCTTTTTATTTTTAGACTGTTGATGGCAGATTACATCTAGAAGAAACTAAAATGCCTCCAAGCATTCGGTTCACAGGAGAACCAGAGTCAGCATAAACATACCAGCTGCCATAAGAGGTTTTGCATTTGCTTTTGCCCAGCTTTTGTTGTTCTTAACCAATGCCACCACTTCGATGGGTGCAGAACTTGGATATGTCTGACCCTCTCATTATTGTTGCCAGTGACTAACTTCGTTTCTTCGGCAGTATATATCAGTTTTGATAATGAGCGGCCTTCATTGTGATACACCAGCCAAATTTCCCTTGATTCTGATTCAAAAGATTCTATAAACCTAGCCACATGCTTGAGTGGTTCCTCAGTAGCCGATAAGTTCCTTTCTAAAAGGATATCAGGATTGTATTGCATGTCCAATGAGATAGTCGATGATTCCATCCTCGACAAACCTTCAAGAGTTCTGGAAGCATTTGAAAATAATTCCCCAAAGTATTTCTCCCGCAATCCACTCAAGTAAGCTGCATTTCCCCTCTCCACCTGCAGTTTTCAATCAAGTCTAAGACGGGACAATGAGGCTCTCTTCTAGCATCAGTATTGTTTCACGGAAATCCAAATTTATTTTATATGTTTGCTTTTTTTTTAGCAAATGTTTGCTTTGTGAATAATAAAATAGTTCAAAATATAACAGATGTTCCAGTATAAAACAATCCAATGAGTCAAATGAATTGGAATCCAACACAATTTCATTTACTGCACACCTAACCTGACTAAGAATAAATCAGCTGGACACAGTAGAATCACAAATAACCTGAATTGTAATAAATCCTAAGAATAGTAGGATAGAAAATACACAAACACCTAAAACTTTAGGCTTGGACAGTAATAATTATATGTTTTCTTCAGCACTTTCCCAGCATCAGCTAGAGGCTAAAATAAATTGACGGGCTAGTTTCTGGACTGAACCACACCATTGAGTACCCTTTTGGGCAGAACAGATGCACTTACCTCGCATGTGATTTTTCAGTTAATTTTTTTTTACTGGTCAAGTGGCAACTCTTTCCTGAGTGGAGAAATGAGGCCTAGAGCTTATATGTGCGATAATTTTAAAGTTTTAAGGGCCAGACCAAAGGTAATAAGCAAGTGCAGCTTTCCCTAGAACTGGTGAATGCTCCTCCTTACTGCATGCACGAGGAGGCTCTGAACTGCTAGATGTGGGGGTATTTTTCAAGTTTATATGCACAAGAGTTAAGTTCTCTTCTTTAAACATATGTACTCTAATGCAGATGTGGGGCTTATGTAGGGAACCCCAAATGGCAAAAAGCGATAAATACAGGTGTTCAACTGATTTCATTTACCATTATGCGCTTCAGTATGAATAAATCACCATCTACTGTGCCTGAAACATGATCTTCATCAGATGACATTGTGTCTGAACTTGTGCAATTATACATCTCTGATTTAGATACAGTGGTAAAGTGTGGAGGCTCTTTATGAACATCTGTATCTTCAGAGCAATTCCAGTGAAATGCCAACCAGACTTCGCCGTATGACCCACGATCAAATCTTCTCTTAAGCTTGTACCTGGACATGGTTAAAAAAAGGAAATCTCCTTTTAGTGGATATTGAACTATTATCATGACACTGCATTATGCCGAGCAATGTAGTTGAATAATGTAATGCACATGCACTGTCAAATACATAGAACCAATGTTTTCAGATCGGACGACTAATCGCGATTAATCGCGATTAGTCGTCCTTATCGTAAATAGGTGTTCGATAATGGCCCTCGATTAGTTTTTTTCGATCAGAAAACTTATCGTCCGATAAATGACGACTAATCGCGATTAGTCGTCTGATAAGGCTAGCTGCACGATAAGTTGGGCCAGTACAGGACTACAGGTACATTATGTAGATAGAATTCGGCCCCCCTTTGGCTGGCCCATTAGGGTTAGAAGAAGAGGAGTGAGTGAATCAGTCATCAGTCATCAGTGAAACACCAGATCAATCATCAGTGAAGACAAGGCTGCAACACCAGATCAGCCACAAGGTGCAAGTGCAACAGATGCAGAAATGGAGGACCAGGAAGGGATGGAGGACCAGGAAGGGGAGGAAGAGGAAGACTTAGGCGGACCTGCAAGAAATGATGGAGATGAAGACTTCGATGTGGACGCAGATTTACTTTTCTAATGGCTCAATTGCTGATTCTATGAATCAGTGGATTGGATGCTCAGAACTATTTCCATTTCAGATTTAAGAACTTGTTAAGTTTAATTATGTTATGTACTATTGTAATGTACTGTTGTGAAGTGTGCAGTGTGCACAACTTCACGGTGCTGAACTGCTGTTAGTCTTTATTTGTTAAATTTGTGTACTTCGATAAGTTGTTTTGCCTTGCTCTACTGTCTAGTGTGTACACATCTAAGGACTACCATTAATTTCTTGTTTTGCCTATTTAACCGATTATCTTCTTTCTTTGTAATTTCAGTTTCAGCTTCAACATTGGCCACAAGTCAGCACTCAGCAGTCAGCAGTAAGCATCACGCATCGCCAAGCAACAGTTACAGGTAAGTGGCCAAATCACCATGATAACGATTCATTACAGACATGATTACATGTCAAACTGTGCTTGGTTGTTTGCCTCTACCATTTACCTATTTATGGCCATGTTTACATATATTTACATCATATATATATAGTATATACAGGGTCGATCAGGTCATCCAGGCATGAGGACGACTAATTGGTCCGACTAGCCGATCAGACCGATCAGAACGACTAATCGACCCTGATCGACGACTAATCGCGATTAGTCGTCTGATCGGTGGTCATGCGACTAGCCTCGATAATACGATCTGAAAACATTGCATAGAACGTCAAGCATGTTCCAGGTAAGTGGCTGCAAAGTTATCCCACAGCTCATATCAACTATATGTCTAGATCCTATCCTTACAACTCATCAGGCCAATAAAGCTCACAAGTAGCCCTTGCAATAACTCTTCCGCTTCACTCAAGGATAGTCATCATTTCATAAATGTTAGTATGTTACACTGAGACAATAACAAATTTTCTGCCTTGCAGTTTATCCCCTAAACATGCTCCTCCATTTGGATATGTAGCTAATGTTTTGCATATCATCTGACAAGAAACTATTGCTATGTTTAGAGAAAGAAAATTGCAACTACAGAAATGTCAAAATGGCTCAAGGTTGCTTGACATGGAACCAAGTTTTACATTCATTTAACTTTAACATCAATTTAAGCAAGTGAAAAAAGTCCAATGAATATAAAGCAACTAAAATGATCTAAACTTCAACAAAAATAGGTGACATCCAGGTATGCTAAGTACAAATCATGATAAAAGAAGGTACAAAAGGCTATCTAATTGAAAACATAGCAACCACCCAGGAAGTTTCACTCAAAATATGTATTCAGAATGTTCCTTGAGAAATGGAAAGGTACCTGAAATCTATCGTGTTGCCAAAGGAGCGTGAATCATTTGATTTGCTTCCATTATGCGGAAGGGAGTCAAGTAGACCAAAAAAATTTGCAAAAGCTTCAGGACCATTGCACTGTCCCATTTCGCCATCTTGATGACCAAGGTACAGGCAAAAGTGTCTGTCCTTGTATTTTTCAAGATTACCTGTATACAAATGTAGAGGAGAACAACCAAAATCATGAACAAGATAAAGGCACTATCAAACAAGTCAAGCATCACATCAGAATTCCACAGCCCTCTCATGCACTAAATTCAGCAACTGTTTCTAAAAGGTGCCCAGCGGTGCTGGATGTCCCCCTAATATAGGTAAGTATATAATATGGTTAGTCTTCAGAGATGATTATTCTAACAGTTAAGATTGGATGATAAGACACTCAGACAGGAAGGTTGCAGATTCCAACACGATAACACCCCCCCCCCCCCACCCCCCCAATTTCCACCACCATGCAAAAAGAAAGGATTTATTGCTGAAAAGACCCACCCATTAGTATCTAAAAACAGAAACTAACCATCAGAATATAAGGCAGTTTCAGGTGGTATGTGATTGAAGTCATGAACTTCGTCATGCTGGTATGCTTCCGGTACCCTAAATATGTAATCCATATCCTCATCCAGACTCTCGGATAAGTAGAAACAACCAAGCTTCTTAGGTTTTGCTTCAACCTAATTTCAGAGTAAGCAAAGGAACTCAAATAGCATCATCAAACTCGTCACAAAAACATAAAATGAACAAGAAATTATATACTAAATGAAACAGATAATAACAACAAAGATGAACTCACATGGCATAAAATTGTATAATGCATTTGTATCGATTGGCAAATCTAACTCCCAAGACAAAAAATAGCTATATTCCGCACTTACCAAGAACCTCTGGAACTTTATTGATGAACGCTTGAAATATTCCATGTCAATGACAGCTGAACTAGTGCCATCATCTGCTAGCCATATGAAAATACACATGAGTAAAACCAAGTATAAGGAGTTCAGAGGTGTGTGTGTGGCTTGTGTTGTGTTGTATGGGTTCCTGTCCCATATTATTATCTTCTTAATATAATGATGTGCAGCTCTCCTGCGTTTTTGAGAGAAAAAAAAGGAGTTCATGAACAACAGAATAACTCCTTGCCAATAACAGATGAACAGATTCCATCATCTAGCCACAAAATAAAATAAAATAAAATAAAATAAAATGTGTGTAAATAAAGGACAATAACTTCAGAGGAGAGCTTGACCTCAATTTAAGGTGTACTATATATAGTGACATAGTCGAACAGATAGACTAAGGAGTAAGGATTTACAGATATGGAAAGAAAATAGAAAAAATAGAGCAGCATGGCAGCAACAGAAGAGCGAAGAGGGTATGAATGCTCTCCTGTGAAGATTTGACATTCCTATAATGATTGCCCCTATATTGCTAACAACAGGGAATAGAGTCAACTGACTACAATGTAAACTTTGGATATCAGAAAAAGCAATGCACAATTTTAGCAAATTGTTAGGCCCATTTGCAACTAGTAAAAACCAAATTACAAACAAATTCGATTATTACATAATATAGAAACACACGAATTTACGGAGTCGTTACAAATACAATTAACGAAATACAGTCAATGATCAGTGAGCCTACCAGGCTTCAGTCGATATGGAATATTCAACACTGGAGAAATAGATGTCTTGAGATCTTCTTCAAACTGGGACCAATCTTTTAATGTAGTACCAGTGCTACCAGGTGATCCCAATGGAACAATCACAGCAGCCACATTGTCTGTTGTGCCTTTCTGTAAAGCAACATGAACTACATAATCTGCCAAATTATGTTGTGTGATAGCAGAGGATCCAAAATCGTGAACACGAAATTTTGCAAGCAGCATCAGGTCACAAACATCTTGCATAGTCATTTTCTCAAAGATCCCATCAGATGACGCAATAAGAAAACTGTCATTTTCTGACAGAATCTGCCACCCTGTCAATTCAGGTGTTGATATTACACCATACCTGCAAGAACAATTAGAAGGATCACTTCAGCCTGTCCATGCAACTCTACTGAATGGAGAAATAGCATATTATATCAAACATTTTAAGAAACTCCATCTTAGCATGGGACTAGTACTCTGCCTCAGGGGCGACTTATATCTGTTTTCAATCAATACCACATCGTATAATGGCTAGCATGCAGATGCTCCTCTCACTAGCTAGGTATTTAAATATGTTCCATTTCGGCTGTCTTGGAATTTAGAACTTTAGCTATTACAAAGAGTCTTAATCTCTATTCCATCCCCCATGCAAGTTATTACTGAACAGTTTCATTGTAGTACTCTTGAGGAAGGATGGCTGCTTTAGCCCCATGCAATTTTATTATATAAAGATTTTTCAACAAGCAAACTGTAATACATGAAACAAAACTGGGGAAGCAGCCAACTGAGACAGAGATGGAGAGAAGCTCAATAGATTGCATGTTAACCTTTTGTAAGGAATGTCACCAATAGCTCTTGATAGCGCTAGCTCTCCATTAACACGGTATACACCAGCCCACTCAAGAACATAACCACCAGCAGCCTCCACACGGCTTCTCTCGTCTTCTCTATCAGGATGATGGTCCTTAGTCAACTCCCTTGCATGATACAACGGCCCATCATAATTTGCCAAAGCAAATTCCTCATGATTGATTGAGTTTCTCTTTCTTCTCCGTTTCCCTGATACAATGCAAGCCTTAATATTATTATTCACCCAAAGTGCTAGAACACAGGTTATAAGGAAAATGAAATATGCAAAGCAAAATGCATAACAAGTATGTGATCATAAAAAAAATATGGCTTGGGATCATTTCTCCTCCCTAAAACTAAAATTAATGAAAAAATATTGAGCATACTGCTATATCCAATTCATGCATAAGCCAGTATTGGTTCTGGGTGATTGGTGATTGCAACCTAATCCCTCCATTTGAAATTACCAGGAACACTTTGTTTGCTTCATTAGGACAAGACCTTGATCGATAATCTCTATCAATATGTCATTTATGTGATACCATTATAACAAATCATAATCATAAGTATTTCTTCAGTACAGATATAATAACATCAGCTTTGTACTACAAAAGTCATATATTAACAAAGATATTGTTGGCCAAAAGCTTGTCCTAGTGAAAGAAAATGTGCCTTGTAATTTCAAACGGGGGGAGTACAAATTATTATCCATCGACCAAGCTGAAATTATTATCTCAAAAAAAAAGACCAAGCTGAAATTATTCCACCATAAAGCATCTAAGGCAAGAATAAATTAGGTATCCAATAATGGCAGCTAAGCAGTGTCACCTCAAGGACCATCTCACCGTAAATCGGTGTAAGGCCAGCTGATAAAATAAAAGGATGTGACGTTTAGGCCTTATGATGATAGAACATGCAGTGTTGGAGAGAATCTTGCACAGGAATAAGGTCATACTAACCAAAAAAATGCAGACAACATCACAGTGCCCAGAAATAGCCTACACAATGACTTGGATATGCACAGTTACCAGAATTAAGTAAATAATAGTGTGATTTATCTTTGATGGCTTGTGATGGTTGGCTTTACATCAAAGCTCTTATGCACTTTTTTCCCGTGTTGCTAGAGTACAGTGGCATCATGAACAAGGATGTCAAATCCTAATCATGGGCAATCTTTTTCCACAACAGGCGGACCTGAATTTCATTACCAATATCAGACCTACTTACCACCTACTAAACATGAGAAGATAACGAGACCACAACATAAAGGGCTCTCAGCTAAACAGAGGCAATCTGGACCCAACCATGACAATCATATCTTATGTGATTATGATGTAAATCGGTACCACTAAAACATGGATCTAAGCCTCTAAGGATGTCAAGCCACAGAAAGAATGGGCTGATATTTACAATGCAGGTAAGAACCAACAGTACCCTGTTAACCTATATATTGTTGAAAGGAATATGACATCAAGAGATGAAGGGGAAGAGAGGGAAGGAATGACATCCACAAAAAACAAAAACAAGAACCATCTAGTAGAGGTGAATCGATATTCAACTGGGCTGGTACATCTGAAATTTTAAAAACTGAAGAATGAAACTTAACTATTTCGATGGTGCGAATCATATCCTTGTGAGCACAGAAAAGCTTTTGAATCTCCGACATTGGCTGATATAATTTGTCCATCAGCTATCAATACCACAGTCGCTGTCGAACCAGACTCAAAATTGTTCTGTAAAGCTTCCTGCATTGTACACGAAGAAGAATCCTCTGACATATGAAGCTATGTTACAAAAGTTAACTATACAGATGAAACATGAGACCTTCCTTGGAGAATGTTAAATCGATATCATGAACTGCCTTCATTAGTGATTCCTTCAGAATTTCCATGTGAAATGACCGGTCTAGAATAGCTGGCGATGTCCAACATGACCTGCAATTTTTCAACAGTGAGAAACTTTGGTTACCTTGAATCATTTGAAAAATTATGCTACGTATGAACGAAAAATGGCGTATGAAAAGGAAGACATACCTCTCTCCATGGTTGGATTGGTCATCCTTGTACAGATTAAATACATCGTTAAGAATAGTAATTTCCCTATATGTCAGTTTCCCAGTAGATTTTCTGAACAGCATGGAGTATATGCCATCGAGAAGAAAATAAACATGGAGCAGGAAGTAATCCAGAAAAAGCTTAGAAGCCATTTCACTAGCCTCAGCTCCATTATGACCATCAAATATTGCCACCACTCCCACATCAACCTCCTTAATCCTCATCTGCTCTGTATTATGTTAGTGAGTTAGCTAAGATAAATTATAGACAAATTAAGAACAAATAGAGTGCATGGAGTAAAGCACTGAACCAGAGTAACTAAAATGCTTTTGAGAAATAACATTCTATTGAACTATCAATCGAGCGTGCAACAGCCATATGTAGCATGGCCAGGGCCTGAGGTGTGTCTCACCTAGCTGCCCTTGCGCCAATTGGAGGCTAGTCCTTGGAGGCTGGTGTCTCTTGGTTGAGGTAATATGTTTTTTGTTTCCAAAGGGGTGTGTGTGTACAGGTTCTAAAATCCTTTCTTTCTTCTTAATATAATGACGTACTTATGTAGCTCTCTTGCGTATTCGAGCAAAAAAACAACAGCACCCATATGTCATCCCAAGGGATGACTGCATGAGGCGTTCATCAGTCATTACCATTGCGCAACCAGAAGTATGTAACCTATGTGGTAGACTGGTAGGCATAAGATGTTTTAACAAATTCAGAATGATGAAATAAAATCTAAGGTGCATTGCTCTACAATACCTCCAGCAAATTCAGTGTTACAATTCGACACCCAGCTATTGTGTATATGTTTGAACAGTAAACCTCCAGAACGTTTTTGGTGTTACTATCTGGAAATCAGCATCCAATTTGGACTTTCAGTGCTTTCCATCTTACCAACCCCTTCGAATAAGATGTCAAGCAACATAAGGCAAATACAAGCGCAATGAACTACAGCCTGAACTAGAGCTCTAGAAGATCATTTCAGCCTATAGCTCTATCTTGGTGTTAATGGCAAATAACTGTGTGGTGCTGCAATAAACTACTAGGCTAAAACAAGGACCTAGAAATTCCAATTCAGTTCACAGAATCCCTCCAAATCACTGACTGATTTGAGCACTACAAACTGAAGCATCCAGTTTGACGTTTGTGAAGTTGGGAGTAAGTACCTACGAAGGGGATGCGGATGCCGAGGGCACAGACGGCGCGGTCCTCCTGGGACCGCCGGCGGCCGCGGTCGGCCGCCACGTGGCACCCCATCGGGGAGCTCTTGCCCCCGCCATCCCCCTGGCCGTCGTGCGGGGGGAGGGTCCAGCGCGGGCAGTGCGCGGACTGGAACACCGCGGGGGCGCCGCCCTCCCGGTACACGGCGAGGCACGTCGCCGACTCGGCCGCGCACCGCGGGAGCCGCGCGGGGAGCGCGTGTAGGACGAAGAGGAGAAGCAGTAGGATGGGGAGGCCGCGGCGGCCGGAGACGGGCAAGGGCATCGGCGACGGAGAGTCGCCGGCGAAGGAGGAGAAATGGTGGGGCCGAGCCCAGAACGGTGTTTTGCTTCTTAATTTGGGATTTTTTTTTATGAGAGGTTATATCTTGCGCTCTTTTTTTTTTTTTTGACAACTTTGCACTCTTGCTTCGTTTTTCGTTGAGCATCAAGCGCGCCCCAGGCCGCACGTGATGTGTGTGTTTTAGCGTGGTGGCATCGAGAGAAAATCGAACCGTACTTTTTCGTGGATCGATCTCATAATTTATACAGGGTGAAGCGACGTCACGGGAGTTGCCAGACGCCTGTTCGGGGACGCGGATACGCGGCTTCCCAACGGGTAGCGCTCCCGGTGATGTCGGTTCCGAAGGATGGAGTAGTCCGTACGAAACTACAGTGATTACAGGGAGAGATTATACTGATGGTTGGATTTAGATCTAAGGCTAAGATTGATTCATGTCACTAATCTGGTTGGATGGGATCTCTGTAATCCTATTGGTTCTTCTCCTTGATGAACGGATTGCTTCGTAACACTCCCTATCGCATCCAGTCTTGAGATCAATTAATATCTTCAAGGCCTCCAAAAACCTCGTAGGAAAAATATGAGGTGCTATATTGTTGATATGTCATTAAACTCCTCAAAAACCCAGTGGGAAAAATCAAGAGAAATGATATGACATATTTTTAGATTATTGTCCATTGTAAATTTATATGGAAAAAACCTTTATAGGAAAAACCCATAATTTAGCTTAGGACAATATTATGGTCAATGGGTCATAATTAGATATATCCTTCCCAAAACCACGTGGGAAAATATGAGAAGGAATAGTGTCTTTGTTATTCCCTTTAAAAACCTCTTATGAGAAAAAATAGGAGATATGACACGTTTGATATTATCTCATTAAAAACCTATATGAGAAAGTTTATAAAACTCATAATAGGAAAAGAGTACAATATAATAGTTAACACACATGATTATTTCAAAGGGTATCTCCCCCTGAAACTTGCAAGTTTTTAAGTCGTCGCATACCAATACCATGAACAAAATTTTGGAACATGAGACCTGGTAATGACTTAGTGAATAAATCTGCAAGATTATCACAAGACTTTGTTTGCAATATTTCTATTTCTCCATTCTTTTGTAATTCATGAGGATAAAATAACTTAGGAGAAATATGTTTAGTTATATTGCTTTTGATATAACCTGTTTCCATTTGTGTAATGCAAGCAGAATTATCTTCATAGATAATCATGGGTGATTCTATGGGACCAATCTCACTAGATTGTTGTATGTGATTAATCATCCTGCGGAGCCATACACACTCACGTGATGCCTCATATAGTGCAACTATTTTAGAATGATGTGTGGAGGTTGTTACTAGGGTCTGTTTAGAAGACTTCCATGATATAGCAGTTCCTCCATATAGAAATATAAAGCCTGTCTGGGATAGGCCATTATAGGGATCAGATAAATAGCCAGCATCAGTGTATCCAATTATAGTTGGATCCTAGTTTCTTTGGAAAAATGATCCAAGATCTTTGGTGCCATTGAGATATCGTAATATATGTTTAGCCCCTGTCCAATGACGTTTAGTTGGAGCAGCACTATGTCTAGCCAGTAAACTTACTGCAAATGCAATATCAGGTCTAGTTTGATTTGCGAGATACATTAATGCTCCAATGACACTAAGATATGGAACCTCGGGTCCCATTACCTCTTCATCTTCGTCCCTTGGTCTAAATGGATCTTTCTCCATATCTAGAGTTCGAATAACTATGAGAGTTTTGGATGGATATGATTTATCCATATTAAATTTCTCTAGTGTTTTCTGGATATAGCCAGATCGATGTACTAAAATTCCTGAGTGAAGGTGCTCGATTTGTAAACCCAAGTAAAATTTGGTTTGACCCAAATCCTTCATCTCAAATTCCGTCTTTAAGAGATTGCGTGCTTCATGGATATCATGTGGGTTGCCAATGATATTTAAATCATCCACATATACGGATATAATGCAAAACCCCGTTCGGGATTTCTTTATGAAAACACATGGGCAATCATCGTTATTGATGTATCCCTTTTGTAATAGGAATTCACTCAGTCGGTTGTACCACATCTGTCCCGACTGTTTTAAGCCATATAGTGACTTATTAAGTTTTACACAATATGTGGCGCGACTTGCTTTAGGATTCGGAATAGGGATTCCATCAGGAACCTTCATGTAAATATCCGAATCAAGTGATCCATATAAATATACTGTCACTACATCCATCAACTGCATAGATAGATGATTTTGAACTGCCAATGCTATTAAATATCGGAATGTTATTCCACTCATAACTGGAGAATATGTTTCATTGAAATCAATGCCAGGTCTCTGCGTGAACCCTTATGCTACAAGTCTCGCTTTGTATCTCACCACCTCATTATTTTCATTCCGTTTTCGGACGAAAACCCATTTAAATCCCACAGGGAAGATTTTCGAAGGTGTAGGTATTGCTGATGAGAATACCTTTCTTTTCGTGAGCGAGGCTAACTCTGCTTGAATTGCTTCTTCCATTTGTTCCAGTCCGAGCGCTTTTTGCACTCTGCCATGGTCTTGGAATCTGGATCAGTTTGGATGATTTTAGCAATTGTTTTGGCAAAGTATATGTCGACAATCGTAGTCTTTCGGTCATATGATTCTCCAGAATCAATGTAATTTATGGAAATTTCTTGTACCCCTCGTGACGGTTCACTATTTCTCAATACGATCGCGTCAGGGTGTTTTGATGTCCCAACATCAGATATTGAGTGCACTTTTGATGTGGGATGTGAATTTTGTTTATTCACTTGGTGTCTCACAACTTGTTGTTGATTGACATTTACTAATTTAGAATTTTTGTTATTTTGTTTCCTTTGACGTTTAGGAGCCGGATCCTGATTAACGGCCTTACTTCTCCCCCTCTTAACCTGAACCGGTTTCTGAGGTGGGAGTTGAATAGTTTTGTTTGGTACCTCTATTCTTTCAGGCACGTTCCTAGCAGGATGATAGGATTTGGTGACACCTTTATAATCAGTAAATGCGTCTGGCAGATTATTTGCAATATTTTATAAATTTATGATTTTCTGAACTTGGAGTTCAGATTCTTGTGTACATGGATCAGAAGTGGAGATATCTTGTGCATCCCAATTTATTTCCAGGCATTCCTTTTGGTACATGTAATCTCCCCCTAATGCCGAGAAATGATCCTCATTGAAGATACAGTCAGCGTATCGGGCTGTAAATAGGTCCCCTGTAAGGGGCTCCAGGTATTTTATGATTGACGGAGATAGATACCCGACATAGATCCCTAATTTCCTGTGTGGACCCATAGATGTACGCTTTGGTGGTGAAATCGGTATGTATACAGTGCAACCGAATTTTCGCAGATGGGAAATACTTGGTGGATTTCCACGTACTAATTGTAGCGAGGAAGTTGTATGATATGTAATTGGTCGCAATTGTAGTAGGTCAGCAGCGTGTAAGACTGCATGACCCCAACATGAAGTTGGTAGATTACAATTCTGTAATAATGGTCTCGCTATTAGCTTAACTCTTTTGGTAAGAGCTTCTGCTAAACCATTTTGAGTGTGAACATATGGAACTGAGTGCTGAATTTGAATTCCTAGAGCCATGCAATAGTCATTGAAGGCTTTTGAGGAAAATTCAGCAGCATTGTCCATTCTAATAGATTTTATCTGTTGTTCAGGATAATTTGCCCTAAGTCTAATAACTTGAGCTATTAGTTTGGCGAAAGCATGGTTGCGTGTGAATAAGAGACACACGTGAGTCCATCGTGTCGATGCGTCTATTAGAACCATGAAATATTTGAATGGTCCAGATGATGGAGTAATAGGACCACAAATATCACCTTGAATTCTTTCAAGGAACTTAAGTGGTTCAGCTTTGATTTTAAGATAAGATGGTCTTAAAACCAATTTCCCAGTGACACTGACACATGCAGTGCACACAAAATCAGAGGATTCTGGAAATTTAGAATTAGCTAAATTATGACCATGGGAATTGTTTATAATTTTTCACATGCCAGGATGACCAAGGTGATCATGCCAAGTTCGGAATGCGTCAACATTCTGAAAAATTATTTTATAGGTAACATATGGTACGGGTTTGATGTATGTATAATATATTCCCGATGGTAAAGAGGGAATTTTCTCAAGAATTTGTTTGCCGTATCCGGTATTTTTGACTAAGAGGAGAAATTCCTCTTTGTGTTCTTCGTGTGTTTCCACATGAAGTCCATTTTTCCTTATATCTCTATAGCTAAGTAAGGTACGAGTTGAATCGGGATACAATAATGCATCCTCAATTGTAAGCTGAGTACCCATGGGAAGTGTAATAGTACGCAACCAGAGCCTACTATCGTTGCATCGCGTCCAGCGATTGTTAGAACATTTCCTTGTCTCTTAGATAGAGTTTAGAAATATTTAGTTTCTCTTAATATAGAATTTGTAGTACCGCTATCTACAAGGCACAATTCCTCCTCCATTGGATTTATCCCGTAGAAATCTATATATATGAAAGAGAATTTATTTAAAAATATCTGAGAATGACATATATATACTTATACATACTTTATTGAATATCAGCATGATCGTACATAAGTGTTATATATATATATATATATATATATATATATATATATATATATATATATATATATATATATATATATATATATATATATATATATATATGATATAGCAAGCTACGTACAAATATTTTACAAGACTGCTATATGTAGCAATAATTTACAACACTTTATTGGGACATATATGAGTACGTAGTACTAAGGACTATCGGAGTCTAATTGAGATCTCCAAACATGTCGGTGGAGGCAAACTCCATGAGCATCTTGTCTGTGTCCATTAAGTCTTACGTAGGTGGTAGTCTTCTGATTGCTCGGTGCATGGGTACACTCTTGAGGCAACTAGCTTCTGCCATGTTGATGTCATTTGGGAAGTTGTACAGAGCAGCATCTTCCATTGTAACGTCCTTTTGGAAGTTGAAATGAGCTTCATACTTTTGTCCTTGATTTGGACGATCACGGCCGACGGACTTCAAGTACAAGTCAACCAAGTGACAGGGGGTACGACATTTCTTGGTGACGTGGCTGTAGCATCCAAACTTTTGACAAAGTTTGGATTTGTCAAAATCATTTTTGGGAATTTCCTTACCCTTGGGAGAAACACGTGACTTTTGCTCTCTTTTGCGCTTATTGTTACCTTTTCCTTTACCTTTACCTTTAAAATGCCTGAAAGGTTTCCTGTTGTCACCTTCTTTGTTGTTTGTGTTCTGAGTGTTTGTATGTACTTCAGGTAATGGGGCAGCACCCAACGGGCGTTTATTTGAGTTCCAAAGGAGGATCTCATTATGCCGTTCGGGCTGAAGTAGAGTGTTAATTAACTCAGAATAAACTTGGAAATTTCGTTCGCGGTATTGTTGGTGAAGGATTCTGTTTGCAGACATCATAGTAGACAGGGTCTTCTCTATTTTGTCTGCATCAGTAGGTTCTTTTTCATAAAATTTAAGTTTAGCATAAAGTTTATGAATTGCATGATTGTATTCCCCGACAGACTTGAAGTCTTGTAGACGGAGATGATTCCATTCATGCAAAGCTTCAGGCAACACAATTGCCTTCTGCTGTTCATAGCGCTGTTGGAGAGCGTTCCATAAAACACGTGGATCTTCTTCCATCAAATATTCAGACTTGAGGTATGGATGTATATGTGACCTTATGATATATAAAGCACTATACTTGGTCTTTTCGTTAGGTGCCGCAGTACCCTCTGTTGGTGGAACAATGGCCTGGTAGAATCCCCGTAAAGAGAGACTAACTTTGAGATCCATTGACCATATTGGAAAATTATGTCCATCGAGAGCGAGTTGCTCAAATTCTTTTTCTTTTAATTTGCCAATATCTAACATTTTGCCTACATTTGTATAAATGTTTATAATGTAAGACACGTGTTGTGTTGTAAAATTAGATGTAAAATATATTTAAGTTGTAACTTAAATCTGAAAACGTGAACCTTAAAATTGCACATTAAATTTAAATCAATAGTGATATGTTTAACATGACTTTGAATATTGGAATAACACTTTATAGGTAATGATTATGTAAAGACATAATTTGGGGACCTTATAAAGTGAATTGTTTATTAGCATATGCAAATAAATTTGAATATCCAATATTGTTTTAATGTACACGTGAGGTGATAGTGACATATATTTAAGTATTTCAACTTTATATAGGTAAAGTAGACTTAAATTTGTGTCGTATTGCAAGAATATACAGAATTAAATAATTGCAATAAAATGGAACAAGGACACATGCTATTGGATTTGTGTGACACAAATACTTTGAACATTCCAAATTCCTAACACAGCATGCAGCGCTAATTACATGAAAATCCAAGAGAATTTGTAAGTGAATTGGCTGCTAACTATAGTCATAAGTCACAAATACAAGTTAGAATATAATAAACTAATCACACATGGAGGGGGCAGCTTTATTTATGGGCCCAAGTGGCCGGTAGAGGCAGAAGTGGATTAAATACTAGCGTGGAGAAGATAAGGTTGGAACTCATCGACTCCACTTAGCGCCGCTGCTTCCGCCATTGCTGCCTCTGCTCCCTTCTTCCAGTTGCTGCAGCGCCGCTTAGTTGGGCGAGTAGCCCCCCACGCCGGAGGGACTAGCCTCGTCATCGAAGCGGTTGGGGAGGACGCCATGGGAGAGCCTCTGGAAAGTAGCAGTCCAGGAGCCGGGACGAAGGCCAGGACGGTTGTCCTCGGCAGTGGTGGTTCGGCGGCGAACGCGGCGCTCCCAGACTGGTGGAGGAGTTGCTGGCGCCATCTCCACCGGAGTGGCCGCCGGAAGGACCGCCGGAACGGCTGCCGGAGCCGCAGCATTGTTGGCGTTGAAGTTCACTGCGGTCTGGCCAGCCTGGTGGAACGCGTACGGCGCTGGGCCGTCCCTTGGTCCTGCCGCCAGGGAGAAGGATCCTGGAGTCAGCGACGGCAGGCGGACTGGAGTTGCCGGAGGAGTTGGCAGCGCTGGTGGAGCCAGTGCCGATCCAGAAGCCTGGATGACACTGGAGGCGGCGAGGCGGGTGCGGTTGCGATGGCCACGGTGAGTGCGACGACGGTTGCCACGACCACAGCGAGTGCGGCGACGGCTGTGGCGTCCACGGCGACGACGACGGCCGAAGACGCGGTGATGCTGGGCGCGGTTCTCGGCCAGGCGGACGGCGTCGACGAGGAGCGGAGCGTGGCGGGTGAGCGGAAGGCCGAGGACGAGGGCAGTCATGATCGATGGTGAGTCGCCGGAATCCATCTCACCTTCTCGACGAAAACTCTCTTCCTCTCGATTTGAGAGCGTGCTGATAACGTGTTTTAGCGTGGTGGCATCGAGAGAAAGCAAATGAATCGAACCGTACTTTTCCATTGATCGATCTCACAATTTATACAGGGTGAAGCGACGCCACGAGAGTTGCCAGACGCCCGTTCGGAGACGCGGATACGCGGCTTCCCAACGGGTAGCGCTCCCGGTGATGTCGGTTCCGAAGGATGGAGTAGTCCGTACGAAACTACAGTGATTACAGGGAGAGATTACACTGATGGTTGGATTTAGATCTAAGGCTAAGATTGATCCATGTCACTAATCTGGTTGGATGGGATCTCTATAATCCTATTGGTTCTTCTCCTTGATGAACGGATTGCTTCGTAACAGTGTGCATGCTCAAAGCATTTCTCCGTCTCTTTACGTTTTGGTGACTTCTACACGAGATCCTTCTGCGCCCCGTTTTGATTCTAGATATTGGGCCTAGAATTAGTGAATTAAGAGCATCTTTACCAGATTCTTTTTCTCTTAAAATCTAGTAAGGACCTGTTCATTTGATCCTAAAATCAAAGAAAATTGAAGGGAGTTAAGGGAATTTTTACAATTGATGGAAGCTTTCTTTTCTTTAAAACCCAACTTCATGTTTGTCTAGGACTAGTTCAGATACAAACGCGGTATTTGGCTCATGAACACATGAGAGACAGAGGTAATGACTCGTGCACCATAAATAACATGGCCATATAATCGGTCGCTTACAGACTCTAAAACATATAGAAATTTTACAATTGATAAATTGAAGGTACATGAGCTCACGAGTCTATCTAAATTGAAGGTGATTTTCCAAAACAAACGCATCCATGCTAGGTCTTTGCTTATAGGGGGCAGGCAACACGGGGGAATACTCTGATGCCTCCGTCAAGGAATTCACCCATGTTGTCTCAAATAACAGATCCCAAGCCTCGCTTCTTTGTATCAACATTGAAGGATGCATCAACATTAAATTTGTATACATCATTAAAGGTGGTCTCCAGGATTTTTCATGGTTCTGATTGTTCTCCTCCCCATCCTTCCTCAACTATTCAAGCTCCATCAAATGATAGGACACTAAATTACATACCTTAGCTTTACTAGCCATTCTCTCGCCTGCATTTGCTTTGTTCTGAGTTGACCACCATCTCCAAAAGGAGTACCCCAAGTCTTTAGTTGTTCCTTCTCCTTTAGTTCCAGATATTCTCAATCACTTCTTTGCCTGGCCTACAGGTTCCTAGCGACTCGCATACATGATCCATGCACAATTCCCTCTATCATTCTTTAACTTCTTTCTACTTGAAAAATAAGTGGCCATAGTCTCCATCTAATCTAAGACAGACAGAGCACTAGTTATCAATCATGATTCCTCGCCTTGCAATATTCCTCCTCAATGGTAGACTATTATGAGCAAAGTGCCAAAGGAACATCTTGATCTAGTTTGTGGAGATTAAGATGCCATAATTTTCCCAAATTAGAGGCATATGCATTGTGGATTTTCCATGGTTGATGAAGAGGCATCATTTCCTCTCCATTGATCACAAATTTGTATTGTTAGCTTATATGCTAATTTTATAGAGAAAACACCTTTTGAACCATAGTGCCATGCAGGGACTACTGCATCACATTCAATGGGTATCATAAGAATTGTCTCTGCATCCTTAGGTCAGAATACATCATTGATTAATCATTCATCCCATGTTCTTGTGCTCAGGTCCATAAGATCTGAAACTCCTTGTGAGCAGAGAACCACCTTTTGGAGTTATAGATTTTTTTTTCTAGTACTTCCTCTTGGGATTCAAGGATCTGCCTAGATATTAAGAGCCAAATCTAATCCTCCATATAATTCCTTGATTTAGGAGATCAATACCATGGATTATGCTCTCCCAAGTATAGGAGATTCCAGCTTGAGCCTTATAATGTAGAATATCTGAGTTGGGGAAATATCTTTT
Source organism: Saccharum hybrid cultivar R570 (assembly GCA_038087645.1). NCBI lineage: Eukaryota > Viridiplantae > Streptophyta > Magnoliopsida > Poales > Poaceae > Saccharum > Saccharum hybrid cultivar. Next base: position 1,651,542 of record JAQSUU010000782.1, on the reverse strand, counting down.
TGGGAGACAACTCGAGCTTCCCCCATCATACCATTTGCTTTTGTTATCACTAACAACTCCCCTTCATGATGGATTAACTCTCAACCACTCACCAAACTGTTGCTTCTCATCCCTTCCTCCATAGTCATCACATTCTTATTAATGTGCCCCAACAATACATAAGTATACCAGAAATTTGGGAGGAACTCATATTTGAAAGGGCACCAAAATCTTCCACCCCATCCTCATCTTGCATCGTGACACCTCAGAGCAACCATTTCCGCACATCCAATCTGACCTTGACCCCTAAGTTACTTCCCAATTGGAGAACCATCATCCTTCTCATCCACCTCAAGAGTCTTACCCACCTTGTCCCAAATATTCCTTCGTGTTGCCTCATTCATCATTCCCAAAAGGTAGATCAAAACTCGGATCCATATTGGATTATAGATGAACTCCAAGTCCTTCGGCTGTTTTCCCATTAAAATCAACCACAATGAGCAGGTCCCCATTGAAATCCCATGCCCTCTCTGAAAATTGCCCTTATTTTGCCACCTGGTTGCTGGAAAGAAAAAAGGAAGACATCGTCACCTAGTTCCTTGCACCTAATCTCTTTTAGAGGGCACCAAAATTTGCCCAAAGACTATGCTATCCTATGTGTGTGTGTAGCCTTCCTTGAGAAGAGTTTCCCAATAGCAACCAGGTGCCAAAAGAATCTGGCAAAAAGAATCTAGAATCTTTTAGAGGGCACCACCCTGCTTTCTTCCCTCGTCGCTGACCACAAAGCTCCTCTCACCTGCTCATCTCCTCCTTCGAGAGCTTAAGGCCCTCCATGAGTCCCTCAACCCCATCTCCACCGCCTCCTCCTCAGGCCTTCCCCATCAAAAGACATATCACTACATTCCGGGAAAGTTTAGAGAATCTGGAATAGCCAATTCCAGGAATGAATGAAACTGTCTGATTTGGCTAGAAAAGTTGTGGGTCAAACTGTGAACGTTTTTTTTTTGCCTTAAATCCCCTTTTATTGCTGGGTATATGGAAAGGAGATTGCATTTGTTCAATCTGGTGGAGATGCTCTTAGAACTAGACTTCACTCAATGGCGTCGGTTAGATGTATCACATATTGGAATCATTATTGGGGTCTAATACCAGCTTGCCCTGTTCATCCGACTTATAATCCGTACTTTTCAACTTGTTTTTTTATCTAGAACAGTATTTTTCTCTCACAATAAATCAGCCAACAGTATTTTTCAGCCGGCTTATCAGCACAGTCGAACGGAGCCTTAACCGCAATAGTGACTAGCACCCCCTCTTAGCTCTGATTTGGACGGAATTGAGTTGTGTCGTCTTATCTTAACTCCCACGAAGTTTGGGAGGCATGCATGATTGGCTTGTTCTTCATAATTTATCAATCCGTAGTCAGTTGAAATTTTAAAAAAGAACTGTTTTGAACGAAACATGCCTACATTGTGTGTTTCTACTAATAAAGCAAAATATCATAGTCTACGAAAACTATAGTTATATAAGATATATACGACAGCGCTATTCTACACCCAAAATTGAGCTGAATAAATACTGAGTATTACTGAACAGTGTTCAGTATCAGTCAGTACTACACCCGGCACCACGAAAAAGCTGAATAATATTGAAACACGACTACTAAACGATACTGAATTATGTTCGGTATAACAGTTTGGTGTAAAATAGTATTCTACACCTAATAGTATTAGCGCGTGTAAGATACATACTACATATTTCTCCTTTTAAAATTATAAGACATTTTAGCATTTCTAGATTTATAGTTTTTACTATTTATCTTTTTAAAGTAAGTTACTATATATTTAGACATAATATATATCTAGATGTGTAGTAAAAATTATGAATCTAAGAAGCCAAAACATTTTATAGTTTGGAAGATTGCTCGGAAAACTGCTAAGGTCAGCCTCAACGTGACAAACCTTTCAAAAAAGGAAAATTGTATCAACGCGAGAGGGTGGATGGGAGTCTGGCAGAAGTACGTAGTGATGCCTTCGCCTGATGGAACAGAAATACGAGCACTCACTGAGGCGTGCGTTACGTGGTCTTGCATGGGAGCTCCAATCTGAATGCTGGGAAAGCAACGTTTTCTAAAGGTGACAAGAGCAGTGGCCAGTGGTACCTATTCCTATTCCTATTCCTATTCCTATTCCTAATAACAAGACCAAAGGCAGCCTGCGTTGGGTGCTCCCATAGCCCCGTTGGTCGTGCCGGCCTAATGGTCCTTGACTGTTGGGCCATGCAGGTACGTACCGCTGGTTGAATGCATGCTACGTAGAGGGCCTCTTTGTATGGATTTCACTGGACTCGGTTCCTGCTAACCCAACTACTGTAGATGAAATATGGTTTTCTCTCTTATCTCTCCCTCTCTCACAGACACACAAGGAGCTGCTGGAGCCAAAATTTTTTGCTTCACCAACTTATACTAGCTAACTACTGTAGATGAAATATGGTTTTCTCTCTTATCTCTCCCTCTCTCACAGACACACAAGGAGCTGCTGGAGCCAAAATTTTTTGCTTCACCAACTTATACTAGCTTGGTGAGAGGGAGAGGTAAGAGAGAAATGCAGCTCTAGCAAACAGTAGTGCTACAGTGAAAATGTCAGGGAGCCAGAGCTGCTAGAATCTCTACCAAACGGGCTAAATTCACATCGAGATGGCAAATTAAACTGGTTAAGAAATTATAACCACCGATTTGCATTGCTCTGGTTGCTGTTTATGATGAAGCTAGGATTCATGCACAAGAAAGCAGATGACTTTTTGTAATGTTGTCTTATCAACCTCCAACCTTAGCCCCTCCTACACAGTAAAACAATGGTGGAAAGATAGGAACTTCATGGAAACTTCAATAAAGGCTAGGTGGGCTCCATGGGATTGACGGCTAGGGTGGGGTGGGGGGCTCGAGCCCCCTTGCCCCACCGCTAGATCCCTCCCTGTCTCAAAGGAAGCTTGAATTTTAGCAACTCTTATTTTTTTTAAGGTTGACACGAGCCACAGACTTGCCATTTATGGACTGGATTTGTTGAGTGGTTTATTTCTTTCTCACAAAACGGTGAGTGAGGCGGCAGATATATATGATCCTGTTATCCTGTCAAAGGTCTTTTGAAAATCAAGCCTTTTAATCTTAGAAGAGCAGTACTTGTTTTTGTAGGTTACAAAATACTCCGTGCTAGCAGTGAGCTAGTGGACAGATTAGTTTCTTCGTCTCTTGTTGCGTAGTACTACTAGTACTCCCCTAGGGTAGGAGTAACAGAATTTTGTGCGTGTGACACAACTTTATTAATCTACACATTTGTATAATTTTGTGCTAAAGGAAGCGATCGATACACTCCGTGTACTCTGATTCCGTGCTAAGCCTACTGCAGAAAACTATGATTGTGACGCATGGATAGGCTAGATGAACCAAGGCACTCTATATCCTATACTCCTCGCAAGTCGCAACGACAATACGAGGGCCACCACATGCATGATCAGTACTCCTAGTTGCCTTGTAGCTGTGGGCTCGCTAAAGGGTTCCTATGTGGTCAACAGATTTGACTAGATGTCCATAGTACGTTCGTTGCTCGTGATGTCATGTCACCGGCCGGCGTCCTCGTTTGTGTGTTGTTGTGCCCGTCCGCTTGGCTAAGGGCCTGATTAGTTCCTAAAATTTTTCAAGATTCTTCGTCACATCGAATCTTTAGACGCATGCATGAAGCATTAAATATAGATAAAAACTAAAACTAATTATACAGTTTAGACAAAATTCACGAGACGAATCTTTTAAGTCTAATTAGACTATGATTGAGACTAATTGTCAAATAACAATGAAACTGTTACAGTAGCATTTTGCCAAATTTTTCGCGAACTAAACCAGCCCTAAATCAGAATCACTATTCACTGCGATATGATCCGGTACATACCTAGTGTGCAGTAGTAGTAATTTGTTCCAGCGACTTGGTGTCTCCATTGACCGTTGTGCATTACAGGACGGAGTAGGAGGGAACGTAACTAGCCATGGTCGCTCATAGTTGGGGATCCGCAATTTTTTTTCTCTTACGAGGGAAGAGCGAGCAGCAAAAGCGGTTTTCTCGTCAAAAGCCAAAAACCCTGGCCTCGTTCAAACACCACCCAACCCAAGTGGAATACTGTAGCCAGCAGCTGTCTGTATGACAGGGGACCCAACACGAGCAGGGACCTAAGGAGTAAAATGAGAGTCACATCGCACGGGACAGGTGAAAGCAACATGTGTGGTTGCTATGTCCAATCAGGGGCGGAGCCCAATAGAGATGAAACTGGGCTCTCGCCCCATTGGCCCAAGTAAATTTCCCAAGGCCTAGTAGTATTTCCCTTGGCCCAAGTAAATTTCCCAAGGTCTACTGCCTACTCCACAAGCCAAGTCAAGCCCACTTAGCACTCACATACGCTGGATGGGAAGCTGAGGCACGCCATTCTCAGAGCAAGTATTATAATCGGCGAAGAGCCGGCAAGATCCGACGTGAGAGAGAGAAACAAGGAGAGAGATAAAAGCGGGCGACTTGCATAACGCCGGCATAGAGCGAGCGTATGCACAATGTTTGCAGCTTTGGGCCCGTCACCACCGGTTTCCTTGCTCCCATTGGTTCTCATGGCTGCTAGAAGACAGTGGGCATAAAATGAAGGTGGAGCCCGCCACCACCTCCTTCCCAGGCTCGTGTGACATGGCGTTTCTTACAGCCGGCAGTCGGCGGTTCTATTAACCATGCTCTCATACAACAAAGGAACAGAGGCCGGGAGTCACGTCACGGCAGACTCGTGTTTGGCATCTTCTACAACAAACGCGGTGTTTGGCATCTTCCTCTCTTCGTCTTCGGGGCCTTCCGCCGCACTGCGTCAGTGCGTCACGGCATGCACTGCTTTGCGACGACAGTTCACTGTTATTGTTTTAAAATTCGTCCCCAGTGGTAGAGCCAGAAATTATGCATAAGGAGGTCGGTCGAAGAATTTCAAAATATGAGAATTGAGTGTAGTCGTGGTAAACAGATAGACAGTCGCCGAGGCACTCACCAACAGGAGCTGGGTATGACAATCAGGAGAGGCCTCTCTGTCCCAACCATCGCCGACTACCTCTGCATTTGGAGGGCCATTCAAGGAATGGCACTTACAGAGGCACCCGACCAGCTCATCTGGAGATGGGCATCAGATGGGAAGTTCACAGTACATTTGGCGTATGAAGTGCTCCACTCAGCCTCTCACTCGGTACCGGGCTACATCAGGATTTGAGAGTCTTGGGTGCCCCTAAGAGTGAAGCTATTTCTGTGGCTTACTATTCAGCGAAGACACTGGACCGCTGACCAGAGGAGAAGACACGGGCTTGACACACATGACACATGCCTCCTCTATGACCAAGAGCCAGAGACGATCAATCACATTGTGGTTACCTGCTCGTTCTCTAGACAAGTCTGGTGAGGCGTCCGTGCGGCACTGGGTGAAACTCATCAGCTCTTGCCGTCCGACTCCATCGTTGACAGGTGGGATGCTTGGCGGTCACAATGGACAGGAAATTGCAGAAGCGGTTCAGATTCTCTTTTTGCCTTGATTGCTTGGGAGCTTTGGAAAGAAAGGAATGCGACGTGCTTCCGGGGAGCAAACACTCAATTCCAAGCACTGATGGCGGTCATCAAGCATCAAGGCGAGCAGTGGGTGTAGGCCGGCGTCAAGCACCTTGGTTGTCTTAGTAATAGGCTAAGCGTGCGTGTGTCGGGGAGGCCATGAACCGGTTGAAAATCCTTAGGTCATCCCTGTTGTAATCAAACTATTCTCTCTTAGTACAAAGATGCGCAAATCTTTTTGCGTGATTGAGAAAAAAGAATTGAGTGTAGCTTATTTGTTTAGATTTTTGCTCAGGTCTAGGCTCCTATTTTTTTTATTTATTCTAGTATTTGACGATTTAACCATGGACATTATTCTTCACGTAGTAGACGACCGTGTATATCGACAGTGGGACGCATGTGATGACTTATGGATGTTGAAATCTACCAGTTTAGTATTTCGAAAGTGCTCATACCAGTGGTAGGTGACATTGTCTATTGATAACGAGGCACATATGATTACTCATGAATCTTGAAATCTACCGGTTTAGTATTTCGAAAGCGCTCACGGTGGTGTAGGACGTGTGTTTGATCATAGGAGTGTGCATATGTGCATGTACTTGAGCGTCTAGATTTATACTGTGATTCACAATAAAAGGAATGATCACCGAATTGTTATTACTAGGTAAATACAGGTTCAATAAAATATTAAGTATAATGAAACATAAGTATTTTAATAAACCAAAAACTTAATAGATATATTCTAATATGGTAGGCAAACAAATTTAGATAAATGAAAATATTTTGTTTAAATTATATTCTGTGTGATTTTGTTGTCTAAAAGATTTATCAATAAACATTACAATAATATTTTCTTTCTTTTTATATAAACATAGACTATTTACTATATATATTATATATAAAAAATTTGTATTGTTAGGGGTGGGGGCCATGGCCCCCCGCTGTCCCCCCCGGCTCTGCCAGTGTTCGCCCCCATATAATTTGGTTCACCACCTTCGCCACTGTGTCCAATCGCCGTGCTCAGATTTAATTCATGCGGGCCCAGCTGTACCTGCAACTGCACAGAGAGAGAGTCACCATATCAGGAAGGGTTTTCCTATGGTTAAGTCTCTATCACATCGGATGTTTGACATATGTATGAAATATTAAATATAGACTAAAAAATAAATAATTGTACAGATTATAACTAATTTGCGTGATAAACTTTTTAAGCCTAATTAGTCCATGATTTGACAATATGGTGCTACAGTAAAGCTATAGTACATGTGCTAATGACAGGTTAATTAGACTTAATAAATTCGTCTCGCGAATTACTGAGGACTTCTGTAATTTGTTTTATTATTACTATCCGAACACTTCTATGTGACAACGACACTGCTAAACTTTAGCCCCCTAGATTTAAACAGCACCTGAGTGAAGATGTGAAGCCTCCCTGTGATCATGATGGTACTAGAAGTACCTACTGTAGCTCGGACAACATACAACAACAAACTAATCTGATATTATTCTGTACCATGTATGAAATGAAACCATAGCCACTTAGCCAGACAACATACAACAACAAACTAATCTGATTATTATTATTCTGTATGATGTATGAAATGAAACCATAGCCACTTATCCAGAGGAGAAAATTCTCTTTTTGGAGCCATCAGAAGACTTACGAAATGAAACAATAATGGTTAAAAATAAAATTCTTTTGTCAGAAGACTTACGAAATGAAACAATAATGGTTAAAAATAAAATAGAGCAAAGAAATAAGGTCCCACCGAGATTTGAACTCGGGTTACTGGATTCAGAGTCCAATGTCCTAACCGCTAGACCATGGGACCTTTCGATGAGCTGTTCAGTTTCTCAATTTATTTGTAGAAATACTATCATTGCACGAGGGATAAATTCCATGCCCTGTATAACCCACGAACGAAGACTCCACCGTGCCTGACTGGCACAAGCCGCGCACGGCACACGCTGTATGCATGTGTGTTCTTTGTTAGCCTTGAGAGAGCACATGCACTTCAGCACGTAGACACGCGTCAGCGGTCCAGCCTAGGGGCGCACCATGGGTCAGATGGACCCGTCGCGCATCTAATCTTTTTCTGGTCGGAGCCCGTCCTTGGCACAAAGCACAGCCCCGGGGTAGCTGTGGCACGGCTAGGACGGGTAACTAGCAGAGGGCACGCTCAGGTGTGCTGGCTGCTGGTGATGGGCCGATGGGGATCCCAGACGATGAGTGCCCTCTTTGACGGGTCCTTGAAGTGGATCAGGACACGGCCGTGGACCGTGGTGGCAGTCAGGCGGCTAACTAGCTGCTGTAGCCGACCGCGCGCGGGCATGCGAACGGGGGAGGTAGTGATGGAGGTCACGGGGACGAATTGCATGGGATAGTCGTCGTAGTAGTGATGGAGGATCGGAGGTAGTGATCGAGCAGCGGTGGCGCTCCGTGGAATCCGCGGCAGTGGCACAGAAAGCAGTCCCGATCGGAGAGGACGCGAGGCGCACACGAGGATCTCTTGGACGAGCTCCTGCGGCAGCGAAGATGCCATGTCGTCGTCGCTGGTTGAATCTTGGATAGTGGATACCATGGACCGGAGCGAGTCGCTATATACATGTGGTATACTATATGCTTGTATTGATTGAAAAATCTGAGCAGCAATTACTCTATGTGCGATACGATCCATCCTCCAGGTCGGTCAAGCGTGTGGAAGACGGACGACGGCGACACGATCGAGGCCTTACGCGGAGTTTCCCAACCGGACGCTCTGACGATTTCTGGATCGTATAATGATCCAAGACGATCGATCCGACGAAAGAAGGCTATTATGATGTATCGAAAGGCTGAATTAGTACATGGAGAATAACTTTGTTATTAACGTACATATCCAGAGTTAGTTTAATGGATACTAATTTACGTACAACTTGAGCTGGAAAATACTTAGCTTTTACTTCAAATTTTTTTTTTGGAAAAAGTCTACTTGACCTCCCAACTATTGGGGGTGGTCTAGTTTACCCCTCAACTATGAAACGGTCTAATTTACCCCCTGAACTTTGTAAAACCGGCCAAATCACCCCCTCGAGCGGTTTTGGACGGTGGTTCTGCTACAGCAACAACGGTTTTGCTACAGTACAATAGTTTTTGTCTTTTTCTTTTTTATTTATTTCGTCTGAATCTTTGAAAAATCATAGTAAATCACAAAAAAATCACAAAATGAAAAATCTAATTTTGTTGGACTTCACATGAGTAGATCTACACAGTGAACATATAATATAGTATGCTTTAGTACAAAGTTTTTACTGTAAATTTTGATCTATTTTTTTCTATAATTAATTTGAATAATTCATACAACAAAAACTTTGTACTAAAGCATACTATATTATATATTCACTGTGTAGATATACTCATGTGGAGTCCAACAAAATTAAATTTTCTATTTTATGATTTTTTTGTGATTTACTATGATTTTTCAAAGATTCAGACGAAATAATAAAAAGAAAAAGGACAAAACCACTGTTACGGTAGCAAACCGTTGTTACTGTAGCAAAACCACCGTCCAAAACCGCTCGAGGGGGTGATTTGGCCGGTTTTGCAAAGTTCAGGGGGGGTAAATTAGACCGTTTCATAGTTGAGGGGGTAAACTAGACCACCCCCATAGTTGAGGGTCAAGTAGATTTTTTTCCATTTTTTTAGGTGCACATGCATGGTTGTTCATCTCTTGGATCACAAGTTCACAACTTTTCTGGAACCAGTTTTACAACCAGGCTTATAGACGAGGGATGCCCGTTAAATCATGGTCCAACCTAGAACCAACTTCACTAGGCTCTTGTCTCTACTTGGCCAAATGGGCTAGGCCTGCTAGGCCGACACTGGCACAACCCGGCCCAAGGCCTATCATGCTTGTGCCTGGCACGACCCGGTGGTAGTGCCGTGTCCAGGCACAGCACGGCTTATAACACTGGCACAATGTGGCCCAATACGTTAGATGTTCTCAAGATGGACCACAGCCGTTGGATCAGCAAAGAGTGTCCTATATATTGGAAAAACTCCCTGTGAAACCCTAACTCTCTCCACTTGGCCTCCTTTTCTCTCGATCCCGATTCCCGTCACCCTCTGCTCATACTCGGAGTCGCGCGTAGCTTCCCTAATCCCGTCTCCCGCTCGCTCGGAGTCGCGCGCACCTTCGCAGCGACGCGTGGAGGCCGTGTGGACCCTCCTCACGCGGTGCGGTGACGACGGCTTGGCGCGCAGCGGTGCAATGGCAAGCGGCGGTGTGGGAACGGCACGCCCCGGAGCAGCAGGATGCGCTATAGCGGCGCCATGCTGAGCAGAGGCGGCGCGTGGCGGCGTGGGACAGCGATGGTGTGAACTCCGTGCGCTGACGGCGGCTAGGTGCGGCCTTGCTCGTCGAGCCCAGGCCGGCACGGGCACTGCGGGCCGCCGTGCCCATGGCACGGCACGATTCAAGGGCCATATATAGTGCCGTGCCTAGGCCGCAACCTTGGCACGGCGGCACTATCAGGCACGACACGGCTACCCCGTCGTGCCTCGCTATGTCGTGCCCCGTCGTGTCGTGCCTAGCCGTGCCATGCCTGGGCGGCCCAGTTGGCCATTATACTCTTGTCCTTTGTTTAGACTACAACTTTTATTTGAGTTCAAGGTTTGTTGTTTAATAAAACATGAGGAACATGGCTCGCCAATATGGCAATGTCATGTTCATCACTGACTTACTTCATTTGCCTAAGTCATTTAGAATTTGAATCTTTGTTCAAACTTTGAGCAACAAACTAAATCAAATAAACATACTTAGAGCAACTCGAGCAGGGTTCTACTTGAACCCACAAAGCTAAATATTAATGCCCAGGCCAAAAACTATGCTCTAGTAGGGCCCCTTATCAGGGCCCTCAAATTTGGGTGGACACACAAATTCTCCCTCCAGCCCTCTTTCTTGAGGCTCTCCTCTGAGCCCTCAAATGACTGTTTTGGTCGCTTTCGTGTGCCCGCCTGCCCGTGTACGCCGTCCACCTTCACCGCCCGCTCGCACCGCCCAGTTTCCCTAGCCTGCGTGCTGTACTGAACTCCTCTCCTCGATGAGCCCTTGAGGGATCCCTAGCGAGCCCCTGTGAGAGCGGCTCCTCCCCCGTCGAGCCCCTATGCAAGCCCTAGCAAGCCTACAGCGCTCCCCTAACGGGGCGACTCTTCTCCTGACGCAAAGACATCATCAACAACAAACGACCTTTGCCAACCACGGAGGTCGTAAAGCTGACGGAAGAGTGTAGCGCAACTATACTCAACCGTCTACCTGAGAAAAAGAAAGACCCTGGGTGCCCTACCATCACATCCTCCATTGACACACAGAAGTTCGATCATGCCTTGTGCGATCTTGGGGCAAGCGTGAGCATTATGCCCAAGACCGTCTTTGACAAATTGAACTTCACCCAACTCGAACCTACGCCGATGATGCTCCAGCTGGCTGATTCCACAGTCCGCTATCCGACAGGGATTGCCAAAGATATTCTGATGAAAATCCAGGGTTACTTCACCCCAGTCGACTTCGTGGTGCTAGACATGGAAACCACAAAGGAATCGTCTCTCATTCTTGGGCGACCCTTCCTCAGCATCGTGGGAGCTCAGATTGATGTTGGAGCCGGAGAAATCCGCTTCAACATCAACGGAAAAGAAGAAAAGTTTGACTTTTGGCCCTGACAGGAGCAATGCTCCATGATCCGCATCAAGTATAGGCCGAATCCATAAGGCATAAAGGAGGTTGCGATACAACCTCAACTGATGGACAACCTCGTTAAGAAAAACAAAGAAAATAAAAAGAGGTCAGAGCAGAAAAAAGAACAGCGTAAAACAAAAAGAAGAAACTTCAAAGGTTGTTCCCACACCACCCAAAAAGGACAAAAAGGTGTGGAAACAAAAAGAAGAAGCTCTAAAGTCCACCTCCACACCACCCAAATCAAACAAAATGGTGTGGAGACCAAAGAAGGTGCAATCATCCGCGTCTACTCCTCCGGGCATGGATGTTACTGTTGGCGGTCCTTAACTCATTTTATACCACCAATAAGAGTATATAATTCACTGAAAACAACGTAGATAGGGGTTTTGAGCTAACCATTTCCATAGTTTTGGTGAATTCACTTGTTTTCTAGGTCAAACATGGAAACACACCATAAATGGGACAAAAGAGTAGAAGAATCACAAGATTGTATTTTAGCCCATAGCAAAACAAGGAAACAATAGGAAGAAGCCCAATCCAACAAGCACAATTGGGCCAACCCACCTCGAGAACAAAATCCAGGACCAACATGAAGCTCAGGGGCCAAAGTAGAGCGAGGAGGGAGGCACCTAGGGCGCGCTCGCGCCCATGGCTCTGCCACCTAGCCCCACTCTTCGCCTATCGGTTCCATTACTGCAGGGTAAGGCGGTTGCGTGGTGTATTGCCTGATACACTGAATGTAGATGTTGGTTTGAGGTCGGTTTGGGGGAGTTAATCAGTAGAATATACCATGGAATCATCCCTCTCTCCCACATATAAGTAGAGGGCCTCCCTCCCTCCTTAGAATAACATTCCAAGGGGGAAAAGGGCTACTACACTAGAGCTAGAGCACCACTCCAAAGGGCTATGCCCTACTAGCTAGCTAGAGCTAGAAAGTGAGATGTGAGGACGAGAGCAAGGAAGCGCCGGGCTTGTCGGTGTCTCCCCGAGCTTGTACCTCTATGAATATTTGCTTGGCTCCTTAATGGGATCTTGGCTAAGTAAGTATTCTTGGTTCTTATAGTCTTTTAAGTCTTTTGTTTAGTTGAGCTTTACCTATACTTTGTGGCAGATGCTCTAGTAAGAGGGCCCCTGATAAAGATAGATCGCCCTACGTACCGCTGGAGTAGTAGTCGATAATGTAGACGTGGTGTCTAGACTAGAGGCTACCTTCATTTGTCTCGTACTCCATGGTTGAGAGGTAGGCGGCAGGTGGTGATAGCCCTGTCCATCCGTTACAATCCCCTATGTTCGGGTATGGCGTAGAGCTACAGGGTGGCATCGCTTGGCAGACCAGGTGATCTCCAGTGTCCGAAGTAAGCAAGTAATAGTAGAGTTTAGCTATCCTAAAGACCCAAAAGCTATAGGAGTGCGTCTCTACCCCTTTCCATCTCTACCCTTGAGTGTCCTTGGACGAACTAGCTAGAAGAAAGTACCTCCGTTCCCTATGGAAAATACGATACCCTGAATACTTTCGGATGAAGGCTACAACGGTAATTCTGTACGCTTGCAGATTCTTCTACATTCGTTAAGAAATACCAACAAGCTTTCTGGCGCCGTTGCTGAGGAATGGTTGCTATTTTCTTCAAACCTAGTTCATCCTCGTATCTATATCCTTTATTTTATAAAAAAAATATTTCCTTTAATCTTTTCTATCATGAAGCCAACCACAATTCAAAACCCTTTCGCTTCAAAGGGGGAGTTCCCTGAGCCACCACCAAAACCTAAATTTTCATTTGGCTATGAACTCCACCCGGGCGTAATAACCATGGTTCGAGCATTATCCTTCGCAAGGCATGATGATGAAAACCCTTGCCAACACCTGCTAGATTTCGAGGAAATGTGTTCGTGTTTGAGCATCTCTGGCATGACGCAAGAAACCTTAAGGTGGAAATTGTTTTCCTTGTCTCTCATGGGGAGGGCAAAACAATGGTACACAGACGCCGTAGAAAGCACAAATGGGGACTGGGATGAATTTAACGATAAGTTTTGTATTACTTTTTTTTCCCTATGTCCCATATCGGCTCTCTACCTAGGGCGATCTTCGATTTTGAGCAACGAGAGGGAGTCTATAGGTGCAGCCTGGGCCCGGTTTTCAGCGTTAATACATGCAGGCCCAGACTTGTCATTACCTGATGGCATGATTTTGCGTCTCTTTTGTACAGGTCTAGACATAGTGACCTATGCCTAGACATGACTACCGGGGGTAGATTTACACACAAAACTATAACGGAACAAGTAGAATTCCTTGAGCGCTTCATAGCCAAACACACTTCTATCATCATGAGAACCAAACCCCTCTAGGCAAAAGTCATGTCGAGTGTGGAGGAGTCCTTATCAGTCAAAACCAAACACATACCATTCCTAGGATTGACTCGTGAGCCCCCACCCGAACCACGAACTCTGAAGGAAACACTACTTCATCCTTTGGAGTTCCCTATCAAATTTGAGGATTATGGCAATACCTTGAAGTTATCATAGCACGAGAAGCTCACAAATGAAGTTTTCCCTAGAGTGAAACCACCAAAGGAATGGTTAATGGAAGTGAAACATTCTTCTAAAGCAATTTAGATTCTTTCACCTTCCACAACCATACCTTGCTCATTAAGGGGAACAACAAACATAGAAGCCCTGCACAACCCCACAGTCGAGACTAGTATCATGTCAGAATTCCTAGCAAAAAACCTTTTGGCAACATGCCGCTAGCTCGACCAATAAACTCTTCAAAAGTCCTTTAGGACTATTTTTCGAGTATTGTGGGATTGCTAGGGCTGTGTCAATCATAATAAACAAAACTGAGGTTCACTTAGATTTCCACATCTATGCCATCCTTGAATTCGATATTTTCGTAGGCTACCCTTTAGAAAAACTTTTTCAACAAAAACCTTTCTTTGGGAGCAGTGATGAAAAGTTGGAAAAAACTACTTCTGCCATTCCTATCCTTTGCCCCAAAAGTCCCATGGCGAAGCACAATCCCAACCATGACCCGTTCGAGGAGGCGAAGTTCATTTCCTCGTTCGTTTCACCTAGGGTTCCTGGTGAAACTGAATAATCATCGTCACCCTCACTCGAACCCAAGCCATGTCCCTCTGGCCATCCAAATGTTATTCTCAATGGTCGAGATTCAACGTTGATTGTACATGATGTATCTTTCAAGAAAGAAAACTTTTGTGCCATGGACATCATGTTTAGTACCGCATGCAACTACGAGTATTACAACCATATCTCAATCCTTATTTTGAAACTTTTTAAGAGGATGGTTGTGGATGCTTTTGTTTATCATAGATATTGCAAATGTCATAGTAGCACTGTGGTACTAACCTTGCAGCTTGAGTTTTAATGCTAAATACTTGGTGGTGAAGCTGGGAACTACACTATCACTGATAGCTGCAAAGAGAAAGTTCCCAAGGTGGAGCTTGCGACCATAAAACAGAGCCCTACCGGGAGAAACCCGAATTATCATAAAATAATAATAATAATAATAATAATAATAATAATAATAATAATAATAATAATAATAATAATAATAATAATAATAATAATAATCATCATCATCATCATTATCATCATCATCATCATCATCATTAAAAAAACTTTTCTTATCAATAAAATAAGAACATGCTATTAAGTTAGTATGCACCTTCAGGTATTCTTGTCACTAACCATTAATGGTTAAGACTAAGAAGAACAAGGGGCATATGATACTAGAGAACATGGGAGCTACATCAGTCATACACGTCGATGCTCTTTTGTAAGAGAACACACTCAAAGGAAGACCCCTCACATTGCACACTTGACTTTTACACAAAAGTAGTGTGGGGGGAGGAAGTTTAATCCACACAAAAGGTCATCTTGGGCTAAAAAATAAGATGATGTCAGCTCTACCTTGCCAAAAAAGGAGAGAGAAAATATATAAACAAAAAAAGAAAAAAAGGAGAGAAGGTCAACACACACTAATTGTGTGTAGCCTAGCCTTGGTGATAACTTGAGATAAACCGTATACAAGCCACCATTGCAGCAGCTTTAGAAGTTCCATCCACATGCTGCCGGTAAGTAATGCTCAGGTATGCAAAGGGAACTAAAAAATATATATAATAATATGATCACCAACTCATTTACTCATATTTTCTTCCATGAGACCACACAAATTCATGCCTCTATTGTTTATTTCATATACTCTGGTTTGGGTGTATTTGACCAATACATCCATAGGCTTTTTAAATTAAACATGGTGCTTAGGTTAAAATAGCCTCCTTTAATCAAATTTTAACATGGTATTGAAATTTTGATTAATGAACTTTGAGTAATTGCTTTCATAAATAATGGTGGTGATTTAAAATGGAGATAATCAAGGCTAGAGATACAATGCATCTTTACCTTATCCTTGCTTGAGTATTAAAAGTATGGTGAACAAATAAAAATACACATAAAAAATTAAATTAATAATTATAATAAAATTTAGGCTCTCCGGTATTCAACCCGCAGAGCCCTTGTTTGTTTCCACTTTGCTTCTTTTTGTTTGAATAAAAGCAGATACAAGAACAAGTGTGGGGGAGATCTCTCAAGCATAACTAGCACACATTTGAGATCTCCCCAACACGTTGCACAACACCAGACTAAATCCATAATGTAGGACGACAAGGCAAAAGGTTTCAGAATGGATTGACTGAATCTCTGGTTTGGTCAGACGATCTCTGAATCCCCATAAACTCCTTCATCTTCAATGGTGGTTTGTGCAACTCTCTCCCTCAATCTTCCTACAATTGAGTTTAAAAAAAACATAATTTTAATCACTAAAAAGTAAACTCAATGAACTATCAATGCCCCATGCAACTCACACTTTGTTCAAAACTTATCAAAAGTAACATGTTCGTAACATCTTTAAGATGGAAGCTTGCACAAAGTTTGCTCCATATACATGTATTTATGCTAGTGGGAAAATATTCTAATAGGACAGTCATGTTGACTAAGTTGTTGATAGGTGTGACATAGTTCTGACTTAGAAATCTTACTATTTCTATTCGAAGCGCTTGGAGAATTTGTTTTAAAAATGCTATAAAACCAAAGTATCACATACTCTTCATTTGGTGAGCATTTCCTACCAAAGCCAAATATAATATCCTTTGAAACCTTCACATATGCTGCTTGTTTTTGTGTTGAATTTGGTCAAGTCTTGTTGACCCTTGTTGAGAGATTTATCATTCTCCCAAGGTCAAGATCACGTACACCCACATACACTTGCTGCTCCTACACTAGGAGTACGCAAAAACATGCCTTCGTCCACCAAAACTCTGCTCCTACATTGGGAGTAAACAAAAAAATGTTAGGAAAATACTCTATATTTTACAAGACAGTGACCTCTCAATATATGGTTTAAAAGACATGGGCTATGCAAAAGAAAAAATGGACACATGAAGGTCCAAGAAGAAAAAGAGAAAAAAATAGGGACACATGAAGGTCCCCAAGTAAAAAAAAGAGGGGGAAGAGAAGGAAAGAAAAGAAAAAAATATTATGAGCACATGAAGGCTCATAAAAAAAGAGAAAACAATGATAGCAATGTCCTAAAATAAAGTTAGAAGAGAGATCATATCTAAAAAAGGAGTATAGTTTTAGTTCATATATTTCCCACACACATGCACATCTTGATCTAAGAGTATAGCACTTCTCTCCTTTGATCCTCGATTTGACTTTACAACATATGCAATGCAAGTATGCTACTTTATTTATCCCTACCTAAAGCTCGACATAAACCTTTTTAGAAGTAGGAGAAAACAAAAGAAGACAAAACATTGCTATGCCTTAGTAAGGATTCATACACCACTGAGCGATTCAAGAGTGCCATTTGAGGAGTATAAAGTGAACTATGCTTTTGTTTAAGAAAAACTTCCAAAAACTCCAAGTGCCAAGATGTGAAACTGGGAAGATAACTTTGTTTCGAGAACTGTTCCGCTTTTCAACAACCCAAGGAAACATGTTAGACAATGCCACAAATCCTACTTGTGTAAAGAATGTATTGGAATAACTTCCATGTAAGACATATATCTTATAATGTTATGTTCATGAATACTTTTATCTCTAAAGCTTTGCTCGAGGACAAGCAAAGAGGTAAGTGTGGGGGTACTTGTTGGTGGTCCTTAACTCATATTTTATACCACCAATAAGAGTATAGAATTCATCGAAAATAATGTAGATAGGGGTTTTGAGCTAACCATTTTCATAGTTTTGGTGAATTCACTTGTTTTGCAGGTCAAACATGAAAACACACCATAAATGGGCCAAAAGAGTAGAAGAATCACAAGATTGTATTTTAGCCCATAGCAAAACAAGGAAATAATAGAAAGAAGCCCCATCCAACGAGCACAACTGGGCCAACCCACCTCGAGAACAGAATCCAAGACCAGCATGAAGCCAAGAGGCCAAAGCAGGGCTAGGGGGAGGCACCTTTCCCCACTCTTCGTCTATCGGTTCCATTACTGCAGGGTAAGACGGTTGCAGGGTGTATTGCCTGATACACTGCACGTAGACGGTGGTTGGAGGTTGGTTTGGGGGAGTTAATGAGGAGAATATACCATGGAGTCATCCCCCTCTCCTACCTATAAGTAGAGGGCCTCACTCCCTCCTTAGAATAACATTCCAAGGGAGAAAAGGGCTACTACACTAGAGCTAGAGCACCACTCCAAAGGGCTATACCCTACTAGCTAGCTAGAGCTAGAAAGCGAGATGTGAGGATAAGAGCAGAAAAGCGTCGGGCTTGTTGGTGTCTCCCCGAGCTTGTACCTCTACGAATATTTGCTTGGCTCCTTAACAGAATCTTGGCTAGGTAAGTATTTGTGATTCTTAGTCTTTTAAGTCTTTTGTTTATTTGAGCTTTACCCATACTTATTTGCGGGTTTGTTGCCCGTCCCCGTGGTGGATACTCTAGTAAGAGGGCCCCTAATAAAGATGGAGCACCCTACGTACTGCTAGAGTAGTAGTCGATAATGTAGACATGATGTCTAGGCTAGAGGCTACCTTCATTTGCCTTGTACTCCATGGTTGAGGAGTAGGCGGCAGGTGGTGACAGCCCTGTTCGTCCCTTGCAATCCCCACGTTCGGTTATGGCATAGAGCTACAGGCTAGCATCTCTTGACAGACCAGGTGATCTCTAGTGCCCGAAGTAAGCAAGTAATAGTGGAGTTTAGCTATCCTAAAAATCCAAAAGCTATAGGAGTTCGTCTCTACCCCTTTCCATCTCTACCCTTCAGTGTCCTTGGACAAACTAGTTAGAAAAAAGTACCTCCTCCTGTAAAAAATACGATACCCTGAATACTTCCAGGTGAATGCTACAATGGTAATTCCGTACGCTTACAGATTCTTCTGCATTTGTTAAGAAATACCAGAAGTTACATCATCAACCAAAAAGTAAAGGGAGAAGAGTTCAGCTCATTGAACTTTAAAACAGTGAGCCCTTGCCTAAAGTAAATCTGTAGTTATCCTTTACAAATATAAATTGCTAGTTATACATGCTAAAAAGAAAATAATAAATAACTTGTTCACCTTTTCTTATATTTTCACTTAAATAAATCTTATTTATCCTTCACGTTTCATACCAGTATGTTTTGATTTGAGGTATGATCTTTCATGTAATCGTACTTTCATAGGCTTTTCAAATCAAGCATGGTGCTTAGGTTGTTTAGCCTATCTTGATCAAATTTAAAACTAGTTTGATCATTGAACTAAAATTGTTCAATATAGACATGGGTGGTATAAACCTATAAAATCATATAAAAATATATGTAATAAATAACCTACCTTGGAGCTATCACCCAGCGATCTTGGACCGTAGGTCTTGAGCTAGCTTGGGGTCGCACCTCCGCGGAGGCACCCTTGTATCTTTTTAATTTTTCACATTCTATTTTCTGTATTTATTTATTTATTTATTTATTTATTTATTTATTAGCATTTAAAATAATTAAAAATTCAAAAATACCAAAAAAAATAAAATATGATAAAACAACAAAAATATTTATTCCACTCTCGTATATGTTTAAAGAATGTTTAGTTTCTCCTAATTTGAAATGATGAATAGTTGCTCTGTCTATAATTCATCTGTGCCTAGGCTATAACTTACTATTCTCCAAGATTTAAGTTTATTGGCTAAAAATGTCTTATTCTAAAACTTTAAAACTTGTGGGTTGCAAATGCATGCTCCTTTTCTAAGTTATTGTGAGTTATGATATGATACAAATAGAATTACTATGACTTTGTTCTAAAAGAAACTTGACATCCGAAGATTTCAATTTCAAAAATGCTAAAATCTAAAGTTCTTCAATGATTATGAATATCTCCAAGGGCCATATGAAATGATATAATTCAAAATCTTAGTCATATGCTACTTGTTTGAGCATTGAGCTTTGTCAAATTGTTATGACCCTCGTTGAGATTCTCGTCATGCACCCATGATCAAGACACATATACACCCACAAATAAACTGCTAACTCTTACACTGAGAGTTACGCAAAAATATGATTTTTTCGTCCACCAAATAATTACTCCATTCACTTTATCATGAGACTCTCTTACTCTAAAGTTTTATATGTCAAAAAGAATAGTATGGGCTATGCTAAAAAATAAAAGAAAAAGAAAAATATCCATACCAAAAGGCATGAGAGAAAAAAATACATGCCAAAAGAAAAGAAAAGAAAAAGAAAGAAAGAAATGAAGATAGGTCGTACTTTCAAATAAAAGGAATTCATTCAAAAGAGAGAGATTCATGATCAAAGGAGTACAAAAATATTTTAGAATTAGAAACTTTATAAAAATTCCACACACTTACACGTCTTGATTAAAGTATATGACTTGCATTTCCTTGAGGTCCGGTTTTTTACTTAGCAAAATATGTGATGCAAGTATGCCTCAAATTCATAGCTACCCAAAACTCCACTCAAAAGCATTTAGTGGTAGGATATGAAAAAGAAGGCAAAATATTGAATGCCTCGTTTCATACACATTGAGCGATTGAGGGAATCATTCGAGGAACTTACATTTTATCTTGCAAAATTCATAAAACCTTCGGATAGATGGTTAATGAAGGAATGAATGTTGGTGATTATGTTATAACCATTCTATCTTGCGACCACCCAAGAACTTAGAAAAGCTATATGTCCCACAGGGATCAAGGTAAAGGGTGGATAAAAATGCCAACTTATTTGATTGGCAGAAGAATACTTTGTTATAGGCATGACACCTATGAAATATATTCGACAGAGTAGCAACTTCTGATCAATAACCAAACACTTAGCTATTTATATAAAGTTTGTTTTCATCCGACTTCATATGTAAAAATAATGATTTTTTTAGATAAGTCTTAATAAGGTTGTAGTATAATAGTCAGTGGCATAACGGTAACATTTTAACTTCTCTCCCATGCATTTCTAAATAATATTATTTTAATAGTCATAGTGTCGAGGAGCAATTAGCCAATAACAACAATTTAAGATTGTCCTCTAGCAAAGAATATATTGAATAGTCTCTATCAACAAATACCAAGACTGAAGAGTGTCCTGCAACAAATTTACCCAGGCCATACGCTGTTTTAGCATTGCTTCTGCGCAGTGCTGCGAACTCGGACGAAGAGTTCCGACGCACGCTAGGTTGGTGCTGAAGTCTGAACTCGGCACATCACATCAAAATGCATGTTAAGCGCTGCCCGGCCCTGCACTGCTTGCTCCAGTGCCCCTACGGCTCCGGCTAACTGCAGACACCGACACTATCTACACGCTTGTGATGAGAAGATTAGGACCCACAGTTTGGAACCGTGGTCTGCGGCTGCGTGGTACGGTTCTATAGCCAAACCGTGGCTCCGCGGCTGCAGTGCTGGCAATCGGATTCCTGCGGTCCCGTTCTCTTGCGTGGTCGCGACAATCGCTGGCACCGTACCGTGGGGCGCTTTGCGGCATTTTCACAGTCGGCGGCCAAATTCCATTGTAATGGGCTCCAAACAAGACCTTTTTTTTTAGAAACCAGGTTTGTATTTCATTCATAAATTTTGATGATTACAGCCCATTTCTTATAAGGACACCCTCGAAAGAAAAGAAAAATACATTCTAGTCCTTGTAAACTCCTCCCAGTCTTCCTCGCCACCGCCGGATGCAGCGCAGAGCTTGAAGCCGACCTCCTTCCTCGCGAAGAAACACATTTTTTTGTTGCCATCTTGAGCAGCATATCATATCGACATGCACTATGAACGCTGAATGACCCGGCCGAAGAAGATGGCCATTGACCATAGCATCGCAAGGCAACGAGGAATCTGACGCCTCAAAGATCGACGAAGCCCCAACTCGCCGAACGACGAGTCACTCTGAAGGGGAACTGAACCACCGAAGCAGGTGGGAACTGAAGACCAACCTGATTTCACTTCATGTTGGTAAACATACCTTCCAAGGTCATCGTCGAAAAAGCGTGCATCAACGATGAAAACAAGGAAGGGACAAAAGAACCCAACAAGATCTGGAGCAAGCCCCAGAACTCCAGATCCGGGGTACTCACATCTCAACAGCTCATCACTAGCACCAGAAGACTCACCAGCGTGGCGAAGGAGCTAGAGACCCTTATTCCACAGTTGCAGTGCCGCCTCCACCTAAAGAACGCGCTGCCTAGATCCAAACGACCTATACTAGATATGTACAACGGCCACCTCAATCCCCGTTCACCATCCTCTCCGGCGCCGATCCAGCCACTGAAGAGGAAGGACAATGAAGGAAATCGGTGCCGGACGCAGATCACCCCTTTGTTGCCTCCGCTCAACTGTAGCTGTGGAAGGGGCGAGAAGAAGTCTTTCTGGAAGACTGTAGCTCCAAACAAGACCTAGTACGGAAACCCAAGCACGATCTTGTCTGGCCCAACGGCATTGGGCCCATGTCGGTCTGGTGCAAGCATAGGGTTGGGCCTAGACCGCTTCGTGGGCATGGTGTGGTAGCTTCGCACGACCCCAGCCTAGTACCCCCAGACCATAAAACCCCTCCTATCGTGCCCTCCTTATCCGAGCTGCTCAATCCCCATTCCCCACCCACCCTCGCCTTGATCGCCACTATCGCTTACGTCTCCTCACAATATATGTCTCCTTCCCCCACCTTCATCTTCGGTCGCTGAATCTACACAGTTGGCCATCCGTTTTGGCCATCTATATTATATTCGATCGTGTTCTCCTCCCTCTATATATGTCCTCCTTCCTTTTTCTTCGTCTCCTTGCAATGTTAGTCATTGATCTGTGATCTCATCACCAGATCCATCCCCTTCAACCTAGTCTCCCTCTTATCTTCTCCTAGATCTGTGGTTTCTACATTTTAAACTAGTGGCATGAGCACAGACTCACATATCTTGTTCTTTCCATTTTAGGTAAGGATGTTTGGCTTGTGTGGGTTGTTACTGTATCTTCAGAATTTGTATTTAGTCAAACTGGCAGGATCATCGACGAGCGGTGACAGCTCCTAAGTCCTTAGTGAAAGAATGGGAGCAAAGGGATGCAAAAACTCAGCGGGGCATGGAATTTGGAGTTTCAAGTCTTATGAAATTTGTATCATGATGATGAAAATGTGTAAGCTATAATAATTCTGACACTTGTTATCCTCATCAATTTCTCTCTTGCATCTCCCGTTGCTCCTGCCTCTCATTTCTAGCCGGAGCAGCAGGAGAAAGGATTGATGAGGAAGCAATGACCGAAGGAAGCTGGTAACTGCGTCCTTGCGAGTCGTCAAGCACGGCTCTTGCGAGGCTCCGTCAAATACGCGGTCAACGGAGGGTATCGAGATGGGGACGACCACCGGTGGACTGCTCAGGAGCGCAGTGCAGCTTGAGCAGAGTAGCGTCGTCCATGTCGCAGCTCCATCAAACAGCAATGGCGGCCAGTGATTAGTTGTGTGGAATATATTTAGAGCTGTTTGATTTGATTGATGAACTTCGATACTCAACTAGCAGTGATTAGTTGTGTGGAATATATTTATATTTTGTCTGTTTTGAATTACTCCTTGTTGTGTCTGTTAAATTTGCCAGCTGGCTCACGCTGATAGACTAATTTTATTGGACTTAATGAAATGGACATATTACATCACTAATTCACTAGGCAGTAACACAACCCCGGAAGCGGACCCGGACCTCTCTGTAGGCATTTGCCACCAAGCTGGAAGCCTTGTTTTTTGCAAAGCGATCGGCATTGAAAATCCATCACACAGTGTGAATTAGGGATGGGATGCAACATCTTGTGCGGTGGCGGCACCAGCAGCGACGGGGAAGGGCGGCTGAAACCATATATAGAAATCCAAAAAGACTGGTTGGTTAACTAATATTTCTAAAAGTATCTAATTAAAACACGATGGAGGTATATGTATGTAAATAAAAGTAATAACCACACCTGGCAGACGTTAAGGTTGAAGGCATGATAGTAAGAATCAAGAACAAAGCAATCGTCACGGGCGCGATCCTCATTCTGTCGCTCTTAACGAGGGTCATGACGAAGAGAGACACAGAGTGTATATATGTTACTACTCTTTTCTTTTGTACTAGCTGAGATGCACGTGCACGTGCCTAAAAAATCTTACATCATAGAAGAATCATAATCAAATTATTTGTTGGACAGGTGCTTGTTGTACTACCGGGTTCGTTGAAGGTCCTGTAGCAGCTTCTTGTTCTACCTTCGGTGGTGAAGTTGTTGCTGCCGTTGTTCCTGCTAGTTCTAGTTCTCATATTGGTGCCACCTTGTGAGAACCTATTTTCTCTCAGTGGGCTATGCTTCACATCCTTGTCACATGGTGAATGGATGAGGTTGAATTTTTTCTTGCCTCAACTTCACTGAGAAATAAGGGATGAGTGGTGTTCCAGAGTTCAGTGTTGATGGTGCACGATCTTCTGTTGTTACAGAGTGGCAATCCTTTAGTCAAAGCCTTTAGAGTTTATTGATCAAACACATCTTTTGTCAAGATTAGACCGCTTTGAAGAAAGACTTACCTGATTAATTGCATGCATTTTGGACACCGTTTCCTGCACTTGGCTGCAGCATGTGTTAAGCATTTCATGCATAAGCTGTTAAAGAGAGTGGCAGTAATATGAGTTTCAGAAAAAGTTTGCAGAGCAATGATGCAACTGTTTTAAAATATTCAATAACATAATTATATCAAAAAATGTTTAATTTAAAAAGTTACAGGTAACACCGATATATAATGAGCAAAACTTTAGGCTGATGGACAATGTACAGATAATCACCACTCGGTAGAGATTGAGATAAGGTTAATTTGAAATTATAAACCTCACGGATGAAAAGACATATTTAGTAAAATAATAAGATATTTCCACTCCAGCCTAACAATATTTGTGAACTCAACACCATATTCCCATGAAACTGAAAGACTACTTTTCTGTTTTGAAGCAAGAATGTATGCTGGTCAGCAAGAATGTGCACTGAGCAATAATGTATTAGACTAAATGATGTATCAACAAAAACAGAAGAAGGCATACCAATAAACACGATAGTCATCTAGAAGAATATCCATTGGTTCCTGTAGACGCAATCAGGTAAAGTTATAACATGCCAACCTGCTAGCGATGTCAATCTCTTGCTGACAATTAACACTGTTTCCTATGAGATTCTTTATTTTTTTGAACTCAAAAAACAAAGTGTTGAACCATACAAATAACTACTATCAGATCTAGGAGCCAAAAATTAGCCATTCATCAGATCACGATTGAACCTTAGGTGCTTCTTTCTTTTCTTTTTTGAAAATAGATCCATAACAAAAGATATGTGGCCTGGTCATTCGCTATTGATCTATTCTACATATGATTTGATAGAACCTGTATGATACTGAGCCAACATGTGTTGCTTGTCTGATTTCTCTCTTTGGGAAAAAACTGCATATTGCACAGATCAAGCTAACAAACCAGAACACTCACACCAACCGACATGGTCTCTACAGATACATTAGAGGGACATGAGTGAGTAAAAAAGACTGGCAAGCTATAATAAACTCGATGACTAATGCAAATAATGCTTCCAACTTGATATTTCCTCCTTGTAAAAGACAAAGGATGGATCTAGATTATCATCACCATTAGTCCTCCATGGTCCGATCCGAGTATCCATCACCAGATATCACAATAGAGGGAAAAGAAATGGTGGTGCACAGGAAAGGAAGCAAACACAAAAAGGTTTTTTTTACAACAAACATAAAAAGGGTTGACCTAATCACTAAAGCATCACGCTAGATTTCTGCAGGAAGTCAAAATAAATCTCGCTAATATACCTCATATAGTGTCTCCGATCTGCACAGAACACAGAAAAATGAATGATTTGGGACTCACTGGTAATTGGAGTTCGACCGTGCTACGAGCCTATGACTCAGCACGAGTAAGGCTGGACGAAAAACTCGAAGCTCGTTAGCTCGCTCGGCTCGTGGCTGGCTCGGCTCAGCTCGGCTCGGCTCGTTATGATAACGAGCCGAGCCGAGCCAGGATTTTAGCTCGTTAGCTATAACGAGCCAACTCGAGCTGGCTCGTGAGCCGCTCGCGAGCCAAACGAGCCGTAGTTTTAGAGAAAAAGTCATCATAACTTATATTAGTTTTATATTACTTCATGTTTTGCACTTCACAAATAGATGATATGTTAGCTCATATGAATATTTTGTTCGATTTAAAGCTATTGAATATATTATTTTTATATTATTAATATTTTTATGCTTTAGATAAATACAAATATTATATTTTGTATTTTTTTTCCTGGCTCGCGAGCCTAACGAGCCAGCTCGAGCTCGTAACGAGCCGAGCCGAGCTGGCTTTCTGGCTCGTTAAGATAACGAGTCGAGCCGAGCTGGCTCGTTATCCTAACGAGCCAGAACGAGCCGAGCCGAGCTGGCTCGTTAGCCAGCCTCACGAGGAGCGTACGGGGGGAGGGCCCATCAGTTGGAGAAGGATATAATTGGCGTCGTGAGATCCACCACCCAGTGGATGCCATCTGTGAGGGGAGGAACACACTGCCGGTTGGGAGCCCAGGAAAGGACACGCTGCCATTGCCGATGGCTCGCCATGCTGCGCCTGTGCGACGCCACCAGTAACAGAAGAGGAGATCGTCGGGGTGGGGGAGGCCGCTAGGCCGCCGGAGCTGCCTTCGGAGTCGTGGTGGGTGAGGGCTACTGCAGACGGGAAGAGTCAGCATGCGGGGAGGATCGGTTTGAGTCGCTGCCCTGCGGAGCCATCGAGCGAAACACGCTGTCACCTAAGAAACGTCCCACCGTGGTAACTGTTGGATGCAAAGTCTAGTTTGATCCAATGGTGGAGATCTATGACGGGTGCCTACCAATTCATTCACTTTTTTATAGTATAGAATAGATATACCGACGAGGAGGTAGTGGAGGATAACCTGCTGTATGTATGCATTTATATTATATACAAGTGTTTATATAGAAAACTGCATCCAACCTCCGGTCCAATCAATATATTCTGTTTCAACATCTAATAAGTTCCTCATATGACACCACGTGAACAAGCATCATTTTATATATATAGTAATAAATAGTTTAAATTTATATTTATATATCTATATGTATACCTGGTATTAAAAAGCAAAAAATTATTTCTCCAGGTTTTGGTCCAGCCCAATCCACCTAGTGCCTTTCATCGCATATATCTATATCTATATCTAATATTAAAGAGTATATTTGTATCTATATCTATACCTAATATTAAACAATGAAAAATTCTTTCTCAAGATTTTCATCGAGCCAAATCAACAAGTGTCTTTCAGCCATCCACCTGCTTAGTTCCTTCCATCACGGTAGGGATGGAAACATATCGGATTCACATGGAACCGAATCCGAATATCACCTCTCATCACATTTTAATTCAAATTCAAATATGGATATGGGTATTTTCGAATACGAACGAAAAACAGATGTCTCACAATTAGATTCCTATTTGGATATTTACTCAATTTAACTCAAAGTGCATATAGTTAAATTCAACCTACATGAATAGAGTTTTACTAGTTCATCTATAACTAAAGTGAAAAATAAAAATCAAAGCACACTTCTAAGAATCTCCAGTAGACTGAAGTGAACTAAATTATAAAAGATAACATTTAATCAAATTATAGGTCAAGTTAAAAATTTCAAAAAAAAAGTAGGTAACAAGTAGCCATTTTGCTTTATATAAAGTATGTGGGTGTACAACATAGACAAGGATAGCTCATAAAAATAATATAGTTATTAATAAATATTTTATAATTGAATATATCAATTAAGCAATCATTATTTATATAATATTATCATGAAATTTTATATTGTATAAAATAAAATTTAGAGCAGTAAATAAAGAAATTAAAGTTTTAAAATAATTTACAACAACAAATCTATTAGGTTTAAACTTTAAAATAAATTCAAAAAATACTAAAATTAATTTAATTTTATGTATCAGTAATCAAATGAAATTAATATTCAAAGTCATTTAAAATGGAGTTCAGTTAGACGCCTTCAGCAGTTCGGCTGACACACAGGTGCCTGCTCCTGCACATCCGACTTCCTCACCCAGTTCTAGTCTTACGTCCGCAGCGAGGATAGCGCCGTCATCCTCAAGATGGTCAGGGCGCACCAGCACCACCATTTTCATCCTCGATTGGGCCACGCTCAGACTCTGGACTTCTCCCTCTGTCGCCAGCTTGGTTGGGTATGGAGCCGAGGAGCACACGATGCAGCCCACGTGCGCCACTCACCGTGACCCTAGCGCTCCACTTGCCTCAACCCCTAGCCCCGCGCGCAGAGCGCCACTCGCCGCACCGCCACAGCCCACATACCGACATGCGCTGCTGCTCAGTTCAGGAAGAGAGAGAGTGGAGGGAACTCGGGAGATGGGGTGAGAGAGGGATTAAAACTGTTTGGATGGGCTTGAGACCCGAAAAGAGATTAGGAACCTTGCTTTAAGAGTTTCGGGACCTAGATGATACAGTCATTTAAGTTTAAGGGACCGCCAATGGACTTTACTTTTAAATATATATCGCCTTGTAGAGATGTTTGAACTTAGATTTTCAACTAGTAGTGATTAGGGCACTCCTAACCTAGAAACTACCGACTAGTTTCTATAGATGCTAGGTCATGTAGAAATGACCTCTAGCTTAGAAACCATTCTACACAACCCACAGTTTCTCTAAGTGCCCCCAAGCCTTTGTCTCTGTTGTCTTCTATCTCAGTACTTTTCCCCTCCCCTGGAGAATGCCATGAGCGCACGCGGCCGACACGGAGGATAGCGCGGTGAGCGCAAGTGCGACTGGCTGACTGGTGGCCGCATGGTGGCAGTAAGGAAAATAGAACCTTGGCCCATTTAGTTTGGATTTTAGTGTTTGATGATCAACACAACCAAATTAGACTAATGAATTTGCAAGTGTTTATTTTATAGTGCAATAGGATGCAAACGCGGATTGGACCAAGATTGGAACATGAAAAATGTTATCAACACTCAAAGAAAGATGCTAGAGAATGTGTGCTCAACCTAGAAGTGAAGCTAGGAGTCCAAGATGTGAAGATGAAGAAGCCGGGAAGAAGGATTGCAAAGAAACGAACAAAGGGAAAAGTTGCAGCTGGCACCGGACACAGCTGTGTGCACCGAAAAGGGTGGCACCGGACAAGTGTTGACGGTCACTAACACTCGTTTTGACCATCAACATTCCACCCAAAAGCATGACAAAGTGAAGTAAATCATCATCTCATGTGTTGAATTTTGTTTATAATTCACCTAGTTCCACTTGTGCTTGTAGAATTATTTATATGCAGGAAAATATAACAAAAGTATGCAAAAGGGTGACAAATTTGGACTTGGGAGTCAAGTGGACGTGGCAGGTGGGCTAGGGGCCCACATGCCACATCGGCCGGGCCCACAAGGGTGCCGTCCGGTGCCACCTCGGCACCTGCCATGTCACCGATCCGTGAGAGTTGCACCAGAAGCATTGCCAAGCGTTGATTCAAGTCGGTTTCAACCAATGGACAAGATGGAGTTGACATGGATCCACCAGCCCACTGTCATTGGCTTGGGAGGCTCCAACCGACATTGGAACCGCCTTACCGGCCAAAACTTGGCACGTGCTGGCTTCACAACCACCATTGAGGAGCAACCAGGGTGCTACGATCAAGAGGCGGTGCATCCAAGGGCCGACTGGTGCCCCTATGCCGCCGCCCAGCACCCCTGGATGGACACCGACCTCCTGGCTGCCTACAAGTACCCCCTCACACCACACTATAAATAGGGGGTGTGGACTCGGTGGAAGGATGCCCCATTCATTTCCAAGCTCTACAAGCTTCTATTAGCTTTCTAGCTTAGCCTAGCTTTAGAGTAGTACTGCCTCCGGTCCATTTTATTTGGCGCACACGCATATCAAGATTCAAACGTTAAAAACTTTGACCAATAATTAGGATAATAATTTTTAACTATTATAATACAAACTTTATATGATTATATTTGTAAGGAATTATACTATCCAATGATTATAAGTTTATAGGCATAAATAATATAATATAAAGCAAATGAATGGTCAAAGTGTAATCTAGGAGACCATGTCATTCTAACTTGCGCCAGATAAAATGGACCGGAGGGAGTAGTCTAGTAGTGGAAGTAGAGCAAGAGCGGAGCTTTTATCGGAGTCCGGAAGAGTCTTCTGAGACTGGTATAGCTCCTTTGTAATCCTTTCATTTCGCATTTACTTTATTTCGTATTTTATATTCAGTACTTTATTTAGTATTATTGCTTTTCTTTGCTTAAGTACTTAGTCGTTACTGTTCATCATTAGTGAGCTTAGGTGCTTATTGCTTGGCATTAGTAGCATAGGTTATCTCTTAATTAGTAGTCATTCGTTAGTATCGTTTCCACCATCTAGTTAGGGTACTTTTATCCCATTTCATCAGAGCTTAGATCAAAGTAGTAACTTTATAAATTAAGCGAGGTGCTTAGACTATAGATTACCTGTTGTGGGGGTTTCCCGCAGCGATGGTCCACCTAAACCGAGTGTCAACCATTTGACGTGCTCAATTTAAGTAAAACAACATCGCAAGGCCCCCAGGAGCGCACTGAGCAACTCCTCTTCCAGATCAGGTTGAGTGGCACATATTATTCCATTTATTAATCCACATCAAGCCAGTAGATGGAACTCAGTCGATACCGTTATATACAAATTAATCAGGCTTTCTATTACAAGCTTTACATCCTGGTCCATCCGATGGACGCAGTCTCTACTCCAACTAAGGTTAACGCTCGTAGTCGCTCCAACAAGGAATCCGGAGTTAACTTGTAGCACGCTTGGAATCACGTCCATTCCAAGTGCTACTATGCAGCAGAGGTCGAGCTATTGCTCAACACAGTCTACAACGTACCTGCAAAATAACTTAACGGCTGCACCATGAGTACATTCCATACTCACAAGGCTTAATTCCAACACATAGCATTTGGTGGATGCATATGATAGTTATCAGGTGTTTGTATAAGTGCGGAAAGCAATGATGTTCATTAAGAATATGACATGCTATGCTCAACATAGAAGTAAAGGTATTTATCATATCACCAAAGTGCTCATATTCCATCATTCATACTACCATGGGTATAGAAAGAAAGAACAACCAAGTAGTTCTGTCCCGAGGGACTCTAGGCTTTCAAGACTCTATAGAGGTGTACAACTGTACCCACACAAAAGTCGGGACTAACCACCATATCCGTGCTCAAGTAAGGGTTGCCTCACGCCTTCCAACCTTTCCCTAATCCGGCCCGAATGTCACATGAAAGGTTCGAGCGAGTTCCCGATCAATGTCCCAGACATTCCCAATCGATGCCACCCCCCTTGTCAGTTTTACGGATAAACAGGTCACAACTAGTTACTTGGCTTGTCGACCCTGGCCCATCCGTGACATGTGGTCTGTACGGGTGGTTACTCAGACTTATGTATCCCAATACACGGTCCTTACTGCTCCACGAGCTATGTCATCTGAGATCCCACACTCACGATGACCTACCCCTCGCATGAGTAAGATATCCAAATTATCATCAAGATTACCATATTAGGAACCTTAGTCCTTAGCCAGATTAGTAAGGTAAGTCAAGTTGTACCCTCATTAGTTTTAGTGGTTAATTATCCAGTTGTAACATCCTACATGCACGAGTATGAGTTCCCTTCTCATGCTCGACTTCTACCATTGCCCCAGCAACTAAGCAATAAGCATTAAGCGTTCCCATTCCCGTTGGTTTGATGAGAGGCTTCTATAGATTATTAGACTACTCTGGGTGTAGGGTAAGAGATGATCATTATCCAAGTCTACATGTAATGCATAACTCATAATGCAACTTGATAAGTATCCAAAGTAGGGTTTATAATAGTGGGGTGCCTGCCGGGTAGTGCTGTCAATCCTGATAACTCGCACATGATCCTCACGAAATGAAACAACCAAGCCTAAAAGGAGAGATTTCGAGGGTTGGGGACGATCGCAGGATAGGTAAGGAAACTAGGAGATCTACTCAGGACTTAGAGACAGACATCTATGTGACCCTATTGCTGCTTTCAAGATACGGGGTGTGAACTAATGGTGGTGACCCTTTGAGCGAACTTGCTAACTGACTTAACCCTCTCTGTGATAGCCGGTCACTCTGTTCTGAATGGCGGATGCTCCATGGGAATCATGGAGACTGTAACAACCCAAAAAAAAATCCACACACCAAAAATACCAAATACAAAATTTTTCTCAAAACTTCCATGTGATGATGAGTGTCATGTATAGTAACCCAACCTAAGAGATGCATTAGGTCTAACCCAACCCAAGCTAGCACATAAGCATGGCATGCCTTAACTAATTGTGATTAATAATATCTAACAAATGAATTGTTGCATACATTGTTAACTCAAATTGTGATTTGGATTTTCATTTGCTTTATGTTATGCTTAACAACTCTTTCTAAGAAACACACCATAAAGTAATCACTATTCAAATCCAAGGATAAATGTGTAACAAAAGAAGAACTAATTCTATATACAACAAACTACACCAATGTTGATATACAAAAAAAAACTAAACAAAATTCCCTAAACACCAATGAATAAGTTACATCAGTTTGGAATTCAAATTTCAAACCAAATTTGAATTCAAATAATGGAAAAGAAATGAAAAATAGAAAAGAAGAGAAGAAAGGGAGAAGAAGGCCTCGCAAGCCGCCTCGGCCTGCTCGGCTTCACGGCCCAGCCAGCAACCGGCCAGCCCCGCCAGCGCGCAGCGCAAGCCGGCCCACGAGCTGCGCAGGCCCAGCAGCCAGCCCGCACGCCGCACCTGCCCACGCGTCTCCCCGCCATCGCTTGCAGCCGCTGCCACACGGGCCCCGCATGTCAGCCCTTCTGTTCATCTTCTCCACGCCACACCCACGACCGCTCTCGCCGATTCCTTTCTCCGACCGAGCCCCGACAGCACTGGCAGGGGCGGGCCAGGGGGTCACGCCCGGGGCATGGCCTTGTCTCCTTGGCGCCGCACCCACGCGACCCTTGCACCGCGCCTACGCCACCGCACGAGAGCCCTTGGATGCCACTGATCACGCCACCACCGCTCGATCACTGTCCGCCATGGGAGCTAGGAGCTCGGCTATAAAAGCCCGGCTTTGGTTGCCCTAGCACCCTGAGCTGCCAACGCCCCGCCGCCACTTGGTGGCCACCCTCTGCACACCCGAGCCAAGAGAGAGAGAGAGCCAGGAGAGGAAGAAGGAAGGGGGAGGGAGAAAGAAGAAGGAGGCGCCGACGAAGCACCTCCGAAGCCACCGGAGCAAGGACGACGCCACGACACTGCACGGCACTGCTTCCGGAGCTACACGGCCGCAAATCATCACT
The DNA here is from genome assembly GCA_038087645.1 of Saccharum hybrid cultivar R570. Classification (NCBI taxonomy): domain Eukaryota; kingdom Viridiplantae; phylum Streptophyta; class Magnoliopsida; order Poales; family Poaceae; genus Saccharum; species Saccharum hybrid cultivar. The sequence goes on along the minus strand of JAQSUU010000782.1, from coordinate 1,618,345 downwards.
GCACCGCCATCCTCTCTTCCACAACACCTACGGTGGCCCTCGATTCTTCCTCTGCTCGCCGCCGGACTCTGCCACACCGGCCATGGCGCTCCACACCGTGAGCGCATAGGCCAAGGCCGTCTCTGGCCTCTGGGTGCACACACACTCATGTGCATACCCGCGACCACGCCGTAACCACCCCACCGGCGCCCCGTAGTTCACCTGCGCGCCTCGCCGTCGTCACCATGTCGTCGTGGCCACCGGGGAGCCCCCTACCGGCCACATGGGAACCCGAAGCCCTGCCTTGAGCCCTATACGCCTTCGTTGTGCCCCCACGGATCCACAGAAGCCCTTACCCGCCCAGCCGAGCCATCAGGAAGCATGCACGCGCGACCTCACCGTCGGCAAGCACCGCCGAGCCGCCGTTCGCCGTGGCCATCGCCTTGGTGAGCCCCGGCTGCCACACACACACCACCATCGTGCTCGCCATTCCCTAGGAAAGCTTTCCCCCACCTTAATTGGATGCCAGCGCCGCCGTAGAACCACACCGGCGAGCACATCACCGGCGGGAACACGCCGGAGGTGGAAGCAGAGGCTTCCCCTCACCAGCCGCACGCACATGCACCCGGTGCACGCGGACCACAGATAGAGATGAGACGGGTGGACTCGGTCCACCATGGACCATTCTGCGGTCCATGGACCAGCATCACTTAGTCCACCATAGACCGCAGCCGTGGACCACAGCCCAATAAGAGCCCACGGCCGTGACGTGGCAGCGTCACAGCTTGCCACGTGTCCGGCCCGGCCCGGTCCAACCCAAAGCCCAACCGGCTCAGCTCGGACCCGGCCCGTATTGACCGTTGACCGGTCAACGTTGACTGTTGACCTAACCCCACATGTCAGCGACACAGAGTTGTTGGACCCACACGTCAGATGGTGATGTCATACTGGCATCGTGATGACGTCACGCGGGACCCACACGTCAGCGGTGGGATTGCCACAGTGACATCACGCTGACGTCATGATAACGTCAGCTGATGACGACAGCACCCCGACCCCACCGGTCAGTGACACGGACACCCTGAACCCACACGTCAGACGTTGACGTCACGATGACATCACGTAGGACCCACATGTCAGAAGCCAACACAACCGAGGTGACATCATGCTGACGTCACGATGACATCAGCTGCTGACGTCAGCAGCCCTGGTCCCACATGTCAATGACCCTGACTGTTGACCGCTGACCGTTGACCGTTGACTCGACGTTGACCAACGTTGACTTTGACTAGACCCACATATCAGTGACCCAAGAGTCCCTGGACCCACTTGTCAGAACTGACGACGTTGATGATGTCATGCTGACGTCAGCTGGGACCCACCTGTCGGCTCGGAACCTTTATGATAGCGTCATGCTGACGTCATGCTGACGTCAGCAAGCCACGTGGACCAACCGCAGCACGACACGTGTCAAGCCAGGATTAATTTAGCCTTTATCCAATTTCAGAAATGATTTAAACTTCGAAAATTCATAACTCATTCATACGACCTCGGAAAAATACAAAACCAGGACCAAAATTCATCTAAAATCAAGCTCTACGCAATAAACCCATGTTTGAGTGCATTTGGCTCTTTTGAATTTCCATTGCTTCTTTGTGCTATTCTATAGACGTCGCTAACGCGACTATAATGCAAACGATGCAGACTCGGAGGAGAACCTGACGGTCGAGGACCGTGAGTACCGTGAGGAGAACGGAGACGACTACACTGAAGGTGCCACATCCCACCCAAATCTCGTAGCACCTATTATGCATGGCTAATATAGAACTGCTATCGCTTTACTTTACTACTACAATTATTTTATGGTAGGATTTGCATGGTAGTATGCCTGCTTGAAAGCCTTTACCTTGACGCAACCTTACCCCTGCATACCCTATTATTAGGCTAGACACACGCTTATTGCTATACATTTCCTTATTTATACTTCTACTACGCTTATACTAAGTGTGTGGTGGAAACTGGTGTTACCTGGACTATGGGGAGAGTGCTGCGTGTGTGACTTGGGTGTGTGGAGGGTGAGGGTTGTGTTGACCAAGTTGGAATATACGACGAGCCTGGGGCAAGTCTTACTATGGGATGCTACCTGGGCACCCCTAGAAATGTATACCTGCGGTGGGTAAAAGGTATATGAGGTGGACCTGGGTGTGAACCTGTGATGGGTGGAGCCCGGGTTGGAGGTGCTGTGGTGGCATGGTAAATGGAAACCCTAATGGAGACATTCTGGCTTGGTCATCCCTAAGGACCTACTAGTACTCAGATTCACCGGGAAGCCTTACGTACCACTCGCCCTATATGGTGCGGGACGGCTGGACTACTTGGTAGGATTTTTGCCACTACTGCTAGGTTGAAAGCGGACAGTGTAAGGAGGTACGGGGCGTGGAGGATTTCCCCCACACCCTTCCGAGACTTCATGGAGACCTTGTGGACCCGGCTCATGACTCACAGTTTCAGCCACCCCAGACTTGACTTGGGGTGAACCAGGGCTGAATGGTAGAGTGGCATTATCCTAGGCTAGCAAGCAGCCAGAATCAGCCCAGTTGACGACGGTCAGCAAGGAAGGCGGATCTTGTGGTTATGTAAAACCTCTGCAGAGTGTATGGTTGATCGATCGATACATGTGCCGACTCGTCGGCTATGGACCTTTCCTGGGTTTCGCTTAAACTAGATAGTGAGATGAGTCCTTCTCTTCTTCCCCCATAAGAGAGTGTCGGTCATAGCCAGGGGCTACAGGCCTTGAGACAGTGCCGAGAGGGAGTTGGCCTGTCGATTGAGCGATGGTGTGGTAATCGTGTGGAGATGGTGGTATGTTGATCCTAGGATCGTAACCTGGCTTAGCAAAGGGAATGGAGTGGAATGAGTGTGGGAATGGTGTTAAAAACTTGATCAATTATATTATACACTTGATATGCTACTGCATAGGAAACCCCAGCCCTATAGGTTTCTTTTGAATACAACCATGTTGCATCCAAATCCACAAAGCAATGCTCATAGGGATGGGAGTGGCCAGTACAAATCGTACTGATAAATTTTTGGCACAGGTTCTGCTGAGGAGTATAGCTCCGAGGAGTTTGATGGTTGAGGGGTTCGTGCCTACACTCGAGTTTGGCGATCTTATCTTCAAGCTGTTCTGAATGAATGCTACTTTTGTTTCCGCCAATGCGGCGATGTAATAAATTATGTAATTCCGCACTATTTGTACTCTGATATTATCGTTGTATGGATGTGGTATTCGACTGGAATTTGGGTAATAAGATCCATCGCGGTCTTATTACACTTCGACTCTGTGGATTTCCCTTCACAGAAATTGAGGTCGTTTCAGTTGGTATCAGAGCCATACTTGACCTTAGGACGAAACCCTTAGAAATGGACGATAGAATAGGACGTGAACAAACCTTCTTTCGGTTATATACTGACCCTGCATCTACTTTTATGCAAGGCTTTTCTACTATTGGACCTGCTAACACCTGATTTCCTTGAAACATGCAGATGGCAACGAACGTCGACTGGCCGCCTCTAGGACCGCTACCTCTGGACCACGCCAAGCTTACCATTGACCTACGTGAGCTCAGGGGTTTTGCACAGACCCTCTGCCGAGTTCTCACCATGTTAGGTGTCCCCGACGAGCTTGTCAAGGTCACCTGCACCGGGAAGCCAGCTAAGGAAGGAGGAATCGAAGGACCGATTGTCACCTCAGTGGAGTTCCCAGCTAGCACTACCTTACCGTCTGTCCTAGCTTTCATCGAGATGACGATAGAGGACACAGTCGAGGAGGGACTGCAAGCTATCTCACACAAGGCACTTCGTAGAGTGATGAGGGACCACTACGAGCACCTGAAGACGACAGAGTTCCGTCTACTTCCCCAGGCCCTCGACCTCAGCCTTAGCCCCAGTGAGCAGAGTTTCGCAGCAGGCAGAGTTATCCTTGCCGAGGAGGACAGATGCCTTCGTGTCTCAGCTATTCACCTGCTGGAGCAGGACAGGTATGTGACCTAGCTGGAGCAGAGGAGACATCAGGACTAGGCCCTCCGGTGGGAGTACCAGGAGCAAAACTCGCAGGGAGCACATGAGCGAGCTAGACTACTAGAGATAGTTGCCAAACTACAGGACGAGCTCAACCGTCGTGAGGAGGACCACAGAGCCGAGGTCGCTGACTTACAGGACAAAGCAGCCGATCTAGGCAACAGGAATTGCTACCTCGACAGCAAGGTCTTGGAATTACAGAGTGAGTTGGATGACAAGAAGGTCGAGTTCAACCGCAAGGGAGATAGAGAGAGATCCAAGGGGATTGGTATGCTGAAGATCCAATCTCGAAACAAGACCCTGACTCAGGAGCTAGAGGAGTTCAGGAAGAAGGCCGTTCGCAACCAGGGTCACCTGATCGAGGCACTCAGGCAGACCGAGTACCTACAGGACAAGTGTGAGAGGACTTGGCAGGCTTGGCAGAAGTCTGACAGGAAACGTCTCAGGGAAATGAAGGGTATGTGGGATCAGCTACCCAAGGAGATCCGCAGCAAGACAAAGCCTAGGATAGAGGAGTTTGAGTTAGCCCCGACTCGCCTCAACCTAGACGCTTGCCCTACCCTACCTGGAGCCAAGGCTACTGAGGAGCTCGCCGAGGCCTTAAAGTACGTATCCCGACTCCACAAGTCTGACGAAGAGATCGAGATCGAGGACAACCGTATCCTAGCCGCGGTGTACGAGTTAGAGTAGGTGACCCTGCGTGGTCATGAGATATGTCCGAAGTTTCCATGAGTTGTACCCCCTTATGAAATGATTTATGAGACTCTATGTGTAGCATGATTCTCGCATGTCTTCTAGTGTAGCTACTAAAGATGATGTTGTGCAATTAAACCTATGTAATGAATGTTTTTGGATCTTATGGCATCTTTTGGATCTTATCGCTTCTTTGTAATGAGTGTTGGATAGTGTAACTGTTCTGCTTTAAATCATCAAAATCATGTAATCATATCGAATTATAAGCACCTTGGCACAAGCACTAAAATTTCATTGATCCATGTTATAGATGTCGAACCGCCGTTCGAATCGCCTAATGAATCGAGGGCGTGCGCCCATCCCCGAACCCAACAGGGGCCGTGGTGACAACAACCGTGGCTGTGGTCGTGGCCGTGGACATGGAGGGATACCCTTCGACCTGGAGAATACCCCACCACCTGTTGAGGAGAACATTCCACCACCACCACCACCAAACTTGGCGGAAGTGATGGCGCAGCAAACCCAGCTTCTTGCAGCTCTTGTTGAAGGAGCAAACCGTCGCTAGGGAGGTCAGCAGAATGATTTCCAAAGGAAGCTGGAAGGTCTCCTGAAGCTAAGGCCACCTACCTATGATGGCATCGACCCTGACCCGCTGGTAGCCGATGACTGGCTTAAGGAAATGGAGAAGAAGCTTGATCTCACTACATTCACCGACGATGAGTGTGTTGGAGCTGCCGCCCACCAGCTCACAGGTGTAGCACACGCCTGGTGGGACAGTTTCAGTGACTCCCATGAGGACCCTGCCAACATCTCGTGGGAAGAGTTTGCCGAAGCATTCACTGAGTACCACATTCCCAAGGGTATCATGGAGGCCAAAGCTGAGGAGTTCCGCAACATCAGGATGAGAAAAGACAGAGTGATCGAGTACACTACTCGTTTCACCAACCTTCTGCGCTATGCGCCTTCCTATGTTGTGAACTCTGAAAAGGAGAAGCTGTACTATTACCACAAGGGACTTAACCCGCATATCAAACTAAAATTTGGCGGTATTGAGAGCAACACATTACGTGCTCTGGTAGATCGCTACATTCAGATTGAGAAGGACCATGATGAAGCTAGAGAAGAGTACAGGGGAAGAAAGCGAAAGCCTGAGGAGTCCCTCCGTGGCCGTGATCGCAAGAGGATCCGCAGAGATGCACCATCCAAGGAACGCTCTCACCACAACAGGGATGTCAACCATGGATCAGGCAGGGGAAATGGAGGCTACTTCACCAAAAACTCCCGCCCTACTCAGGATCGTTACACCCGAGACCGTTATACACAGGACCGCAACACCCATGACCGTTTCAACCATTCCCGCTCTGTGAATGAACGCCCAACATAGAACCGCTCCGCACCAGGCAATGGAAAATGGAAGGCACCCGCGCCAACCCCCACAGGCGGTGCACCTTTCACCTGCTTCGCTTGTGGCCAACTGGGTCACAAGGCCGCTGAATGCCCTCAGAATTCAGCTGCTCAGAAGTCTCAATTCAAGGGGTCTGCTACCCGTGGACGTCTCAACCATCTGGATGCCGAGGAAGCACATGCTGCTCCGAACGTCGTGTACGGTATGTTTTTAGTTAATGGCAATACTGCATCAGTTCTTTTTGACTCTGGAGCAACTTGTTCATATATATCAACCAAGTTTGCACGAGAGTATGGCCTGCCCGTAACCCCACGAGAAAAGCCTATCATTACCAGCTCACCCTTAAGAGACCTAAAAAGCACCCACATCTGTAAGGGAGTGAGTCTTACCATCGAGGGTCTTATCTTTAAAGCCGATCTAACCCTGTTACCTTCCACTAACCTAGATGTCATCTTAGGCATGGATTGGTTAACCATTCACCGAGGCATCATATCATGTTCCCCTAGATATGTCCAAGTGACCCACCCATCAGGCCAAGTCATTAGATGTGAACCCCAGTTCGGAAGGTCCACCTCTATCCTATGTGCCCTTAAAGCAAGATCAGAATCACTAAAGGAAGAAAAGATAGTTCATGATGTGCCTGTGGTCAGAGACTATCCCGATGTATTCCCTAAAGAATTACCGGGTATGCCACCGGACCGTGATGTAGAGTTCATCATTGATCTTTTGCCGGGAACAGGACCCATTGTCAAGAGACCCTATCGCATGTCAGTTGATGAACTGGCCGAACTCAAGAAACAACTAGAAGAGCTCATCTTGAAGGGATATATCAGACCCAGTGCTTCACCCTGGGGATCCCCTGTTCTGTTCGTTAAGAAGAAGGATGGCTCAATGAGAATGTGCATAGATTACCGTAACTTGAACGCAGTCACCATCAAGAACAAGTACCCCCTACCAAGAATTGATGATCTGCTTGATCAACTTCGAGGTGCCAAGTATTTCTCCAAGATCGATCTCAGATCTGGCTACCATCAGATGAAGATTCGAGGGAGTGACATACCGAAGACAGCTTTTGTGACTAGGTATGGTCAGTTCGAGTTCACCGTGGTATCCTTTGGACTCACAAATGCTCCCGCATACTTCATGAATATGATGAATAAGGTTTTCATGGACGAATTGGATAAGTTTGTGGTAGTATTCATTGATGACATCCTGGTCTATTCATCCACCGCTGAAGAACACGAACATCATCTAAGAACGGTGCTTGAGAGACTAGCTCAACATCAGCTCTACGCAAAGTTCAGCAAATGTGAGTTCTGGCTACAAGAAGTTGCCTTCTTAGGCCACGTATTATCAGTTGAAGGTGTTGCAGTGGACCCAGCTAAGATTGAGGCTGTGAAGGAATGGGAACAACCCCGTAATGTGACAGAAGTCAGAAGTTTCTTGGGATTGGCTGGGTATTATCGCCGATTCATCGAAAACTTCTCCAAGATAGCCCGTCCGATGACCAACCTTCTGAAGAAGACTAAGGAGTTTGAATGGACGCCCGGGTGTGAACAAAGCTTCCAGGAATTGAAACAGAAACTTACCACAACTCCTGTGTTAGCATTGCCCGATATCGGCAAATATTTCATGGTCTATTGTGATGCATCTCGTCAAGGACTTGGGTGTGTATTGATGCAAGATGGAAGAGTGATAGCTTATGCTTCTCGATAGCTGAAAGAACACGAGAACCGATACCCTACTCATGACCTTGAGTTAGCAGCAGTTGTTCATGCTTTAAAGATCTGGAGGCACTACTTGATAGGCAACAAGTGTGATATCTACACCGATCACAAGAGCTTGAAGTACTTTTTCACTCAAGAGGATCTGAATATGAGGCAACGCCGATGGTTAAAGTTGATCAAGGACTATGACTTGGAAATTCACTACCATCCGGGAAAAGCTAACGTAGTCGCAGATGCTTTTAGTCGCAAGAGTTACTGTCACACTTTAATCACTGAATCCATACCACCTGAGCTCAAGGAAGAGATTGATGATTTCCAACTTGAGATACAACCACATGGCTTGCTGAATGAGCTCCACATACAGTATGATCTCACGGATCGCATTCGTCAAGCTCAGAAAATGTGTAAGGAGATTGAATATCTCCGTGGTCTGATGAAACTAGGCTATAAGACCAACCACCATGAAGATGAACAAGGAACCATTTGGTTCAAGGACATAATCTGTGTGCCTTCTGATCTAGTCCTACGAGAGGAAATTTTGTTAGAAGCTCATGATTCTAAGTATTGTATTCACCCTGGAGGTTTAAAGATGTATCAAGACTTGAGGAAACACTTTTGGTGGAAAGGTATGAAGACAGACATTGCAGGACTTGTGGCACGATGTGACACCTGCAATAGAGTCAAGGCTGAACATCAGAGGCCTGCAGGATTGCTAAAGCCTCTTGACGTCCCGGAATGGAAATGGGAGGGCATATCCATGGATTTCATAGTTGGATTACCCCGTTCACTGAAAGGCAATGATTCCATCTGGGTGATTGTTGATCGTTTAACCAAGATTGCTTACTTTGTACCAGTAAAGACCAAGACCAATGCAGAAAAATTAGCAGATCTATATATTGAGCATATTCTTAGGTTGCATGGAGCTCCCTCTAGTATTGTATCTGATCGTGGTCCTCAATTTGTGTCCCAATTCTAGGAAGCTCTGCACAAGTCTATTGGAACCAAACTTGATTTCAGTACCGCTTACCACCCACAGACAGATGGACAGACAGAACGAGTAAATCAGATCTTAGAGGACATGCTTCGCGCTAGTGTACTGAATTACGGCTCTGATTGGGAGAAATGTCTACCCTATGCAGAGTTTTCTTACAACAATAGCTACCAAGTCAGTATCAAGATGTCGCCATTTGAAGCTCTATATGGCAGACCTTGTAAGACACCTTTGATGTGGTCCCAACCGGGAGAAAGATCATTCTTTGACTCTGCTAAAATTCAAGATGCAGAAGAAGGAGTTGCTCAGGTAAGAGAGAATTTGAGAATTGCCCAAAGTCGATACAAGAGCTATGCGGACAAACGAAGAAGAGAACTGGAGTTCAATGTGGGGGACTTCGTATATCTCAAGGTATCCCCGCTACGTGGAACGATCAGATTTCATGTGAAAGGCAAGCTTGCCCCTAGATTTGTTGGCCCACACAAGATTTGCAAGAGAATTGGAAAGCTCGCCTACAAACTTGAGTTACCTGTGGAATTGACGAGTGTACATCCCGTATTCCATATATCCCAGCTACGCAAATGTTTAAGAGTACCCGATGAAGCAATCCCAACTGGTGCACTTGACATTCAAGATACACTTGAGTATAAAGAACATCCTATCAGAATTCTAGATAGAGATACCAAAGAGACTCGAAGCAAGACTATTCCGATGTGCAAGATCCAATAGAGTAATCATACTGAGAGAGAGGCAACATGGGAGAAAGAGTCTGACCTCCGGCAATAATATCCCTACCTCTTCGAAGAGTACGTTACGCTTTAATCTCGGGGACGAGATTCTGTTAAGGGGGTAGGACTGTAACAACCCAAAAAAAATCCACACACCAAAAATACCAAATACAAAATTTTTCTCAAAACTTCCATGTGATGATGAGTGTCATGTATAGTAACCCAACCTAAGAGATGCATTAGGTCTAACCCAACCCAAGCTAGCACATAAGCATGACATGCCTTAACTAATTGTGATTAATAATATCTAACAAATGAATTGTTGCATACATTGTTAACTCAAATTGTGATTTGGATTTTCATTTGCTTTATGTTATGCTTAACAACTCTTTCTAAGAAACACACCATAAAGTAATCACTATTCAAATCGAAGGATAAATGTGTAATAAAAGAAGAACTAATTCTATATATAACAAACTACACCAATGTTGATATACAAAAAAACTAAACAAAATTCCCTAAACACCAATGAATAAGTTACATCAGTTTGGAATTCAAATTTCAAACCAAATTTGAATTCAAATAATGGAAAAGAAATGAAAAATAGAAAAGAAGAGAAGAAAGGGAGAAGAAGGCCTCGCAAGCCGCCTCGGCCTACTCGGCTTCACAGCCCAGCCAGCAACCGGCCAGCCCCGCCAGCGCGCAGCGCAAGCCGGCCCACGAGCTGCGCAGGCCCAGCAGCCAGCCCGCACGCCGCACCTGCCCACGCGCCTCCCCACCATCGCTTGCAGCCGCTGCCACACGGGCCCCGCATGTCAGCCCTTCTGTTCATCTTCTCCACGCCACACCCCCGACCGCTCTCGCCGATTCCTTTCTCCGACCGAGCCTCGACAACACTGGTAGGGGCGGGCCAGGGGGTCACGCCCAGGGCATGGCCTTGTCTCCTTAGCGCCGCACCCACGCGACCCTTGCGCCGCGCCTACGCCACCGCACGAGAGCCCTTGGATGCCACTGATCACGCCACCACCGCTCGATCACCGTCCGCCATGGGAGCTAGGAGCTCGGCTATAAAAGCCCGGCCTCGGTTACCCTAGCGCCCTGAGCTCCCAACGTCCCGCCGCCACTTGGTGGCCACCCTCTGCACACCCGAGCCAAGAGAGAGAGAGAGAGCCAGGAGAGGAAGAAGGGAGGGGGAGGGAGAAAGAAGAAGGAGGCGCCGACGAAGCACCTCCGAAGCCACCGGAGCAAGGACGACGCCACGACACTGCACGGCACTGCTTCCGGAGCTACATGGCCGCAAATCGTCACTGCAGCGCCATCCTCTCTTCCACAACACCTACGGTGAGCCCCCGGTTCTTCCTCTGCTCGCCGCCGGACTCTGCCACACCGGCCATGGTGCTCCACACCGTGAGCGCGTAGGCCAAGACCATCTCCGGCCTCTAGGTGCACACACACTCACGTGCATACCCGCGACCAGACCGTAACCACCCCACCGGCGCCCCGTAGTTCACCCGCGCGCCTCGCCGTCGTCACCATGTCGTCGTGGCCGCCGGGGAGCCCCCTACCGGCCACATGGGAACCCGAAGCCCCGCCTTGAGCCCTATACGCCTTCGCCATGCCCCCACGGATCCACAGAAGCCCTTACCCGCCCAGCCGAGCCATCAGGAAGCATGCACGCGCGACCTCACCATCGGCAAGCACCGCCGAGCCGCCATTCGCCGTGGCCATCGCCTTGGTGAGCCCCGGCTGCCACACAGACACCACCATCGTGCTCGCCATTCCCTGGGAAAGCTTTCCCCCACCTTAATTGGATGCCAGCGCCGCCGTAGAACCACACCGGCGAGCACATCACCGGCGGGAACACACCGGAGGTGGAAGCAGAGGCTTCCCCTCACCAGCCGCACGCACATGCACCCGGTGCACGCGGACCACAGAGAGAGAGGAGACGGGTGGACTCGGTCCACCGTGGACCATTCTGCGGTCCATGGACCAGCATCACTTAGTCCACCATAGACCGCAGTCGTGGACCACAGCCCAATAAGAGCCCACGGCCGTGACGTGGCAGCGTCACAGCTTGCCACGTGTCCGGCCCGGCCCGATCCAACCCGAAGCCCAACCGGCTCAGCTCGGACCCGGCCCGTATTGACCGTTGACTGGTCAACGTTGACTATTGACCTAACCCCACATGTCAGCGACACAGAGTTGCTGGACCCACACGTCAGATGGTGACGTCATACTGGCGTCGTGATGACGTCACGTGGGACCCACACGTCAGCAGTGGGATTGCCACAGTGACATCATGCTGACGTCATGATAACGTCAGCTGATAATGACAGCACCCCGACCCCACTAGTCAGTGACACGGACACCCTGGACCCACACGTCAGACGTTGACGTCACGATGACGTCACGTAGGACCCACATGTCAGAAGCCAGCACAACCGAGGTGACGTCATGCTGACGTCACGATGACATCAGCTGCTGACGTCAGCAGCCCTGGTCCCACATGACAGTGACCCTGACTGTTGACCGCTGACCGTTGACCGTTGACTCGACGTTGACCAATGTTGACTTTGACTGGACCCACATGTCAGTGACCCAAGAGTCCCTGGACCCACTTGTCAGAACTGACAACGTTGATGACGTCATGCTGACGTCAGCTGGGACCCACCTGTCGGCTCGGAACCTTTAAGACAGCGTCATGCTGACGTCAGCAAGCCACGTGGACCAACCGCAGCACGACACGTGTCAAGCCCAGGATTAATTCTGCCTTTATCCAATTTCAGAAATGATTTAAACTTCGGAAATTCATAACTAATTCATACGACCTCGGAAAAATACGAAACCAGGACCAAAATTCATCTAAAATCAAGCTCTACGCAATAAACTCATGTTTAAGTGCATTTGGCTCTTTTGAATTTCCATTGCTTCTTTGTGCTATTCTATAGACGTCGCTAACGCGACTATAATGCAAACGATGCAGACTCGGAGGAGAACCTGACGGACGAGGACCGTGAGTACCGTTAGGAGAATAGAGACGACTACACTGAAGGTGCCACATCCCACCCAAATCTCGTAGCACCTATTACGCATGGCTAATATACAACTGCTATCGCTTTACTTTACTACTACAATTATTTTATGGTAGGATTTGCATGGTAGTATGCCTGCTTGAAAGCCTTTACCTTGACGCAACCTTACCCCTGCATACCCTGCTATTAGGCTAGACACACGTTTATTGCTATACATTTCCTTATTTATACTTCTACTACGCTTATACTAAGTGCGTGGTGGAAACTGCTGTTACCTGGACTATGGGGAGAATGCTGCGTGTGTGACTTGGGTGTGTGGAGGGTGAGGGTTGTGTCGACCAAGTTGGAATATACGACGAGCCTGGGGCAAGTCTTACTATTGGATGCTACCTGGGCACCCCTGGAAATGTATACCTGTGGTGGGTAAAAGGTATATGAGGTGGACCTGGGTGTGAACCTGTGATGGGTGGAGCCCGGGTTGGAGGTGCTGTGGTGGCACGGTAAATGGAAACCCTGATGGAGACATTCTGGCTTGGTCATCCCTAAGGACCTACTAGTACTCAGATTCACCGGGAAGCCTTACGTAACACTCGCCCTATATGGTGCGGGACGGCTGGACTACTTGGTAGGATTTTTGCCACTACTGCTAGGTTGAAAGCGGACAGTGTAAGGAGGTACAGGGCGCGGAGGATTTCCCCCACACCCTTCCGAGACTTCATGGAGACCTTGTGGACCCGGCTCATGACTCACAGTTTCAGCCACCCCAGACTTGACTTGGGGTGAACCAGGGCTGAATGGTAGAGTGGCATTATCCTAGGCTAGCAAGCAGCCGGAATCAGCCCAGTTGACGACGGTCAGCAAGGAAGGTGGATCTTGCGGTTATGTAAAACCTCTGCAGAGTGTATGGTTGATCGATCGATACATGTGCCGACTCGTCGGCTATGGACCTTTCCTGGGTTTCGCTTAAACTAGATAGTGAGATGAGTCCTTCTCTTCTTGCCCTAGTGAGATGAGTCCTTCTCTTCTTCCCCCGTAAGAGAGTGTCGGTCATAGCCAGGGGCTACAGGCCTTGAGACAGTGCCGAGAGGGAGTTGGCCTGTCGATTGAGCGATGGTGTGGTAATAGTGTGGAGATGGTGGTATGTTGATCCCAGGATCGTAACCTGGCTCAGCAAAGGGAATGGAGTGGAATGAGTGTGGGAATGGTGTTAAAAACTTGATCAATTATATTATACACTTGATATGCTACTGCATAGGAAACCCCAGCCCTATAGGTTTCTTTTGAATACAACCATGTTGCATCCAAATCCACAAAGCAATGCTCATAGGGATAGGAGTGGCCAGTACAAATCGTACTGATAAATTTTTGGCACAGGTTCTACTGAGGAGTATAGCTCCGAGGAGTTTGATGGTTGATGGGTTCGTGCCTATGCTCGAGTTTGGCGATCTTATCTTCAAGCTGTTCTGAATGAATGCTACTTTTGTTTCCGCCAATGCGGCGATGTAATAAATTATGTAATTCCGCACTATTTGTACTCTGATATTATCGTTGTATGGATGTGGTATTCGACTGGAATTTGGGTAATAAGATCCATCGCGGTCTTATTACACTTCGACTCTGTGGATTTCCCTTCGCAGAAATTGAGGTCGTTTCAGAGACTTCGATGGGAACTTAGCACTCTCGGGTTACTAGGTTACTCTGTGCCTATAATTCAACAGATGCTCCGACGTGAGTGACAGACGATCCGGTAGGAACTAGGTGCTCTTGGGTTCTCAGGTTATTAGTTCGGTATAATTCATCGGACACTCCGCCGTGTTGACGGTCGCTCTGATATTCTCACTCAGTAAGGAATTTAGGTTGTTGGTGACTATACTTTAGGTTTGGCGGACACTCCGTCCTACCGACGGACACTCCGTTAATCGGGCGACAGAACCTATGCTCTTGGGTTCTTGGGTGAGAGCTTGGGGATTCATATCTAGATCTTGGGTAAAGGCTTTCATGCATGTGCTGGGTATTTCTATGGTAGCTTAGGTGACTTAGTTGGGCTCAAGGTAGCTAGGTTTGGCTTAGGCTAACTAGTGTAACTAGTGATTCCTTAACTAAGAGACATCCTAGAGATAAAGAGAGATTAAGGGATGGCATACTTGATCCTTACTTTTCAAGTACTTTTCCAACAAGGCATCCTCAAGATCCATCCATGTAAGAGAGAACACTTGGATTAGGGTTGGAGGATTGATCTCAAGATAAAGAGAGGAGAGAGCTCTTGAGCTAATCATGAGATGAGAGGTTGTTGAAGCTCAAGTGCTTGTCCTAGGGCTGATCTTGTTGCCTTCTAGCATCTTGATTCTCTTCTCCATCTTCTTCTTCTCTTCTTTCTCACTCTAGTTCATCCTTTCCCTCTCTTGTTCTTCCTTCTAGAGAGAGAGTGTGTGAGACAAATGTGGAGAGGATGAGGGGAGCTGAGATCAACACTCAAAGAAACACGATGGAGGTATGTATGTAAAGTAATAATAACCACACCTGGCTGACGTGAAGGTTGAAGGCATGATACTAAGAATCAAGAACAAAGCAATCGTCACTGGTGCGATCCTCATTCTGTCGCTCTTAACGAGGGTCATGACCAGGAGAGACACAGAGTATATATATTTTACTACTCTTTTCTTTTATATATACCTACGAGGAGGTATTAATATTGGAGGATAACTTTCTGTATGTACGCATTTTACTTCTCACCATATTTTAATTCAAATTCAAATACTGGTATGGATATTTTTTTTAATATAAATAAAAAACGGATGTCTCACATTCGGTCAGATATTTACTCAATTCAACTCAAAGCGCATATAGTTAAATTCAACATACATGAACAGAATTTTACTAAGTTCATATGTAACCAAATTGAAAAAATAAAATCAGAGCACACTTCTAATAATCTTCAGTATCAAAGTGAACTAAATTATAATATATAATATTCAATAAAATTGCAGGTTAAAAATTTCAAAAAAAAAAGTATCTTCCTTTAAGCACTTGAGCACACAAGCTGTCTGGATTAAGCATCAGTCTCCAGCCTTGCTTCCCAAGCATCGCGAGGTTAAAAATTCTCATATATTTAAAACCCATCCTTCCTAGAGCTTTTGGATATGTGAGTCGCTCCTAGCTAAGCCAATGGATGTGCTTGCTATCAGCCGAACTTCCCACCAGTAGTTGGCAACAGGAGCAGTGGCAGACCTAGGATTTTATCGTAGGGTATGCCGCACAAATATTTTCATATACAATTCGGTAAAAACCATTTACTAAATCATTAAAAATCATTTACCAATTCAGTGAACATTTGTAAATTAGCAACATAATTCATTATATAGGCACTGAGTAACATTTAAATTTACCAAATTACAATATAAATAATTCAAATCCATTACTGATAGTTTATAGAATAAATAAAGGCATAAAAGTGGCTTACCATATGACTTATCCAACTTTTTTGCCGCCACTTTCTTAATGTCTTGATTATATCATCCTCATCCACCTCGAAGAAAATATCTTGCTCAATGAATATGTATATTGGTGGTACCACGATGTAAAAAGCAATGAGAGAATTGTATCATAACAACTCACATGATATATCGTCTTCTAATATTAATGTTGGGCGAACCGTAAAACAATCTCTAATCTAATGATGAATGATATGGATAATCGTTCTAATACACAAATAATTATTCATAAGTAATTAAGAATGCAAGTTTTCTTTTTAGAAAAGAAGTAAATGATTCAAGTCTTCACGGCGTGAACAAGTTCTTTTAGAAAAAAAACTGATGATTCACAGCAACAATTACAAACCTGATATCTCTGTGCATCAGATCAATTTGCACAATTGCACTTGAGCACTTCACGTCTTCACGGTGCCGGCGTGGAAAGGAAAACGCAGACGACGGAGACTGCCGCCGTCCCACCGTGCTGCCTGTGCGTGCAGCAGGGCAGGCCATCGGTAGTAGGCCGGCAGGGGAATAGCGGGGCAGGGGCGGCAGCCGGCATCGCGAGACAGACGGGATTCGAGACAACGCCGCACTGTCGCTGCGGCGTTGCTCGCAGGAAGCAAGATCAATCGATGATCGACAATAGGGAATTAGGGATCGCCTGTGGCCTGTGGGTCTGTTGGACATCGGTGAGTCTGCGTCTTGATGGATGGAGTCTCGAATCGAGCGGAGACATGCATGCGCGACTGTGGCGGTTTCCGAAGAGTCGGCCAATCATCGAGCGTCCTAGCGCACGGAGCCACAGCCGATCGGAGCGCGCAGACCGTGGAGTATATCCTATTTACTGTGACTGTCACCTGGGTCCAGGGTATGCCGAGGACCACTGTAGGTCCGCCGTTGAATAGGAGATCTCTCATCTTCTTGCACGTTGTCTTTGATAACAAGAAGCAGCTCATAGAGTAAGTAGGGACTGCCTGGGCCACAGATTTCAAAAGAACTTCCCGGCCAGCAGAGCTCACTTCCCTTCCACTCCAGGTGCCAATTAGCTTCTTTATCCTAGATGGCATGAACTCAAAAGCTTCAGAGGTGGACCATCCCACGGCCGTGGGCAGGCCCAAATATTTATCAGCCAGGGCTTCTGTTTCAATATTCGGTGCTTGTTGGACTTCACTTTTCATCTTATCGGAACAGTTTTTACTGAAGAAGATCGCTGACTTATCACGGTTAATCATCTGTCCCGATCCCCTACCATATATATCAGGCACCTCTTGCAGACGTGGGGCCCCTCTTTGCGATGCTTCTGAAAGTACAATGCAGTCATCCGCAAAAAGTAAGTGCGAGATCCAGGGGGCATGGACACCCACGCGCACACCTCTTGATAGAAACACCAGCCCCCTCGACTTCAGCAGGCAGGATAATCCTTCAGCACATAAGAGGAACAAATAGGGGGATATAAGGTCGCCCTTATGAATCCCCCTAGTTGGCCTGAAAACTTCGGTTAAGACTCCATTGACCCTTATTGATGGAGAGACCGAAGTCACACATCTCATGATTAAGGTCACAAAGGTATCATGAAAGCCTAGCTTTAACATAATCCCTCTTAAATAATCCCACTCAACATGGTCATAGGCTTTAGCCATGTCAAGTTTAATAGCACAGGCCCCCAACTTTCCTTTCTTCCTATTCAGATAATGTGTGCACCTGACGTACTTCCTCAGCATCAAACGGCTTCGTCAATTCAGAGTTCATTTGATCTGTAACTCTTAACGGGACATGGTCGAGGACCGGTTCAGGATCTAGGACCTCCTGTGCCGTGAACAGCTCGGCATAAAACTGCCTCATTACAGCTTCAATATCGGCTTACTCGGTCACCTGAACCCCATCTGCTCTTCATAAAGAATTAATGTGATTCACTTAGCTCGTTCCCGTGACTTGGCTTGGAAGAAAGCCGTATTGCGGCCGCCTTCCCTCAACCATTCAACACGAGACCGCTGTTTCTCCATCACTTCCTCTCTTGACAGCATTTAAGAGATTTGCTTCATCAGTCGCCGTTCTTCACTGGAAGGTCCAGTCCCTAGGGACTGTCCCCTGATCTGTTCCAGTTCATTCCGAAGTTGAGCCAGCTTCTTGCGAACCGACCCAAAGGTTGTATGATCCCACTCAGATAGAGAACGTCCAAGTGCGTCGAGGTGGCTTGAAATTTGTCCAAGTGACGCATGATCACCCGACCCTTGCCAAGCTGCTTCTACTGCCCGGCTGCCCGCCCATAGGACGGATCACGGCACCACATGTTCTCATATCGAAAACGGCGTCGTCCCCGCCTATGCTTTGTTCGGCCTTTTGAACACTCAAGGACAAGACAGCAGTGATCCGATTCGGTGGTCTAAACATACCACACTTTAACATCATTAAACATCTCGAGGAAAGCCGAAGACACTAAACATCGGTCCAAACGTATTTTCACATTGTCATTCCCTTGCTGCCTATTATCCCAAGTGTAGGGAAGCCCAATGAAACCAAGGTCCATGAAACCACAGACTTGTACTGCCTCTCTGAAACCCTCCATATGTCGTTCCGATCGGCCCTGGCCTCCAAATTGCTCCTTTGCACCTAGTACCTCATTGAAATCTCCCGCACAAAGCCATGGGAGCTCACTTTGGGTATTGAGGTATTTTAAGCACTCCCAACTCCTATATTTCAGCTCCCGTTTAGATTAACTGCAGATTGGAGCTGCCGTCTTTTAATATTGCTACTTTTTAAAATATTATTAGGAAGGTTTTTTAAAATATTATTTATAAAGGATATATAAAAAGGTTATTGGAGTTGCTTTTACGTATTAATCAAGCTCTATTTTTTATTTGGATAATTCAACGAGGTGGACTTGTTATGTAGGCCAAACAGTCTGTGCAAAATGCTGTAACAATAACAACGATAACTCATGTTCAAAATTGCCCAAAAAAAACTCTGAGCTCAAAATGACAAAGAACAAAACTTATCAGGTTGGAGCAGATTAGCTTGTGAGATCCAACGAAACATGACAACAAATCTGGTCGTCAGCCTGTGATCCAATGTATGAAAATTCGTATGTCTGATACCCGTGGATCAGTCGATTTTTGTGCGTTTTAGGCGGTTGTTTTGGCGGTGCTGAACACCCGGTTGTTTCCCCCCAACAATTTGCCAGCTAGCTCACGCTGATGGACTAATTTTATTGGACTTCCATTAATTAAATGGATATATTACGCCAGAAAGCAGTTACACACCCCCCAAAACGGAAGAGATGATTTAAAGCATCTAGCTACCTTCAAGCCTTTTTTCTTGCAAGGCGCTTGGCAATCTGAATCCTGCGTACACAGTGAACCAGGAAGTTCGATGGCAACTGCCCAATCTTGGGCGGTGGATGCGGAGGGGGAGGGCGGATGAAACCTACAATCAATAATATAATATAGAAACAAGACTGGATGGTTAACATTTTTTTCCTAAAAGTGTTGGTATGTATGTAAAGTAATAATAACCACACCTGGCTGACGTTAAGGTTGAAGGCATGATAGTAAGAATCAAGAACAAAGCAATCGTCACGGGCGTGATCCTCATTCTGTCGCTCTTAACGAGGGTCATGGCCAAGAGAAACACAGAGTATATTTTACTACTCTTTTCTTTTATATATACCTACGAGGATGTATTAATATTGGAGGATAGCTTTCTGCATGTACGCATTTATATTATATACAAGTGTTTATATAGAACTACATCCAACCTCCCGTCCAATTAATATATTATCTTTGAATGTCCAAGTTCCCCCTATGACACCACGTAAACAAGCACGTATATCTCTATATCTATATCTATATTTAATATTAAAAAAACAACAAATATTTCTCTTGGCTTTGGTCCAGCCCAATCACCAAGTACTTTTTCCATCTCGTATATCTATATCTATATCTATATCTATATCTAAGAACAAAATTTCTTCCTCTACGTTTCTGTCGGGACCAATTAATCAGTGCCTTTCAATCCACATATCTATATCTATATCTATATCTATATCTATATCTATCTCTGTGTCTATATCTGCATTTATATCTATATCTATCTCTAATATTAAAGATCATATCTGTTTCTGTATCTATATTTGTGTCTATATTTGTACCTTATATATATATTAACGGACAAAATTTTCATTCTCCATATTTTCGTCTAGCGAAATCACCCGGCCGGTGTCTTTCAGCCATCCACCTGCTTAGTTCATTCCGTCACGGTACGGAGGGAAACAGTTCAGATTCACATGGAACTGAATACGGATATCACTTCTCACTATCTTTTGATTCGAATTCAAATACTGATATGGATATTTTTTTAATACAAATAAAAAAGGATGTCTCATATTCTGATGCCTATTCGGATATTTACTCAATTCAACTCAAAGTGCATATAGTTAAATTCAACATATATTAACAGAATTTTACTACTAAGTTCATCTGTAACTAAAGTGAAAAAATAAAATCAAAGCACACTTCTAATAATCTTCAGTATCAAAGTGAACTAAATTATATAAAATTGCAGGTTAAAAAATTCAAAAAAAGTAGGTAACCAGTAGCCATTTTGCTTTATTAATGTTTTTGAAATTACAAAATTTGTACATAAGTTGAGATTAAACTACGTGAGTGTACAGCATAGACAAGGATAGCTCATAAAAAATAATATAGTTATTGATAAATATTTTATAATTGAATATATCAATTAATAAATCATCGATAAAGCTTCAAGTGAGATCTCGTACATAGTAGCGGTGCTCCATATGGAGAATATTTAGCCTTAAGTGTTAAGATCTTTTACAATGGTTGAAAAAGTACCTTGGTACCTCATCGTTTTCTATTTTCTAAGTAATTAATTGAGAAATATATTATAAAAGGTATAAAAGGCACCCTTGATTTGTTCTCACCGCACCGCACCGCTGGATGGGAAGAGCAGCATTTCTGCACCCTCAACTATGTCTGTACGTAGAGTTACCCCGTGTAATCTGGGGCGTAGACCTGTTGACCTGATCAATAGCTGTACTACGCCTCATCCACAGCATGCAGTGGGCCAAACATGAACGCATCATCTTGTTGAGTTTGTTCGGACTTCGGAATTTCCACACGCAGCCACACCATGCCTGCCATGGTACCAACCGGGCGCACCGCATGCATCTATAAATACCCAGCAAGACATGAACTTCCTCCTCCATGCTCACAAGTCACAGCGCGCCTGGACCTGGGCAAGACGTGGACCGCGCAGGTGCCGGCGGGCACATCGACGCCCAGATGTGGGCGCGCACGGTGCACCTTCGACGGCAGCGGGTGCGGGACGTGCCAGACTGGGGACTGCGGCGGCGCGTTGGTGTGCACCGTGTCCGGGAGAACCTCCGCGACGCTGGCCGAGTACACGCCGAACAACAACGGCCCAGACTACATCGACATCTCCCTCGTCGACGGCTTCGACGTGCCCATGTCCTTCTAGTGCGGCGGCAATGGATGCCAATGCCAAATGCCCCACCACGCTGAAGGTGCCCGACGGCTGCGCCAGCCTGTGAGAAACTAAACCCAGAAATACATGTATACTAAAATGACTGATTTACCCTTATTCGATAATAAATATAAAATGAAAAATAGATCTTGCAACACTTATTTTGATACTGGCCCACCTAATTTGGTACTATTTCCACATATTTGGTACCTCCTGTTACTTTCAATTGGGTACCTCCAATTTTCTATCGTCCGATCTCACCCAATGGATCGCCTCTATTTTTTCTAACTGTTGTAAAATTTCTCTTAAGTGTTATATATTATAATTGTTTACTCTAAAGTAATCCCAAAGGACTAGAATTTTATCTTATATACTCTTATAAAACAAAACTCCAATAGCTATTTCTCTCAACATGCAAGTTATCCATTTAGGCAATGCACTATCACATACAATTAATATCCGCTAAGCAAAACCCCACTGGCCATTCATCTCAACATGCAAGTTATCCAACTAGGTATCACATACAATTAAAATCCACTAGTAGCACATTCAACTGCAATGTCCATGTCAGTATGACACACAAGCATCGTATTGTCCACGTCATCATACCACGCAATTCACTAATCCGCAATTCCCATAGCAACGCGTGGGGTAGTCCACTAGTATTTATTTATGTTACTGGAGTGGAGTCTTATATTCAAGGCCACTCAGCAAGACAAAACATTTACAAACAAAGCTGCAAGTGTCCTAGTCCTAGTGTGTGCTTTGCCTAGTGACACTAATTGTTCATGTGCACAACTGATTGGTGGTTACAGCTCCTATGGATTGCTTGTGTGAAGCACATGCCAATGCCAAAAGTTGAGGCAATGTGGCTCGTTTTCTGATTCATAGCTGTTCGGCAAATCTCCTTTGGCAGCCCGTACAGTACAGTATGACCATGCACATATCATGTTTTCTACCATGAAACATACTTATTCCTAACTGATCGTATGACTATAGGAGTGTGTATGAATGACTTAAAGAAATTATTGCAAGAGTCCAACAAATATATTAAAAAATGCACACTAGA
Source organism: Saccharum hybrid cultivar R570 (assembly GCA_038087645.1). Lineage (NCBI taxonomy): Eukaryota > Viridiplantae > Streptophyta > Magnoliopsida > Poales > Poaceae > Saccharum > Saccharum hybrid cultivar. The sequence continues at coordinate 1,595,666 of JAQSUU010000782.1, read as the reverse complement.
ACAGATACGTCAAAATTGCAGACTAGAATTTTAATGTTCTCTACCGTTGACATTCATGCCTGGCTGCTAGCAAGCCAAACCACAGCTTGCCGATAGTGTACTCTACTTCCGACATCAGGTAGGCCTTTGCTGATTTAGCAATAGTGATAAATCGCCGATTCCACCCGATGTGTTAATCCTGTCCATCAATCCAAGAATCAGAGCATTTGAGAGTAGTCCTAGGAGGAAGCGATATGATAGTTCTAGGAACGTTTATGTACATTTTGACTAAAACTTTATGACATAAACAATTATTACACATAATTGTTTGGTAGAGGAAATTCAACATGCACCTTGAGTGTTGTGGTGCTGGTTGAAAAAAAAACGTTTATGTCATTGTAGTAGTTAACTAAGAGTGGTGTCTAAGACCTTAAATATATTTTAAATAAAATATAAAAGGAAATTGAGAAAATAGTACACAATAAACACTAGTGTTTGAACTCAACACTTGATAAAAATTAGAACAACTAATGGGATAAAAAAATCAAAAGCCAAAATATAGACTCATGATGTAACAAAAGGATACAACAAAAGCTTATTTAACTTAAGCTAATATTTCAACTAAATACATATTAAGAACATATGAGATGCAATGATAAAGGATTAAGATACATATAGATTACTGGTGATCTGTCACAACTGATAGAGGCTGATTAACTGATAGAGATCATAGAGTATCCAAGTTTTTTATTTTGAAATTTATAGAGTATCCAAGTTTTTTATTTTTGAATTTTATAGAGGATCTAAGTTGGTATTGTGTTCGGCATATAGGGATAGTAAAGTTAGTTAGTTCTGATTAGATGTACGTACTAAATTTATCCATAAAACTTTTAATTAATATACATATGTAATACTTATGTGATGTAAGATTCTAGAGTATATATAAGGAGAGGCAAGTACTAATGTAGACAGGTTGATATATATAGGCTAGTGGATTTATGAGGAGACGCAACTACTAGTAGGATTGAATTAGGAGACCAGCTTAGCCCTCAAAGGAAAACAAGAGGCATACGAGCGACAAACTTGAGATATTGTTGACGAAATGATTTTTCCGATAAACCTGTTCGCACTGGCCACTGAGACGTCAAACGCCCACTGTTTGGGTGAACTCCTATACATAGGGTATATATTATTAGAGTAAATTATATTGCATGGCCGGTCCTTAAAGTATTATGCGTTTCTCGTCTAGGTCCTCAAACTACGAAATCGCACGTTTGGCTCCGTAAGAGCATCTCCAACAACTTGGAAAAAATCACTTGGTAAATCTTGAGTTTTAGCAAGTTGCTAATTTATTTGGCAAGTAAAAAAAAGACCTCTCTCCAACAACTCCTTAAAATTCACTTGCCAAAATGAAGAAGCCCGCTAACGAACGAAGAGGTCCGCTAAATGAACGAAGAGCCCCGCTAAGCGAACGAAGAGCCCCGTTAACTTTTCTCGTCACAACGGCGGCCCGCGCTCGTCGCCGGCGCCTCACCGGCGGCCGCGGCACCTCCTCCCCGCGCCGGCGAGGAACAGCAGCACTGGCGGCGGTCCTCCTCGCTCCGGCCAGCCCCGCCCCTCGGCTCCAGCCCTGAGGCCGCCGCCGAGGCCCCGAGATCGGGATAGCAAGTCCTTTCCGCGCGCGAGGCCGGTGAATAGCAAGTTCGGATAAATAGCAAGTTGGTTTGAGGAGTTGTTGGAGAAGGAATTTTGTGTTTTTGCTAAAATTATAAGAATAGCAACATGTTTTAAGAAGTTGTTGGAGATGCTCTAATGTATTTAATTGATCTCATCTAGGTCCAAATTCGACATGAGGAGGGTTAGAAGATGACTTGGCTGTCCACGAGGATATGGCTACGAGCTGACATGGCTCTTTCCCCTTGCCCGTCTTCCTCCTCCGTCTCCGACGCTAGCTCCACCAGTGCTAGCTCCCACTCTGCTTTCCCGGGCTCGCCATCTCCACGAGCGCTAGCTCGCACTCTGACCTCCCGGGCTCTGCTGCCAGGCGTTTGCCACGCCGAGGTCACCCTTAACTCTGGCGTGGTGAAGAGCGCGAGCACCAGCTTGTTGCCTTGCTCGTCCGTGGTGGCAGCCGGTTCTCTCAGGTCCACCAGGTTGCTCTAGCCGAACTCCTTCGCAGCCACCACCGGTCTGGCGCCGGGGGCGTCGCCGTTCATGGCCTTGACGCCGAGGCGCTCGAGCAGGTCCAAGAGGCGGTAGAGCAGGTGCCGCAGACGCCTTGGCATGTGCTTGGACACGGAATGCCGGTGCGCGGCCGGGCTCGTGGCGCCGCCGTGCTGCCAGCACTCGACAGCCGCTTGCCCGTGCGGTAGCGCGTCAAGGCCCATGAGCCGCGCGATCATGCTGGAGGACCGGCACTCGTCCCATTCCCCAGCGGATGGAGACGGCGGCGGCTGTCGAGTGCTGGCGGTCCTCCATAAATCTATTTTCGGAGGCAGGCATTTCCTGACCGCCTCCATAAATAAAAAAGACCGCCTCCGTTAATCGTCTGGTATTTTACGAGGCAGTTGGATTTTGTGACCACCTCGGTTAATAAAATGACACCGCATCGCAAAATCATTTGTGTAGTGGTGAGGTGCATATTTTTTCCTTCTCAAGATATTTCTTGCACTTAGCCTGTCCTTCAAAAGACGCCAAAAACAAAACCTTGTGCTTTGGCTGACGAAAGGATTCCCACATCCATTTGTAGACTCTGAACTTGAATGGTTCCCAAGAGTTTTCTGTTGACTTTGGTCGAAGAGAATAGGTCTGAGTTTGAAGAATGCCGCCAAATATCATTGTTTTCAGATAAGCGCTTAGGGAATTTTGATCAAATGACAGACTTTGTAATAGCACATAAGCCACCTCAGACAAAGACAGATGGAAGAGATTTGTGAGCTGATCTTGTTCAAAGGCTGTGACCACTGAAATTGTCTTGTTCTTTGCAAAGGAGAAAAGTTCAGGTGGGGTTCAGGCTTCCAGTTGTCTTTCCAAAATAAACAAGTTTTTCTATTTTCCCAAAATAAACAAGTGGCGATATGGGCCAAACAATGATAATCAGGGAGGCTTACGACAACCCAGATGTCCAAATCAAATTCCCATATCCCGAGCATGGGTAAGGGTGATGCATCCTTTCAGTCCAAAAGACTCTGTCCATTGGTGAATCAGCTTCATGCAACCCAAGGTGTTGAAGCTCTGTTGGACAAAGAGAAGACAAAACAAGATTTAGCTAAGGAATTCAATGGATATGTGAACGATACCAGGTGTCTAATTGTGCTTAATAACCTATCCATCATTGAAGAGTGGAATCAAATTAAGAAATGCTTCACAAACAACAAGAAAGGAAGCTGAATCATTGGGTCAATCACACGAGTTGAAGTTGCAAGCCTATGTGCAGGGAAAGAAAGCCAAGCCTCAGAGCCAAAGCAATTGTCTGCTGATCAGATACTTTACGCATTCTGCTGTCCACACCTGTTGATAGTTCGCTTTGATCCCTCTCAAGAGATGCTCTAATGCTATCGTGTAAGCTTTACTCCCAACCACCAAAAAGGCGAGGTGTGAATTGTGATTGAGGCAAGCAAGAGACATATACGTTGCTGTCTGCAGGGGTAAAGTCAGAGGATCTGGTTCATCCCCCAGACCACATGCCAAGCTAGTGTGCTTGAGGGAGGCAAAAGGCATATATATATGCCTTGCTGTGGACATGGGTAAAGTCGCAGAATCTAGCTTGCCTGCTTCCAGGGCAGCCATTATGGCTGTTTCTGCTGTTCTGGCAGCTCAGCCATTTACATTTATAGGAGACCTGTCATCAGGCAGCAGGTCGCATGAACATCAACTCCATCTGCCACAAATCCACAGATAAACACAGCTCGCTCGAAGCTCCATGGAGGCGACGGCGTTGAGCGTGGGCAAGTCCGTGCTGAATGAAGCGCTTGACTATGCCAAATCCGCGTTCGCGGAGGAGGTGGCCTTGCAGCTCGGCATCCAGCGCGATCACGCGTTCATCACCGACGAGCTCGAGATGATGCGGTCTTTCATGATGGAGGCGCACGAGGAGAGGGTCGACAGTAAGGTGGTCAAGACCTGGGTCAAGCAGGTCCGTGACACGGCCTACGACGTCGAGGACAATCTCCAGGATTTCTCTGTCCGTCTGGAAAAGCCATCCTGGTGGCGATTCCCTTGCACGCTGCTGGAGCGGCGTCGCGTGGCCCAGCAGATGAAGGAGCTCAGGGCCAAGGTTGAGGACGTCAGCCAGAGGAATGCGCGGTACCATCTCATCAAAGGCTCAGGCTGCAAGGCCGCCGCCGCCACCTCTGCGGAGCAGTCTAGCGCTGTTGCTGCGGCCATCTTTGGTGTTGATGATGCAAGGCATGCCTCGAAGCAAATGAACCAGAGAGTGGACCTCGTCCAATTGATCAGCATGGATGACGAGGACCCTAAAGTGATTGCGGTGTGGGGAACAAGTGGCGATACCGGCATAGATTCCACCATCATGGAAGCTTATGAGAACCCAGATGTCCAAGGCACATTTTCAGGACGAGCATGGGTTAGGGTGATGCATCCTTTCAGCCCAAGAGGCTTTGTCCAGAGCTTGGTGACCGAGTTTCAAGCAGCCGAAGGGGTTCAAGTTCTCTTGGAGATAGAGGATGCAGAGCAAGATTTAGCTAACAAGTTCAATGAATATGTGAATAAGAAAAGGTGTCTCATTGTGCTGAATGACCTTTCTACCATAGAAGAGTGGAACCAGATCAAAAAATTCTTCCAAAACATTATGAAAGGAAGCCGAATCATAGTGTCAACCATGCAAGCTGAAGTTGCAAGCTTATGTGCAGGGCAAGAAAGCCAAGCATCAGAGCTAAAGCGATTGTCTCATGATCAAACTCTTTATGCATTTTACAAAAAGGTAATATTCAGTTGTATTTAGAAATCTTCTCATTCTTCATATTACAATAGCTCTTCATATCCTTCTAATTCAATTATCTAGGCTAGTTAATATGTGAATTGGAGTTGTCATGTCAATAGAAACAGAAGAACTAATATATGCTTTTGCAAAAAAAAATGCAGTTAACACTTAACAGCTAATGTTATGGTTTTTCATTTGTGCTCATGGAAATGCATCGTAAATCTTTGAGCATTTCAAAACACTAGCCACAAATATAGATAGAACCATAAAAGTGTTCAAAATAGGCAATCAACCCAACCCATGCCCCTGCCGCAGGTGCTAATAATGATAAAAGATATTTCTGCAGCTTCCCTCACGTAGCGAACAGCTGCTGCAGCCATGGAAGAAGCTGCAGCGAACGATTTCTTATCTAAATTTCTTATCTTTAACCCCTCTCAATTGTTCATGCTCTAATATTATAGATGCATTATTACCTCTATCCAATTTTGATAGATTCTGGTTACCAATTAGTATACATTTCATCCCTCATTCATAATTTTTTTGAATGATAATAACAACTTTAAACATTCTACAATAGCACTTAGGAAGGGTAAACAGTGTCCAGAAAAATTGAAGGCTAAAGTGTTAATTTCATGGTTCTTATTAGGTTCATTAGATCGTGTACACATTCATCAAAAGTATATGAAACAATAGATCCTAGTACCTTTTCTAGTGAGAGTTAGAGAGGGGAAAAGGGGAGAGGTGAAGCATAGGATCACAGACCGTCAAGGGCCGTAGTGGTAGGAGCAGTGGTGACGGTTGAAGCGCCGGCGACCGTCTCGCTCGCTGGAGCCATCTGCGCTAGGCAGCGACGTTCGGTGGAGATGAGAGTCGACGCAGTGAAGATGGTGGCGCAGTGAAGACGGTGGCGGCTTCCCGTCACTGGCTGCGCCCCTTCTCAGATCGGGATCGGGAATATCGGTGGGGAGTGGCGGCTCAGGTGAACCTCGTAACTAGAGCCAGCCGGCCCCCACCTCTATATATAGCGCAGTGTGACGGGGGCCCACCAACCATGTAGGGTTGGGCGCCCCCGATCAGGGCGCGAGAACAAGGCCCAAAAGGCCGTTGGGCCTAATGGTGGAAGATCAAAATCTAACATTCTCCCCCTTGATCTCTCATCATTTTCTTTGTTCTTTAATTTCATACTCAAAACTTTCGATTCATATTTTTCTTGTTTCTATCCTATTCCATTACAGATTAGTGCATTGAACTGTCTCATCGTCACAGCAATTAGTGCCGTTAGACTAACAGCCACAACACATTTCTCCGTTTTGGAATAAAACTTTCTTCTGGGCCCTTCATATGTTCGGGAATCATAGGCTTTCCCTTAAACCCATGCCGGCTACGTGTTCTCTGAACACGTTGGGTGGTAAGCCCTTTGTGAGCGGATCCACGAGCATTTTCTCTGTACTTATATGCTCAAGATTTATTATATGATCCCGAACTTTATCTTTCACAATATAGTACTTTATGTCAATGTGTTTGGCAGCACCACTTGACCTATTATTGTGAGCATACTGTACCGCTGGGTTGTTATCACAATACAACCTCAGTGGTTCATTGATATTATCAATCACTTTCAATCCGGGTATGAATTTCTTTAGCCAATTCACCTGCCCCGTTGCCTCATAGCATGCTACAAACTCGGCATACATTGTCGAGGATGTAGTTATGGTTTGTTTGGAGCTTTTTCCACGATATAGCCCCTCCTGCGAGAGTAAATATATATCCTGACGTGGATTTTCTTTCTTCTCCCGCATAATCGGAATCTGAATACCCCTCTATCTGCAGGGAATCAGATATTCTATACGTTAGCATGAGGCCTTTCGTACCCTGCAAATAACGCAGGACTTTCTTCACCAATTTCCAATGTTCTATTCCTGGATTCTTTTGATATCTGCCAAGTAACCCGGTAATAAAAGCTAAGTCAGGGCGTGTACACACTTGAGCATATTGTAAACTTCCAACTGCTGAAGCATACGGTACCGCTTTCATTCGATTAATCTCATATTCGTTCTTGGGACATTGATATTCCTTAAATCTATCGCCCTTGACTATAGAAGCAGGTGAAGGACTGCACGCATGCATACTAAATTTCTTCAGAATCTTTTCTATGTATGCCTTTTGCGATAATCCTAGAACCCCTTTCTTCTGTCTCGGTGAATCTCTATTCCCAAAACGAACGAGGCCTCACCGAGATCTTTCATATCAAAGTTTGAGGACAAGAATTTCTTCGTTTCCATTAGTAGATTGACATCACTGCTAGCAAGCAGAATATCATCCACATACAAGATCAGGAATATATACTTTCCATTCTTGAATTTTGCGTAAACGCAATTGTCCTCAACATTTTCCTTAAACCCAAAACCTTTTATTGTTCTATCAAATTTCAAATACCACTGTCTTGAGGCTTGTTTCAATCCGTAGATTGATTTCTTTAGGCGGCATCCCATATTTTCTTTTACTTTTACAACAAAACCTTTCGGTTGTGCCATATAAACATTTTCTTCCAAATCCCCATTAAGGAACGCCGTCCTTACATCCATTTGATGTAATTCTAAATCATAGTGGGCTACAAGTGCCATTATAATTCTGAAGGAATCTTTACATGAGACTGGAGAAAACGTCTCATTGTAATCAATCCCTTCTCTTTGCGTAAAGCCTTTCGCCACAAGTCGCGCTTTAAATCTTTCTACATTCCCTTGGGAGTCATATTTTGTTTTGTAGATCCATTTACAACCTACTGTTTTGGCTCCTTTGGGAATAATTTCCAAGTCCCAAACTTTATTGGTACTCATTGATTTCATTTCATCTTCCATGGCCTTAAGCCACTTTGATGAGTGATCGCTTCTCATGGCTTCTTCAAATGAGGTGGGATCATCCCCCATCTGAAATTTTTCTGTTTCATAAACTTCATAGTCATTAGAAATTACTGACCTTCTTGTTCTTTGAGACCTTTTAGGGGCCTCTGGCACTTGTTCCACATTGGGCTGTAGCTGTTCTTCCTCATGTGCGACATTTGGTTCTATAGGTTCCTCAAGGACAGGTTCCTCAAGGACAGGTTCCTCATGTTCATTCATTGTCGCCACGGGAGAACTTGCAACAGGTGTTGGCACTATAGTGTCTTGCACTGTCGGCGCAACAGCAACAGGTAGCGTAAAGAATGGTTCTTCAACCATTGGAGTGGGTACATGTACCCGCTTCTCCTGTAGGCTTATTTCTCGTGCTACCATGCTCTCCCTGATCATGTTATCCTCCAAGAACACAGCGTGTCTTGTTTCTACAATCTTTGTATGTCTGTCAGGACAATAGAAGCGATATCCTTTCGATCTTTCTGGATAGCCAATAAAATGGCAGCTGACTGTCTTGGAGTCTAACTTTTCTATGTTTAGGTTAAACACTTTTGCCTCAACCGGACAGCCCCACACACGCAAATGGTTAAGTGAGGGTTCCCTTCCTGTCCATAATTTATACGGTGTTTTAGGCACCGATTTGCAAGGTACTCGATTAAGTATGTGAATGGCGGTTTTTAGTGTCTCCATCCATAAACTAATCGGTAATGTGGAGTAACTTATCATGCTTCTTACCATATTCATTAAGTTACGGTTGCGTCTTTCAGCCACTCCATTCTGCTGAGGCTCCCCCGGTGTGGAGTACTGAGCGACTATGCCATTTTCCTGTAGAAACTTTGCAAACGGTCCAGGAATTTGGCCATATGGGGTATGTCGCCCATAGTACTCTCCACCTCGGTTTGATCGTACTATCTTTATTTTCTTATTGCGCTGATTTTCAACTTCAGCTTTAAATATTTTGAATTTATCCAATGCTTCCGATATTTCTTTAATTGGATAAATATAGCCATAACGAGAGTAGTCGTCTGTGAATGTTATAAACGAATCATAACCATCCACACTTTTCACAGGAAATGGACCACATATATCAGTGTGGATTATTTCTAAAGTTTCTGCGCTTCGTTTGGTATTTTTCTTAATTTTCTTGACATACTTTCCTTTGATGCAATCAACGTATTGTTCTAAATCTGAAAATTCTAAATGCGGAAGAATTGACTCTTTAATCAGTCGTTCTATTCTCCCCCTCGAAATATGGCCTAAGCGACAGTGCCATAATTTCGAAGAGGCATCATCAATTCGCTTCCGCTTCTTAGTTACATTCGCAGATTGGGAATCATTTATATTCTCATCGCATACATTATTCGCATTCTCATTAAGAGATAATAAATAAAGCTTGTCTTGTCGGAAGGCAAGACCAACACATTCATTATTAACAAGTATCTTACATTTGCCATTACCAAAATGACAATCAATTCCATCATCATCAAGTTTCGAAACACTTATCAAATTTCTACGCAAAGAGGGAACATAAAGTACTTCTTTAAGTCTAAGTACAAAGCCATTATTCAATTCTAAAGATAAATCTCCAATAGCTTCAACATTGGCTTGCACTCCATTTGCAACTTTAATCGTTCTTTCTCCTCTTTGCAAGGTTCTCGTCCCACTTAACCCCTGTAAAGAATTTGCAACATGAGTAGTTGCTCCTGAATCAACCCACCAAGTGAATTTAGCATAACATAAATACAGGGATTCATCTACAAATGTAATAAATTCATCACCTCTCTTTAGTAGAGATTTCAGGAAGTCTGGACAGTCTCTCTTATAGTGTCCCTTCTTGAAGCAGTGCTTGCATTGATCTTTCTCAGCTCCACCATAGGAGTTGTTCTGCTGATTTTCAGAGTCCTGGGGTTTCTTTCCCTGTGAATTTAAGGAAGAGGCCTTATCCCACTTGGGTTTTCCTTGTGGTTTAAAATTCTTGCCATTAAAGTTCTTTATTTTGTTATCCTTCACAAAGTGAGCGGATTCACCCTGTGAGGACTTAATCCTCTCTTCTTGAGCACACATTGAAATAAGTCTTTCTATGCCCCATCTTTCAGGCTGCATATTATAGTTCACAATGAAGGTGTCATATTCTTTTGGCAAAGAAGCAAAAATTAAATGAATCAGGAAATCATCTTCCTTTAAATTCATTTCCTTCAGCTTAGATGCCGTAGTGTTCATCTTCAAAATGTGCTCTCTTATGCTACCACCTGTGTATTTCTCATTCACAAGCTTCTTTATCAGTGAACTTGCTATGGCCTTGGTAGACCCAGTATACTGACTCTTGATTTTATCAAGATATTCTTTGGCAGTAGCACATTCAGGGATTGAGCCCCTTATCTGTTCTTCTATGGTGGCCTTAGCTACCAACAAGCACTTGCGGTTGGAGAGAGTCCATTGCCTATGTTCAAGATCATATTTCATTCTTATTTCAGCATGATCACGCTTTCTAGTAGCGAAATCAGCGTCAGATTCATTTTCGTCTCTCACCGGGTCCTCTGGTTCAATGGGACACGGTGAGATGATGGTAAAATCGACCTCTCCCAACGCAAGTTCAAGTTCATATTTCTCCCGCCACACACGGTAATTGCTCCCGTTGAGTGTCGGGATGTTCGCGATGTTCACAATACATTTGCCTCCTGAAACCACACCAGAGTTAGTGAGAAACGTTTATACATAAAATCACATGCTTTAACTCAACGTTGGTCAAATTAAAACATATAATTCATTCATGCAAAACATTTTACATCACAGTTGGGCAGAAGTAAAATTTATGCACAATTTCTCATGGATCAAAATTATAATATTGTTATTAACAACGTTGGTCAGAAAATAACAACATTATAATCTCATTAAAATTATCAGAAATTCATTTCTCTTAAAATTAAATTATCCCGTTGGTTCAAATTTAATCAAAGAGAACAATAATTTATCATGCACAGCGGAAACATTAACGATCTTTTCATATTATTAATTTTCACAAGCACTAAAAGATTCACTGTTTTCTGAGCAAAATATCGTTGGATAAAATTTGCACAGAAAATTATGTCACAATCATTCAAATTCATCAAAATATGCATTTAAAATTGCTTCTGGAAATTAATAAGAAAAAATTTCTTCTTCTTTTCATTTTCAGCCCAGCGCGGCCCAAGTTGCACTGAAACCGGCTCGGCTCGGCTTGCCTCGCGTGCACAGGCCGCACCCAGGCCGCAACCTGGGCCTGGGCCGTCAAAGCGCCGCGCGCGCTTGCGCCCGCCTGGGCCGGCGAGTTGGCCCATCGCATCTTGGCCGTCCGTCTTGATCCGACGGTCAAGAGCGAATCTCGAGGCATCAAAACCGCAGGGCGACCGGCTTCCCCAACAACCCTAGGTCATTCTCATTTTCGTTCTCTCCCTCTCCATTCTCAGCGCCGCTCCAAGCAACAGCCGAGTCCGCCCATGGCGGACGGAGGAGATGAAGACGGTGGCGCCGTTGCTGACCCCCTCGCCGACGCGCGAGCTCGCCCTAGGCAGAGCTCGCCGCCGTCGAGCGGACTAGCAGATGGCGCCCTTCGCTCACGCGCGTGCCGTGACAAGGCACCGGCAAGCGGTGGCTCTGTTCTTCACGGCGAGGCGAAGACGACGGCGCCTAGGTAAGCTCACGCCGCATCTTGCCTTGTTCTTTATTCTTTGACCCTTCTAGGGTTTGGATGAGGGTTAGGGTTCATGATTTCTTTCCCGATCCGCAGCGGATCGGATGAGTTCTTGGTTCTTCCTTTAGATTTTCCTTTCACATCTCTTTCCCAAACACTAGATCCACGGGTCCGGGTAAAAGTATCCTTCGGTTGCTTTTCCTTGTTATCTGGTTAGGATTAGGGTTTCATGTTCTATATCTTCCCGATCTAGAAAAACAAATCGGTTCGTCCCGATCTAGGTTTCTACTTAGTAAAACCCGGCTCCGATTCCCTTGTTAATTTTATGGTTCTTATTAGGTTCATTAGATCGGGTACACATTCATCAAAAGTATATGAAACAATAGATCCTAGTACCTTTTCTAGTGAGAGTCAGAGAGGGGAAAAGGGGAGAGGTGAAGCATAGGATCACAGACCGTCAAGGGCCGTAGTGGTAGGAGCAGTGGTGACAGTTGAAGCGCCGGCGGCCGTCTCGCTCGCTGGAGCCATCTGCGCTAGGCAGCGACGTTCGGTGGAGATGAGAGTCGACGCAGTGAAGATGGTGGCGCAGTGAAGACGGTGGCGGCTTCCCGTCACTGGCTGCGTCCCTTCTCAGATCGGGATCGGGAATATCGGTGGGGAGTGGCGGCTCAGGTGAACCTCGTAACTAGAGCCAGCCGGCCCCCACCTCTATATATAGCGCGGTGTGACGGGGGCCCACCAACCATGTAGGGTTGGGCGCCCCCGATCAGGGCGCGAGAACAAGGCCCAAAAGGCCGTTGGGCCTAATGGTGGAAGATCAAAACCTAACATAAAGAACCATCCTAATTAATCATTGCTTTCTTTTATTTGTTTAGGGTTCTCAAGAAGGAAGAGATTCATTGAACACAGTGTCTAACCGAGAAGCCGACACAATCTGTACAGAAGACCCTACTCAAGTCCCTGTTGAGATAATAAAGGGTGATCTATTTATTGCTTTGGAGGAGTCTCAACTCATTGGACGAAAGAAGGAGATAGACGACATTGTCAAATTATTGACTTCAAAAAATAACCAACAGCTTGAGGTGATCTCTGTGTGGGGAATGGGTGGCCTTGGAAAAACTGCTCTAGTTAGCAGTGTTTATAAAAGCCCAAAGCTGAGTGACAAGTTTGAGAAGTTTGTTTTTGTCACAATCATGCATCCTTTCGATCTTGTGGAGCTCCTTAAAAGCTTGGTTGTTCGACTAGATCAAGGATCTTCTACAGAGCAGCAACTGTTGGATAATAGAGCTGGCACCAAAAAATTATCAGCAACGATGAGTGTTGAAGAGTTGATCGAGGAGTTGAAAAGGCTTCTAAACATGAAGAGTTGCTTGATTGTTCTGGATGACGTGTCATCTATCTCGGAATGGGATCAGATAAGTCCATATTTGGTCCCTCATTTGAAGGAGACAAGCCGAATCATTGTGACTACAAGAAAAAATGATATTGCAGAGCATTGCTCAGGAAACCAAGACAATGTCTACAGCTTAAAAGTCCTAGATCCAAATGACGCCCTGCACCTCTTCCGCAAAAAGGTAACATAAACGTCCTTCCTCCATTTTGCTTCATTTATTTTTGAAAAACTTACATGCACACATAAAAAATATTTAGTTTAGAAACATTAAGTTGTCTTCATAATCTCATGACCTGTGGTATTTTATAAGTATATTCGAATAGAAATGGCACTGAAAAAGTTGTGTTGGACACTCATGCAAAAAACATATTTTTTTTCATTAGTCGGCAATACAAATCTAATAAGACGTGCATATTTAATGTTATTTTTTACCTCTTTTATCCTTATATTTAGTTCCACTTAGCTTCCGACACATTTATTCTTGAGTGTTATTTAAAGTTTTAAACTTACAACCTCCACTTATATACCACTGAAAATATGTGTTTTATTCATTGCCATCAATTTAGACTTTTTGATCCCTTATATACCATTGCTCTCATTTTTACATAAAACTTGATAGTCAAGTAAGTTTTGTTCCTTCCTTCCGGAGACACATTATCCAAACATGAGTTATTTCTCCGCAAATCCACCTCTCCCTTCCCAAACCGTAACTCCAGTCGATTAGGCCACCGGCCAGCGCCGAGCACAGCCAACAGCAAGTGTGAGGTGTGGGATGACGGCGAGGACAAAAAGCGGGCCAGCAGAGAGCATGACCAAAGGCAAAGGTATGGGTTCGCGCAGGGCCTAATGGTGAAGGTGAGGCACAGGCGGCGCATAGGACGGCCACCAGGACGTGGCTGCAAGTAGGATGCCATTGAGCAGGTTAGGTGAGGCATAGGCAGTGCATGGGACATCAATGAGGGCATGGAAACAAGCAGGGCAATGGCTAGCAGGTCAGGCAAGGTGCAGGTGGCAGGCGGTGAACGAGAGAGAGGAGGTGATTGGCATGTCTTCGCAGCTGGACGCGGGTCGTGGCATTGCACCGGTGGGTATGCCATGCACCTATGCCATTCTCAATGCAGAAAGACATAAGACCAGGCCCTGATAACTACCAAACAAACTCAAATGAGGCAGCAGGGCATTGAAAGGACCGGTTGATGGATAGGAGGGTGAATGCCTATTAATTTTTCGGTAATGATACAGTGCATACGTCCGGACGCAGACGGACGTGCCTCGAAGCAAACAACGCGCGCGCGACTCGCCCCGTGCCATATCCATTCATTGACCCCGCCCCGACCCGCCCAGCCCCACTCGCTCGCCTCCTCCGCTCCACACCGCTCTGCCTCCTCCGCGCGAAGCCGCTCGCGCTGAGCACGCACACTCCTCCTCTATGCGCCGGCGAAGCTCCTCCTCCGTGCGCCAGCGAGCTCCCCCTCCCAGCCTTCCTCTCTCCCCCTCTTCCTCCCCCTTCCCGCTGTGCTCCCTTGGTGGCGGATCCTCAGATCCAGCGGCGCGGGTGCTCTTCTCCGCCCTGGAGCTTCCTCCTCCAACTCGACGACGGCATGGGGGGCCTCTCCCGTGGCGGATCCATGGTGCACCGAGCCGTCCACGGTGGATCCATGGTGGCGGTGCAGATCCAGTTGGGGGGTGGCGCTTTCCACTCTTGCGCGCCTCGCTCACCTCGACGACGGCTTTGGCGAGCTCCCCTGGTGGTGGATCCATGCAGCAGCGTTGCCCCTCATGGTGGATCCGTGGGGGCGTTGCAGATCTGGCGGCCTTCTCCCTCTCTTCTCCCCTTGTTTCAGTAGTTTTTTTTTCTATTGTTTCATTTGCTCGAAAGGTATGTTTCAGTAGGCAATCTGGGATGTTTTTCTGGTTGTTTCAGTAGTTCAAGTTGGGTGTTTCAGTAGTTGAAGCTAGATGTTTCAATAGCCAATCTAGGGGTGTTTTCTAGGTGTTTCAGTATTCAATCTGGGGTGTTTTCTGGGTGTTTCAGTAGTTCAATATGGGTGTTTCACTAGCTCAATATGGGCGTTTCAACAGGAGGATTTCAAGTGTTTCAGTAATCCAAACTGGAGAATTTCAGTAGTTCAATCTTGGTGTTTCAATAAGATGCTTTCAAGTGTTTCAGTATTTAAAACTGGGGTGTTTCTGGAGTGTCTCAGTAGTTCAAAACTGGGTGTTTCAGTAGCATGTTTTAATTGTTTCAATAGCCATAGGATGTATGTTGCAACAGTTGTATTTGAATGTTTCATAGGTAGATCTAGGTTTTTACATCTCTCTCCCTCACACCTCTGTTGCATCTTCTCTCCCAGAGTTTTTTTTTGCATCAGACGTCCGTGCTGGGGGTTGACGAGGTTGAGGGCGGGGCAGATCCGTTGCGCGGGGTGGTGGAGATGGCTTCCTTTCTTTGTCCATGTGTGGTGGGGATGGGGAGGCGTTGGTTCGCTAGTTCCTTCCGTTTTTATTTTCGTTGAGGCAGGGGTGGGCCGTTGTAGTGGGAGGCGGGGTGGTTTGCTGTGACGTCCGGGCGCTAGCAACGCCCTTAATTTTTTTAAAGTACAACACTTAGCAAAAGTATAAGAAACAAAGAAGGACACTAAGAAGAACTACTTGTGCTAGACTTTCAAGCTAAACAAGCACCCCTACACAATTCTAGCAGAAGAGTAAAGCATCTAGCTACACACTAGAGTAACAAGCACAGCTAAGCAAGAGAGCTCCCAAACAAGTCTAGTGAGCAAAGGTATACAACAAGCAAACACTAGACCTAGGCAACCACTCAAGCTAAGGCACAAGAGCTACACAACTACACTACCTACATGAACAACAAGTGAAAAGAAAGTGTAGAGGGCACAAACCACACAAAAGAGGGGACACAAGATTTTTCTTCAAGGTTCAATAGCTTGTCAGCTACCTACGTCTCCATTGAGGCATGTCCTATGATTATCGCACCTCTTCGAGCTCAACTACCCCTCAAGGTTAGCTCCAACATGAGCGCTCACCTGTGAGCTAGACAATCACGAGGTTCAATGCAAGCCTTGATCACTAGAGTTGCTCTTCACCCCCACTGGTGGGTATGACCACAAGAGCCCCTCACAAATCCTCCTCCAGAGCGCCCATACAACGTCCACGCAGTGGTCGATGGAGTCTGCTACCTCCAATCTGTAGTGGTGGCAACCACTAAGAGTAACAAGAATATCATAGCTTCTATAACCACTAGTGCCACTAGATGCAAACTCTCAGTGCACACTCACTAGATCTTCTCTAGTCTCACTCAAATGTGATCTCAACTAAGCAAATGTCAACTAACAGTAGGAGTTGACAAGGGAGCTAAATTTCTTAGCCACACTGTAAGGATCTAGATGGCTAGAGGTGGGTGAATAGCCAATACAAATTTTCTACAAACTTCACAAACACTAGTGCAAAGGTGATTAGTAGAATAGAAAGGCCTAATAGCCACTACTTGCATTAGCTCTACTTCACCCAAGCAAGCCTCTACATAAGTCTAGTAGCAATAGAATTCTAATCTAATTCACTTCACCACACAAAAGCTACTAACTACACAAGCTAATTAGGGAGCTACAAAAGGAGAGCAACTAAAACTAGTTACTTCTACAACTAAGCTGCACTAATCTAGCTAGCTACCCCTACAAGCAAGTACCACACAAGCAAGTTATGAAGGTAAATAATAAGTATGGAGTTTTATACCGAACTAGGAAAGAGAGAGAGACAACCCATTTATCCCTGAGGTTCGGTTGCATGCCGGCAACTTACGTCCTTGCTATGGTGATGAGTCCCCAAGTGATGATTCATGTGCTAACTAGCCACTCAAGCTAGACCCATGACTTGGGTGCCGCAATAACAAAGCACAAGGTGCACTCCAACTAGCCACGAACATTCCATTAGAGTTATTGTTCGTGATTTCCTGTGGGGAGGAGCGCAAGAGCCCCTTTTAGTTGTTTGATTGGAGGCAGCAACAATCACCAACGACCCCTCAATGATCTCCAATCCACTAAGCCATCTAGGTGAAAGGAACCACCAAGAGTAAGAAGAAAACCAAGGCTCAACTGATGAACTAGTGCCACTAAATGCAAAATAACAAAGCAAATGCAATAGATCTCTCCCTATCTCAATTTGGATCAAGCGCAAGTGAAGAGATGAGTGGGAGGTGTTCTTGGAGGATCACACAAGTGTTGGAATGCTTAGAATGACAAGAGAGCTCCCAAAGAGTCGGTCAACACATATAAATAGCACTCCTCCAAAAACTTGCCATTGTGAAGTTTCCCAAGTATCCTACTATGTAGTGCATGTTCTGACTAATCTAGTGCCTAGAGAGATGCCACAATCAGCTCCATTTCAAACCCTTTTTCAAATGCACTAACTCTCAAATGTTGTCCAACATGACAACAACTCCTTTGGCCCTGAGTTATCATTTTCAAATTAATTTTCACTTGCACCTTACTGCATTACTAGGTCCAATGCATATGCAGTGTCATTTCATACCTAATGGCACTCAGATAACGGATTAAGCATTAGAGTTCCCCTCTTAATAGTATCGCTATCTATCCTAAACCCGACCACGCTCTCTATTGCGTCATGACCGGTGAAAACAAAACCCTATCATATACCTTTGCCTTCGGACTTGTTTCCGCCTCTTCATCTTCTCCTAGTGTGAGCTTGCTCCTTTTGGATTTATCACTCCTCATCCATCTCCAAGCCTTGCTCACCACCTTGGTGTGGAACTAACCAAGTTTAATCAAAACTTAGCAAAAGGTTAGTCCACTATTTGTCTCAATTGCCAATACCGAACATGGGACTTTTCACACACCCACTATTTATAAGCCCACTCAAGAATCTAGTTGTTACCCACTTAATGGGCTAGCTACATACACACCAAAGAGCTCTGGTGGTAGCACTGGAGCTTACCAGTAGAGCGCCCAATGACTATATTAATTGTTACTTTGAATTAGGTGTTACACAACATTTCTCTAGTGATATTTCTCTAGTGGCACCAGATAAATCTTGTGCCCCTTTGGAGGTGAAAACGTGTTGAAAAAAGGCTCTTTGGAAACAACCTCTGCTGAACTCTTGGTGACCCTACCGGAGATTCCCGGCGCATTCTAGAGAGCACCCGAGAGGTGCAAAACCCCCACCAGAATCCTCCAATGATCCCAGTGGAGAATTCTGGTGCCAATCCAATCCTCTCAAGAACATCTATATTTTGGCCCACCAGAACTTTCTAGTGCTCTCACCATAAGGTTTTAGTGAGTTGTTTGAATTCTCCTACACGTGCTAAATCCACTAATCGCCTCCACCCTTTCTCTGGTGCCCTCCTCCGGTGAGCACTGGAAGATAAGGTGATCTCGTTAAAACAACCGTGCATGGCTAGGCAACCTAATCTCCGGTTGTTCAGTGAGAGTAAAAAATCTCCACCAAGCCTTTCTCTCAAACCATTTTTCAAATGTGCTAAATGCAAATGTGTCCCACAAGACAACAACACCTTTAGCACTTGAGTATTACGGTGGTGGCCCTTTACTATGTCGCTGAATTTACAATATGTTTAGTGTGCAGGACCCTAATTAGGTGCATGTGCTTTTGTTTAGTTTCACACACTATCCTAGGCCTATCTAGTGGTAGGGCCGAAGGCCAAAATCACTATTCACATGTGTCGCCAATGCACACAACACATGAGCTGCGAGGGGTGGCATGGGTGGGCAGTGGGCGGCATAGCTAATGACAAGGTCACCACATACTGGGTTGTCGAGTTCTCCATGCCTGGCGGTAGTTAGGGTTTTGAGTAATGGTCTATCTGCCTTATGGCCTTAGAAGGTGAGGGCCCAGGGGCAACGGCTAGCCTGATGGTGGTGGTGGGTTGAGAGGTGGCAAGGTGCTGACGTGCAAGCGGTGGGGGATATCCGGTTGGGCAGAGTCTGTGGTGGGCTTGATGAGTCGCTGGCAAGGTGCCCAATTAGGATTAGGAAATTCCGGGGAAGGTATAAGGGGGTGCGTAGCAAGCGGTGGTCGAGGCGACAGAGGGAGGTGGAAGATCGGTGCGGAGAGAGGAGGAAGACGATGGGTTTGGAGAGAAGAGAGTGAAAGAAAAAATCATGCAATGGTACCTCTCCTTATGCACATTGATTAAGAGGGTCGTCCCTAGGCAAGCATGCATACAAGTGAGTAGTGAGCAAGATTCTTGGAAGTCGAGCAGGCCTCGCATGGCTGGGGTGCCTTGAGCACTATGCATGCAAGTGTGCATGGGCACCTCTTGGACTGGAGAAGGGAGTCAAACTAAGAAGAAGGCAAATGAGGCTAAGGGCACTTTGGTCATTTGACATTTCCACATCAAACTAACATCCCAACTATCTCTAATTACCAAACGTAACACTGAGGATATTAACATATTCAGAGGTTACCATATCCCCTAAAAGTTATGCTAAAGTTGTAGAAAACTTTGGGAGCTTCCCGTGTAACCTGTATGCCTCGAACAAACACAACAAAAATATATCACATGAAAATAAGTAAGCAACATATAGTCATCAAAGCCAACGCCCCAACCTAATGACCAAAACATTGAACCATCCTAACCACACGACCATCAACCAGAATAGATATTCCATTGACCAAGGCTAACATAATCAAGGAGCTAAGACTAATTAAAATAGACCACGTATTTGCAAGGCTTGGGTGCACCCATTAAGGAGGTGCTACCTCCAATCTCATGAATGCATAAAACATTCAGTTTATACTTAAAGCTAAATAAACACAAGAGCGAGAAGAAACACACGACAACTACAATTTAGGACAAAGAAAATGTATTCCACATCACTGAACCATTAAGAACTATTGACAATCAAAAAATGATCAAAGAGTTGAAGATGGATAGTAAAACACTTGCAAACAAGAAACAAACAAAAAAGAATGAATTTGGAGTAATTTGGGCGCAATTGGAAACATCCTGGAAAAAACCGGTCCATGCCGATTTTGCAAACCAGCCTAGTGCATACTAAACCGGCCCAGACCGGTTTGCTTGAGTGTCCATGGTGTTCTATATAAACTGGCCCAAACTGGCCTTGACCGGTTTTGGCCTGAACCCAAATTCGTGTTTTCCTTTAAAAACTCATTTGATTTCGGGAGAAACTTTTAAATTGCATGTGAAACAGGTTACCCACTGAGGTAAGACCACCCCCTCTATTTATATAAGAGGATCACAGCTGATTGAGTGGTTATCTATCCAATCGACAAAAAACACGTCTACTACACCTTTTAGCCTCTCTTTTCCTATCTACTACTAGTCTACTACTCCTCATTCTTCATTATTGTTCCATGGCATGTGGTCCAACAACAGCAAAGCTCTAGAGTGGCCAAGTTGGCTTGGGCAGCCTATCACTGTGGCATGCCCCAACGGGGTGTCTACCAGGCGTGTGGGGTTTCAGGTTTCAAGAGACCTTGTTGACATGTGTTATGTAGGTTCCTCCAATTATGTGTCTTGTGTATCACGGTCATTGCTGGAGCACCAAGTGAAGTGTTTGTCAGCAAACGCACTATTAGGCGACGGGCGACCTAAATGTCAGCCAGGCTAATCTTTGCCCACCTCTACAGAGCGATCTAGCTCCTTGTAGGTGTGCTGACCTAATGAGCGTCACCAAGAACATCATAAGGAAAGTGTCTTTTCCTTTTCTTCGAAATATCAATGAAGCAATGGTTTCCATCTGATCAATATTTGAAGACATCATTAGCATTTGCCGGCACAATGAGCAAGCTACGTGAGCACTTATAGAAACATGAATAAAGAACTAAAGTGAATTTCCAGTTGCACTAAAGCATGAGACAATTGCCCAGAAAAGGAACTTGAATAAAAGATAGGACAATGAAAAACATGAATCTTTAAACTTTTGACAAGCAATGGTGTCATTAAGTTTGAACCGAACCAACATATGAATTATAAGTAATGAAAAATAACATTGAATAAGTTGCAGAATCAACCAACGTGCCAGCTATGCTATCACACAAGTTTGTTAGGCACTTGCCTCGATAAGAACTCAGTTTTAGATACTCACCACGGGAACTCTTGACCCATGGGACAAACCTACACTTAGGAACTATTCCATGATGAGTATGAATCTATATCATCGATGTTGAACTATTATATGGATCAATGATGGGAATTTTTTCATAATTGGTTAAACTACACCAAATTACAAAAATATTTTGATGAATTCTCCGAAACCCTTAATCAAATGGAATGGGAACAAAACCCATGTTTTTTAGAAACATATTGATGAGGCCTAAATATTTTGTTTAGGATATCGTTGATATTTTTGAACTAGTTAACTCTACAAACTCATTGAATAAATCAGCCTATTTATCCTAAAAATAAAAATTGGTCTACCGATGATTAAATTGGCTCCAATATGAAATTCATACATGTAGGGACTAATTTGGAGCTCAAATCTAAGAACTAGTTTTGTGACACTCCAAACCAAAGAGTAGGCAGATTGAGAGATTCAGTGCAAGGATAACTGCAAAAGCTTCATAAGTATGGTGACAGTAGCCAGAATTGTTCCTTGAGCTGAGAATCATATAATCCAGTTCTCATATTATTTAACAAGGGAGTTTGACTAGGCATGTACTTGTTCATGTGGCTTGGGGGTTCATATCAATAAAGCCAGCGCACACAACACACATACACTAGGTAGAGGTGTCTAGACTAGGGCATGCAAGCGGACTTAAGTGTGGGCGAGAGGCAATAAGAATGATGAAGTAATAGGCTGCGTTAATATAACATTTGCAATTGAAGTATTATAGCATAGCAAGTTGTTGACGCTTAATTAGGTTAGCACACTTGATAAGGAGCTAGATCGCTCGATGTCGGACCTAGCCGACGTTTAGGTCGACTGGTGCCTAGGGGATGTCTACACCTAGACCTTGTGCCTCTAGTGATGAGCGCGATATGCAAGACACGTCGTTGGAGGAGCCTCGCTGGGAGCATAATGCGCAAGACACGCCGGCGAGGTCTCTTGAGACCAAAACCCCACATGCCTGGGAGGGACCCCGTAGGGGCGTGAACCGGCTATGGGCTGCTCTAGCCGGCCTAGTCACTCTAGAGCTTCGTCGCCGTCGACCCGCCATCCATGCAGCACCGATGAAGAACGAGGAGAAGAGGTAGATGGGAAAAGAGGGTAAAAGAGAGGTAGCAGATTGATTTTATTTGACGATTGGATAGATGTGAACTCAATCGGCCATGATCCTCTCATACATATAGAGGGAGGTGGTCTTATCCCAATAGAAAACCTTTCCAAACCTTATTTTCTATATTTCCCACGAGTTTGGAATAGCCTAGATCAGAATCCAAAAGCCAGATCCCAAACATACCCATTGGTAGTACCGACATCCAAGTCTTCACCAATTGACTACTGACGTCTAGGTCTTCGCCAACTGTCGGTTGTATCGACGTTAACTGGTACTACTGATATTGAGACATCTTCTTGAAAAGCATAACTCTCCCATCCGTACTCTGAATTGAACGTTCCATACATGTTTTTTGACTATCTAGATGAGAGGAACACAATGATAAAGTATGTTTCTCATTTTGACAACATCATAAAATAGAAAATTTTGGTTATCAACATATGCCCCCTATTTTCAATTGATTGATGCATGAACCTAAAGACATTTATTCAAACAAACCAAATAGTGATGATACCCATCTCATTAGCTGCTTAGTGACAAAGGGCGATGTATACATCGGCCATTTTTGTTCTAAGGGCGATACAAGTATCGGCCAGTGCTTAGAGAGCACTTAGGCTTCTTGCCAAACACTTGGAAAGTACCTTTTCCTATACCTCCTATTTATTGCTCTTATGAGACCTTCACCTTTCAACGTCTCTAGCATATAAGAATTATCAGATATCACTTTGACCACTCTATAAGCACCCTCCCAATTTGGTGATCACTTGCCAAACTTAATGTTCTTCGATCCAATTGGTAGTATGGTTTTCCACACTAATTCTCCCACCTGGAACGATTTGCTTTTGACTTTTTTTGTTGTACACTTTAGCAACTCGAGCCTTGTCTTTCTCCATCCCCTTGAGAGCCCTCAACCTTTTATCAGTTACCTCATTGACATTATTCATCATCATCATATCATGATACAAAATAGCAAATAGATCATTTTGTTTAGCAAACCTATATGCATCCAAATTCACTTCGACGGGTAACACGACCTCCTGACCATATACCAAATCAAAAGGAGTAACTTTTGTGGCACCATGCCTTGATATGTGATGTGCCCGTAGAGCTTCAGACAAAACTCCATGTAACCTTCTTGGGTTATCCTCAATTTTCTTATTTACGAGCTTTATCAAAGTCCTATTACTAGACTCAGCCTGGCAATTAGCTTGAGCATAGTATGCAGATGAATTGAGCAACTTAATCTTATATGATTAAGCAAATTCCCTCACCTCTTTGGACACAAATGATATCCCTTGATCTTTAGTTAATGTTTGAGGGAGGACGAATCTATAAATGATATGCTCAGTGATGAACTCAATTACCTCCTTAGATGTCATATTCTTCAAAGGAACTGCCTCAGTCCACTTTGTGAAATAATCCATAGCAACCAAGACGAAGTGGTGTCCCTTCGAAGATGGGAGATAAATTTGGCCAATGAAGCCTAGTCCCCAACCACAAAAAGGCCATGGTTTGAAGATAGATGAAGCACAACAACAGGCACAAGCTAAAGATTCCCAAACCCTTGGCACTCTTCACAACCTTTGTAGTAACAAAAAACAATCGACCATCATAGTAGGCCAATAGAAACCGACACTACGCAATAATCACTTCATCTTCGGGGCCGATTGATATGTACCACAAATACCTTCATGGACTTCTTCCATAGCCTCTCTTGCTTGATCAGATTCCAAGCACTTAAGCAACAAATCATCGACGGTCCTCTGATCACTACTACAGAAAGCTAAACACCACCGGCTCTGAAACCCTCATTACCGACGGTTTTGGCCCCCGTTGGTGTATGTCGGTGATGATTGGTGACCTTTATCTCCGCCAGTTGCGCGCCGACGGTGATGGTATTTTACCACCGTCGGTCTGGCATACCATACAACGGTGACAGTGTTGTGCCACTGCCGGCCCAGCATACCATCCGGCGGTGATGATGTGTCCATCGACGTCGGTCCAGCGTACGATCCGGTTGTGATGATGTAACCATTGACGCCGATCCGGCGTACCATCCGACAGTTATGATGCGTCCATCGACGCCAGTCCAGTGTACGGTGGTGATGATGTAACCATTGACGCTGGGTCGGCATACCATCCGGCGGTGATGATGTAACCATCGACGTTGGGCCGACGTACTATCCGACGGTGATGATGTAACCATCAACGTCGGCCTAGCGTACAATCCGGCGATGATGATGCAAACATTGATGCTGGCTTGGCGTACCATCCGGCAGCAATGTTCCAGCCATCGATGTCAGGCTAGCGTACCATCTGGCAGTGATGATGTAGCCATTGACACTGGGCCGGCGCACCATCCGGCGGTGATGATACGCTTATCATCGCTGGGTCAGCGCAACAACCGGTAGTGATAATGGACCTATTGACACCGGACTGGCATACCATCCGACTGTGATGACAAAACATCAATGCCGGTCCAGCGTACCATCCGTTGGTGATGTAGGTGCCATCGCGTGCGGCTGGTGTTCCCTCCGGCGGTAATGAGGGGCAGTGTCGCTGCCGCCGCTGTGCTTGTTCCAGCAGTAATGTTGTGTCCATTACCGCTGGTGTTACCACTCTATATCATTATTGTTCACAATACATTATAGCACCAACAATACAGAAATTTCATGCCTTACGCATCACCAGCAACATATATAGACAGAGACAATGTATTGTATCCAAACATACATCACTACTGAGACACAAATATCCATACAAAACGATAGCGACAAACATAGTTTTCAAACACTGGCATCCAACAACAGCAAATATATAGTTTTCAGAACACTAGCACCTTGATTAGAGAAGGTGATGGACTCCCTTGGGGTTCATGACTTCGTCTATAATGAAACCGGAAAGATCTTCTTGGAACCTAGATATCTCCAAATCAGTCAGATCCGGTGTAGATGACACTTTAGTCTAGAACACAAGAAAAAGGTGAAACACAGTTAAGAAAAAGCTTTACTACACACTCTAAGTATGTCATGAGGTCATCCAAATTTATTAAAGGGGCCAAGGGGCCAAACTTGTGAGCCAGAGAGAGCATTGATGAGGCTGCGCATGTAATGCATGACATAGAACCCGCAGAGATCATTGCTCGCTGGCTGCATTAGGATCGAACCGGCCGATACTACTCGAAACCCAGGTCTGCCAAGCTCACGATGTTTCTTGGACCTTGACTTGAACTTCTCGTAGGCCCTATGCGACAAGTTCATGACAGCGACATAAGATGATCAAAGCTATGTAATAAATAATCTTATCGTTACCAATGTAGTACTAGCTTGTCTTACTTGTTCAGTGCCTCAATGAAGGGATGGATGTTCTCTAGTTGGCTCCCTTGAGAGTCGTAAACATTGACAGTGGTCCTCTCTACGCTAATGCCAAGAAGGACATGATGGTCGCTGCTGCATTCACAATGCCACCACCGGTTCCAATTAGGTTAAACCCTCAAATATGTAATGGAGTAGAAAATTAGGCATTTACAACAAACTTACATGCAGTTGTAGGATAGACGTATGCTACAGGATTTATTGAGATGGAAGCTCTTTGCCAATTCATCGATGGTGCTGGTGTACTTTAGTGTCCCATGATTGCATACCATTGGGTTCAAGAAGCCTATTTGAATCTGTTGCGCACTGCAGAAGTCTACGTCCTTCCTACAAATCAATGTGTAATTGTTAGAAACTCAACTCAGAGCTATAAAATGCATGGTGTACTAACTCGACTTACATGGTCCACAAGCTCATGATATGAATGTCTAGGGCCAACTTTTGGTAAAATTGAGACAATGCCTTGAACTGAATCCACAATGAGTCATCTTTTCCCATCTACAACTGTTTATCCAAAATTCTTGCCCCAAACTGAACACTACGTTGACCTTTGTACCAATTACACACCTCCCACCCTCTCGATCCTAATTTCAGGAATTCTCTGAGAGCCACTAGATCACCCCAGCCTGGAATTGCCATATAGGTGGTGCCTCCTCTATATCCCGTCGAAGCTCAGCATCTGGAAGTTCTTCCTTTATCATTGTGTTTTCTTGCATGTTCTGAGATGGTTGAGTTGTAGTCCTAGTAGATGGACCGGTCTTGTGAGTCTTGGGTCATAGCAGTTCCTCTATCGATGTGTTTTCTTGCAAGTTCTGAGATGGTTGAGTTGTAGTCCTAGTAGATGGTCCAGTCTTGCAAGTCTTGGGTCAAAGCGGTGATGAAATACTTGGTTCCCTGTATTGGTGTGAGTCTTTCGAGTCTTTGTCAGCCATATCATCGTCGGATTTGAAATCCGAGCCAAAGGATATGTAGTGCTTGAGCCAAAAAACTTGGCAACCCAAGTTCTCCCCTAGTGTCATCCTATCCTCATCCTCTGGGTGATCTAACACAACTGCACGGTACTTGGTCTTAGTTACTACATCAATGGTAACATTGGAGTAACCTACAGGCAACATATGGTTCTGCAGCACATCCCTTGCTTCACTACAAGGATAGGCAAGACCTTACGCCACCTTGATCTTATAGAACTTCTCCTGCACGTATAGGTTGCAAGGTATTGGCTCCGTGATCTTATCAACGGGGAACATGAGACATGCATCGTTGAGAGGAAGCGATGTGCTTCCACAACTACTCTGTACCTAGTATGGGCTGATGACCCCGACCACAGCATCCTTATCTGGTGCCAAAGGATAGTTCTTCATTCTCTCCTCACTACTAGTGACGAGTAATGGCAAGGTATAGCACCAGCGAGTCATCTAGTGACTCATCCAGCAACAAGTCTGGGGACTCAACGAATCGCCATAATGCTAGCGAGGAGGAGGAGGACGGTTGTGACATCAATGGTGGGAATGTTGATAACTTCCCTGTCATTCTGGTTCCGTTGGGCTTCGAGTAGGAGCCAGAGGGCAGCGACAGTGATGGCGGGAGTGTTGATAACTTCCCCGACACTTCGCCAGGCTTCGCTTCGATGCCATGATACAAGAAGCCCAGGATCCCTCCATTCCTGCCCATCAAGATCGTGTTTGATGATGACGAGGACGATGATGAGTCGAGCGAAGACACTAGGTCAGAGGCATCCTCCTCCTCTGGCAATGGGCAGAGGCAGTGGCGTCGAGCAAGACTAAGTAGATTTTAGGTGTAGTTAGTACTAGTAGCCTAGCCCAATAGTACAATGGTGGGTGCATTGTAGTGTTTTTGAGGTGTCATTTTTGTGTATTTTAGAGTGCCCTCATCAGCATTCCCCATGTACCCATATAACATTAGAAATGAATCTAAGTATTCTACTATTATAGTGCTTCGTTCTTCATTGTCTCACGGTCCTTCTTCTTCATCCTCTCAGAGGAGGGCGCGCTAGAGAAATAAACCAATTTGCAAAGACAACAAAGATGGCACACTAGTTTAGCTGCAATAATGACAACATCCATCCTAGATGAAATTAATAGGTCCATAGACAATCAAATAACATTGGTCTATTTGAACATATCATGATAGAGAGATACATCAAATGCAGCTTTATTCACTTCTTTGCTAATGACTCCAAGAACAAGAACAAGGGAACATAAGGAACAAAT
The DNA here is from genome assembly GCA_038087645.1 of Saccharum hybrid cultivar R570. Lineage (NCBI taxonomy): Eukaryota > Viridiplantae > Streptophyta > Magnoliopsida > Poales > Poaceae > Saccharum > Saccharum hybrid cultivar. The sequence continues at coordinate 1,567,958 of JAQSUU010000782.1, read as the reverse complement.
TAAGGTCTGCTCATGAACCCTGATAGGATGCTACGTCTACCATACTGAAAGACACGGGCAGGGATGGCATGAACTTTTCTACGGTCCATGTCATACGCGATGAATCTTCTTTCCTGCCCAATAAAGAAAATCAAATTCCATTCTAGATGAACTGTAATCGTTGTGTAGTCTGACTCATAATCCACATGACCAAATTGAATATTAGTCTTTCCAAACACCTTCAGCGCGCTAACAGTATGCTTCAATGTCCATTTGTTAGTAGCATAGTCTTCAAAGATCCAGATTGAAAGCTGGGACATATTATGACCACCAACACCACTAACAGTACATACACACAAGTGACCCTAAGCTTGATGGATAGAGGGTAGAGTACCATGAGGCCTTGGAATTTTTCTCCATGTCTTTTCCTCCATATCCACTGCAAGTATCACAAAGTACCCCATAATGTGCAGAAAACTGTTAAGAAACACGCTTGCTGATCTTGAACGTATCACATCATCAATGTCCTAGCCCCATTCAGATTCCATATAGATTCATTCTGCAGTTTCAAATGAGTAGATCTCCACACCTAGGCACTCAGCGTCCTCATGCTCTAAAAATTCAATCACAAGGAAGTGCAAGGAGGCTGTCACATCGAACCCCAATCAAGCCTGACCAACAACACGGATGCTAGGCGGTAGTACCTACAAATTCCTGGTTGTTGGATTACAGACGACATAGCGGGATCTAGCACCAGCAGCCTCAATGCACGAGCATAAGACAAGGCCATTGCAGCAATCTAAGACAACTACATTGTCCCTAGGGAAGGGTAAGAAGTACAAGTCGGGGCGTTCACCGGTGAAGTTGGTAAAGTTTCGCATGCTGTTCTCTCCGTCATAGAAGAAGCCGAATACAGACTGGAGTAGCACCTTACGATTGTTAGGGATGAGGCTGTTCTAGGAGCGACATGCACATTTGCAGCAGAACAAGGAGTGGGTGGGGAGGCGACGGAGGATCTCGAGAATGACATCCTCTATGAGGCTAGCCAGTGTGTTCTTCTTGTTGAGGACCTCCTCCATTTCGTAGAACCTGCTATCGTCAGTGTGCAGTAGGATGAGAGCTTCCTTACTAATGAGATCACTAAGATCTTGTTTGGATCAATCCAAATGTGTTGGGTGGATTGAAGTGGATCTTAAGCTAAATTTTATAGCAATCCACCTCAACACGTGGATTGACATGAATCTGACAACATCCAAACAAGGCTTAAAGATGAAAATAATCCAACAAAGATCCATCATTGAAGTGCGAAAGAATACCTTGCCTTTGAATCTGGCGGCGGCACGACGCGAGGCATGCACACAAATAGTGAGAGAGGAACAATGGGCCAGCCATGTGGGAGGGGGCGGCGGCGGACGGCCGGCCTTACTAGGGCTTCAGTCTAGATGAAGGGTTCGGATTCAAACACACTAATGGACGACACAGATTTTGACCATCAACCATCACCATATGAACATCCTGGTGGTTGTAACTAAGGATGAAAACAATCAGAAATGGTATTACAATATAGAAAATGAAAGCGGTCAGTTCAGGATATTTCTACATTTTAGCAATTAAAGAGTACAAAAAATGGTTAAAAATGGTTGTGAAACAAATTGAAACTGACAAATTTTTATGTTTGGTGAAATACAGTATCATAATATAGAAAATGTATCATAATATAGAAAATAAAAGGGGTTGGTTCAGAATATTTTCATACCATTTTCATCCTTAGTTGTAACACCACCATAATGCACTAACCTTGACTTTGGATCACCAACACGTCCATTCAAACAATGGTTGCTTCACCGCCGGCTCATACGGTAATCCGACGGTGATAACCTGGTCACCGCCGGATCTTACTATACTGCACATGTCCATCATGGCACAAGCGGTAAAAAACTGTCCTCTACTGGTTTCGTCGAGTGTCGGACATAGGATGAGCAGCTGGTGGTGAAAACCCTTCTACTGCCGGTTCGGCGGACGACACAGTGGCGAAGGGCAAGATTCTATTCACCACCAGATCATACGCCGAGCCGGCGGTGAAAACATTCATCACCGCCAGTTATTCGGCCAGGAGGGGGGCCTATAGGTCATGATCTGGCAGTGATATGTATCACCACCGGTTATCTCAAAACCATTGGTGAAGATCCCAAGGGTGAATTGACTTTCTGTAGTAGTGGATGTAGCTCATTATTATGCAACACATACTTGAATGCACTCTACTGAACACTTTTATCAACTTTAGCACTTGGATCACGTAGATATCTTAACAAGGGAGTCCTCTAGTCCTCCAAATTGGCCCCAACATCACTAGAGATCAAGTTAGGCCAATTTGGGAGCTTCTCAGGCGAAGTGGCTGGGCTGGCCATGGGAGAGTCGGTTGAACCAGCTCTGCTGCTCCTACACACAAAACAAGTGAATGTTCTTGCATCGACTTTTCTTTCATGTGAAATTTACGCCCACCGATGCCAAAGCCAAATGCTTATTGAGCTAACATGTTAGCCTTATAATTCTCATGCCTTGGAATATGGAAAATTTGGAATTTGGCAAAAGAAGCAATAATGTCAAGGCACATATCAAGATTCGTATCAAATGGTGACCCCTTTTAATTATTGACTCACTAGCCACTTGCTATACCACCAGCAAAGAATCACCAAAGGCCTTAACATGATTCACCTCCAAGGAATGCAATATTTCAAAGCCGAATAAAAGAACTTCACATTCAGCATGAATGTTGGTGCAAATGTAGTTTTAATCGACTTAATGCCTCAAACAACATCATTGTGAGAAATAATGACTATGCCAACACCTTGGCCCTCTTTGCAAGCCGATTAATCGAAATAAAGCCTCCATGGGTAGCAAATAGGTAATTGATCTCATCTCCTAAATCAATCCCATGCTCAACAATCAGATTGACGAGGATTTGACCTCTCAAAATACTCAATGGTTCAAGAGCCAAATGATAGTCAATTATTACATATGCCCATTCACCAATCCTTGTACCAAGGATTGCCTGATGTAACATGTGCTTAGCAACATCGGCCTTGCCTTAGGATCAAGAAGACATCAACCAATCATAGATAATAACACATCCTTTCATTTTGTCTCCTTGAGTCAACACAACACCGATACACCCTCTTCGGCAATAATATATAATGTGAATGGAGCCCCACTCCTAGCTGCACAAAGAACCGGTAGTGTTGATAGAGAATTCTTGAGAAGAGTGATTAACTTAATTTATAATCGACTTCTAAGTTTTGTCCTGCATACGTTGGCAATAGACTAATGCCAAACCCATTACTAATTTGCTCACATGGGTTGGCTGACATAATCCTATGTCCAAGCAAAATTTACACTACATGATGATACAGAGCCGATCATCAATTGGCTCTAAAGAAAGGGGAACAAAGCCTCCTCTAGTGACTGAAAACTAGCAAGGTCTCTCCCTGACAAGCAAATCATATCATCATGCCCCCCAAGCAAAGGGGGACATCAGCCATGGCATAGGCCGATGAGTCTGCATGGATGATCTCAACTTCATTGTTCACCAATTGAATGAGGAACTGGTACAAGTTAGAAAGCACACATTGATTACTATGAATCCATTCACACCCAAGAATCAAACTGTAGCTCCCTTGCACCTTTGCAATGAAGAAGACACTGGCCAATGTTTTGCTCCCGATGGTAAGCTGCATCAAAGCAAATCCCTTGGCCAGAATAGGTTTTCCTCCCCCAACACCTTTGACTGTCCTCTTGGTCTTAATCAGCTCCTCATCAGATCTGCCAAAATTTGGATAAGCATTAGATTCACCATTGCTCCGTTATCTACCAAAATGTTGTTGACCGGTCTGCCATTAATGTGGCCCTTCACATGCAATGGCTTGAAGTGATTCACGCCCAGAAGATTTGATAGTGATCTTGAGGCTCTCCTGATTAATTACCATTGGACTTTTTGTAGCACCACCTCGCGATATAAGACTTTATTTCCCTTCTTAGGTTCTCTCAACTCGCCAATTATCACATTTTTCCAATAGTGGAATCGGCTTGCTCTGGCCGAATTAAGATGGCTAGATTATTTATCTCTAAATTTTCAGCCATATAAAGTGTCTTATTGCAAGCTAAAGGATGCGCGTCTCCGTCATGCGTAGCTTGCATGTCCAATTTTGCCTCTTTTGATTTCCAAAACTGATTAATAAATTTCTGTGATTCGGTTTGGGAGGCATCACATGAAGCCTCAGGCATTGGAACCATACTCGATGATTTTGGAGAATCAGACAACACCGTAATATGAGGCAATAAAGCATGTGCTGTTGATGTTCCGTCATCGGTCTGGAAAGTACAAACCGAATTGGTGTGTATGTAATAGCGGGAAGAATACTGCTAACTCCTCCTGAATTGGTCATATCGGTTTCATGCACCGAAGAGACCAACTCGGGTTGCTTCCTAAAAATAAGCTTGCCATATTGATCAAAATAACAGTATGACAACCTCTTAACAGGAAGTATAGTGCTAGCCCCTCTTGAATTGGTCCTATCGGTTGTAGGTGCCGAAGAGACCAATTTGGATTGATTATCAAAGATAAACCTGCCACATTGATCCGAATAATAGCAAAATGGCCTCTTATATTGAGGTTGACTAAAACCCGGGGCTGATTCACTAATATGTGCAGCATGAGGTAATGTAACAATAGGAGCACCAAACATCCTTTCCTTTGATTCATCAAATTTATACATAATCTTATACATAATATGAAAAAAGGAGAATATTTGGTAGACCCATGTGCCTTTAACTTAGCTATGATTGAAGACTTAATGATGCTCTCCTGACCCATTGGATCGGTGAACTCGCCATTGTGACCGTTATTCCACATCTTGATAGAAGGAATTAATACTAGAGGTAATCGGCCTTTTGGGCCAGATTAAACAATGGTAATGAGAACACAAAAAGGATAGATTGAAACTAATGAATTGGCTAGGTCAGAAAGATTGGCTGTAGGAGATAGCCGAACCAATCGTTCCCTAGCAGAGTTGTCAAAAAGCATGTTGATGCTTAATTAGGTCACCACACTCGATAAGGAGCTAAATCGCTTGATGTAGGATGACTTGGCTGATGTTTAGGTTGGTCGACGCCTAGGGGATGTCCACACCTAGACCTTGTGCCTCCAGCGATGAGCGCGATATGCAAGACACGTCGCTAGAGGAGCCTCGCTGGGAGCGCGATGCGCAAGACACACCGGCAAGGTCACTTGAGACCCAAAACCCCACACGCCTGGGAGGGACTCCGTAGGGGCGTGAAGGGGCTATGGGCTGCTCTAGCCGCCCTGGCCACTCTAGAGCTTCATCGCTGTCGACCCGTCGTCCATGCAGCGCCGATGAAGAACGAGGAGAAGAGGTAGATGGGAAAAGAGGGTAAAGAGAGGTAGTAGATTGATTTATTTTTGACGATTGGATAGATAGAACTCAATTGGCCATGATCCTCTCATATGTATAAAGGGGGTGGTCTTATCACAATAGAAAACCTTTCCAAGCCTTATTTTCCAAGTTTCCCATGAGCTTGGAACAACCTAAATCGGGATCCAAAAGATAGATCTGAAACAGGCCCATCGTTAGTACCGACATCTAGGTCTTTGCCATCTGTCGGTAGTACCTATCTGGGTTGGTAGTATCGACGTCCAGGACTTTGTGAATTGTCGGTAGTACCGATGTTAACCGATGTTTAGGCATCTTCTTGAAAGCATAACTCTCCCATCCGGAATCCGAATTGAACGTTTCATATTTATGATTTTTGACAATCTTGATGAGAGGAACGCAATGGTGAGGTCTGTTTCTCATTTTGACAACTTCACAAAATGGAAAATTTTGGTTGTCAACACAAGTGTTTCCGTGCTGGCATGGGCCTACTTTATAGTTGTAGTAGTAAGTGAGGTGGCAGAGACCTAAGTAGATTTTACTTTGATATATGCACTGAAATAATTAAATTGTTTCATTTGAAAAAGATACTTAAATTGTACCAATATCAGGTATTTGGGAAGACCAAAGATTTGTTTGAGAAGTATCACGACTTGGTTGAAGAAGAAAAACAAATCCTAAAGAAGTGTGGTGGACTTCCCCTTGCAATAGCTACCATAGGTGGTTTCTTGGCAAGCCGACCAAAGACAGTAGAAGAGTGGAGAAAGTTGAATGAGAATATCAGAGCCGAGTTGGAGATGAATCCAGAGCTTGAGATAATAAGAGCTGTACTTGAGAAAAGCTATGATGGTTTACCCTACCATCTCAAGTCTTGTTTCTTATATCTGTCCATATTTCCTGAAGACCAGACCATTAGTCGAAGGCGTTTGGTGCGTCGGTGGACAGCGGAAGGTTACTCATCTGAGGCACATGGGAAGTCTGCCAATCAAATAGCTGATGACTACTTCTTGGAACTCAAGAACAGAAGCATGATTTTACCATCTCAACAGTCAGTTTACAGTAGGAAATCAATTGACTCTTGCAAAGTCCATGATCTCATCCGTGACATTGCCATCTCAAAGTCGGTGGAGGAAAACCTTGTTTTCACACTGGAGGAAGGCTGCAGCATGAATATCCATGGCCCAATACGCCATCTTGCTATAAGCAGCAACTGGAAGGGAGATAAGAGTGAGTTCGAGGGCATAGTGGACATGTCCCGAATACGATCGCTATCTCTGTTTGGGAAGTGGAAGCTATTTTTCATTTCTGAGAAGATGAGGTTTCTACGTGTGCTTGACTTGGAAGGGACTAGAGGTCTAAAATACCATGACCTTGATCAGATTTGGAAGCTTATTCACCTAAAATACCTTTCTCTACCAGGATGCTGGGGTATAAAACTACTGCCAGATTCATTGGGCAACTTGAGGCAACTCCAAACGCTAGATGTCAGAGCTACAAGTGTAGAATATCCGCCAAAAACCATCATCAAACTTCGGAAGCTACAGTACATCCATGCTGAAAGAAAATCAGATTACGTAAGTGGGGAATATGCTAATTTAATGCAGAGGTGTCTTGGGGGGGGGGGGGGGGGGGGGGGGGGGGGGGGCGTCTCTGTGCGACATGTTGCTTACCTCTGCTTTTGGACATTGATGGCCCCAGCCGTAAGGCCCTTACCAGGCGTGAAGCATGCACTTTCGCTTGCTGCGTGAAATTCCCAGCTCTCGTGACGGGAGCAGATGAAGAAAGAGGTGCTATGGTGCCGAGAGGTGTCAGAAAACTTAAAGACTTGCACACACTAAGGGAAGTGAATGTCGGATGGGGCAGTAACGTTCTACGGGACATCGGAATGCTCACTCGATTGCGCAAGTTAGGAGTGAGCGGCATCAACAAGAAGAACGGCCATGCGTTTTGCTCGGCCATTTCCAATCTCAGCAGACTAGAATCGCTGTCGGTGAGTTCATCAGGAAAGCCAGGTTTACGTGCTTGCTTGGATGGGATATCCTCACCTCCGAAAAACCTGCAGAGCCTCAAGGTGTATGGAAATCTAGAAAAGTTGCCGGAATGGATCGAGGAGGTCCCACATCTGGTGAAGTTGAAACTAGTGGCCACTAGACTATTGGAGCACGATGCTACTATGGAATTCCTTGGGAAACTACCGAACCTGGAAATTCTAGTCCTGTTGGATTGATCTCCCAACCACAGCGGCCCAACGACCACTTGGGCCTTGACCTCGCGCCCTGATCAGGGGCATCCAACCCATCTATGGCTGGCGGGCCCCTGTCGCACTGCGCAATAAATAGAGGTGGGGGCCGGCAGCTCTCAGTACGAGGTTCACCATGAGCCGCAAACCCCACCGAAAACCCTAACTCCTGATCACAGAGAGGGGCGCAGCCAGCGACGGGAAGTACCGCCGCCACTGCACTACGCCACCACGGTCTTCACCGACAGTCGCCACCACACCGCCTTCTTCTCCGACCGACGTTGCCCGTGTGCAAATCTTCACCACCGAACCTGATGGTGGGATCCGGCTCCTCTTCATCCACACCCCCCACTGGTCTGCACACCTAGCCTCTCTCTCCTATCTCTCTCTTGTAGATCATGTACTAGATGATGATTACTTGACTGATGTACCCGACTAGATCTATGAACATGTGATCCTAAAGTTATAACATTTGGTATCAAAGCTAGGTCATATTGAGTAGATCTAGTCTTATGGGGTAGAAAGAAAAGCAAATAGAAGCAAAGGATCTGATTTTGAATCGGGTCAAAGGAAACCCTAACCCTACTGGGGTAGAAGAAGAAGATGGCGTGAAGGGGACCAACCCGGGCCCCGCCGTCATCATCGCCGGCGGTTTTAGAAGCCATGCGGGAAGAAAGGATGGAGCCACCGCTCGCCGGCGTTTTGTCGCGGTGCGCGCACGTGCTCAGGGCGCTGCCACCTAGACCGCTCGACGGCGGCGAGCTCAGCCTAGGGCGAGCTCGCATGCCAGCGAGGGATCCGGCAGCGGCGCCATTTCTCCACCAGTCGCCATGGATGGCCATCGCGTCTGAGGAAGAAAGGGGAAATGAGAGAAAGCAAATGAACTAGGGTTCAAGGGAACAACGACCGGCTCCGATTTTGTTCCCGCGAGGATCAAGGAGAGACGTCCGATTGAGATGTGTGGCTCAGCTTTCACGGGCTCACATTCGGACCAGGCGGGTTGAGAGAATCCTGGCCCAGGCCCATGTTGCGGCCTGGGCGCGGGTGCGCACAGTGCGCAAGCCGACCATGGGCTGCCTTGTCGCGAGATGGGCCGCAGAGGGCAGCGCGGAGCTGGGCTGAGCTGCTACTGCTGCTGGGCATAGGGGAGACCGCCGCGAGCGCCTGGTCGCGGGCCAAAATCGTGGTTGGGCCGCTGTTGTGCGCTGGGCCAGAACGCTGGCGCACGCCTTTCGGGCCAAAATGGGCAAATACACGGTGCGGTTTTGGTTTTGTTTTTTGTTTTTATTTTTCTGAAAACTGTTTTGATGCATTCTTGATGAATTTCAATTGAATTTTGATGAAAATCTTTGTACAACTATTGTCCAACGATAATTTTGTTCAGATAATAGTATAGTATTTAAGAGTTTCTGGAAAAATGGAATTGAAAGATTTATTAAAGTTTTCCGCTGCATATTTAAAGTTGTAATTTCATTATTAAATTCGAATCAACGGGAGAATTTAATTTTAAAAAATGGATAAATTTATGGTTCATTATAATATTATTATTATTCTGACCAACGTTGATTAATGGCAATATTATGATGTTAATTATGAATTTTTCTTGCATTAATTCTATTTCTGTCCAACGGTGATGTAGAATTATTGTAAAGAACAGTTGTATGTTTTTTTACCAACATTGGAACTAAGGCATACAATTGTTGTTGTTATGTTCTCACTTTAAATGGATTGTGTTTTCAGGTGGGTACTCCTTGATGGGTTGTATCAAAGATATCCCTAACCTCAAAGGAGATAACTATATTGAATGAAGAAGAAAGCTTGACCTAGCCTTCATTTTAGGTGAGGTGGACTGGGTAGTCACCGCACCATGCCCCACTGAGCCTGAGGCACCGGTGAGGGAGGCTGATGAGACTGATGCTGCATGGCAGACCAGAGAGCGGGACTTTGCTCCTGTAAAGACGTCTTATGACCTTGAAAAGGCAAAGTGGGTCACAGCCAATAAGTAATGTTTAGCTATGATAAAGAACACAATCTGCATTGGTGGGCTCAATTCCAGACTATGACACGGTCACAGAATGTCTTGAGCGGATAAAGAGTTAGTTCACTGGCTCTTCAAAGACTTATGTCACCCAGTTGATAAAGCAGCTGATTATAGAGAAATATACAGGTGGTGGCATAAGAGAGCACATATTAAGAATGAATAATCAGGCATCTAAGCTGAAACCAATGGATCTAGCTCTCAATGAAGAGTTCTTTATCCATCTGGTTTTTGCTTCCTTGCCAAAGGAATATGACATATTTGTTGTCAATTACCACATGCAGCCAGAGAAATGGAATTTAGAGAAGCTCGTGGCTATGTGTGCTCAGGAGGAGGACAGAATAAAGGTTTCAAATGGTGGTTCTATCAACTATTTAAAAGATAACAAGAAAAAGAACTTTAATGTTAACTCCTCAAAGGCTCAGGGAAAGGCTCCCATGCAAAATCAGTCTTAGCAGAAGAAGTTTACAGTGGACAAAGACCAGTGTCTTCACTAAAAAAGATGGGGTATTATAAGAAAGATTACCCTGATTTCTTAAAGATGATCATAGCAAAGAAAGGTGAGAACATTATTACGTTCGTAAATGAATCTCTGTATGTACGATATCCAAAATCTACTTGATGGATTGACTCAGGAGCAACTATTCATGTTGATAATTCTTTATAGGGATTCCGTTCGACGAGAACTATGCAAAGAAGAGAAAGATGCATTAAAGTCGCAAATGGAGTCCAAGCATATGTTGAAGCCGTTGGTGACCTTTCACTAGAACTTGCTGATAGCTTCATGCTTCTACTTAAAGATGTTCTTTATGTTCCTACTTTACAGAGAAACTTGATTTCTGTTTCGTGTTTAGACAATGATGGTTATGATTTCCATTTTAGAAATGGCAAATGTAAGATAATGTTTAATAATGCATGTATTGGTCTTCCATTCCTGCAAGGTGAGCTTTACTTGTTATCACTTTGTGAAAATGTGAATTCCGTATGCGATGTGAATAAAAATGTATCCTCGTCTGAAAATGTAAACAGAAAGCGAAAGAGAACTCACGATGCGTCGTCGAAATTATGGCACTGTCATTTAGGCTATATTTCGAGGGAGAGAATAAAAAGACTAGTTAAGAATGAAATTCTTTCTCCATTAGAGTTCTTAGATTTAGAACAATGCATAGAATGTATTAAAGGAAAGTATATAAAGAAAATTAAGAATGATGTCAAACGAAGCACAGGAATATTAGAGATAATTCACATAGACATTTGTGGTCCATTTCCTGTGAAAAGTGTGGATGGTTATGACTCATTCATAACATTCTCAGACGACTACTCCCGGTTTGGCTATATTTATCCAATTAAAGAAAGAATAGAAGCGTTGAATAAATTTAAGATATGTAAGGCTGAAGTTGAAAATCAGCACAATTCAAAGATTAAGATAGTCTGATCTGATCGTGGAGGGGAGTACTACGGTCGACATATCCCATACGACCAAGTGCCTGGACCTTTTGCAAGGTTCTTACAAGAGAATGGTATAGTAGCCAGTATTCCACGTCGGGCGAACCTCAGCAAAATGGAGTAGCTGCAAGGCGTAATCGTACCCTGATGGACATGGTGCGTAGTATGATAAGTTACCCAACCTTACCGTTGAGTTTGTGGATGGATGCATTAAAAACCGCCATTCACATTCTCAATAGAGTACCAAGTAAGTCGGTGTCCAAAACACTATATGAGTTGTGGACAGGAAGAGTACCCTCACTAAACCACTTGCGTGTGTGGGGGAGCCCTGCTGAGGCTAAAGTATTTAACCCAAACATTAGGAAGCTAGATCCCAAAACAGTAAGTTGCCATTTTATTGGCTACCCTAAAAAGTCAAAATGTTTTCGTTTCTACTGTCCAGACAGATATACAAAGTTTGTAGAGACAAGACACGTTGTTTTCTTAGAGGATGAGATGATGAAGGGGAGTGTGGCAGCTCAGGAAATTGATCTTGAAGAGAAGCGGGTGTATGCGCCCAATCCGATGATTCAGGAACCAATTTTTGAGCTACCTACTGTTGCTGCATCGACAATGCAAGACATTGTGGTGCCAGCACCTGTTGTTATTCCACCCGTGGTAACAATGAATGATGATGAGGAACTTGTCCTTCAGGATCCCATAGAACCGGTTGCCACACATGAGGGGGAGCAGCAACAGCCTCAAGTTGAAGACGTACCAAATGTGGAGGCCCCGAGAAGGTCTCAAAGAGCAAGAAGATCAGCTATTCCCGATGATTATGAAGTTTATGATACTGAAGAGCTTCATATGGAGGATGATCCCACCTCATATAAAGAAGCCATGAGAAGCACCCACTCATCGAAGTGGTTAGTAGCTATGGAAGATGAAATGAAGTCAATGAGTGCCAATAAAGTTTGGGACTTGGAAGTAATTCCTAAAGAAGCCAAAACAATAGGCTATAAATGGGTCTACAAAATAAAATATGACTCCCAAGGGAATATAGAAAGATTTAAAGCGTGACTTGTGGCAAAAGGTTTCACGCAAAGAGAAGGGATTGATTACAATAAGACCTTTTCTCTAGTCTCATATAAAGATTCCTTTAGAATCATAATGGCACTGGTAGCACATTATGATTTAGAGTTACATCAGATAGATGTAAAGACGGCATTTCTCAACGGGGATCTGGAGGAAAACGTTTACATGGCACAGCCAAAAGGTTTTGCCATAGAAGAAAAAGAACGAATGTGATGCCGCCTAAAGAAATCCATTTATGGTTAAAACAAGCTTTAAGACAGTGGTACTTGCAGTTTGATAAAACGATAAGAAAGTTTTGGTTTAAAGAAAATATAGAGGACAATTGCGTTTATGCAAAGTTTAAGAATGTCCTAATCCTGTATGTAGATGATATCTTGCTCGCTAGTAGTGATGTTAGTCTACTACTGAAAATGAAAAAGTTTTTATCCTCGAATTTTGATATGAAAGATCTTGGTGAAGCTTCGTTCGTTCTAGGGATCGAGATTCATCAAGATAGAAGTAAAGGGGTATTGGGATTGTCACAAAAGGCATACATAGAGAAAGTTTTAAAGAAATTTAGTATGCACAAATGTAGTCCTTCACCTGCACCTATAGTCAAGGGCGACAGATATGGAGATTTTCATTGCCCCAAGAATCAGTATGAGCTCAACCAAGTGAAAGCGGTTCCATATGCTTCAGCTATCGGAAGCTTACAGTATGCACAAGTGTGCATGCGCCTTGACCTAGCGTTTGTTACCGGGTTGCTTGGCAGATTTCAGAGTAATCCAGGAATAGAACACTAGAAATTGGTAAAGAAAGTCTTGTAATATTTGCAAGGAACGAAAGTCCTCATGATGACGTATAAAAGGTCAGATTCCCTGAAAATAGTGGGGTACTCAGATTCTGATTATGCGGGAGATGATAGAAAGTCCACATCAGGGTATGTGTTCACTCTTGCAGGAGGAGCTATATCATGAAAAAGCTCAAAACAAACCGTCACTACATCGTCCACAATGTAAGCCGAGTTTGTAGCATGTTATGAGGCAACGGGGCAGGCGAACTGGCTAAAGAAGTTCATACCCAGTTTGAAGGTGGTTGACGACATCTATAGACCACTTAAGTTATACTGCGATAATAGTCCTGCAGTACAGTATGCTCACAACAATAAGTCAAGTGGTGCTTCCAAACACATTGACATAAAGTATTATGTTGTGAAAGATAAAGTCTGGGGTCATATTATAAGTCTCGAGCATATAAGTACCGAAAAGATGCTCGCGGATCCGCTTACGAAAGGCTTACCACCTAACATGTTCAGAGAACATGTAGCCGGCATGGGTTTAAGGGAAAGCTTATGACTCCTAGACAATTAAAAGGGCCCAAAGTTAAAGAATTTGTTTCAGAATAAAGGCGTGCATTGTAGCTGTTAAATCTATCGGCAATTGACTGCGACGATGAAGTATGCTCTATGCACTAATCTGTGATGGAACAAATAAAAGTGAAAGGAATTAAAGTTAAAGTATGAGTTGAGATCAAGGGGGAGAATGTTGGATTGATCTCCCAACCACAGTGGCCCAACGGCCACTTGGGCCTTGACCTCGCGCCCTGATCAGGGGCGTCCAGCCCATCTATGGCCGGCAGGCCCCCGTCGCATTGCGCAATAAATAGAGGTGGGGGTCGGCGGCTCTCAGTATGAGGTTCACCGTGAGCCGCAAACCCCACCGAAAACCCTAACTCCCGATCACAGAGAGGGGCGTAGCTAGCGACGGGAAGTACCGCCGCCACTGCACTGCGCCACCACGGTCTTCACTACCGGTCGCCACTACACCGCCTTCTTCTCTGACCGACGTTGCCCGTGTGCAAATCTTCACCACTGAACCTGATGGCGGGATCCGGCTCCTCTTCATCCACACCCCCCACTAGTCTGCACACCTAGCCTCTCTCTCTCTCCTATCTCTCTCTTGTAGATCATGTACTAGATGATGATTACCTGACTGATGTACCCGACTAGATCTATGAACATGTGATCCTAAAGTTATAACACTGTCTTGGTCATGGTCATCGTTTCAGTGTGAAGAACTTGATTTCAAATCTCTGCAGGGCAGAATAGCATTTGGAAGCATCAGGGTGCTTACACTTTCAGTGACAGAGAACATCATCAAATCGGTCAATTTTGACGAAAGTGCAATGCCCAAAGTGGAGTGGCTGCAGGTCACAGTGGAAGTAAACAATGAAATTGCTTTTTTGGGGCTAGGATTTCTCCCAAGCATCAACGAGGTCCAGGTCAGAGTTCCCTTTCTTTGGGATTGGGACAGGATAGACGTCGCTCCTAATCCTGAAACTCGGCGCAAGATAATTGAGGAAGAAGCACCGGAAGAAATGCGCAAGAAAGGTGTGCTCAAGAAGAAAATCCAGGACCAGCTAGCTCAGAATACAAACGAACCCATTGTGACGATGAACTGAGTAAGTCTTAGACTCGGATAGGTATGTACGTGTTGACATCGAAACGGATCCGAGCCAACACACCGGTGGGCTTTCGACGCCCTAGAGGCCGCACACATGACCTGCAACGTGGCAAGAACGCAACGTAATCGACCAAACCGATCTAGAGACCGATCAGGCCGATGTGGAGCTCGTTCTTGGCCAGAAAAAGCTCCCGAACTACTCCCGGAAGGATCCGTCGGGGAGGAGCACGTGGAGGATCTCCTAGGACCGGCAAGGCCGCCTAGAATGCCGATGAATCTCGTGGAGAGACGTCACCGAATAGCAGGGTAGAAGGTTGAAGAAAGAAAATTAGGGCAAAGAGGTGATATGTTGTGTTTTTTGACGATTGGATAGATGGGAACTCAATCAGCCATGATCCTCTCATATATAGAGACGGGGGTGGTCTTATCCCAGTAGGAAACCTCTCCAAAGCTTATTTTCCAAGTTTCCCACGTCCAAAAACTGATCTAAAAATAAATCGGTTCGAGATCCGAAAATCAAATTCGGAATAAACACCTACCGAAAGTTCCAATCTCGGACCGAAAGTACCGGTCCCCACCGGTAGTATCGGTCAAGGACCGGTAGTACCGGTAGTGCATTTTCCCGCCAAACTGCGCCTTCCTTCGCCAGCCACCGGAAGTTCTGGTCTTGGGCCGGAAGTACGGACCGGAAGTACCGGTAGCCCAGACAGATATTTTCTCGGATGCATAACTCTCTCATCCGGACCCCAAATTGGACGTTCCGTATATGTTTTTTTTACCATCTCGACGAGAGGAACGCAATGGTGAAGTTCGTTACACATTTTGACAACTTCACAAAATGGACATTTTTGGTTGTCAACCGTACGTTTGCCATTTTTTGCGCGACTCTTTGATATATAGATACACAGGAATTTATCAAAGCCCTTTCGGCAATTAAGAAACGCTTTATGATGATATCAGCGTACACCCGTGTCTTTGGCAGATACAGATTCAGATAGCCCGTCAGAGGATGAAGAAGATCAGCAGGCTGCCTGGGAGCTACTGCTAGGTGGGTCCAAGTCCAATATGGTACCTACGTGGGTGCGTAGCAGTGCCCTGCCTCCATTCCCTGTTGTGCACGTTATATATTTCATCATTTGTGTGTTTAGTGTTTCGATTCAATTGTTTGGTGGTGTATGTGATGTGTCTGTGCCTCCGGGTGGTTATGAATACCCCTTCAGCCTGTTTGTGAAGGACCGGAAATGGTGACCAGAGGGGGTGAATGGGAGCCATAAATTTTCTCTCGAAATATTTTCGGCCGCTGTCCCAAAACACCACCAAACACAAACGAGTTCTCGAAACTAAATTACTCAAGCTAACTGGTGACAAGAGCACTTAGATAAATTTCTCGCAACGGTAGAAGTCCAACGCAACTGACGGAAAACGAATCGGAGAACGAACACACAAACCACAGAAGAAAAAACAAGGCACGGGTCTGCTCGTGCACTGCACTTCGCCCACTAAAACCAGCAGCCAGAGAGAGCAAATGAGATGAACTTATAACCGTGAATACTACACTAAGCAGAATGAATTAATTTTAATTCTCCGTAGATGTGCTAATGATTGCTTGAAGTAGTACTTCACTGTTGCAAAGAGAAAATCATTCGATCAAGCAATAACCAATCACAGAAGAACGATCTGCTGCACTTGCTAACTAACCAACACCTGCAAGAGACACCAGCACAGGTACTACTACTGCTAGCGAGCAGGCAAGAACTGGATAGAGGATACTGCTCACCGTCAGAAAAACAAATGCAAAATGGTGGAGCTGCTCACCACGCGCTGAAGCTGCTCGGCCCTGCTGCCTCGGTGCCCTGCAAATGACTGAAACAGCAAGGTGGAAGAACAAGCAGCAGAAAAGGAATCACAAGTGAAAGGGCTGCACTCCACGATGAACTGGACCTGGAAGACTCCGATGTGCTGGCACAGCTATCAGAGAACGACGGGGTCTGCTCCGTTCATTCTCAGCTGCCACCGAGCAAAATCACAGCAAAAGAATGGAGGGAGAAAAGCTAGCAGCCAGCTACGAGCACCCACAACAATCACCGCTCAAGAAAGCATACTTGGTACCTAAGTACTTAGTGCTGGTAGTGGTGTCGTTGGGCTGCTGGACAGGTGCTCCTCTTCAACACAGACACGAACACACGAACAGAGAAAAACGAACTCAGGAACAGAAAAAGAGACGGACAAGAAATCCACGAAATACAACCCAAAACTCCATGATTTGCTCTCAAAATTCACACAAAGGATCACAACGGAGATGTCGAGCTACTCCCAGAAGATCACCGTCCAATTTGAACTGGAACTCCGTAAATCGAAGAAATCCGAGCAAGAACGAGTTTTTCTCCCAAAAAGAAGATCGGCTTGGATCTTGATGCACAAGTGGAATTGATTCAAATCACTTGGTAGGATTGTTCATCACTCGTCAAAGCATCAACCGGACCAAACAAATCTCACAGAAAAACTCAAATCGAGCACAAATCAGGAAGAGGAAGAAACTGGTGAACAGTAACTCGCGAAAACAAAAGTCACGACTCCACGTCCAGAGGACACCGAGAGGTTAAGCCTCTCTTCCAACGGCAAAGTCACACATTACACAACCACGAATTTCAGTTGTGGACCTCTCTCAAGAAGTAGAAAATGAAACCCTAGGTAGAAGGGGGAATGAAGGAGTGGGAGAGAGGTGAGGAGGCAAGGGCCTGCCATCCTCTATTTAACAGGGCTATTTTACATTCTCCTAAATGCCCCTGGATACATAAGAGTTAAACCAATAAGCCCAAGGGCGTAGAGGTCCAACCCGGTCTTCATGTTGATCTGACGGCCACCGCGCCTCCTCACCGGTAGCTTCACCTCGACGCGAACTCTCCGATGCCGCCACGTGCCGTCCGTTCCTCCTCGGAACCTCCGCCCGGGTTTTGAGGCCCAAACCCGTAAACCCGCCTCCGATGGTTTTGAGGCCCAAACCATCAAACCGCTCCGCGAGTAGCGTACTCCATACGCATCCCCCGCCATCCGACGCATGTCACCTCCACGGTCAACACGGTCACTCCCATGTTTTCTCGCGCTTGTCGATGTCCAAAGTGTCAGCCACCGCGGCTAGCCACCCGGCCTCCGGGTCCCTCGGTCCAAGCCTCACGTCCGTCCTTCACCCCTCCAGTTCATCGGCACGGCACGTCCTCCTTGACCTTCACCTCGCCGTCGGCTACCGCCTCCGTGCTCCACACCTGCACAACACAAGCCAAGAGACATGTCGCACATAAGACTTTCGTCAAGGTAGGATTAGTCACCACTCAACCTACTTCGTGGATCATATTGACAATCACTCATCACAAAACGAACACACAAGGGTACTTGTCAACCTTGTGTTTGCAGTTTGTACTTGCTTTCTGCTGTTTATGAAGATATGAAGATGTTGTTACAGTGTTACGTGACAATAATCCACCCAGTGGCATTATTTGTATGGCCCATTAAGATACTTGTTTAGAAGTGGCCAAAGTTTATTTGACATACACATGCGCTTTATCATGGTTTGCATTTTTCTGTTTGGTGAGAACTATGCTGCTAGATTTTGGAGATGATGTTAGCTGCAATTTATAAACTAGAGCTAGTTCATGAGATAACTGATGAATGGAACAGAACAGTGGGCCTCGTACTAGCGAGCCAGTGAGCCCCAAGCTAGTAGTGGTGGACCTAGTGATTTCAGTTGCCAAGGAACGGAGACTTTGGGCCGAAGCCCAAAGCGTCGGTACTAGTACACGCAGAAGAAAACAAAAACAACTAAAATGCTTGTTTTTGCACGTGCGTGCAGAAAGACTTCAACACGAACATACTAAACGACAAAAAAAACATAGGTGAACTCATCTGACATCGCCGCCGTTGGAGACGGAGCAAGTGGTGGCGTTGGGGTTTAGGGATTTAGGGGTTTGTATGCTCTCCACGCTTAGAATAGGTTGCCGGGGAGAGGTTGCCGGACAGGCGGTGGTCGTGGTCGAGACGATGACAGAGGGCGGGAGCGCTGCCCACCGAGCGGGGGGAGAGGGTGGTTGGGCAATGCCGGTGGTGAGGGCGTCCACTAGAGAAGAAGAGCAGAAGCTTGGGATTAGCGTGGAAATGGTGGATGGCAGAGACAGAGGTGGCAGCTCGCCGCCGAAGCCTGGAAGGTGGTGGAGGTGGGGGTGCTCGCGCCAGATCAAGAGGAGAAGCTCAAGTTAGAGGTGGCTGTGGCCAAGGGCGGCAGTGGAGGCAACGTCCATGACGCCGGAGCCGGGCAGGGTGAGCCAGCCGCTAGGGAGTGTGAGGAGGGGGAGGAAGAAGAAGAATAGAAGATAACGTGTGAGGAAGAAGAGAGAGTGTACAGACGGGTGTACTCGGCGTGCGCGTACGCCTGCTAGTAGAGTCTAAAAACAAACATAGGGTGCATGTGCACTGGCGGAGGGTAACGTAGGCGAAACTGGGCGCTTGCGCGCCCCCCCCCCCCCCCCCCCCCCCCCCCCCCCCCCTGCTGCAACGCCGATCACTGCAAAAAGTCTGCATTTGTGCTTGTCCGATGATGTGTCTGATGCGTATAGTACTAAACACAGCAACGTGGACGTAGACTCCGTAGTGGTACTCCATAGCTCTCAGGTCTCAGGTGCCGTGTCAGCCATACTGCTGGGCAAGACTTTGATTCTCAAGAGTACTACTCCTAGCTTAACCGCCCCCCCCCCCCCCCCCCCCCCCCCCCCCCCGATTGACTGCACGCTCCGCACTGTGCATGTGGGTCCACCACTCTTGTGTTCTTGAAAATTGAAATAAACAAACGAGGGTGTGGTTAGTTCCCCTGAAAAGGGTGAAAAAAGTACTGCAGCACGTTTTGGCTTTATTTGTTAAATAGTGTCCAACCGTTGACTAATTAGGTTCAAAACGTTCGTCTCGTAAAGTACAACCAAACTGTACAATTAGTTTTTGATTTCATCTACATTTAGTACTCCATACATATATCGCAAGTTTGATGTGACGGGAAATCTTTTTTTTGGAATAGTACTTTTTTGGTGAAACTAAACACAGCCTGAGTAGCAAATGCTGGAACATGCATTTTTGCAAACTTTATGGCGGAAAATCAAAATAGTATGTACACAACTAACATAGCACCCTTAAAACTTTATGGAGTATTTTGGTAGTGGTATGTATTTCTTTTCACGTGGGTGCAAAATTTACTGTAGCAGCTGCAAGAAAAGCACCTGTTCCTGCAGCTGCTGCTTATTCTTCTCCCTCAAATTACTGTAGCGTCAAGCAGCAGCTGCTTTTTGCTGCAGCCGAACACTCCCAACAATATTAAAGGAGCACTGTTGTACATACTAGTAGTTGCAATGCTCATGATCTGAGAGGCGGGCTCACAAAATGTTCACATATACGGTGATTCACAAATAATCATAGGGCTCAAAAAGGCATAAGGCTGTACTGAAGATGTCCAGGAAATCAAAGTAGCTTATGCCTAATTTTCATACTTAAAAACAGGATAGCACAACTACGATGTATATATCCCATTCCAAAAAGGTGATCCTCTTTTGCTTTTTTTGGATAGAGGAATTTTATTCCGGGCTCTGCAGTAGTTTTGCACTCAACCATTCATTATTACATCCTTTCAGCCACTAGCTGATAAAGAAAAGCTCTCAAAAAATGTCGAAAGTGTGGGAGACTGTATAAGTAAATTAAGCTCTAAGCCTATTAGAAAGCAAACATCCATTCTTAGCGAAAATCTCCGTTGCTACGGTCTCCATCACTCGGCATGCCCTTTTCAAATTTGGTTGGTCGGCCTCCTTTTGAAGTATGGACCAAAACTGCATCCATTGGGTCGCCCTGAAAATAACATGTAAATAAGAGTAAAATATTTTTTGTCAAATATTACGTCATTTCTGGTCAACCATATAGACCAAAATATTGAGCTTGCTCCTACTCGAATTTGAGGTCGCAACTTTGAGTCTACGTGTTGTAACCATGTTTGGAAAAAACAGTCATATATCTTGGTGGTTGTAAACCAAAGGCTATGTGAGCAATCCTTCAAATAAAATGTGCTACATGGCACTCAAAAAATAAATTTTGGATGGTTTCTTTGTTGTTACAAAAATAACATTTGTTGTCACCCTTCCAATTTCATTTTAAAAGATTTTATTTTGTTAAAATCACCCATTTTATTAAGAACCAAACAAAAATTTTGACTTTTAGGGATACCTTGAGCTTCCAAAGCGCTTTATTTCGAGGCATTGCCATTTGGTTTACTATTCTTTTATACAATGATTGAACAGTAAACACCCCCTTATAAGTAAGGGTCCATTTAATAGAGTCTACTTGTTCATCGAGTTGCTAGTAATTAAGGGTCCTCTTTTGCTAATTGAGTCTCATCTAGCTGTAAGGTCCAAATAGGCTAGAGGGGGGGTGAATAGCCTAATTAAAACTTCTACAATAATTACTTAACCACAAGTTAGAACGAAAGGTGGCGAAGCAAATGCACTAGCTCTAACTAATTAAGCAAGCCACCTACACAAGTCTAGTACAAGGCTATTCACTAAACACACCAACAACTATAAGCTAGAAACGAGAAGTAATACGAGAGAAAAGCTTCGAGTGATTATACCGCCGTGAAGAGAAGAGAAATACCAATCAATCAATCATACAAGAGAAATCCTCGGGAAGAGAATGACACAAGAATTTATCCCGAGGTTCACTTGCTTCCCGGCAAGCTACTCCCCGTTGTGGCGATACACCCACTTGTCGGTTCGCGAGCTAATCGACTATCAAGAGTCGAGCCCTCGGCGGGCGCCGCACAACCGCACACAAGATGGGGATCCTCCAAGCCACGAGCTCCACTAGAGTATCCAATTTGCGAACTCCCGCGGGGAAGGATCAAGAACCCCTTACAACACTTGGTGAAGGCTCCAACAATCTCCAATTGTGAGCTCAATCACCTCCGCTGCTCCAAGCCGTCTACCGTGTCGGGAAACACGGAAGAGTAACAAGAAATCCGCAGCAACTCGAAGATCAAGTGCCTCTAGAATGCAACTCTCAAGCAATGCACTTGAATCTCACTCAATCTCACTCAAGATGTGCAACTATGCAAAGAGATGAGTGGAGGGGTTGTTCTCTAGCTCAAAGTATGTCTCTATATCTCAAAATGTGCAAGAGTTGCCCTCAAACCCCGGCCAACGTCTATTTATAACGAAGGGGTACGTAGCTAGCCGTTACAGACGACGCAGCGAAAAACGCACTAACCGGACGCTCCGGTCAGGGTGACCGGACGCGTCCGGTCACTACACGACAAACGTGAACAGTGCGCGTCAGAACTAGCCGTTGCCCTGACCGGACGCGCTCAACCGAGTGACCGGACGCGACAGTGCCAGCGTCCGGTCGCGTTCCAGTAAGCTCCAGCTGCGACCGGACGCGTCCGATCGCACGTGACCGGACGCGCCCCGCGTCCGATCGGTGCTACGCTGCGCTCGGCCTCTCTGGACGCTTGACCGGACGCTCCGGTTCCGTGAAGGACCGGACGCGCCGGTCGCGCGCTTTCCTTTTTCGCCCAGTTGAACTGACCGGACGCGCTGGTCAGGCCTGACCAGCGTCCGGTCACAAACCCTAGTGCCGCGCTGCGGTGAACTGACCGGACGCGTCCGGTCAAACCGTGACCGCGTCCGGTGCAGCGTCCGGTCAACGCAGTGACCTCCTTTCGCCTCCGTTTCTTTTCCGACTTCCGGCGCAATAGAAAATAAGCATTTCACTTCTCCAAAAAGCGCCGAATCCCGCCTCGCAAGCTCGGCGGGAGGGAGAGAGGAACCCAAACCCCTCTCTACTGCTCAAACTCCACCGCCTTCTCAAACGTGCTAACACCACCAAGTGTACACCACCATGTGCATGTGTGTTAGCATTTCACAATCATTTTCCAAGGCGTTATGTTAGCTCTTTACTAGATCCTAATGCATATGCTCAAGACATTGATCTAGTGGCACTTGATTCCCGAGCTAACCGTGATTGCCCCTCTTGATAGTCGGCTATGTATCCTAAATCCGGTCAATCACTTCTCTACTTATCTTAGACCGGCAAAAGGAAAACCCTATAGTTATACCTTTGCCTTGCGCTCTTAGATCCTTCTCTTTCACTTGATCATCATGTGCATCTCCACCATGATCATCATTTTATGTCCATGCACCATCTCTTTGTGATCTTGTGGCCACCACTCCTTGCCACATACACCTTCATCACATGTGTTGCTTATGCCTAACTCAAAACACTTAACACATGGCATTAGCAACTTGGTGTCATTAATTACCAAAACCAAACTTGGGCTTTCAATCTCCCCCTTTTTGGTAATTGATGACAACCATCACAAAGATATGAAATGAAATCAATTTTCAATTTCGATAGTATTAGCTCCCCCTACATATGTGCTTCCATGAGTTTGGTTCAATTATGCACATATGTATGGATTTGAAATTTGAGAGAGTTACTACTTATCAAATTGATGCTAAGGTATATAAAATGGACCTTTGAAGCGTGATACCAATCGGAGTTGCCTTTATATACCATCCTTAGCATCGATGTAGCTAGACACCATTTGTAATACATCACTTGTAAAGATCACAAACACTAAAGTACTCCGTGAGATCAACATTATAAGCCAAGGTGTCTAGATACCGCTTGTAAAGCTACTCTCAACAAATCATCATTCAAGTTCTATTTCTAGCAAACACCAAACAATCATGAATATCGAAATTAAACTTTGCAATGCAACATTTCATCATGTTAATGCACATACAAATGCAACAAATAATCCATGAGCTTGCTCCCCCTACTTATGTGCTCAAGTTTAATTTCTCTCTTTGTGACTTTTCTTTCCCCTGTGACTTTTCTCTCCCTCTTATTATATTTTATTTCCTCTTTGCAATATCTTTGTGACTTTTCTCTCCCCCTTTGTCAACAATCACCAAAAAGGTGCCTAGAATAGGTAATTTTAGTGAGAGATAAGTCAATCAATATGAGGGAGTCCAAATTATGGTTCAACCTAGATCACTTGCCTAGAATATGTAATTCGGTTTGATCCAAGGACAAGCTTTTTCACACCTCATAAAGTATAAGGGTTATCTTGACCATGTTGAATTACACATCATGAGCTCATTTTTTAGATTCAACACTAGGTTTGCAAGCCCACAAACATGTCATATGCTACCACTAGATCAATCAAACATAGAAGCGATAGTGGTACCATATATACATCAAAATTATTTGAATTTCATGAATGAGCCTATTTGTCATGCAAATATGTCTATATGTTCTAAACATGTCCTTAGCAAAGTATGAATGATATGACAAACAACTTTACCTTGCTATGTTGGAGGAGAGGCATGTCATATAAGAATGTGGGGGTGCACTCATTTCAAGTTGGAGAAGTCAAGTATGTTCAATTCATTCTTCAACTTGTAAAATCTCTTTTCATCAAGTGGCTTTGTAAAGATGTCGGCTAGTTGATCTTCGGTGCCAATGCTCTCAATGCTAATATCACCCTTTTGTTGATGGTCTCTTATGAAGTGGTGCCTTATGTCAATGTGCTTTGTTCTTGAATGTTGAACCGGATTTTGTGTCATCTTTATAGCACTCTCATTATCACAAAACAAAGGCACATTCTTGAATTTAATTCCAAAGTCATTCAAGGTGGCTTTCATCCAAAGCAATTGTGCACAACAACTACCGGCACTAATGTATTCGGCCTCGGCGGTAGATAGTGCAACACTATTTTGTTTCTTTGATGACCATGAAACAAGAGACCTTCCAAGCAATTGACAAGTGCCACTTGTGCTCATTCTATCAATCTTGTATCCACCATAGTCGGAGTCCGAATATCCAATCAACTCAAAATTAGACCCCTTGGGATACCATAATCCAACATCATGAGTGCCCTTTAGATATCTCAATATCCTCTTGGTTGCTTTCAACTGACTTTCTCTAGGTGAAGCTTGATATCTTGCACACTTGCACACACTAAACATCACATCTGGCCTAGAAGCGGTGACATAGAGCAAACTTCCAATCATGGACCGGTATTGCTTTTGATCTATCATATTTCCACTATTATCAATACCCAATTGATCATTAGAGCCCATTGGTGTGCTCATTGGCTTAGCATCTTGCAATCCAAACTTCTTGATCATGTCCTTGATGTACTTGCCTTGACTTACAAAAGTGCCATTCTTCATTTGCTTGATTTGAAGTCCAAGGAAGTAACTAAGCTCTCCAATCATAGACATCTCAAACTCATTAGCCATCATATTTCCAAACTCTTCACAAAAGTCTTGGTTAGTTGATCCAAAGATAATGTCATCCACATAGATTTGCAACACAAACAAGTCATTTCCAAGCTTCTTGGTGAAGAGAGTGGTGTCAACCTTTCCCATCTTGAACCCTTTAGAGAGAAGAAAGTCCCTTAATCTCTCATACCATGCTCTAGGTGCTTGCTTCAAACCATACAATGCCTTCTTTAGCTTGTAAACATAGTCAGGCTTCTTGTCATCTTCAAAACCGGGAGGTTGCTCAACATAAACTTCTTCATTGATGTAGCCATTTATAAATGCACTCTTGACATCCATTTGATAGAGCTTGATGTTGTGTGCACAAGCATATGCTAATAAGATTCTAATTACCTCTAATCTTGCAACCGGTGCATATGTCTCTCCAAAGTCAAGACCCTCAACTTGAGTGTATCCTTGTGCTACTAATCTTGCTTTGTTCCTTACAACCATGCCATCTTGATCTTGCTTGTTTCTAAAGACCCACTTAGTACCAATCACATTGTAGTTCTTTGGCCTCTCAACAAGTTTCCAAACTTGATTTCTAGCAAAGTTGTTTAGTTCTTCATGCATGGCATTCACCCAATCGGAATCCTTCAATGCATCTTCTATCTTCTTTGGTTCTTCT
Organism: Saccharum hybrid cultivar R570; assembly: GCA_038087645.1. Taxonomy (NCBI): domain Eukaryota; kingdom Viridiplantae; phylum Streptophyta; class Magnoliopsida; order Poales; family Poaceae; genus Saccharum; species Saccharum hybrid cultivar. The sequence goes on along the minus strand of JAQSUU010000782.1, from coordinate 1,542,317 downwards.
AATGAGACAAATGAGTAATGCTCACAAAAGGATGCTAATCTTGATCTAGTTTGAACACCGCTTTGAATTCCACCAATGATTTGGTCCAACGGATGATCTCTTGCAATGCTAGTAGGTTGGAGTATTGGGAGTTGATTGCTTTTACTTGTTTGACCTTGAACTTGCACTTCATCATGAGAACCACTAGAGCTTGCTTGATTTATATTAATTTGCACACTTTGGTTGATCACATGAATATCATCATCATCAACTTGCATCGGCCTTATATCACCAATGTCCATGTTCTTCATTGCATTTGATAATTGATCTCCTCTCACATCATCAAGGTTTTGAGCTTCATTTTGAGACCCTTGGGTTTCATCAAACTCAACATCATGAACTTCTTCCAAGGTGCCATTTGTGAGATTCCAAACTCTATATGATTTTCTTGTGGTAGAATAACCAAGTAAGAACCCTTCATCAAATTTCTTTTCAAACTTGCTCAACCTAGTGCCTTTCTTGAGAATATAGCATTTGCAACCAAACACTCTAAAGTATGCAATGTTGGGCTTTCTTCCATTCAATAGTTCATATGGTGTCTTTCCAAGCTTCATTGTATTCACTAAGCATTGATCTAGCCATATCAATCAAGGTTCTATTTTTCCTTTCAACTACACCATTGGATTGAGGAGTGTATGTTGGTGAGAATTGATGCCCAATACCATAATCATCACACAAATCTTCAATTCTTGTGTTCTTGAACTCACTACCATTGTCACTTCTAATCTTCTTGATGGTAGTCTCAAACTCATTTTGCACCCTCTTGACAAAAGACTTGAATAGATCATAAACATCACTCTTGTCATAGAGAAAGAGCACCCAAGTGTATCTAGTGTAGTCATCCACAATCACAAAACCATACTTGCTGCCACCAATGCTAGTGTATGTTGTTGGCCCAAACAAGTCCATGTGCAATAGCTCAAATGCTTTTGATGTGCTCATTTCACTTTTACTAGGATGTGAATTTCCAACTTGTTTGCCGGCTTGACAAGCACTACATAGTTTATCCTTTTCAAAAGTGACATCTTTCAATCCTCTAACTAAGTCATGCCTCAAAAGTTTGTTCAATTGTTTCATTCCAACATGACCAAGCCTTCTATGCCACAACCAACCCATACTAGATTTACTAAGCAAGCATGATGTCAATTGTGTCTCACTATCATTGAAGTCAACCAAGTATAAGCTACCATGTCTAAATCCTTTGAATATCAAGTTTGATCCATCAACACTTATGACTTCAACATCATCACTACCAAATATGCACTTGAAGCCAAGATCACAAAGTTGTGCCACCGATAAAAGATTGAAATCTAAGCTCTCAACTAGCAACACATTAGATATGCTCATGTCATTTGAGATAGCAATTTTACCAAGCCCCTTGACCTTGCCTTTCTTGTTGTTGCCAAAAGTGATAGCATCAAAACCACCATTTTGACTTGTATCAATTGAATTGAACATACAAGAGTCTCCGGTCATATGTTGAGTGCACCCACTATCAAGCACCCAATGCCTTCCTCCGGCTTTGTAATTGACCTACAAGACAAGATCAATTCTTTTTAGGTACCCAAACTTATTTGGGTCCTCCAAGGTTAGAGACTAAGCTCTTTGGTACCCAAATGGCTTTCTTCTTTGAGCCCATCCATGGTGTACCAATAAACTTAGCATGAACACTATTTGTACCCTTGGTAAGCATATAGAAAGAATTAAACTTGATTGAGGATACATTTGCATTGGATTTCTTGTTCATGCAATGTTGCTCTATGTGACCAACTTGTTTGCAACTTTTGCAATAGCTACCATTGTTCTTCACAAAACGAGTCTTGTGAGGAGCAAAAGCGGCCTTGCCTTTCTTGGGGTTATAGCCCAATCCCTCTTTGTAGATAGAAGCTCTTTGGCTACCCAAGCACATAAGCAAGCGGTCATCACCACCATAAGCCTTAGCTAATGTGTGATTGAGCTCTTTTACCTCCTTCTTGAGATTTTCATTCTCAACTATAAGTGTGGAGTCACAAGTGAAACCATCACTACTAGATGAGGATGATGTAGATGCGCTACATGAAGGGTTAGTGGGAGCAACAACAATAGGCTTATGACAAGATTCATCAATTATATCACAAGATATGCCTATGTTGCAAGTTTTAGCTTTCTCAACATTAGTTGGCATGTTTTCACATTTTTCAACTAGAGAGGAATGAGCTTTTTCAAGCTTAGTGTGAGACTTTTGAAGTTTCTTATGGTCTTCCTTTAGACTCTCATAAGATGCCCTAAGCTCATCAAGTTCTTGCATAAGGTTTTTCTTTTCCTTAAGCAATCCCTTGCACTCCTTTCTAGATTCTTTAAAATGTTGAGTGCAATCTTCTAGCATAGTGATTAGTTCATCTTTAGTGAATTCCTCTTCATCACTATCACTATCACTAGCATTATCATGATCACTCTCATCATCGGATGATACCTTAGCGGCCTTAGCCATGAAGCATGATGGAGTGTCGAAGAGGGAGACTTTCTTTTGGATGGCAATGCTAGCATGTCCCTTCTTCTTGCTCTTGTAGTTATCATCATCATCACTTGAGGAATCATCACTATCCCATGTAGCAACATGAGAATCATTCTTCCTTTTATGAGAGCTCTCCTTCTTTTCTTGCTTCTTCTTTTGCTTCTTCCTCTCCTTCTTGATAGCATCTTCATCATCACTATCATAAGGACACTTTGCAATAAGATGATCCTTGCTATGGCATCTAAAGCATCTCATGTTATGCTCATTCTTCTTAGATGAGTTCTTCCTCCTCCTTGCACGATAGCCCTTCTTCTTCATGAATTTTCCAAATTGCTTGACAAAGAGAGCCATCTTCTCATCAATGTCATCACTATCACAAGAGCTTGAGTCTTCATCACTTGATGATTCAATCTTGGACTTGCCCTTGGATGTGGTGGCTTTGAATGCCACACTCTTCTTCTTTTCATCATCTTTCTTTTCATTTTCCTTCTTCTTCTTCTTGACCAACTCATCCTTCTCATCATCTTCTCTATATGAATCATCGGTCATCACCTCTTGAAATATTTGTTGAGGAGTTGAATCCTTCAATGTAGTCCTCACTAGCACGGTGATCAATGTATCAAATCTCTTGGGCAAGCTTCTCAAGAACTTCATAGAGAATTGATTGTCCTTGACCTCCTCACCAAGTGCCTTGAGCTCATTGACAATGACTTGCAACCTATGAAACATCTCTGGTACACTTTCATCATCTTGCATCTTGAAGCTTGAAAATTTTTCTTGCAAGATATATGCTTTAGCGGTCTTTGTGCCTTCGGTGCCCTCAAATGTTTCTTCTAGCTTGGCCCAAGCATCATGAGCAATCTTTATGTTCTTTACTTGCTCAAATGTCTTGTCATCTAATGCCTCATGAAGAGCACTAATGGCAATGTCATTGCATTGGAGCTTCTTCTCTTCCACCGGTGTAGGTGCTTCCGGATTAGCAACCTCAAATTTTGTTTCGGTGACCTTCCACACTTCTCTATTGATTGACTTTAGGTGTGCGGTCATCTTAACCTTCCAATATGCATAATTTGTGCCATCAAAGTGAGGTGCCTTCTTGGTGTTGTTGATGTGCAAGCTTAATTGAGCCATTTCTTTTTCACCGTAGGTTGTTAAGCCTCAAATAAACGGTGCCTCGGCTCCGATACCACTTGTAAGGTCCAAATAGGCTAGAGGGGGGGTGAATAGCCTAATTAAAACTTCTACAATAATTACTTAACCACAAGTTAGAACGAAAGGTGGCGAAGCAAATGCACTAGCTCTAACTAATTAAGCAAGCCACCTACACAAGTCTAGTACAAGGCTATTCACTAAACACACCAACAACTATAAGCTAGAAACGAGAAGTAATACGAGAGAAAAGCTTCGAGTGATTATACCGCCGTGAAGAGAAGAGAAATACCAATCAATCAATCATACAAGAGAAATCCTCGGGAAGAGAATGACACAAGAATTTATCCCAAGGTTCACTTGCTTCCCGGCAAGCTACTCCCCGTTGTGGCGATACACCCACTTGTCGGTTCGCGAGCTAATCGACTATCAAGAGTCGAGCCCTCGGCGGGCGCCGCACAACCGCACACAAGATGGGGATCCTCCAAGCCACGAGCTCCACTAGAGTATCCAATTTGCGAACTCCCGCGGGGAAGGATCAAGAACCCCTTACAACACTTGGTGAAGGCTCCAACAATCTCCAATTGTGAGCTCAATCACCTCCGCTGCTCCAAGCCGTCTACCGTGTCGGGAAACACGGAAGAGTAACAAGAAATCCGCAGCAACTCGAAGATCAAGTGCCTCTAGAATGCAACTCTCAAGCAATGCACTTGAATCTCACTCAATCTCACTCAAGATGTGCAACTATGCAAAGAGATGAGTGGAGGGGTTGTTCTCTAGCTCAAAGTATGTCTCTATATCTCAAAATGTGCAAGAGTTGTCCTCAAACCCCGGCCAACGTCTATTTATAACGAAGGGGTACGCAGCTAGCCGTTACAGACGACGCAGCGAAAAACGCACTGACCGGACGCTCCGGTCAGGGTGACCGGACGCGTCCGGTCACTACACGACAAACATGAACAGCGCGCGTCAGAACTAGCCGTTGCCCTGACCGGACGCGCTCAACCGAGTGACCGGACGCGACAGTGCCAGCGTCCGGTCGCGTTCCAGTAAGCTCCAGCTGCGACCGGACGCGTCCGATCGCACGTGACCGGACGCGCCCCGCGTCCGATCGGTGCTACGCTGTGCTCGACCTCTCTGGACGCTTGACCGGACGCTCCGGTTCCGTGAAGGACCGGACGCGCCGGTCGCGCGCTTTCCTTTTTCGCCCAGTTGAACTGACCGGACGCGCTGGTCAGGCCTGACCAGCGTCCGGTCACAAACCCTAGTGCCGCGCTGCGGTGAACTGACCGGACGCGTCCGGTCAAACCGTGACCGCGTCCGGTGCAGCGTCCGGTCAACGCAGTGACCTCCTTTCGCCTCCGTTTCTTTTCCGACTTCCGGCGCAATAGAAAATAAGCATTTCACTTCTCCAAAAAGCGCCGAATCCCGCCTCGCAAGCTCGGCGGGAGGGAGAGAGGAACCCAAACCCCTCTCTACTGCTCAAACTCCACCGCCTTCTCAAACGTGCTAACACCACCAAGTGTACACCACCATGTGCATGTGTGTTAGCATTTCACAATCATTTTCCAAGGCGTTATGTTAGCTCTTTACTAGATCCTAATGCATATGCTCAAGACATTGATCTAGTGGCACTTGATTCCCGAGCTAACCGTGATTGCCCCTCTTGATAGTCGGCTATGTATCCTAAATCCGGTCAATCACTTCTCTACTTATCTTAGACCGGCAAAAGGAAAACCCTATAGTTATACCTTTGCCTTGCGCTCTTAGATCCTTTTCTTTCACTTGATCATCATGTGCATCTCCACCATGATCATCATTTTATGTCCATGCACCATCTCTTTGTGATCTTGTGGCCACCACTCCTTGCCACATACACCTTCATCACATGTGTTGCTTATGCCTAACTCAAAACACTTAACACATGGCATTAGCAACTTGGTGTCATTAATTACCAAAACCAAACTTGGGCTTTCACTAGCTTGAAACTTGTTTTTGTGCTCGAGAAGTCAATTCTACGAACTTGTCATTTTTTTCGCGAGCGTGTCATGTTGACACGTATTTCATTAAGCAGGAGTAGAGTGTCAAAGGTTACAACGTTCCTCGACAATCCTAGGATTACTTAGGAAATGTGGAACCCCGATAAGGGCCGAAGAAGTGTAGCAAGCTAATTTACATGAAAACCAATGTGCGACAGATTAGCAAACGCCGCTAAGCTATGCAGCTGCTTGAAACCGGCTAGCATCCAAAGGTTTGCTTCATCGGCGATAGCTCAAAGCACCTCAGCCGCACTGCAGGTGATGTCATTGAAGGTTCTTGAGTTCCTTTCCTTCCAAAGGTTCTAGCCGACGAGGAAGGCGAAGGAGTCGAAGCCCCGTCTCAGCTCCTTTGGGATCAACTTGCCCGAACGCAGCCACCAAGTCCAGAAGGTGTCCTCCGCCACGAACACCACTTGATCAATACCAATCACCCCCAACGCCGAGTGCCAGACCTGCTGGCTGAAGGCACAAGCAAGCAAGATGTGGTCGATCTCCTCCACCCCGGCTAAGCATAAGACACGGTTTGGCAACTGTTGTAGACCCCGCCGATGCCGACGAGCAGCCGTCCAGCACTTCCTGTGCAAAGCCAACCAAAAGAAGTGCTTGACCTTGGCTGGAGCGGATACCTTCCACAGCTCATTTGCTCCAAGTGGCCTAGAAGCACCGATGAAGAGCGTGCGATAGGCCGAAGCTGAGGAATACGTCAAGCTCGCCGACCACTTCCAACGCACGACGTCCGGGGAGTCTGGCGTGAGCTGCACATTCCGGACGATACTCCAGAGCTTCAAGTAGTCGAGCAGAACCGGAACGGTGTAGGGCTGCGCGATGTCACGAACCCAGGCATGGCCGTTGATTGCCTCTGCGACCGTGCGACCAAGGTGCCGTCGTCCGACGTTGTTCAGTAAGCTGGGGGCGACATCCCGCATGGAGCAGCCATCCGGCATCCAGCGATCGAGCCAAAAACTAGCATACCTTCCGTTGCCGAGCACGACGTCCGTCGCAGCCTGGAACGCCGATAGCACCAACTTGTTCTCCGCCGCGAGCAACGGCAGCCATGGCCGGTTGGATCGGAGCTTGCGGTGCCATTCCCACCTCAGCTGCAGCGCCACTCCAAAGCGCGTAGATCAATCAGCCCCAACCCGCCCAGTTCCTTGGGGCGACAAACGGTCGGCCAAGCCACACGGCACTTCCCACCAGCGACATGATCACTGCCACTCCAGAGGAAAGCGCGGCGCCGCTTATCTATTTGGCCCACAACCCAAGGGAAGAGACAGACGGCAATGGAGATGTGTGTAGGGATGGCCGAGAGGGTTACAGCCGTGAGAGTGGCCCTTCCTGCCAAGTTCAATAATTTCCCCTTCCATGCCGGTATCCTACTTGCCACTGAATCAATCAGAGCTGGCTCATTTGCTCGCTTCAGCTTATGCACAGACAGCAGGATTCCAAGGTAGCGACATGGGAAGTCAGCCACCCGACAACCAAATAGTGATCGGAAAAGCTCCGTCTGTTCCGGGGAGCACCGGATCAGTGTGGCGACACATTTGTCCATGTTGGTGAATAGGCCTGACGCTCCACCGAAAATTCTCAGGACTTCCTTAATGACGGCAACATCCCCTTGCACCGGGGATAAGAAAACCACCAGGTCGTCTGCGTACAGAGAGGCCCGACAGCCTAAAGCTCTGGTGGGCAGGGGACTGAGATATCGTGTTGGTCCGCATACCCAATGAGCCCGTTGAGAACCTCTGCATGGGCGAGATCATCACCTTAGTCGTTCTTATCCTCACTTTGTTCTCATTCCATGCTCATCCGAAATGCACCGTCGCCCGTGAAACATTCAACGCATTCACATCGTTTTCTCTTCATGTACCTCTCACAGGGAAGCTTGCCGCCGAAACTCCACCACAAAAGTTGGGGGCGGCCGCTACCCCCATGACGTGAGTATTCTTGACGTTTTCGATATTTGACGACCGGCAGTTGGGCACAAAGAGAGCCATTTTCTTGACGTTTTGGACATTTGGCGACCGGCAGTTGGGCACAAAGAAAGCCAGCGAAAGGCCTTGAACTTTTGTCATTTGTGCCTGGATGGTTACACCAATCACCTAATCGAGGCACCTTGGCTTCTTTCCCATTTTCAATTTGTGTAGGAGATCTTGGTGATAGAACATGCATGGGATCGTATTTGTTGATATTGTTGTTAGGCTAACCAACCAAATATGTGAACCATTTGACGAAAAACAAACAAAGATGATAAAGGCACGGACAAAGCTACGGGGAGTACGTCAGTGCTGTTTAGAGAAGAATTTGTGTGAATTTTCAAAACATCAGCTCGAGGCAGATCTCCTACTCGTGATTTAAATGAGGGTGGGAAAGGCTGACGCTGAAAGTCTCTTCTCACTAGGTTTTGTCCGTGGAGTAAGGAGCTGTTTAGATGCAAAAAAAAATGGAATTTGGGTACGGTAGCACTTTTGTTTTTATTTGGCAATTAGTGTCAATCATGGACTAATTTGGCTCAAAAGATTCGTCTCATGATTTATAATCAAACTATATAATTAGTTATTTTTTTATCTATATTTAGTGCTCCATGCATGCGTTCAAAGATTCGATGGGACGAAGAGAGAGTAAAAATTTAGAATTTGGAAACTATCTAAACAAGGCCTAAATCATCCAATGCGTCGTCATCAGTGACTGCATGCTAATCCCTGATGCATCAGTCAATTCAGAGTAGCCAAACGTCACATGCAAGCACACCAACAAGTGCTGCTCATCATGGGCAAAAGGAATCCTTCGATTTCTCTTTCCCCACATCACTGGGGAGACGTTCCGATTCACTATTCATGGACCATTCAGCCTCAGAAAAATGATGCCCTGCCCTGTCCCCAGTCGTCAACCATTGACCATTCATTTTTCAGAAGCTGTTGTCAGCCATTGCTCTCCCCTCAGTCCTCACCCCCAATCAGGGCAATAATGACAGCATGTTAGTAATCCTGATTGATGGGTAGTAGCATTAAACAAAGAACACTCCAGATAAATCAACCTGCACATGCGCAATCAATCAGTGCTCGGCAAGTTGCTTGCATGCCTGACAGTTTCGCGCCGACAAAAGCTTCCATTCATCCTTTTTCCCATTTCATTTACGTACACATGGTACAGTCAAAACTTCTTGATTCTGGCAGCATGGGCCGGTGGGCCACATGGCGGGTACAATTAGGAGGCTTGATCACAATCGACAACAATAATTTACTAAGGGGAGGCTATAGCAAACAACATATCTAATTACGGACACAAGGAATGGGGTGTTTGGTTTTCAAGGGGAGGGAGGGAGGGACCTAAACTGGCTTTCTACTATCCTTACATTGATCTGCTGTGTGTATGGTACAAAACATACACTGGTATGGCTATGAGGGCTCCTGTCCTCTATGTACACCATGGGGCGCTCGCTCAGGGTTCCTGGCTGTTCACCCGGTGGTGAAGCTCCAGCATCTCCTGGTGGTTGGGGTCCACCGAGAGGGCCGCGCGGCAGTCCCGGAGGGCGCTCGAGATGTCGCCGATGTGCTCGTGGAAGGCCGCACGCAGGTGGAGCAGGTTCAGGTCCGCCTTGAAGGCGATCGCCTTGGTCAGCTCCGCGATGGCCTCTTTCTCCTTGTGGTTGTCCATCAGCACTGAGCACCAGAATCAAATTAGGAAAGAGTCTGCGTCAGCAAATGGGGCAACAGAACAATGAACAGATGAGCTAATTCATGGACTGAATGAAGTATATTATGGTTGTTACACCTACTGACCAAGTTGAACATAGACAATGGCAGACTACATTGACTTCTCACCAACTAATGTCAGGAACCAGAGTAGTTGGTTCGTTAAAGTAGCACGAACCACAGGAAGTTGAGCAGATGAGCTACGTCTATTAACAATTATTATAAACTACTGCGTCAAGAATTTTATATTCTAAGTTTCAATCTGCTTTGAATCTGGTGGCCTAGGATCACATCACGTCCTAGCTTTGTCATACTAAAATTATAAGAAACTGGATATGCCATGCAGCAGGAAGCGGCGCTTACCAGCAGCACGGTATCTGTAGGGATAGACTCGCAGAGGGTCGAGTTTGGTGACCATCTGCAAGTCCGTTTTTGTCAGCTCCCGGTCGCAGTACTCAGATCTCTTCTCATATGCTGATGCATTGTTCCTGGCCTTCTCTATCAGCTTGGTCATTTCATCGTATGCACCTGCTCTGTTGTTCCGAAGGAAATGAACCCTTGCAAGGCCTTGATGCGCTCTGGTGTGGCCAATCTTTAGGGCGTTAATGTAGCATTCAGCTGCCAGGTCTAGCTTTCCACAGTCCACATAAACACTTCCGAGGTTGTTTAGAGCCTAAAAGATGTTAGATAATTATAAGTAAGTTGCAATTATGCACATCTCAAACTAGAATGACAAACAGACATAAACAGGGCAGTTTCTGAAGTTCATGTATTTAAAAAAAATAAAAAAATCTTTTCATTAGCCATTGAAAGGAGTGCTTCATTTATCTGTAGGGTTAAAGTGAAAATTTCCAGTAATAGTGATGATATCGGATGCTCTAACTTAGCTAACAGGCCAACTACTTGGCAGGAAATAAAATAACTACTTGGCAGGAAATAAAATTAAACTTAGAGTGTACCCAAGAGTCCAGTTGATCAGTTGCCATGTTAGGAGAAACAGAACAACCATTTTTAAGAGTGAGACTGACAGTCCCATACTTAATGCAACAATGATCAATGAATAAATAGGACATCTTAACTTCCTAACAAAATTTAGCAACACCTGGCAATTGAACAAATGCAAAGTTGAAGAATGAAAGCAATAGCAAGAATCTAAGACCCCTCTCTACCCCCAAAAAAGCGACTACTCAACAAATGTAGCAATAAATTTCCACTTCATATTTTCCAAGGAGAATGATGAAAGTCTAGGAAAAAATAAATAGTGGCAACTGGCAACTATATTCCTATTTTTGGTACAAGATGTCTTAAATCCCAGCATTATGCAGCATGTCAAGGCAGAAAAATGACAACAGCTCCTGATCATTCATGGTCCATTTAGCTAAGTGAAATTCAGGAAATGATGCGGAGGGAAAAAAGAGCCCTTACCTGACCCTTCCGAAGTCTATCTGAGGGACACCGCAATGCATCGTCTAGAAGTGATACAACTGTTGCTGAGGTCGAAGGATCAAGACTTGAATCGGCCAAAGCATAAGCTTTCAGAAAAAATGCCTCAAATGACCTTTGTATTGCAATTGATGCTTCCGCTTTCTGCAGTCCTTCCTCACAGTGGCCAGTATCATACAATATCCATCCTTCATAGACAAGCCTTTCATGATCACTTGCAGCATGCTCACGAGCAAGCTGCAAACTCCTCATTGCCGCCTCAGGACAGTTTAATCTGGTAACATAAAATGAAACCATATCAATCCTAACACCCCAAATAGTGATATCATAAAAAACATGCAGTAAGTTAGCACTTACTCCCTCTGTCCCTAAATGTTTGTCTCTAGAAAACCGTGTTTCCCTTACAAACACGCTTCCCGGACGACGTACATATAGGGACGGAGGGAGTAGCACAGAAGGCATGTGCAAACATGCTGACAAGACAAACATGTGAGAACATTCCAGCTTTCAGACACATGATACTAGTAGGTGTAAGACATGCCAAGACGCCAAGTTGCCAAACCATGTGCAATAGCATGAGCATCTACTATGACCATTATTGTGTTACTCTATAATACTGGTTTAGGCAAACTATTCTTCTAAGCAATAACATAAATTAATTTATTTACCTGAGAAGAAGCAAAGATTGCCTAAAGTACAAAACTCCTTTGGCATTATCTGACTCCAGCATTTGATATATAACAGAGAGGGACCCTATATCATCCACAGAAGACCAGCGATCATAAAGTTGCATCCAACAGTCAGCAGCTGTCCACTGCTCTACATTCTCTAGCACTAGCATTCGCAGCTGCTTGGCAGCAACCCGGCCACCAATCATACGATAATCTGGGGCAAGAGTGAGGATTGCCTGCACGTCACATAAGGCAGCCCTATAATCCTCAAGAGCAAGGTAGCAACAAAACCTCAGTTCTAAGCACTCCAGCACCAGCTTGAATCCAAGGATCCGGTTGATCTCCATCAATGCAGCTTCAACACTTTGCCTTTTCATCAAAGATGCAGCTCGGAACATATAGGGATATGTAAGAGTAGGGTCCAACTCAGTAGCCTTGTTAAGATTTTCTATCTTGTTATCACCCTCCAAATATAGTGCTCTCTCTTGATACATCCACCCAAGAGGCCACCGAGATGACATAACAGAGTCTAGCAACTTGAGAGCAAAATGCTTATTACCCCTCAGAGAGGCCAATCTAGCCAAACCCACTAACGAATAGAGATGGCCAGTAGAAAAGGCAGCATTGAACAGGCGCTCAGATTCAGGGTAATCTTTCCTTAGAAATCTGGTGCATGCCAGCTGATGTAAGGCCAGCTGCTTCTGCCTAGAATCTGATGCCGACTCTACCAGCTTTTCCAAGAAACTTACAGTGACATCCGATGTTGGGTTGGTACTCATGGAGACTTCACTAAGAAGGCAATATAGGGAGAAAGATGCATTGCCAACCATTGTCAATCTCTGTGCCTTATTTGCAGAGGAGAAAATCCTAACCACTTGTTCATCATTCAAGCACTCTGGAAGCTCATTCAAGAGCACTTGCAAGCACGAAGCAGCAAGGATGGAACAGCCCAGCTCAAGAGCACACTCCATGAAGTCTATAGCATCTTGCCTTGAAGAGACGAAAGAAGCAAGCTTTCGCTCACATGCATCCTTGAGTCCCTTGCAGCAAAATTTATTGGCAAAATCAAGCATCTCCAAGATAGCATCAGCTGACAAGTATGGAAGTCTTCCTGACAGGCTGAATTTACTGATTGCCCTCATGCCAATAGGGGAGATACCATTTCTAGACATGTCAATGACCTCCAGATACGATTCCCTAAATCCACCGTTAAGCATTGCATACAGTGGAGTCGACAGAGCGGCGAGCTTCCGCCGATCGCAAGCAATCATATCATCTCTTATCCGGAAATGAACCACCGCAGAGCCCCGAAACTCATCAGACTCATCATCATCATAGCTCATCACATGCGACCCAGTGGAGACCTGCGACACGAAATCCAGCAGCCTGAATTCCTGCGAGCACTTGCCGCACGAGCTGAGCAGGTCGGCGATCGCCTCCTCCCCTTTCTTCTCGTACTTGAGCCAGGCCCCGAAGATGAGCTTCTCGTGGATGGTGCTCGCCTTCTCCCACGCGGACTGGAGGCTCCTCCGCGACAGCTTGGCCTCGCCGAGGCCGCGGAAGACCTGGAACTGGAGCAGGTACAGGCAGGACTTCTCGTCAGGAGGGCAGGACTCCAGCTCCTCGTGTATCTGGGCCAGTATGTCGACATAGTCCGCGGGCTTGAAGTGCGGAAGCACCGCCGGCTCTGGCATCTTCATCAAGGAATCTCTGCAGCACAGACAGAAGAGGATGGACATCTCAATCAGCCAATTTTGCACAGCCAAATCGACATCAGTACCCAAAAGATCGAGTCTTGCGCGACACAATTCAGGCATAAAGGAGCACATCTTGCGAAATCAATCACAGGAAATACGGTACGGCAGAGCAAGCGACGGGCGGGGTCTTACATGGAGGAGCCGGCGGCGGCATGGCCAGAGAACTTGGAGAGCTTCCCCCTCTCGAGGGGCAGCCATGAGTGGGGCGCGGAGTGGAGCTTGGTCTCCTTGCAGGCCGACTCGGAGAAGAAGAGCTTCCTCATGGCACATACCACGGCAGGTGCCGAAATCAGGACTCCACCTCCACTCGTTCCTCTCGACGAATCCACTCAAATCCTCGCCATCCAGGGGCCCAAATCACCCCGAATTTGCTAGAAACGCCGCGAATCAAAGCCCCGGCGCCAGCCGCGTGGCGGGGACCGGCGGCGAGATTCGGAGCCCAAGAAGGCAAGAATTCCGGAGGGAGCGGGGCGCCCAGGTAAGGCCGCGGCGGCGGCTTGGACTTCGGAGGCCCGGTGGAGCTCCCGAGCAGGCGTCGGAACCCGGCCGGCCCCAACCACCGACCGCAGCAAGAGGGGGAAGGCAGGCAGGCACCAATCTGCAGCTAGAGGGGAAGAGGGAGAGGGAAGTGGGAGAGCGGGGGCGGATAGAGAGAGGTGGAGAGAGAAACCCCAAGGCGCCGGCTTTAATGGCACGACTCGGCCCAGCGGGGCGGGCGCAACACCAGCGAGAAGCCAAGCGGGGAAGTAGTATAACCACTCCGCCACCCGAGCGCGCGCGCGAGCGAGCGAGCTCTCCTCTCCCACCCCCAACCACACCTCACCTCGCAACCAAATCCAACCCAACCCGACCCGGGGTATACGGGAGAAGAAAAAGGGGGAGCGAGCGAATCCACCACCAGCCACCAGCACGGGGAGAGCGGGTGCGAATTGCGAAAGGCCCCCCAAGATTTGCTCGCTCCGCTCTGCTCTGGGTGATGCGGCGGGAGGAGGGTGACGGACGGTTGGAGGGGACAGGGGAGGGAGGAAGAGGAGTAGGCGTGCGCTGTTGTGCGGTGTGCGCGGGCGGTCCGGCGCGGGCGGCGGGGTCCCGCGATTCGGCTGGGCTGCTGCTTTGGGACGGAATTCCTGGGAATCCAAAGCCCCGACGAACGCTTTTGTGCAGCGGCCGCTGCTGTCTGTGATCCCCACCCCCTACCCTCTAGTCTGGTGAGGAAAGATGGGAAAGAAAGACGCCGCCCTTTATCGATCTAGGGCCGGTTTAGATGGCGAATTTTTTTTTTGGTAAATTCTTATATCATTTTTCGTTGTTATTTGGTAAAATTTATTTAATCATGGACTAACTAGCTAACTTATAAATTTCATTCCGGAGGCCGTTCCGTTTTTGCTATTGGAACGGAACATTCCGGTACCGGCCGATACCGACGTACCATTCCGGATTTTATTATATTAAAAATATATGAATACACGTATACATAAATATTCATATAAATATATACTTATGGCGTAATTATGGTTCATCACAATAACATTTTTACCAAACTCACATATGATTCATTAAGTTCACAAGACCTTATTTCAAACTCCATAGCTCATACATGAAAAAATAAAAACACAATTCATTGGTTGATTGTTCAAAGTTCAAACACAAACACTTTCCAATTCACTCGAGGGAACTAGTCTGCTGCTGCATCATTGACATAATAGTAAGGATCATCATCAGGTAGAGGTTCAGACATTAGATGGTCATCTCCAAATTCTTGATGAGCTGTTGGTTGCACTAGGCCAGGTACCACATCGGCATCAGCTACACTAGCCAATTCTTCTTCTGCAAGTGACATTGTAGCAAAGGGAGCATTGATGCTCTCCTAGTTGAAGTCGTCCTCACTTAGAAGGGCTGGTTCATCACTAACCCATTCTGATAACAGATCAATGTTATCTGCTTTCAGAAACACTTTCTATCCAACTTCTCTTACTTTCAGAAACTGAACAACATTTTCTGGTCCAACTTCTCTTACTTTTTAGAAACACTAGTTGATGGAGAAGACTGGACTGTAGGAGTAGGAGGCCTTGCTCTGCTTTCAGAAACACTAGTTGATCCTTCTTGTGAATCAGGATCAGCACATCTAATGGATCCAATTTCATTTCTTGTCCTCTTTCTTCTCTCATCATTCAACTCGATCTCAGCAATCAATTGTTTCATTTGCCATTAGACATCCTCTGGTACCTTCTTGCATGCTTCAACTTGACCTTTCTTCCCTGCAAGGTGGTACTTCAATCGAGTGATACCACCACCTCTAATTTTTTTTGTCACAATGCAAACAAATTGTGTTGTTCTTTGACCCAAGCACAACCTTGCCATGTAACCAAGCAGGGTTCTCTGACCTTGCTGGAGCTATCACAGGTGAAGGTGATGATTCACCAGCACCTAAGCCGGATGAGGGAGCAGCCATAACCAATCTGATTGAAAAAAGATGCTAACTATAAATTATTTTTGTTGATTCAGACTTTCAGAGTACTACGAACTTGAAAATAGGAGAAGCTAATGGAATAATAAATGGATTCTAGGTGGATCTGTACCTATTTGAACTTGAACACTTGCTGGTTGCTGCAGCTGACCCTGCAATTGTTGACGACGGGCGAAAAATGGAAGAGAACCACAGGCTACAGATGCCGCGACAAGTGATGACCTGCAGTTGCAGCTGCCGCCAGCCCATGACTCGTCGGGGAACGGAGGAAGCTAGCCTGCAGCAGCCGCCAAGTCACCGCCGACGCCGCCGCACCGCCGCCGAGTCGCCGCCCAGTCACCGAGAGCCTCACACCCTCACCCTCTCGCACGATTGGCTGGCCTAGGGTTCCACTGGCCAGCATAGCGGGCCGATTCAGCCAGCCCAGTACTGAACGAGGTGTTACTTGGTTTTTGCCCGGTACCGAAATCGGCGGAACAGGCGTTTCGGCCGGAATTGCCCGGAATGACCGGAATTGACCGGTATTGAACGGTATTTAAGCCGGTACGGGATTACGGCTCTTCTATGCCGGTTTAGGCACCGGTACGGGGCATTCCGGCCATTCCGGCCGGTACCGGAATGGAATTTAGAACTATGCTAACTAGGCTCAAAAGATTTGTCTCGACATTTACAGATAAACTGTGCAATTAGTTATTATTTTTACCTACATTTAATGTTCATGCATGCGTTCGAAGATTTGACGGGTACTGCACAAACTTTTTTTTTTTTGGCTCTTTTTGCCAACTAAACAGGCCCCTGCTACCAACTCCGCCTTCCTTCTCTTTCTCTATCGCCAGTGGAACACGACGATGCAGACCAGACAGACAGAGAGAGCGCTCCCGTGTTAAGCAAGGATCAAGGGTGGCAAATAGCCGTGTCCGCCGGATAAGCACGCGGATAATCGCGTCGGAATCCCGTGTTCGTGTGGTCGTAGCGTAGCGTTTGGGCCCCCTGACGCTGCCGACTGCCGCTGAGTGCTGGTGTGGTGCCCCGGCGCGTGCGATGGCGTCGTGCGGCGTCACGCACTGGGGCCTGGCCGGAGCCGGCCGGAGTGCCTGCGCCGCTGGCCCAGGCCAGGCCAGGCCAGAGGCTCCACCAGAGCAGAGTCGGTCGCCCAATGCCAGTGGCGCGTTTGTGCTCGCGGCATGACTTTTCTTTTTGCTACTTCTCTCGGGGTGGCAGTAGCACTCTTTTTTGGGGCTGGTTTTACGGTTTTACGTGGCCATGACGAGTGCACGGGCCGGCGCGCGCGTGAACAGCGGGCGGCGAGTCGGCGAGCGCGTGGCCGTGGCGGGCGTGGCGCACGCGGTTTCGGTTGGGTTTCGTTTGCCGTCGTGCGGAGGGGAGGGAAAGGAATCGTGTGCGCGGGGTGGTGGTCGTTACGTTTACTGCCAACGTACACATTAGTTGTGCCAGTTAATAGTTTCACAAGTATATAGCGATAGGTAAATTGAGTGGTTGCAACAAATAAGGAGGGAATGGTTCCACAACATTGAATGACGTTAGACTACTAGTATTTCATAAAAATGTTAGACTACTACCCATGGTAGCGTAGTTTGTTGGATTTGTTGCGGTAGAACCTGTCGTTCCTGAGTTTCTTGATTTTATACCCTGGATACTCGCATTTTTTCTGGATCTATTTCAAAGTTTAATGGCGTTGATACGAGTACCCGTCAGCGACAGGAGTGCATTTTGTCAAACTCGAGATTTGTTGGTTCGTTCTTTCGGAGGTGCTCGTAGGATACTAGTATGTGTTTGTGTTCGTTTACACTTTACACTGATGAATGTGCATGAATGTATAAGTGTCTGAGCATGTACTATGATTTGCCAAAAAGGAAAATTGATGAATTACATGCTTATGTAAAAGCTATAATTATATATCTTTATTATGTCCAAAACATTATGGAACATGTATCCACCAAATTAAATTGATGGGTCAAGAGCTGAGTAATCCATTAGCTAACAAATCTTTTTTTCTAAAAAAAATAGACGAGTGTCCCTAAAGTCCTAAACTACACTACAGGCACAGACTACATCTGTTCCGTTTTGGACGGACTGCTTCAAGCTTCAACACTGACTTTTGACCTCCAAGATTTGGTGGTACTAGATCGGGAGCTAGCTCTTTCCACACGCTATTTTTTTCTCTAATATTCATGCCCGTGCCAATATCCAAGGATCTAGCAATACAGCTACGATGCTAGTTAAGTATTGCCACGAAAAATATATGTATCGTAACCTTTTTAAAATAAAGGTGTCGCACGCATAATGTTCTTATTAGTCTCCCCTCTACTCAGTATTTTATTTCGTGGCGTCTGGTGGTTTACATCTTGCACGCCAACGAATTTTAGTTTCTTTTACCCGGAACTTAGATAGATTATACGTAGATGAATAAAGAAATAAAATGCCGCCGCTCGGGACGTTGCATGGTACTATGACTTATGAGAACAGAGAACGTACGCAACTCGATCACCGTACCCTCTATCCATTTCGTCCCAATTTTTTTAAGTTTTTTTCAGGAAGGGGTATATCTATATTAAATATAAGAAGCTTTATTAATAAGACAAGTAAGTATGGATTATCCTTTTGGTAATACCCCCAGTCTACCGGAACACTTTCCTTTTCAAAAGAAGAAAAAAATCACCGGCTATGCTACAAATTTTGTTGTATCGGATGGATAGCACATGTGCGGTACATGAACAAACAAAAAGGGAAAAAAAAAGGCTCGTGCCGTATTTACTCGATATCCGATGCTTAGCAAGCAGTAGTACTTCAGTGAAGGCCTGTTTAGTTTCCAAATTTTCTCAAAAAATTTTACATAATACTCGTCACATCAAATCTTTAGACTTATGCATGGAGCATTAAATATAGATAAAAAAATAACTAATTGCACAATTTGTCTGTAAATGTTGAGATGAATCTTTTGAGTCTAGTTAGTCTATGGTTAGATAAATTTTACTAAATAACAATGAAAGTGCTTCAAGAATTTTTTCCAAAAAATTTTAGGAACTAAACAAGACCGAAGTTACTCTGGCAGCAGAATCGGACTACAGTTACGCACTGACATGTGACATCTGGTTTTGGTAAATATATAAAGTGGTAGATATCTGACTTGATCAACACAGACTTTTCAGAGTCAAACTTGGGCCTTTTTATCTTGTTATATTGAATGTTTAGACACATATATAGAGCGTTAAATGTATATAAAAACTAATTGCACAGTTTGTATGGAAACCGCGAGACGAATCTTTTAAGCCTAATTAGTCCATGATTAGCCATAATTGCTACAGTAACACATGTGCTAATGCTGAATTAATTAGGTTTAATAAATTCGTCTCGCGGTTTCCAGACGAGTTATGTAATTAGATTTTTATTTATATCTGAACACCTCTTCTAACATGTATGAAACATTCCATATGACACCCAACAACTTTTCACCTGCCTCGGCCTGCCACCAATCCTGCCGCATATGGTCAACGGTAAAAAGGGTCTGAATGCTGATGAATATAGCTGCATACGTACGTCACTCTGCATGTACGTACTACTTTTGGCACATTTCTTTGTGGGGCACGAAAGGCAGTCAGAGGGAAAGTTGCGTCAACGTATATAATGTTTCCAGGTTCGGAGGTTCCAGCCCAGCAGAATACAGCCTCACAAAAAAAGGGTAAAGGTTACATTTGAAATAGCAAAAAGGGGGCGTGGAGGGGAAAATGCATGGACAGGTCACTGGAGTAGAGAAATTAAGACACGCATACTCTTCGGGAAAACGAGAAAAAAAAACACACACACACAGGTGCATACATAAATCAAAATTCATTTATTTATAATATATCTTTATTTAGTTTCACACAAGACATGCCCCCTTTTTTCTTAACTTTTCTTTTCTTTTGTTTTGTAGAATTGCTTGTTCATATCGTGTCCCAAAAAGGCCAAAAGGAAAAAAAAGAGGGGCATAGTCGATTGTGTCTTGGTGCATTCAGGCTTACAAAAGGGCTACCAATATTCTTGACCACCCATCACTAAAAGTATTGATACTTCTTCAATGGCGTGAGCATAGTGCCTCAAGCGCTAAAAGAGATTAGCATATTCAAACTCCAAACGGCAATGCTAACATCCGGACGTCCGAACAAACATCCGCGTCCGAACGCCCGCGCCTACACTCCCCCTCCCCCCGCACCTGCCTCCCACGCCCACCTACATGGGGCCCGTGCCGCCCTACCCGCCCGACTATAGGGAGTCCCCGCTCGTGCCCCCTCCGCTTCTCACGCGTATGCACGCTGCCAGCAAGTGGCTATGCCAGCATCCAGAGGAGGGGAGGGGGTAGCAGATGCCCAGCCAGCACTGGGAGGAGAAGGTGGAGACACTGAGGCGAAGGTGAGGCAACAAAAAAAACGAAGACAGAGATGTAACAACCGATCTACTTTTGAAATATTCAGATACAACACTTGCAACATAAGTTTGAAGGCAAATGAAACACATGAAACATGCATATGAAACACTAGCTGCAACACCAGATTTACTTTTAAAATATCCAGATGAAACACCTACAAACATACATACGAAACAGCTAAACACTCGAAACATGCGTATAAAACACTTGCAAAAAACACATAAAAACACTTCATATGTGTGAAAAACATATGCAATATCTAGATGAAACACTTGCAAAACATATGTCTAGAAAACAAAATAAAACATTTGGAACATACACTTGAAACATCGTGTATAGCCACCACAACATGTGTAACATTCTGATTTACTTTTGCAACATCAAGATGAAACACTTGCAACATCCACATGAAACATTTGAAACACTTGAAACATACTCTTGCACCATGGGCTTTGCTTGGACGAATAGAGGCACGTTGGCGCGGAGATCGACGGCGGTGCATGAACCTCGCTGTGCAGCAGCAGCAGCACGAGCTACTCACCGGCGGGTGTGGTGTCACACGAATCTCATCCCCCTCGCCTGCTTGCTGGAGCATCTGACGTGGAGGCTCGCCAGCTCGTTGGAGGCAGTTGTGGCGAGCGGGCCGGCCGCGGCGAGAAGGTAGTGCGGTGGAGGTGGTGTCGACGAAATATGGTCGGCAGTCCACTGAGGAGTATACCCACGATGCTAGATTGTCGGTAGAGGTGCGCGTAATTAGGAACCGGATGGTAACAGAGACACGAGACACAAGATTTATACAGGTTCAGGCCGCCAGCGTGACGTAAAACCCTACGCCCTGTGTTATGTTATTTTGTATTGATTGGGTATCACTACCTCTATTTATATACTCTGGAGTAACAGAGACACAAGACACAAGATTTGTAGGAATGTGTCCTCTAAGGGATCACTACCTCTATTTATATACTCTGGAGGGGTAGGGTTATAAGGTAAAGTATCTTATTTGGTACTATTACAATAAGTCTTGCGGTGCATGCTGAACTTTGTAGTGGACCGCAAGTCATTATCTTGTGGGCTGGGCCACCTTCGATGGCATGGCCCATGTACAGCCATGAGGGTATACGGGTCTACACCCCCACAGATAGTCCCCGAGCGCCTTGTATCCGCTTGGCGACGCCGTCTTGATTAAGTCGGAGCAGTTTAACTGGTAATCCAAGCGGAGATAATTGACGCCAACTGGTTCAACTAGTGAGCAGACCTCGGACTTAACCAAGTAAGGCTTGCTAGAAGGATGTAAGGGGCTCAAGAGAAAATTTAAAATTATCCATCTCAGATGAAGTGTAACCACTTATACTCCTTAGTCGATAAGGAGGGTAAGTCAAAAAAGAAGCACTACATTCACCACGAGGTGAAGTGTAGCCACTTAGTCCTTGAGCCTGCTGGAAGGTGAAGAATGATTCTTGTAACAGGGTCAAAGAAAAGCCTTGAAAGCTTGCCAACTTCATCTATCATGTGCATATGAAGATCTCCGATGTGCTACCCAAGATCAGCACCCTGATCTGAACAGCGTGGAGCAACTTGACAACACACCGATGAGGCGTAGGAAGATCCACGAAGAACCCAAATATCAAGAAGTCCCTAGCTCAGCTGGCGACAAGAATCCGAATGCCAAGAAGTCCCCAGCTCAACTGGCGACGTTTGCACGAAGAAGACAAACACCGAGGAGTCCCCAGCTCAACTGGTGAGCCCCCCAACGAAGCTGACGATGAAGCCCAAGAAACTGGTCGGAACAACTGATTAGCGAGCATCGAGCAGTCCAACCAACTGGTCGGAATGACTGGTCGGCGAGCACCGAGCAGTCCAACCAACTGGTCTGAATGACTGGTCGGCGAGCACCGAGCAGTCCAACCAACTGGTCGGCGGCAGAGCAAAAAACCGAGCAGGAATGAGTGTCGAATGCTCTGACCAGTTGGTTGATGGTGAAGTCTGGCTACCAGGTGGTGCGACCACCCGGAAGATGATTATTTTGTCCTTCTTGGATGATCCAGTCCCCCGAGCGTAGCACGTGTGGCAGAACCGCCTAAAATAACACACTAACGGAGGTACTTGCCTTCCTCTAGGCACTAAGCACTCCGCTAGCGGCTATTCCAGCCATTTCTGTCAAGCACACCCAATGGGAGAACTCGAAACCATCTACATTTTCATCCAGAATCCAATAATGAAAATGAGTACAATACTTAGTTTATTCCATACAACATAGTCTTCAGAAATAAGTTATTACAATACCAAGTTCAGAGTGCAGAATTAAAATAGCGGAAATAAATATCTAGCGAGCGTAGCAAAGATCCATCTGAGGCCAGCAGACGATCCTCCACACAAAGCCTCAAGCAGCACCTGCAACAGGGGTAAAATAAATCCTGAGTACACAATGTACTCGCAAGACTTACCCGACTGGGAATAATTTCCCGACTCCAAGGATCATGATAGGCTTTTTGACTACTGGTTCAAGTTTGCAGAAAAGCATTACTACTAGTGGATCCTTATTGCAGTTCTTTTATTTATCATCTTTTAGTTTATCAGCTAACCATCTATGTAAGCACTTATGCTATTTTCAAACAAGAGTTGGTCAATACAAATCCATCATTATTCACCTTTGCTCTTTTAGTTCTTACTACGATACCCGGATCAAGTCATATCGGACCGCTTACGTGGCGATTCATGAATCAATGTAGCCCAGCTGGGTACCCCAAAAAACACACGCCCCGCCCGTACC
The DNA here is from genome assembly GCA_038087645.1 of Saccharum hybrid cultivar R570. Lineage (NCBI taxonomy): Eukaryota > Viridiplantae > Streptophyta > Magnoliopsida > Poales > Poaceae > Saccharum > Saccharum hybrid cultivar. The sequence goes on along the minus strand of JAQSUU010000782.1, from coordinate 1,519,370 downwards.
GAGGTACAAATGGGACCAACCCATTATCCTCCTGTCAAGAGAACCGAGTCCCCGTCCATACTAGAACTCCAAGCCCCCGCCCTCTCGCGGTGCTTAGACCTCCTAATACCTATATATAATCCACCTTCAGTTGGTCCGGATGGAGCCATAACCCATGACAAGATAATAACAAGTCTTTCTAGCACCCATCGGCTAGTATATGCTCGGGATAAGAAGATCTGTGACCTGACAACCATCCAAATGCAACGACCGGTCCTTAACCGACTCGAATAGGGAAACAATGTAACCCAGTGATGCCCTGTTGGCCGCAGGACACCCCTTGTCACATCCACCACTACCAAACCACATCCCTGCCCGGTCACCATTTCACCTGCCTTTATTTTCATGTTAACTATAGTGATAATAATGATCATCTATCGTGAACAACACCATGTTGTTCACGCTAACGAAACCTAAGCATGGCACTACACGGCCTAAACTAGTAAGACTCTTGTGTAGTAATATTTATGCAAGTGGGTTTCAACAGAACTCTTGAAACGTAAATGCACATATAACATAGATATCCTATTATCATTTCAAAATAAAGGATATGCACCGAGGCTTGTGTAAGGTCCTAGATGGCTAGAGGGGGTGAATAGCCTCTAAAAATTCTACAATAAACACTAAGCAAACTTGTTAAAATAACAAACGGTGTAAAGCGAGTTTTGCTTAGCCTACGGTAGTGATGCAAGCCTCCTATCCACAAGTCTAGTAGATTATGATCTCTAGTTCACACAAGGACTATGTCACTAATCTTACACTAGTGAGCAAGCTAACAACACTACTAGCAAAGCTACTACTAGAGCTACACAAGATAAACTAGTAAAGTAAATGCGAGAGAGAGGATTGTGAATCTTATACCGACGGTGGAGTGAAGATGTTGCCAATCATCAAGATGATATACAATCAATCAATATTGACAACAACACAATATGAAGACCAATCACCGGAAGACAAGTGACACAATATTTTTGTTCACCCGGTGTTCACTTGTGCACCGACAAGCTACATCACTGGTTGTGTCGACCAACACTTAGATGGTTCCTCGGTGTGACCCTCAAGTCACTTGCCCCTCAAGGCACGCCCCGCAAGGCACCACAAGACACCACTCTCAAGTGAGGTAACTCAATGACACGCGCAATCCACTAGAGTTGCTTTTGGCGCTCCGCCGAGGAAAGCACAAGAACCTCTTACAATCAACCGGAGGTGGCCAAGAACAATCTCCTTCTCTTGCCAACGCCTCCAACAATCTCCAAGCTGGCTAGGGGCGGTACTCTCCAAGAGTAACAAGAAATCCACCGGCTAAACCACCCACAAGTGCCACTAGATGCCCTCAAGCTATGCAATGCACTTTGGGATCACTCAATCTCACTTTTGATTTGCAATCAAGCAAGAGAGATGAGTGGGAGGAGAAGCTCTAGCTCAAAGGATGCACAAGAATGTTAGAAATCATGAGTTACCTCCCCAAGGGCCGGCCAACAAGTATTTATAAGCATCCCATCCGAATAGAGCCGTTATACCTCTTCACTGGGTCTTTTTCGGGATGACCGGACGCGCCGGTCATAACTGACCGGACGTGCTCAACCGCGTCCGATCCTCCAACGGTCACTGACCCCAACGGTCAAACCAACGACCGAACGCGCCTAGGGCAACGACCGGACGCGCCTGTCAAACGACCGGACGCGCCCGTAAAACGATCAGACACGCCGATCGCGCTGTTCCACGCGCCCATGAAGCAACGACCGGACACGCCCCTCGCAACGACCGGACGTGATAGTGCCCGCGTCCGGTTAGAGTCCAGTAAGCTCCCTCAACGATCGAACGCGTCCGATCGTATGTGACCGGACACACCGCGCGTCCAATCGTCCTTGCGAACTGTAGATTCCTCTGGGTGACTGACCGGACGCGCCGGTCCCGCGAGTGACCGGACGCACCGGTTGCAAACCCTAGTATCCGCGCACCTGACTGCTGACCGGACGCGTCCGGTCATACCATGACCGCGTCCGGTGCAGCGTCCGGTCACCTCTGTGACCTCCGTTCGCCTCCGTTTCTTTTCCGACTTTCGGCGTAGTGGAAAATAGGCATTTCAAGTTCCCAAAAACGCCTGAATCCCGCGCTCGCAAGCTCGGTGGGAGAGAGAGACCCAAACCCTCTCTACCGCTTAAACTCCAACGCCTTCGCAAATGTGCCAACACCAACAAGTGATCACCACCTTGTGCACGTGTGTTAGCATTTTCATAAATATTTTCGAAGGTTTTCTAGTTAGCTCACTAGGCCCTACATGCAATGCACTTTATGAATTCACCTAGTGGCACCCATGCGTTGAATAACCAATAAGACTTCCCTTCTTAATAGTTCGGCTATCGATCCTAAACCACTCACACCCTCTATGGTGTCTTGAGTGCAAAACAAAATGGCCCTATGGTTATACCTTTGCCTTGAACCCATTTTGTTTTTCCAAAAGATATGATCCACTTCATATCACCACATGACCATCTCGATCCATCGACCTTGACTTCACTTGCTCTTCACCGTTGCATCGGTCCGTCGGCGCCAAGTCTTGCTCAAGCTTCACCATCGCATGGTCCTTCGCTTCGAAGCCTCGACTTGCCCTTCACCTTCACAACCAGTCCATCGAGCCAAGCATCACCTCGGTCTTCATCATCTTGGTCACATGAGTCAATGTCATGTCTCATATTTAATGATCACCTTTATCTAAATCATCCACTTAGATACAAAGGTTAGTCCTAGGTTTCATCAATTAGCCAAAATCAAACTAGGGACTTTTAGCTTGCCTTGGGCATCCTAGTGTGCAGCAAAGTTAGTGGTTGACGGCTTCGGGGCTCCTTCCTGCACGGGGACCTCCTCCTCGTACACCTCCACGATCTCCTCGTACTCCGGCTCCTCCGCAGCCACGTACTCCACTATCTCGTGATCTATATGCAAGAAATGATGACATAACTTAATGCAATGACAACAACAGGTCTTAAAATAACAACAACTATTACTAAGCTACTAAGCTAGCTCTAATAACTAACATACTAGGTTGTCTATTATTCTTACTAAGTAAGAGTAAACTGATCCAATTAATCTTTACTCATTAAATTGCATACTCTTCATTTGTTTTCGATTTAATATTTACTATGGCTAGGGAAACTTAGCTATCACATCTAGTAAGTTATTTAAAGACTACAAAACTACAGCAAGCACCTAATAAAACCTTGAAGCTACGCAAAAGTTTCAAAGCTAAAGCTATTACCCATTTGCCACAAAAATTTCTACAAGATTTATTATATTAATATTAAGCGCTTTTGATTGATTTAATAGACTTTAGCATCACCACAGATAGGTATGATCTAACTACACTAACAGGCAGATAATGATTTTAGAAAGAAAAATCGAGTGATTCGAATATCATATGGTGGAGATATCGATCGCGTACGGTGGCTGTTGATAATCTCTGAAAAATCAAAGTGGATTAATTAACTCATGGCTTGATCTCTCGTGACATGCTCATGGTTGCACTGGTGGTGCCCTGGTCTTTAATCAAAGAAATAATGGAGAAGGATGGCGCTGCTAGGGAGAGATAGAGGAAGTACTGGAGGGACTTATGAGATACTCACCACAATCGACTGGTGCTTCGGAGAGAAATCGATGGACGCAGCTTACACGGGCAAGAACAGAGAAACTTGATTTGGGAGGAACAAGAAATGAGCAACGGAGCAAGACGACTCGGCTACTAGATGGTATGGGCTCGCAGAAAAAGGATAACTGACGCGCGCGACACACTTCAGCGAAGACAGCACTCTAAATAACCCCGCAGCGCACCGGCGACAAAATTTTTCTTCGGATGAACAGTGTTTCATGCGCCGCTACAGTGATTTCTGTAGATCTAGTGACTTCTGTGATGAATAGTGTTCCTGCACTGCAGATCCAGTGACTTCAGCGATGAATAGTGTTCCTGCACGCTACAGTATTTCTGTGCGGGCTACATCAGATTCCTGCGTGCTACAGTGTTTTTCTGCGTGTTCTCTGGTTTGCTTCCTTTCTGGTGCTCAGCGCGACGTGTGCTCCGGTTTGCTTTCTGGTGCTCAGCACAACATGCTAGTAAGTTCTACGAGCTGTAGTCGGTCGTCGGGTAGGGTGAAAATTTTGCAAGGGACTAATAAAGGCTCGTGTACCCTGCGGAGTAAACTTAGCAGAGAGGAGCGTCACTGGTCAGCAAGCAAGGGTGCGAAGCTAACTTGTAAATTCTATTCCGGAGCCCATTCCGTTTTGGCTATTGGAATAGAACATTCCGGTACCGGCCCATACCGGTGTACCATTTCGGACTTTATAATAATAATAATAATATGTAAATAAACTTATACATAAATGTATATATAAATATATTTTAACTTAACTTATGGCGTAATTAACATTTTTACCGAACTAAGATATCATTCAACAAGTTCATAAGACCTTATTTCAAAGTTTAAACTCCAAAGTTTATATATGGAAAAATATAATACATGCAGCCACGGCCGGTATTGACCGGTATTGGCCGGTATTAACCGGTATTTGGCCGGTATTGACCGGCGTTGACTGGTATTGACCGATATTTAACCCGGTACAGGATTGGGGCTCTTCTATACCGGTTTAGGGGCCGGTACGAGGTATTTTGGCCATTCCGGCCGGTACCGGAATGGAATTCACAACTATGGTGCGAAGCCTGAAGTTCTATAGCTTGCCAATAATTCATGGGACTACACGGCGTGACTAGTTGGTACATGCAGAAAACTCCCAGCGTTGTAATACTCTCTATGCTGACTGAGCTGCACCATCTCTCTCTAGTACATAGGAAGGAAATAACTTAGACGTCATGCACACTCTGAAAACAAGACATGACAGACAGTCTTTGTAACAGAACCGACCAAATTATAAGAGCACAAGTACAAAAACAAGCACCGAAGCGCTCAAATTTTCAAACTTGAGCCCATATAATCCCGGTAGTCAATCGAAATCACGAAGGATTTCAAACCAAACTGCTTACAACCAGGATCGCATCATTCAACATACAACATCATACGATACATTTCACAAGTAGTTCTGAAATAAGTTTACACCACGGAGTAGCAAATATTACAAACCAAGTTTGAAAGTAGCGGAAGCATAACACACACGCTAGTTAATTAAATACTGCCAGTCTGGATGATCGACATCCCGCAAAAGCATGAGGGAAGTACATAAAGACGATCACGCCCTTGTGATCTAGTCATCATCACCCGCAGGGTGGAGACACGTCTTGCAGAAGCCTTGATAGAGCATATCTTCTGCAACAGGAGGGAATAAACCCTGAGTACTGGAATGTACTCAGCTAGACTTACCCGTCGAAAACCAGAAATAAGATGACACCAAGGATTATGCAAGGCTTACACAAGAGGCTAGCTGACATAACATTTTGCATAAAGGCATAAGTAATTGCAACTCTTATAACCTGTACTAGCAGTTATTTTTAGCATTTACCTGTCATCTATCTTAGCACCTGTACTAAACATGCACTTGATTATGATCAAACAATTATCATCATTATATCCAGAGCAGGTATGAATTGTGGCAACATTGTATCATTCCCTTAACCACCAGTTTATTTAATGAGATCTACGTTGCCGCTACTCAAGTCAAGTGCTCACTAACCGGGAGCGACGGCGATTCGAATCGAATTCCTATCCAGCTGGAGGGGTATTTCTAACACTCACCGCGCAGGCCCCTGCCAGGGTCGCACAAGCCACCTTTTCATATGATTCAGGAATCGCGGGTCCGAATGATGTCGCGACCCCAAGGGCGACACTCTGCCAGGTGATAGGGACTCTAACCCCCCCTTGGTCTCACGCCAATGTCCCCAAGCACATCCTTTCTCTCCTCCAAGAAGCAACCTACCATTCGATTCCCGGCCTGAACCACATTACTCGGCTTCGCGGTCGGAACGACTTATCCGGCCAACTAAGTGTTAGACTGCGTTCAACATGACTCAAGGACGTACAGCGAATCGGTCCTTAAACGACTCAGACGGGCATAGCTCCACACCCAAGACGTGAAGTGTCTTGCGGCTGTACTATCGAACTCCCGCCCGGTCTCAATTTCATTTTTAAGCAGGGTTCCATCCACGATAGCCATACAGCCACTCGTGACTCCTTCCTACATCTCGCGGATGACCGGAAATCACCCGACTTCTACCGTACTAAGCAGGGCTAAGCATTGACACGTGCCTAAACCTAAAATAGGATTAAGTACGATATCTGGACAAGGACAGGTATAATGCAACAAGTGTTTTCATATAACTCCTACAACTTAATGCAGTAAACAATTAAAAGTACTCAAGATTAATTTATAAATCAGTAGGTTCAGCATGCACCGGGGCTTGCCTTTCAGAAAGGTTGCGGGTCTGTGGTCCGGACACTCAGGAAGGTCGTCTGCGGGCACTCCTTCGCCTGCTGGATCCTCGGGCTCCTGCTGCTCCTGATCCTGGACTTCCTCCGGAATCACAGGCTCGAACTCGAGGAGAGTTACCCCCTCCGGTACACCTATTGCATGAATGCACAATAAATACCATGGATGCATAAATGGGTGCAACATGCTCGGAATGAAATGCATTTCAGAGATAAAAACAATAATCAAATCAAGTTACTTTATTAGTACGTGCAAATCTCTTCTCCGGTGGAGAAGTACTTACCTAAGCTACTTAACCTAAGATAAAGCTGCTCATCCTCAGTTAAGGCCCTAACACCTAACAATTACAAAAGTAGCATGTCTTAGGATATCACACCATATCAATCAGCAAAACACCACAGTAAGCATTCTGGACAGCAGCTACTTGTTTTTATCACAACTGGAGATTTATAATTCCAAAAGATATGATCTAAGACAATCTGGAAAGCCTAAGAAATGCACTACAATTCATTTTCAGACCTCAACTCCAAACTCCTAAGTTTTCCATGTCAAACTTCACAAGTTCCAGAATTTGTCCTCTCCAAAACAGAGAGTAGCAGATTTTGAACTGCCACTTTAAACAACAGTAACTCTCAAACTACTAAGCCAAATGCTTCCAAATTTTGACACAAGCTAGTTCATCAAGTTTACTCCAACTTTGGTATTTACAAGTTGTCCAGCAACCAATTTTATCAAAGCCAAATTTAGAATTACTACTTAGCTGTCCAGAAAACCTAAAATTACAAAGGTTAAATATTTATTGATGTGGCAAACATTCTCTAAGACCAAACTAATACTACTACAAGTTCACAAATGTCACAAAAACACCAGAAAGTAAGGTGTGCCCACCTAGAATATTTATTTAAACTCATTTCTTAATTTACTTAAGTAATTAAGTGGAATTTCAAACATATATGTAAACTGCTCCTAAAATTCTACAAAAATTACAGGGGACTCTCTGACCCAAAAAGAGATTACTGTAAAAATGTGAACTCAATTTATTCACAGAAACTCTCTGAACGAAATTCACAAGCCCAAAAGGCTGATTTTTGTATAAATAACAAAGCATAGTAAAAAGTGTCAAACAATAGATTTCTTAATTTTCTTGGACACTCTAGGGTATCAAGACATTCTCAAAAAAGTTATATGAACATTGCACATGTACAAAAATTACAAAAATTCATTTAAATATTTCCTAGAATAACAAGATAGCATTATAACTTGAAACGTGCTTAAGCACTGATGCCCAAATTTTTACCAGAGCTAGGGCTAGCATAGAGTAACCTACCCACCAAATTTCATGATTTATGGAACACTACAGCTCAAGTTATAAATTTAACAAATTTGCATGCATTCCAAAACACATTTAAAGGATCTATTAAATTCTTACAGAATTTAAACATCTCATGCCAGATCCATATTTTTCTAAAATACTACACATCATGTAGACCCTAATAAAATTTATCTCATGATTTTTGGATCATTAAAACCCTAGATCTATATTTTTCCAACTTGTACAAAAATCAGTGACAAAATAATAAAAATGAATTTCATTTTGGATGAACTGGGCCGGCCCGGAAAAACTCGGCCCACACTCGCGCGCGCGTGGCCCGCTCAGCACCCCCGCCCGCGCGCGACACTGACGGGCGGGCCCCCGCGGTCAGTGACTGGAGGTAGGGGAGGCGGAGACCCGCGAGCTCCGACGAGCTCGAGCTCGCCGGAGAAGAGCTCGCTCGGCCAATTGAGCACCGCCTCGTGTTCTCCGTCACCCAGTGCGTCGATTGGTGCTCGTGGAATGGATGGGGATGGGGTGGAAGGGGCTTGTCACTGCGAGCGGCGGCCGGTGATGTCCGGTGGCGGCGCACCGTCGCCGGTGAGGATGCACGGTGCGGTCTAGGCTCGGTACGAGCTTCACCGAAGCTAGGCGGATCCATTTTACTAGGAAGGGAGGATGGAGAGAGACCCGAAGCACCCCGACCACGGTGAGGTCCCATGGCGGGCTCCGGCGACCTCTCGGAGACGGGGAAGAAAGCAATGCGGCTCACCTTGAGTCAAATCGCGGGCTTCGGTGGGTCAAGGAGATGGAGGGTGGTGAGGCGGAGGGATTGGCGAGGTCTGGCGGCCGGTGATGCGGTGTAGCTCGCGCTTGAGCTCGCCGGAGAAGAACAGCAATGGCGGCTCGGTTTCGGTGTTCTTGGCAACTGGAAGAGAGGGGGCGGAGGAATGGAGGCCGGCTCGCGCGTCGTGGCGTCTTGAAGGCGTCGCGGCCTGACTGGTGGGGCCAGGGCCGGCGTACGGGCGCCACCGCGCCTCCACGCGTCGACGACGGCCTGCGGCCGGTCGGCCACTTCCCCCGACTGACGAAACTGAATCGGTTGAATGGTGACATCGCTGACCGACTGATAGAGCGACTTCCACGATGATTATCTCCCAAACCGGTTCGAATTAGTCGAAGATGATTACACCAATTTTGTAGAGCTACATGAGGTCTACAAGTTTGTCAATTGGAGTTTGGGCTGGTTCGGCCTAGGTTTGAAACTACAGAGCTCCAAAGTGGTGCCCCTTGAAACTGAAATGCAGTTTCAGAGACAATGCCGACTGAAACCCTAACTTCTTGACACTATATCTCCTAAACTATTGAGAACCAGGTGATGGTGATATTGACAATGTTGTAGAGCTATGTGTGGACAACAACTTTGTCAATTGGCTCAAAGACTGGTTTGGCCTGGTTTGCAAACTAAAAGCTCCTAAAGTAGGCATCAGTAAAACTGTAGGGTCAGATTCCAGACTTAGAAAAATTCTAAGTCTTGGAGCTACCTCTCTAACTGACTTGTGGGCCACTTTTGAGCATGTTAGGGTCAATTTCATGAGATGGTCATATTGAGACTTTTGTTCCCCATGAATTTCTTTACAACTTTGCTTAAGGGTGCTCTTCCATGCAAGGTCTCTAAATTAGACTTTTTAATTGGTCAAACTAGGGCCTTCTAGGGTCAAATGGTGGTCAAACTTCTCTTGGAGGGCAATTTAGTAATTTTGGTCAACATGAACCTTGTTCCAAATGTTACCCTAAGTATAACTAAGGTGTTGTAGGTCATGATTGGCTACCTTACCTTTTTGTTACACCAACTATCAATACTTCATGAAATAATTCAAATAAACCCCAGAACTATCACATGTGTTGCATCACATGAAATAACAAACATGAATGATGCATGCTTATGCTTATGCAAATGCAATGCAATTATGGAGCTAAACACTTGAGGTGTTACAGCCCTCCCCCCTTATAAAAATCTCGTCCCGAGATTTGGAAAGCGTACCATTTTTCATAGAATTCTGTATAACCATCCCGCAAATAGTCTTCCCGTTCCCATGTAGCGTCACTTTCACTACCCTGATTACTCCACATTACTTTATACCACTTAACCACTTTACTTCTAGTTACTCGTTCCTGAGTATCGATCACTCGGACTGGCTTTTCTTCATAGGTTAGGTCGGATTCCAGCCTGATATCACCTAAAGGAACTTGTTCCTCAGGAACTCGAAGACACTTTTTAAGCTGAGATACATGGAAAACGTTGAATATGGCTCTCATCTCAGGAGGCAACTGGATTTTGTACGCAACAGCTCCACTCTTGCCTATGATCTGGAAAGGACCCACGTATCTTGGTGCAAGTTTCCGTTTAACACCAAAACGTTGGACACTCTTCATTGGAGAAACTTTCAAATAAACGAAGTCTCCAACTTCAAATTCGAGTGGTTTTCTACGACGATCCGCATAGCTTTTCTGTCTCGCTTGTGCTGCAGCCATGTGTTTCTGGATGGTACGGACTTGTTCCTCGGCTTCCTGGACAAAATCAATGCCATAATACCTTCTTTCCCCAGCTTCTACCCAGTTTAGCGGAGTTCGACACTTTCGACCGTATAAAGCTTCAAATGGGGCCATCTTAATACTCTCTTGATAACTGTTATTGTACGAGAATTCGGCTAAAGGTAACCATTTTTCCCAAGAACCCTTGGATGAAATGACGCATGCTCGCAACAGATCTTCCAAGATTTGGTTAACTCGTTCTGTCTGACCCGATGTCTGGGGGTGATAAGCAGAGCTTCTCACTAACTTGGTTCCCAGAAGGTGATGCAAATGCTCCCAAAAGCGAGCAGTGAACTGGGGACCACGGTCAGAAACGATAGTACGAGGTATCCCATGAAGCCGGACTATCTGATTGAAGTACAACTCAGCATAGTCAGTGGGACGATAGTCCACTCTCACTGGAATGAAGTGAGCTGATTTGGTCAAACGATCCACAATTACCCAGATGGAGTTATGATTTTTGACAGTAGGAGGAAGACCGACAATGAAATCCATACTTATCTCTTCCCATTTCCAACCTGGGATAGACAGTGGTTGAAGCAACCCAGCTTTCATATGCACAGCCTTAACTCTACAGCAGGTGTCACACCTAGCCACATATGCAGCTATTTCTTTCCACATCTTGGTCCACCAATAGTATGGCTTCAAATCATAATACATCTTATTGCTGCCAGGATGGATGGACAACTTAGAGGAGTGTGCTTCAGACATAATATCATTTCGAAGCTCCCGGTCCTTAGGCACAACTAACCTATCCTTGAACCATAGTACACCCTCTTCATCTATCCTGAATGGTGTAGTTTCTTGCTCTTTCATCTTACGCTTGATGTGGAATATACCAGTGTCAGTCTTTTGGAGCTCAATAATTCTGCTTTTGAGAGTACAACTGACAGTGATGTTGTACAAGACTGCTGGATGTAGAAGGCGAGATCGATGAAAATCAGTTTCAACTAAGGAATGGCAATGAGACTTACGGCTTAAAGCATCCGCAACCACATTTGCCTTGCCTGGGTGATAGTGCACTTGAAGGTTATAATCTTTAATCAACTCGAGCCATCTTCGTTGACGCATATTTAACTCGGGTTGGGTGAAGATGTATTTGAGGCTTTTGTGGTCTGTGTAGATATTGCAAACATTGCCCAACAGATAGTGTCGCCAGGCTTTCAAAGCATGCATAACCGCGGCGAGTTCTAAGTCATGTGTTGGATAATTCACCTCATGTTTCCGAAGTTGTCGAGAAGTATATGCAATTACTCGGCCTTCCTGCATCAACACACCTCCCAAACCTATGCCTGAGGCATCACAATAAACATCAAATGGTTTCTCGATATCCGGTTGTGCCAAAACCGGAGCTGAGGTTAGGAGGGTTCGCAGTTGGTGAAAAGCCGCATCACACTCAGGAGTCCAGACAAACCTGGTGTCTTTCTGCAGCAACCGAGTCATTGGCTTGGCTATTTTGGAGAAATCCGGGATGAAGCGACGATAATAGCCAGCCAAACCAAGAAAACTTCGGACCTCGTGAAGGAGCCTTCCAGTTCAGTACTTCCTGTACCTTGGTGGGGTCCACCATAATTCCTCCATCGGACAACACATGCCCAAGGAAAGGTACTTCACGAAGCCAGAATTCACACTTACTGAACTTCGCATAAAGTTGATGTTCACGCAGTCTTGTGAGGACTATACGCAGATGTTCAGCGTGATCTTCCTCATTCACAGAATATACCAGGATATCATCAATAAATACCACCACAAACTTGTCCAATTCAGGCATAAACACCGAATTCATCAAGTACATGAAGTGTGCGGGGGCATTTGTCAAGCCGAAGGACATAACAAGATACTCATAAAGACCGTATCTGGTAGAAAAGGCTGTCTTGGGAACATCTTCCGGGCGGATTTTAATTTGATGGTAGCCTGATCTTAGATCGATCTTGGAGAAAACTTTAGCTTTAGACAACTGATCGAACAAGATGTCGATACGTGGTAGAGGGTACTTATTTTTGACAGTGACTGCATTGAGAGGTCTATAATCTACGCACATCCGCAACGACTGATCCTTCTTCTTTACAAAGATAGCAGGACATCCCCACGGCGATGAGCTAGGACGAATCAACCCCTTCTTCAAAAGCTCATTCAATTGCACCTTAAGTTCAGCTAGTTCATTCGGAGGCATCCTATAAGGTCTCCTAGAGATGGGAGCCGTGCCAGGCAACAACTCAATTTTAAACTCCACATCCCGATCCGGAGGGAGCCCCGGCAAATCATCGGGAAAAACGTCTGGAAACTCATTTACTACTGGAATTTCGGTCAACACCCTTGCTTGCACAGCATGAACTTCCCCAGACAAATGAACTTTTCTGGGAAGTTGTACTAGAAAACCCTTTTGATCTGTAGGATCTCTGAGCATAACTACACGAGTGGATGTATCAATGAGTACCCCATTCTGACTCATCCAATTCATGCCCAAAATAACATCGATACCTAAGCCCGGCAAAACCACTAAGGCAAGCGAGTACTTTCGCCCTTCTATCTTAAGCTCAAGATTCCCCACTACTTTATTTGTGGAAATATAACCACTTGCTGCACTAATGCAATAACCCCCACCTTCAACAGTATGCAATTTGTGTGCAAATTCTGATGCAAACTTAGGACTGATAAAGGAATGCGAAGCACCCGAATCAAAAAGTACCACTGCGGGGTGTTGGTCAACTAGAAACTTACCAGCGGTGACCACCTCACCAGAGGGAATTTCCTCAATGCTGTTATAATGGGCGTGTCCCTGACGACTACCTTGGTTGACATTCTTCTTAGGGTACGGACAGTTCCGGGCCCAATGACCTGGCTTGTTGCAATTCCAGCAAGGCATATTGCTAGGAGGAACACTAGAGCTGCTCTGTCCAGAAGTCCCCTTTGGCAGAGCGACGGTATAAGCCTTATGGAACCCCGTTTTTGCAGCAGGCTTCTTCTGCGGCGGACGGAACTTTGTATTCTGAGCAGGTGGGCGAGGGGAAGACCTCGGTGCCGCTGAGGCCCTTGACTGAGAAGCACTTGCCTCAAGGGCCCTTTTACGGCTCTTAGAGGCAGAATAAATAGTATTGTTGTTCTCCTGGGTCAAAGCATCGCTGATGAAATCATTGAAAGTAGTACATTTGCTAGTGCCCATAGTTTTCATCAGTTTTGGGCCGAGGCCCCTTTTGAAGCTAGCAATCTTTTTGGCATCGGTATCCACAAACTCTGTGGCATACCTTGCCAGGTTGTTGAAGGACTGCAAGTATTCAGTCAGGCTTTTGTTTCCTTGCGACAGCCTCATAAACTCTGTGTGCTTGATTGCCATAAGACCGGGAGGGATATAATTTCCCCGGAATGCCGCCTTAAACTGATCCCAAGCAATAGGGACATTGGCAGGCAGTGTGGAACGGTAGTGGCTCCACCAAATGCCCGTCGGACCATGCAACTGATGGGAAGCATACTCAGTTTTCAGCTCATCAGTTAGGCGTAGCAGACGAAACTTTTGTTCAATGGTATTCAACCACTCGTCAGCCTGCAGTGGTTCTTCCGCTTCCTTGAAGAGCGGGGGCTTTGTATCCAGAAAGTCCTTGAAATCGCTGTACTGATTTGGCTCTGGGCCCTGGCGGCCATGACGAGCCTCTCGATTAGCCAGTTGGCGCATGGCGTCAGCCAACATACGCTGCCCCTCAACCACTGATTGCATCAACTCGGCCGGAGTAGGTGGTGGCGGAGGGGGCGGCTGTTCCTCCTCCTCATTTCCACGACCCCGACGTAGATTGTACGACATCTGCAAAAATGCATAGCCAATGAGCACTGACGATGTGGGAAATTTGTAGATGAATTATTGCGAAATGTCAATCTGACTGTATGAATAGATTTCTCATAATAATTAAGGCACAATAATTCACCACAACCGCACAATCCATTCTAGCGCATCGTTTGACGAGATCATACTTGGTAATCCAATAAGATGCTCTTTGATAAAGGCTCACTCACAGGGAGCACAACGGTTACCGGACCGTTTACGTTGCTATCTACGTGATTTTCGACCTTTTGCACGGTACTTGGATTCGATCTCAAGATTTTTAGTTGACTGTGAAAGGCTACTTCAAACTGACCACAAAGAGACTTCTTAATGAAGAGTTCCATGGTGGATCATGACTAGCCACCTCGATACCTGCGCGTGCCAAGCAGCACAGCGTTATGTCGCGCGCCATAGGAGGCCCTCGGTTTCGTCGCGGCACCGAAGGGTGCTAACCGTGACACCATCATCGAACGCAACATAATAAGACATCAAGTTGTGATCGAAATTAACAGGTTCAAACTACATTCAGGAAACATACGGTTCAACCTTACATCCCAAAGTCAAGTTATTACAAGGCCTCACTCCTTCACAGGGAGGGCACAAAAGACGATCCTAACATTATAGGCACGTGATGACTACTCTAAGCATCATCCTCCGAGTCGGTGTCATGGATCTCCCCGCCGTCCTCATCACTAATAGGCTCTAACTCCTCCTCTGGTGCTTCTACAGGTGGGGCATCCTGTGGTCCATCAACCTCCACTTCATCATCATCCTCAGCCATGAAGATTCCTGATCCCCATATCTTCATCTACATTGTTGTTTCTAGGTAGCAGGGGATTAAGCTCGTTGTTCAGGCGGTGCACTTCTTCATGAAGATTATCATTGTATTCTTCAGCATTTTCTAACTGTTGCTCGAGCTCAAACTGGCGAGCTCTCAGAACGTTCTCCTCGTACCAGGCTTCATCCCTCTGGTTCATGACACGAACCAACATGCGTTGACAGTTGCGGTTGGCTACTGTCAACCTCTGGACTGCAAGGGTTTCCTGGTCACGATCCCGGATCACTTGCTCCAGTTGCTGACGCGCTGCATTCCTGGCAGCAGTCACTTCAGCCAACTCTGCCCTCAGCCTTTCCACCTCAGTAGGCTCAGGGCGGGGCTCACGTGGAGCGAGCTGGTGTCGCGGTGCCCTGCCTCCAGTGGACTTACGAGCGGTCCTCTTGGTACGTGCCATCTGTAGCAACAGATAAGATACGACTTAAAGTGAGGATCATTTAGGGGATACGAAATTTACTTTAGTCGGGAGTACTGAAATTTTTAAGGAGGGAGTAAATGATATGTATGATATAATTAAACATGATGCATGTACGTTCCGTACGCCCTCTCACCTTAGTAGAAACCTAAAGTTCTAACGCTAGGCGGTGGCATACATACGTTCTCTCATATAAGCGAAACTATCGGTCTACTCGTTACGCTGTTAGTGTACCTGCAGAAAACCTCATTTCAGCCCAATAGTTTCCCAATATACGCACACAAGAAAGCAGTAATTTAAATACTTTCCATATACACATCCCCTGATGTATATACTTCAGTATCAAAGCTACCCGATTGCTAGATGCCCACAATTAAGTGTTTTTACATAGTTACATGGTTTAAACATGTAAAGATGTAAGTCACCAAAACTACTCTCCCCTAGACCGCCGATTGGACGATCATGCTCTCACAACTCACACTTACCAGAGCGTCGAGGCAATTGATCCATACATTACCACCCAAGTGGATGGCATCCATACAATATCACGCCGTATGGACGACGAAACAAAAACAAACAAGGCCCCCAAGTTAGTCTTTATAATAAGCCACCTAAGAGTCCTTATTTGGGCTAAGGAATGTGATCACTGGCATACCTAAAAATAATTTTTTAGTGTTTTAACCCTTTTTCATAATCAAATACTTTTGTTTTTAAATACTCATATGATGTGTTTAATGTTGAATTATGCTCCGATACCAGCTGTAACAGAACCGACCAAATTATAAGAGCACAAGTACAAAAACAAGCACCGAAGCGCTCAAATTTTCAAACTTGAGCCCATATAATCCCGGTAGTCAATCGAAATCACGAAGGATTTCAAACCAAACTGCTTACAACCAGGATCGCATCATTCAACATACAACATCATACGATACATTTCACAAGTAGTTCTGAAATAAGTTTACACCACGGAGTAGCAAATATTACAAACCAAGTTTGAAAGTAGCGGAAGCATAACACACACGCTAGTTAATTAAATACTACCAGTCTGGATGATCGACATCCCGCAAAAGCATGAGGGAAGTACATAAAGACGATCACGCCCTTGTGATCTAGTCATCATCACCCGCAGGGTGGAGACACGTCTTGCAGAAGCCTTGATAGAGCATATCCTCTGCAACAGGAGGGAATAAACCCTGAGTACTGGAATGTACTCAGCTAGACTTACCCGTCGAAAACCAGAAATAAGATGACACCAAGGATTATGCAAGGCTTACACAAGAGGCTAGCTGACATAACATTTTGCATAAAGGCATAAGTAATTGCAACTCTTATAACCTGTACTAGCAGTTATTTTTAGCATTTACCTGTCATCTATCTTAGCACCTGTACTAAACATGCACTTGATTATGATCAAACAATTATCATCATTATATCCAGAGCAGGTATGAATTGTGGCAACATTGTATCATTCCCTTAACCACCAGTTTATTTAATGAGATCTACGTTGCCGCTGCTCAAGTCAAGTGCTCACTAACCGGGAGCGACGGCGATTCGAATCGAATTCCTATCCAGCTGGAGGGGTATTTCTAACACTCACCGCGCAGGCCCCTGCCAGGGTCGCACAAGCCACCTTTTCATATGATTCAGGAATCGCGGGTCCGAATGATGTCGCGACCCCAAGGGCGACACTCTGCCAGGTGATAGGGACTCTAACCCCCCCTTGGTCTCACGCCAATGTCCCCAAGCACATCCTTTCTCTCCTCCAAGAAGCAACCTACCATTCGATTCCCGGCCTGAACCACATTACTCGGCTTCGCGGTCGGAACGACTTATCCGGCCAACTAAGTGTTAGACTGCGTTCAACATGACTCAAGGACGTACAGCGAATCGGTCCTTAAACGACTCAGACGGGCATAGCTCCACACCCAAGACGTGAAGTGTCTTGCGGCTGTACTATCGAACTCCCGCCCGGTCTCAATTTCATTTTTAAGCAGGGTTCCATCCACGATAGCCATACAGCCACTCGTGACTCCTTCCTACATCTCGCGGATGACCGGAAATCACCCGACTTCTACCGTACTAAGCAGGGCTAAGCATTGACACGTGCCTAAACCTAAAATAGGATTAAGTACGATATCTGGACAAGGACAGGTATAATGCAACAAGTGTTTTCATATAACTCCTACAACTTAATGCAGTAAACAATTAAAAGTACTCAAGATTAATTTATAAATCAGTAGGTTCAGCATGCACCGGGGCTTGCCTTTCAGAAAGGTTGCGGGTCTGTGGTCCGGACACTCAGGAAGGTCGTCTGCGGGCACTCCTTCGCCTGCTGGATCCTCGGGCTCCTGCTGCTCCTGATCCTGGACTTCCTCCGGAATCACAGGCTCGAACTCGAGGAGAGTTACCCCCTCCGGTACACCTATTGCATGAATGCACAATAAATACCATGGATGCATAAATGGGTGCAACATGCTCGGAATGAAATGCATTTCAGAGATAAAAACAATAATCAAATCAAGTTACTTTATTAGTACGTGCAAATCTCTTCTTCGGTGGAGAAGTACTTACCTAAGCTACTTAACCTAAGATAAAGCTGCTCATCCTCAGTTAAGGCCCTAACACCTAACAATTACAAAAGTAGCATGTCTTAGGATATCACACCATATCAATCAGCAAAACACCACAGTAAGCATTCTGGACAGCAGCTACTTGTTTTTATCACAACTGGAGATTTATAATTCCAAAAGATATGATCTAAGACAATCTGGAAAGCCTAAGAAATGCACTACAATTCATTTTCAGACCTCAACTCCAAACTCCTAAGTTTTTCATGTCAAACTTCACAAGTTCCAGAATCTGTCCTCTCCAAAACAGAGAGTAGCAGATTTTGAACTGCCACTTTAAACAACAGTAACTCTCAAACTACTAAGCCAAATGCTTCCAAATTTTGACACAAGCTAGTTCATCAAGTTTACTCCAACTTTGGTATTTACAAGTTGTCCAGCAACCAATTTTATCAAAGCCAAATTTAGAATTACTACTTAGCTGTCCAGAAAACCTAAAATTACAAAGGTTAAATATTTATTGATGTGGCAAACATTCTCTAAGACCAAACTAATACTACTACAAGTTCACAAATGTCACAAAAACACCAGAAAGTAAGGTGTGCCCACCTAGAATATTTATTTAAACTCATTTCTTAATTTACTTAAGTAATTAAGTGGAATTTCAAACATATATGTAAACTGCTCCTAAAATTCTACAAAAATTACAGGGTACTCTCTGAACCAAAAAGAGACTACTGTAAAAATTTGAACTCAATTTATTCAAAGAAACTCTCTGAACGAAATTCACAAGCCCAAAAGGCTGATTTTTGTATAAATAACAAAGCATAGTAAAAAGTGTCAAACAACAGATTTCTTAATTTTCTTGGACACTCTAGGGTATCAAGACATTCTCAAAAAAGTTATATGAACATTGCACATGTACAAAAATTACAAAAATTCATTTAAATATTTCCTAGAATAACAAGATAGCATTATAACTTGAAACGTGCTTAAGCACTGATGCCCAAATTTTTACCAGAGCTAGGGCTAGCATAGAGTAACCTACCCACCAAATTTCATGATTTATGGAACACTACAGCTCAAGTTATAAATTTAACAAATTTGCATGCATTCCAAAACACATTTAAAGGATCTATTAAATTCTTACAGAATTTAAACATCTCATGCCAGATCCATATTTTTCTAAAATACTACACATCATGTAGACCCTAATAAAATTTATCTCATGATTTTTGGATCATTAAAACCCTAGATCTATATTTTTCCAACTTGTACAAAAATCAGTGACAAAATAATAAAAATGAATTTCATTTCGGATGAACTGGGCCGGCCCGGAAAAACTCGGCCCACACTCGCGCGCGCGTGGCCTGCTCAGCGCCCCCGCCCGCACGCGACACTGACGGGCGGGCCCCCGCGGTCAGTGACTGGAGGTAGGGGAGGCGGAGACCCGCGAGCTCCGACGAGCTCGAGCTCGCCGGAGAAGAGCTCGCTCGGCCAATTGAGCACCGCCTCGTGTTCTCCGTCACCCGGTGCGTCGATTGGTGCTCGTGGAATGGATGGGGATGGGGTGGAAGGGGCTTGTCACTGCGAGCGGCGGCCGGTGATGTCCGGTGGCGGCGCACCGTCGCCGGTGAGGATGCACGGTGCGGTCTAGGCTCGGTACGAGCTTCACCGAAGCTAGGCGGATCCATTTTGCTAGGAAGGGAGGATGGAGAGAGACCCGAAGCACCCCGACCACGGTGAGGTCCCATGGCGGGCTCCGGCGACCTCTCGGAGACGGGGAAGAAAGCAATGCGGCTCACCTTGAGTCAAATCGCGGGCTTCGGTGGGTCAAGGAGATGGAGGGTGGTGAGGCGGAGGGATTGGCGAGGTCTGGCGGCCGGTGATGCGGTGTAGCTCGCGCTTGAGCTCGCCGGAGAAGAACGGCAATGGCGGCTCGGTTTCGGTGTTCTTGGCAACTGGAAGAGAGGGGGCGGAGGAATGGAGGCCGGCTCGCGCGTCGTGGCGTCTTGAAGGCGTCGCGGCCTGACTGGTGGGGCCAGGGCCAGCGTACGGGCGCCACCGCGCCTCCACGCGTCGACGACGGCCTGCGGCCGGTCGGCCACTTCCCCCGACTGACGAAACTGAATCGGTTGAATGGTGACATCGCTGACCGACTGATAGAGCGACTTCCACGATGATTATCTCCCAAACCGGTTCGAATTAGTCGAAGATGATTACACCAATTTTGTAGAGCTACATGAGGTCTACAAGTTTGTCAATTGGAGTTTGGGCTGGTTCGGCCTAGGTCTGAAACTACAGAGCTCCAAAGTGGTGCCCCTTGAAACTGAAATGCAGTTTCAGAGACAATGCCGACTGAAACCCTAACTTCTTGACACTATATCTCCTAAACTATTGAGAACCAGGTAATGGTGATATTGACAATGTTGTAGAGCTATGTGTGGACAACAACTTTGTCAATTGGCTCAAAGACTGGTTTGGCCTGGTTTGCAAACTAAAAGCTCCTAAAGTAGGCATCAGTAAAACTGTAGGGTCAGATTCCAGACTTAGAAAAATTCTAAGTCTTGGAGCTACCTCTCTAACTGACTTGTGGGCCACTTTTGAGCATGTTAGGGTCAATTTCATGAGATGGTCATATTGAGACTTTTGTTCCCCATGAATTTCTTTACAACTTTGCTTAAGGGTGCTCTTCCATGCAAGGTCTCTAAATTAGACTTTTTAATTGGTCAAACTAGGGCCTTCTGGGGTCAAATGGTGGTCAAACTTCTCTTGGAGGGCAATTTAGTAATTTTGGTCAACATGAACCTTGTTCCAAATGTTACCCTAAGTATAACTAAGGTGTTGTAGGTCATGATTGGCTACCTTACCTTTTTGTTACACCAACTATCAATACTTCATGAAATAATTCAAATAAACCCCAGAACTATCACATGTGTTGCATCACATGAAATAACAAACATGAATGATGCATGCTTATGCTTATGCAAATGCAATGCAATTATGGAGCTAAACACTTGAGGTGTTACAGTCTTGAGTCTAGTTGTTGCCCCCTGCTTACTCCAAGTGTGGCATTTAATCGAGGTAAATTTTTGTTTTGCGAACTTATTTGCGAACGCTCTGTTTTCCAAGTTTCCGATATGTCTTCATGACTCGCTCACATAACGATCTTTCCCCCTTTGGTTAGATAAAATTCGTGAATATTTGCACTTGATAATTTTAGTTAGCAAATTCTTGTTGATCTGGGTTTTATATTATTCGTTTTCCATTTTTTATTTTCGAGACTCGAATTGCATTTTGATTTTTATTTCCAACTCATGCACTTTAACTAAATGCAATGCTCATGAATATTTTTAACCTGTGATTTACAATGTAACACCGATGGTGTTACAACACGTTAACTGAACCAAGATCCTGCAATATAAATATGTAGAACGGTAGTACATGGTGTATAAATTTATGTAATCCGGAGAAAAATGAAAAGAGTGTATGCAGTTAAGATGTGATGAAGCACTCGGTGCTTTGTAAACATTAAGTAAGTTATGGTGGAGCACTCGGTGCCCATGTGAACCAGATATTATAACTCTGTATAATATATAGTTGTGATTTTAGTTGTGAAAACTCTATTTTTAATTGTTTTGTCATGTTTAAAGTAAGCACGAGTAGTTAATCCGTCCTAGAGTTTTACCGGCCCTGGTCCAACCAACAACCCGAAGCGTGAGGCGCGGAGCCCAAGCACGCGTAAGACTGCCAGCCTCGCCAGAGAGCTACTGTCGACCACCCGGAACGTAGTGAACGGATCTCATGCACGTGTGGGGAGGAGTCGGAGACACTGTCGGCTCTGAGAAACTCAAGTAGGAGAAAGAATAGGTCGGCAAACCGTTTAGCAAAAAGTTGCTTGGTGACGGTATACATACAGAAAAGTTGTTTGGAGAATAATCATGTTGAGGACATTTATGGAGAAACATCAGGGCAACGTTAGCGAAGTAGATCACGAACGAGAGAGATGAGTCGTTACATACAGAAAAATCAATCTGTATCAGGTAACCGTAGGACGAATTGATTTAATCAAAATATTGCTAAGAACGACTCACCCGATTTTTAGTAGATAACTAACGAAAATTTTCATCTGGCTCGCTAAAGGATCAGCACGCACAACCCCTACCTGGCGCGTCACTGTCGACGAAATATGGTCAGCAGTCCACCGAGGGGTATACCCATGATGGTAGATTGTCGGTAGGGGTGCGCGTAATCAGGAACCGGATGGTAACAGAGACACAAGACACAAGGTTTATACAGGTTTAAGCCGCCAACGTGACGTAAAATCCTACGTCCTGTGTTCTGTTATTTTGTATTGATTGGGTATGAGATCTATATGGTGATCTGTAGGAACGTGTCCTCTAAGGGATCCCTGCCTCTCCTTATATACTCTGGAGGGGTAGGGTTACAAGGTAAAGTATCCTATTTGATACTATTACAATAAATCTTGCGGTGCATGCTGAACTCTATAGTGGACCACAAGTCATCATCTTGTGGGTTGTGCCGCCTTCGATGGCATGGCCCATGTGCAGCCATAAGGGTATACGGGTTTATACCCTCATAGGTGGGCAAAGCAGACTGGGCCTGGTGGGCAATGTGGCGTAGAGGAGGCAGCGTAGAGGAGGCCACAGGAGATGGGGACCGGCGCGGCGGGGGACCGGCAGCGGCGAGGCGGAGTGGGGTCGACAAATGGGCACAGTGATGCAGGGAGGAAACAGTGCAGCGAGCATTGGGGCACGCGTACAGGACGAGTGGATAGGGTCGCTGGACGAGCGGCACGTGCGGAAGTGAGCACTGGGAGCGTCCGTTTGTCCAGATGTCTTAATTGTATGAGTATAGTCCATCATCGGTCCCTAAACTTATATTGTTGTGTCATCCCGGTCTCTAAACTTGCAAATTGACCGTTTAAGTCCTCAAACTTGTTCATCTGTGTCATCCTGGTCCCTAAACTTATTCGGTTGTATCATCCCGGTCCCTAAACTTGAAAATCACCAGTTCAGGTCCTCAAACTTGTTCAGTTGTATCATCCCAATCCTTAAACTTGGTTTTGAGTCTCATCTTAGGCAAAACAGGACGATCTATAAACTCTATATCAAAAATTAATTCATAATTTTTTCATATGAGTTCAAATGAAGATAAACTTTATATCAAAATTGTAGTCCTCAATGCGATCTACAACTTTGTAGTTGAATTTTTTTTGAATTAAAACTGTTTAGGGTCTCAAAATATTGTTGTAATTTTATAGATTTTAAAATTTAAAATTTAAAATTATCAAACAATCTTAGATACTGACATAGTCTATATGAAAGTTATAGTTCTCAATATGATCTACAACTTTATAGTTGAAAAGTTTTTTATTTGAAGTCATTTAGTGTCAAAAAACAATAATATTTTGAGACCCTAAACAATTTTAATTCAAAAACTTTTCAACTACAAAGTTGTAGATCGTGTCGATGGCTACAAGTTTGATATAAAGTTTGTCTACATTTGAGTTCATATAAAAAAGTTATGAATTAATTTTTGATATAGAGTTTTTAGATCATCCTGTTTTGACCCAGACGAGACTCAAAACCAAGTTTAGAGATTGGGGTGACACAATTGAACAAGTTTGAGATCTAAAAGGGTGATTTTCAAGTTCAGAGACCGGGATGACACAGCCGAACAAATTTGAGGACCTAAACGGTCGATTTGCAAGTTTAGAGACTGGGATGACACAGTCAAACAAGTTTAGGGACCAGTGATGGACTTTACTCTAATTGTATCATTGTTGAACTCCAAAGATGCTGCGTTATTTCTTGCGGATGGATCATTATTATATTCAGCGATTTTGTTTTGAACGATGAAAAACATGGAGTCGTCGTCTTTGGCGCGGGCACCTGCCTTAATATATGGAAATGAGATCGGTCTTGAGGCGCGCGACCGAGCACCACCACGTTTACCGAGCCTGCCTGGGTTCGACATGTGTGGGTTGGACGTGAAATGATAACCGCGTTCCTTGTCTCCTTCAAATTAATAACATGATAGTAAGGGTATGTTTGGATATACACGACTAATTACTAGTTAGGGCTATAACTTATGTTAAGAGTTTATTTGATACACATGAATAGTTACTAATTATGGCTAAAAGTTAGTTCAAATTAGGTCATATTTGGATATAAGAAGACAATAGTCAGCTGTTAATACTTAGGCTTCGTTTGGCACAGCTCAGCTTCACTAGTAAAACTGTTTTTTTAAACAACTTTACGAGCAACTTTCTAGGTGAAGCTAAACTGTTTCACCAACAGCTTCGTGCATGTATGAGAGAGAGAGTGCTATGATAAACTAATTTTTTTAGTTTCATCTCAACTCATGTCTTTGTAAGAGGAGAAGAAAAACAGCTTCAACCATAAAACTGTTTTAGAAATGAGTCTTTAGAAAAAAAAAAATAGCTCACAACAGAAGATATTGTGAGCTGTGCCAAACAGAGCCTCAGTTTCTTAAATCCAAACAGGTTTAGCTAATTCTTAGTTGAATGCTCAACTAACAATTATTTTATTATTGCAAAAGAAAATAGGCGGGACAAGTCGCAAAAAAAAAGGTGGGACGTGCGATGGGAAGGACTACATTATTAGAAAAAAAAAGAATTCGTGGAACAGGGGCTGGAGAACCAGGCGGACATAACGGCCAGTGGTGTGGTGGTGGACCGGTGGTGTGCGATGTGGATAAGGATGGCAACGGGTCGGGTTCGGATCGGGTGGAGTCTCCGTGCACCCAAAACCGAAACCCGAAATCAAAACCCGAACCCGAACCGAAAACCGATTCGGGTGGAAATCCATCACCAAAACCAAACCCGTGGATACCCAAAACCCGAACGGATACCCGAAACCCGAATGAATACCCGAAACCCGCGGATAAATATACACATATTCACATGTATAAATAAGAGGCAATAAATAATAAATATTTTCATGAGTCAATTTTGAATATATTTAATAATCTAAGTAAACAAGTTATTATTAGCATATTATAAAACATGAGTTTTAATTCCAAATGATTTATTTCGGATATCCATTGGATATCCACGGGTGAAAAAACAAACCCGAAACTGAACCCGATACCAAACCCGAAACCGAAACCGAAAACCGTGGGTGAGAAACCATCTCCAAACCCAAAACCACAGAATCCGAAACCCGTGGATATCCGACCCGAACCCGATCCGCTGCCATCTCTAGATGTGGACTGGAGCGCGGCACTACGCACTCAGCCCGTCAGATCCGTGTGGCCGGGCCGACCCGGCAACCAACGGTGGCGCTGGCGCGGAGACAGGCAACCGACCCAACGGCTCTGCCACTACCAGTACCAGGCCACGCGCGTCGGTGCACCGGCCGCATGGACCGGCGCGCACTTGGCCCGCTCCGGCGGTCTGGTCCCGTGCACCGGGTCTACGAGGCAGGCAGCGGCATGGTTGTGTCTCCACGGTTTTGACTTTGCACGTAGGCGTACTGACGTACTTGCAGCAGCAGGTGATCATCGATTTGATACTGAGACCAGTGTCAACGTGGGGTTTCATGTCCCAGTTTCCAACACATCTTATTTTAGAAACAGTGCAGAAGAATTTTATCCCATGAAACTCTCTCTGCTTCCATAAAACTCTTATCATCTCTCTTCATTAATACATGTCACATCAGTATATTTAATGCCCATAAAACTCTGATGAAATCATATTGAGACTGGCCTAATTAACTGGGTTAATTAATAATCAAAGCATGCTGAGATCGTGGGTGCTGCTGCTAAGGCCAGTCTCAGTGGGGATTTCTCGTCACGGTTTTCAACACATCCAGATTTTAGAAACAGTGCAGAAGAGTTTCATCCTCATAAAACTCTCTCTTCTCCCATAAAACTCTTATCATCTCTCTCTTCATTAATATGGTACCATATCAACATAATTATTGCCCATAAACTCTAATGAAACTCCATTGAAACTGGCCTAATTGCATGCGTTCGGTCTGTCTGAGTGTCGATCACTGGCTAGGAGTCAGGACAGTGACAAGAGTTGATGAATGTCTTCAGTGCACCGAAGCGTACCAATTTTTTTTTGTTTCTGAATATCCAGTTTGCAATGGTTTTTGTTTCTCCAGACATTTTTCGTTATACGTACCACCCATGCATCTCTCGTGTTTTCCATGCATCTCGATCTTGCAATGGCACGGCTCTATATATGAGTATATGACCAGCACATGCATATGCAGATACTAAAAGATACTCCATCCATTCCAAATTATAAGGCATTTCAAGAATTTTGAGAGTCAAAATATTTTAAGTTTGACCAAAATTATCGAGAAAATTATAAAAATTTATAACATCAAATAGGTATACTATAAAAATATAATTAATGAAGAATCCAATGATACTTAATTGATGTCATAAATATTATTATCTTATCATATAAATTTGATCAAATTTTAGATCGTTTGACTCTCTAAAATTCTTAGAATGCCTTATCATTTGGGATGGAGGAAGTACCAGTTGACTTCTCTCACACAGTATCTTTCTCGGTTTTTCCAACCACGGATACAATACAACAAGCACCGGCCAGTAGTATTCTAGCAGCAACATGCATGGTGAATTAATATACATTTTTTTTTTTAATAAAATTATTAGTACTAGGTGCGAGTATTGCGATGCTCGATGAAGTTGAACAATGCATGTAGTACGTAGTACGTGTACTAGCTACCTAGACTGATGACCCCACACGTGTGCAGTAATTCTATATATGCACACACACATACTACTAGTGTGTGTGTATATATATATATATATATATATATATATATATATATATATATATATATATATATATATATATATATATCTCACAGCCACCTAACAATGCTAAGGCCGGGCGGCAAAGTGATTAGTAGGATACTCCTATATAATAAGCCGACATGTTTAACCGCGTTTGGCCATGGCAGGTGCACTTGCTACGCGTCCACGTAAGCTCCGATCGAAAGGACACAAACTATTTTACTCGGCTCAGCTGGGTTCATGGCCGACCAACTGCTCCGATCCGGCCGGTCAAAATCAAGCAAGCAAGATATCCACTAGCCACTAGCCAGCATGCAGAACCCGACGCAGGAGGAAATCATCAGACGTTAGCAACAGTCGTCCGACCGGTTATTTAGCCCTGATTGTGATATATATACGCAATCATGGTTTAGTAGGCGTACCAAAAGCTGTATATATTATTGCATATAATAGATTACCCTAAAGGTGCTCTTTTTTTTTGGTAACTTCTACTTATACTTTTTGCTTCTGTGCTATATATATATGTGGTATCTTTGTGATTTTTTTTATTTGTAACTTGTGGTATCTTAGTGAATGGGCACACCTCTACGTCCTATCCCTTCCGCAAAAGTAAGAGTTACTTCGAAGGCCTCCAGAGCTGGTAAAGTTTCTTATCATCACATTCAAATACTAGATATAAAATCAACAGGTGTATTCTATCTATGTATTGGTAAATATATGTGGTACCATGTACATTATTGCCATGGTTGTTCAACGTGGACATTTTTCTTACAACTCGAAAGAAGTACTCCCCCGTTTCAGTTTATAAGTCGTTTTGTTTTTTCCCCCTAAATACATGGCTTTTACTATGTAGCTAGACATATTGTATATCTAGGAGCATAGCAAAAGCTATGTACCTAGAAAACCCCAAATAACCTATAATTTGGGACAGAGGGTGGTACCAAGTACGATATTTTGTGACCTCATTGTGAGAAGAAAAACATTTCTTAAATTAACTGTACAAAAGTTTGAGAGATCTAGTGGAACATTTTTCTATTCAGCTGGAGGCTGGAGCACTCTCTGTTAGGCGATGCGTTCTGTAGAGGGCCGCCCTCTTTGCCTGCCTTAGGGTTACTTTTGGTGTGGTTATTGGGGGCTTCAACTCCTCTACTATAGTGATACTGTAGCAAGAGCCGCTGAAGCCCACAACAACCAACTTCATCGACTTTTTCATTCTGTAATTTTATTTTTGGGTGCAAATTGAAACAAAAGTCCTTCTGACCTCGATCAACTATTGCATGAGTCAGATTTTTTTAACGAGAGTTTTACCTTAGCTTTTAAGAAAGCAAAGTTGATACAATACTGGGGAAGCTAGTTTCTTAGGAAATCAAAAGCAACAATAGATAGAACCACCCTAGGAATGACTAAATCTAGCAAACGTCTGTTGCTACTATTAGACTAGTATTGCATGAGTCTGATTTAGCTTCCTCAATGAGGAAACTAGATTTTCAGACCAGTCCAACTCTTGAAACTGTTCGATTTACTATGTGGTTGACGTGGCGCCACGTCAACCATCCTAGATAGCACCTTGTCAACCACGAGAGAGATAAATCGAACTTTTGCAAAATTCAGAGAAATCAATAAGACTTTATAAAAATTTATAAAACATATCTTTTTAAAACTATCGATTTTTTCTAGAATAACCATGTATTAAAAATATAAAAAAATAATTAATTTTTGAAATTCATAGAAAATTTGTTTTAACTTAGTAAAATATGAAACCAGGTCCATAATTTCCCTAAAATCATGATGTATATGAGTTTTATAGCAATTTTCAATTTTATTTTGAAGAGTATCTTATTGACTTGAGCAGGTACACATATCTTGAGGTTCTAGGAGACATTTTAGTAATCTGAGAATGGTACTAACCACACCTGCTTAATTTTGGTTTCGAGGATATATATATGCCCCTATATATCCTTTGGTTTATCACGTACACGCATACC
This sequence comes from Saccharum hybrid cultivar R570, assembly GCA_038087645.1. Classification (NCBI taxonomy): domain Eukaryota; kingdom Viridiplantae; phylum Streptophyta; class Magnoliopsida; order Poales; family Poaceae; genus Saccharum; species Saccharum hybrid cultivar. The sequence goes on along the minus strand of JAQSUU010000782.1, from coordinate 1,490,553 downwards.
ATGGTCCGGTTAATCAGCTCACGCAGGACGGCAGGATTAGGTCTTGCGTATGTGAGAGAAAACCCTGTCGTGCCAGGCTTCCCGGCCCCGGGCCCCGGCGAGAGACCAACAACTCCTGTCACGTCCACCACTGGAGCAGCTAACCGGCCATTGCCAGACAGCCTCAATCGGCCCCGTGGTGATGCATGGGGTTTTAATTGTGGTTAGTACAACTACACTTCAATTTCTAATCGTTTTCAGCAATATCGTCCATGCCAGTGTCCAGCGCATTATTCCAATGTCTAGTTGCTCGTGCTTGTGTCGTGTGAGTAACCGACTCTAGCTAATTAATCATGGTTCACGACCAGCTTTGTGGCATTGTGAGTGAGGATTGCACTCCAGATTCTCCTCTGTCATGTTAGTATGAACTAGCCTATATCAATATGTGCTACGATATGCACTAAAATCTTATATTATATAAGCATTAAAAATTTTATAAATAAATTTAATATATATTTACAACTAAGGGATTTGCTAAAATTCAGGTGTCTAAATTTTAGTTTCCTTTCAGGCTACAGTCATTGCATATATTTTATACTAAAATTGCAGATTTCATTTATTGCAATTTCTGTAAACGCAATCTGCAATTTTCGGAATCGAGAATAAAAAACCCGTTACACAAAACCACAAACCCGACAAAATCTGATTTGTATTGGCACAAAGACAATTAATAATTTACAATGATTTTCTATAGGAAGACAAGGACAAAATTTAATATGTTATGACACAAAGACAAATAACAAATCACAAAAGTAATAATTTACTTGTACTAATTAGAGGTACAAGAGTGTTGCACGAAATCATCTTAAAATTCAGGCACATGAAATATAGAAGTGTACAACTAATCATCAAAACTGATTATCTTACCATTTCTCTATTCATAACACAATGTCCATTTAAATACTCTATAATTTAATATAAATTTATCAATTACTCTATGTATTCTTATCCTTTGCAAGGACTACATGTTCTCAGTTAATGTATTAAGGTCAATCATGTATTGTCAGTCTATTGGTTTTTTCTCGAATACACAAATAATTTGCGTATCATTATATTAAAAAGAGTTTAAACATACAGATAACTCGTCTCAATCGTTTTTAGCTAAGGTTAAGACTTAAACAAACCTAAATAGATTTTACGATCGAAGTAAGAAAGTTACTATTTTTTATTTTATTTTATTTTATTTTGCTCCATTACAGCTACTCTTGCCGGCCATCTGTTCAAATACCAGCTGTCCGGGCAACAATTTCTATTGGATTGGATATAGAAAATTGGCTCAGATTAAAAGCACGGAAAGGCAATGAATGTATTAGAGCAGATTCATTTTTGCATGCCTCTTGTGCGTCCAGAAGACAATGATGATCACGAGCTACGTCTCTTATTATTCTTGAATTACAAAAGTACGGCATCATAGTTCGGGCAAGAAGCCAAGGAACAAGGGCTCTAACATTTCCCTCCTACCTCGGTACCTTCATTCAGTCTGACAGAAAATAAACAGTCGATGTTGCAGCTCTAAGTTAGCACCAAGATAACTGGAAATCTTCGAGCTTCATCAGCAGACCGCGCGGACGCAAGCGAAGTTCCCGGTGGTAAGGAACAGTGGTCTGCCTAGAACCCTCCTTGCCAGCGGTTGATGGGGGTATGCATCAGCTCGATGAATCTGTTAATAGCGGCCCGAGCCATTGCAAGGGTGTCATGCTGGAGGATACTGTAAACATCGAGGCCCTGCGTTTCATGAAAGCAGAATGGTCTTTTAGCCATAAAAAAGGATATTCCCAGCAAAGAACACTTAGTTTGATTACTCAAACACTAAAGTACTGAAATCAAAGAACTTACAATGGAAGGAAGTACATTAATGTAGTGAAGGTTTTGAGTAGCCAGCTTTAGCTTCTTATCAATGTTGCCTCCATCCACCAACAGAACCTTCTCTGTATCATCCATGTGGCCAATGTATTGCACAATGTTGTTGTGTCTTGTGGCTAGGGACTTCTAAGTCCTCAAAGACCAAGAGCTATACCAAAAAAATATACCAGTAAATTTCAAAGCAAACATTATAATAGCAAACAATAAATTCATATGTTAGTCCAGACATTTTGCTATAAGGGTTTCTTTTTTCCTGCAGGACAAAAAAGTTCAAGAGTGCTCTGAACGTTTGAAGACTAAAATTTATAACCGCATTGGAAAACACTGATAAAACAAACACATATTATCATAAGCTCAGATTGTTTTTGATAGTTAACTTTAAGGAAAGCAAGGCAACAATGTAAGTTTGAACTTACACCTGGTACAATTCAACTTTTTGTGAAAACATGATCCTAGTAAACTAAGTTGATATTAATGTGATTCAAGTCCATAAAAGTTAAGGGCTATGCTAAACATGGACAATTAAATATTAGTGCACACATTTTTAACAGAATACAAAAGGATTCGTAAGGCCATTCTCAATGGGAGTTTCATTCTCATTAAGTAGTGTCATGCCAGCTTTTCTGATAATGTGGGAAGGGATTAATGAAGAGAGACATGAAATGAGTGTCATCTAGATGAAACTATGTCTACACTGTTTCCAATACAACTTGTCTCTTGCATGTATTGCGTATGAAATACCAAAAGAAACAATGCATTGCATAGACCATTTCATTGTTATCAAATCGTCTAGTCTACCCTAGTCGCCACAGGACCGACCAGATGACACTAATCGCGATTCATTGTTGACCAGCCTGATTAGTCAAGCCTAGTCTGTCCTAATGGTCCATATAGCCATCCTGCATATTCCAGGACTGATATACCATATAACATATTAAGCAAACAGCAAGAGTCTAAAAGCATTAGGGCACAGATTCTTGTGAGATTCGATGGCCAGTTGGCCGCTTATCCACATCTGCACATACATCACACAGCCAGACAGGTGTAGCATGTAAGTACTAAGCAGAGAGAAGCAGCATAGAGCATGACAGCAGTCGAGCTAGAGCAAGGCAGAGTTGCAGAGGTGCAAAACACAAATCAAACGCACATGCAGCAAGATGGAGGAGGATTGGAGGACTAGAGGAACTCATCTTCGGGATGGAAGAAGGGATCTGGCGGGCAGTGGTAGAATCCGGCACTGTTTGTGGCCTGCGGGACAGGATCTGGCCTCCGGTAATGGTTGTGCCAAGCAGAGGCATGCAGGCACCCTGCAGCAGCATGAGCCAATGGAGATTTGTGGAAGAGGTCCTGGTCCAGCAACGGCAGGGACGGGAACCAGTGGCTGCAAGCTCCTGTGTGGCAGCAAGCTCTTGGGTGGCATAGTGGTGGCTGGACAGTGGAGCAGCACATGTGAGAGGCAACCTCCTGCTCCTGGGTTGCTCTGGATAGGTATATATTCCAAAATATAATGGGTCAAATGGCCAGCCCACCAGCTCGCCGAAGCACAGTTGCTCAGGCAACCCAATGCGCAACATAAAAGCTAGTCATTTTCCATCCTAATCGGACGACTAATCACGATTAGGCAATGATTAGTCAGACAACTTAGAATCTGGTCAGACAAATCGAGTCGCTGGACATAATCAGAGTCATAGGAGTGACCAGTCCGATTAATCACGATTAAGCGGATGACTTAATAACAATGGACCATTTCATTCATTTCAATATACCCTATTGCATATGTGGCACTATTGGAACATCAATATGAAATTTTCCAATAAGAATGGCCTAAGAGCCACACCAGAAAACATTGCGTAAAACGAAGATGTTTTGTCATACCACTAAATAGATTTTAGTAAACAACAATGCAGTTCAAGAAGGTAGGATAAAATAGTCAGCTCACAGTAAAATCTGGTAGCGAACAATTGAACCTGTCGTGAAAACATTATCCTAGGAATTTAAGTTGATGGTAATGTCACTGCATCACCTCATCTAAGAGAAAAGCCTGTTCATATATAAATACAGGCTTAGGACATAGGTGACAGGGCACCATGTAATACGATATTAATCGACACTCATCAGCTCATAGTTATTTACAAGATAACTGCACATGTGATTAGCAACTAATCCTATCATCCTATAGACTAAAGAGAGGATCTAGAAAGTCAAGATATCAAAAGGAGTTCAATTGTGCCATTTAAGAAGATGTCATTTTGTGAAAAAATGCAACAAAGTCGTGCAGTTTTAAAAAATAGTAAGCATGTTTCTTCATAGAGCACACTATTAAACTATGATTAAGTATAGATATTCATTTGTCAATAATAATTTTGTAGATATATATAATAATAGTTAATTAACTAAAAGTGAGCACATCAAAACACATATATATTGATTTAGTAGTTAGCAACTACCTTCCCCTCTGCAGTTCGAGCAGACAAGGCAATCTTAAGCCCTAGCCACCATACTTCCTTCTGCAGCGTGATTGCATGGCTTCGTGGTTTAGGCCCATAGACTGTTACACCACCACGAAACTGTTATGTTCATAGTTTAGTTGACTGAACTCCAAACTGGATAGGATGTTTCACGCAATCTCAATATGAATATATGTATCATTATTCATTCAGTTATTATAATAACTAACCTGGAGTCCGCACAGTGTTCCATGCCATGCTCTTCCCGTTCCGTTTTGCTTATAAGGCTTTCTTCCGGTGCCACTCACTTCACTGACAGTTTTAGTTGAGTGTGTCACCTGTAAATTAGGTAAACAAACAGTTAGCAAAGCTTTAGCTAACCAAAGATAAGATGGTAGGTCATATGATAGATCATTTGTCGTTAAAAAACATTGAGAAGACTAGTATTGAGAGAAATGCCACTAAAATGGCGATATGAAACTAGTCAATTGGGGGAGAACTTACCAAGCTCCCAATCTGGTGTCCACACAGCCTTGCTAGAAAGTTCTGGTGGAATCAGCACTTCACTTGGTGGAGCCAAAAGAGTAGAATACCAATTGAAAAAGAAAGCTGGCAGATTCTGGAAATGCAACAAGTATTTAAAACAAAAGTTAATGCAGAACTTACGTGCAACCAAAGATGCCAAAAGCACATTATCAAACGGAGAGAAATGAAATAGACTTCTTAACAGATGATTGGATGTAATAAGCTAGATCTTGGAAAAAAGATAAGATAACTTCTATGTTGAAATCTTGACACCCCAAAGTGCTAACAGGACAAATATGACTGATGCTATCCTCCAAGAACAGTTAATGAAAAAAAAAAGACCGAGAAGAATGGAGGATATAATAGTTGTAGCTTTCACGGCGCCTGTTTTCAAAGCAAGCCTGTTCGAACTTCCGTTAACAAAAATGAAATGAAACAGAGTTTGAGTGCAGCAAAGCAAAAGCAAGAACAGGAACAGAAAGACAATGAGCAGAGCAAGTTTGAGGGGGTAGACAGAGCATCTGTCATCAGTCATCACATGTAATCAATCAATCTAAGATCTATCAGATGTAAAAGCTGATAATAAAGCCAGATGAAAAGTCCCTTGTCTCAAGGCCTAAAAATTGTAAACTGTTGCTGAACAGTAACTGAATGCAGCATAAGGTAAACAGGCAAAATCACAGGATACTAGCCACACAAGGGACGGAATGAATGGAAGAAGCTACTGAACTAAGGTCTGACTGAAATACTGAATCGCCACCTACGGCCACAAGTAACACAATGAAATTGCAGATAGATGTTTCTCATGCAAGACCTCGGACACAAAATTGACACCACATGCCTAAATAGATCAGCGATGAACATTGAAATCTCTTCAATGCTACTGACAGTAACTGCTGAAAAGGGACTTCGTTTTGCGCTTCCCTTCAGGAACCCTGGAACAAAGCAATCCCTGAAAATGCACCAACCAGCATAGTCCTCAAGACAGGTGAAAGCATTAAATATTTGCTAAATCACTAGATTTCAAGCTGAAATACTTCGTAGCGAATTAGGATTCAGGCAAGTGGCCGAGCAATCTTGCACCTAAACCACAACTCTAGCAAGAAGCAGGCCCATTTCCCATCTCACACGGGGAGCAACAGGTGCTTAACACTTGCCCGTGGCGACGGTGCCCCGAGTCCCTCGCCACAAACCCTCTCCAGTACCCTACCCAGGCGGCGAGCAGACTCAGATCAGGATGTTCTAACAGGCAGACTTCAACCGCTGCCACCGCAAGCACCACCAGAAGCGCCGAGGAGGGCCAGGACACGGCCCACGGCCACCGAGGACAGGGGGGAGGGAGGAAGAGAGGGGATCCAGACCTTCAGACGCACGGCCCTGCGCCCGGCGGCAGGTGGCGTAGCGCCGCCGCCGCCGCAGTTGGCGCGGACCCAGCGGCACGGCGGAGCAGCGACGCGGCGCGCGCGAGGGCCCGCGTCGGGTGTGGAGAGAAGGGGCACGCGGCGGCTTGAGTTGCGCCGGCGAAGCAAGGCGGCCGCTGAGGGCTACGGCGGCGGAATAGAGCGCGGAGCCACGGACAGCGACCCGCGTGGGCTGTTCCTCTCTTTTCCTTGTTCGCTTGGGGGCTTTCAGCAACAGCCCGCGCGCAAGCCCACAGACCACGGTCCACGGGCCTTTATCTCCTCGTGACGGCCACCGCGCGACCGCTCGTGGCCTCATCCGAGATGGTGGGCCGATAGCCGGTCCATGCCGGCCTGTGCGCAGCTTTCCTAAGCATTGGTCAGCCAACTCGTGCCCTCGGATATAGAACCAATAGAATAGAACAGAGAACCGAAATGGAGTACTGCAATACTCTGGTAAGGCCGTCAGTCGGACGCCTTCCCAGTCCGGACCGGCCCAACAGGCCTCTCTATCTCTGTTCCTTCACTAATAAAAAAAATACAGAGCAATATTTTCCCGATCTCCGCAGCCTCTGTCGCTTGCTCCGCTGCCCGCCCCGCCTGACGACGGGCACCGCCGCGCCCACCATGCGGCCGTCAACTGGCCACTAAGGTTGCTGCGTGCGTGCTCGCACCCGACGATGCCGACAGGCGCCACCAGCACAAGGAGAAGCACCGGGCCCTGGCACGGAAGCCCTCTGACCTCGCCTCTTGCTATAGCTCGATGCCCCGATGCAAACGATGGAGGAGGTCGCACCGCGATAAGATGCATGTTTCAAGCGTACATTTTAAATGTTTTAGAAGAATGTTGCAAGTGTTTCATATGGATGTTGCAAAAGTAGATCATGATGTTGCATATGTTACAATGGATGTATATGTATGTTGCAAGATTTTGTCCCCAATGTTTCATCTGTTTTCCAGACGTATGTTGTAAGTGTGTTTATCTGGATGTTGCATATGTTTCACACATAAGTTGCAAATGTTTTATCTTGATGTTGCGTATGTTTGAAATATTTTTCGAGTGGTTTTTTAGGTGTTTCAGATGCATGTTTCAAGTGTTTCATATGTGCTTTTTGAATATTGCAAGTGTTACATCTAGATGTTTCAAAAGTAGATCGAATGTTGCACATAAGATGCGCGTGAGAAGCGGAAGGGGGTGCAAGTGGTCCTCGCGCGAGGGCCCTAGGCCATGTGTGGGCGCGGGTGACTCAGGCGTGGTTGAGCGATGTCCGGGCGACAGGGGGCCACGCGTGGACAAGTGAAAATGGACTACAACCGTGGGTGTCCGGACGTGGGCGTCCGTCCGGACATCCGAACGCTAACAGTGCCAATAGAGGAAAGTACATCGCTCTCATGTTCCTATCCTAGTATATTTTCTTTCTTGTATATATAGTTAAGAGTTCAAACGGTTAGGGGGTGTCTAGTTCCTGCGGTGAAAAATTTTAGGATGTCACATCGGATGTTTCATGGAATATCGGAAGGGGTGTTCGCGTACTAATAAAAAAACTAATTACAAAACTTTCCTGGAAACCGTGAGACAAATTTATTAAGCCTAATTAATTCGTCATTAGCACATGTTTACTGTAGCACGACATTATCAAATCGTGGATTAATTAGGCTCAAAAAATTCGTCTCGCAAATTTATTGCGATCTATGTAATTAGTTATTTTTTCATCTACATTTAATACTCCATGCATGTGTCTAAACATCCGATGTGATGAGTTGAAATTTTTTTGGGGAGGAATTAAACACCCCCTTAGTGTCAAATTTAGAAACCAATGAGAATATTCTTGGCCACAAACAGGAATTAATTTATTCTGTTAGAGTGTTTTAGTGATTAGATCATGTATTTATTATAGTGTTTTAGTGAAGTTATTTATTTATCTTTTGATTTACATGAGTTTATTAGAATATTTTAACGACATCATGATTTTATTTTCCTCCCTTGTTTTGGTTTAATTCAATTTGTTAGATTAATTTAGAGACTAAAGTTCCTCCAATGGTCCATTTCTTTTTATGGCTCTATCACGGAATAAGGTCCCAACAAACAACCAAGAGACAAAGGGGGAGAAAGTAGAAGGTTTCAAAAGGGTGTCAAGCTCTCAAGTGATATGCTCCCCCGTTATTTTTTTTTTCATGTGTCGTTCTCAAGAAGTCAAATAATCACTACCGGAATCCGGCTCTTTGTCGAGTGCCAAGTGATTTGCCGAGTGTTTTTTCGGACACTCGGTAAAAAAGCTATTTGCCGAGTGCCAAAAAAATCACTTGAAAAAAAACCTTTGCCGAGTGTCAAAAAAACACTCAGCAAAGCATCAAGATGTACAATATTTGTTTTACTCATTTCTTCATATGCCAAAGTGAAAATAAATTTGTTCACAAATCTTATATACAAGAGAGATATATAAGATTTGTGAACAATGTTAGGACGACCATGTCGGATGAACAGATGACCAAACAACCAAAATAAACTTTGTAGATCTTGAAAAGTTATGAAACTTTGTAGTTGACAACTTTTTGATTTGAAATAATCTTTGTCATGTAAAACTACGTTTGAATTTCAAAATTTTAAAATTCGAATTTTTCAAATGACCTCGGATGGAAAAACAACTAAAATAAACTTTGTAGATCTTAAAAAGTTATGAAACTTTGTAGATGGCAACTTTTTTGATTTGAAATCATCTTGTCATGCAAAACTGCGTTTGAATTTAAAAAATTTAAAATTCGAATTTTTCAAACAACCTCAGATGGAAAAACAACCAAAATAAACTTTGTAGATCTCGAAAAGTTATGAAACATTGTAGTTGGCAACCTTTTGATTTGAAATAATCTTGTCGTGCAAATCTCCGTTTGAATTTCAAAATTTTGAAATTCAAATTTTATAAACGACCTCAGATGGAAAAACTTCATAAACGAAAAGTGTAGATCTCGCAAAGTTATGAAACTTTGTAGTTGATAACTTTTTAATTTGAATTCATTTAAGGCCTCAAACAAGCAATTTACACTCGGTTTAGTATAATACGTGGGAACCAAAACTCTATCTAGACACATGTGAGTGTGTAATGCAGTGGTTAGAGAAGGTACCGCGTGAGCGGGTTCGAATCCCGCCGGCCGCGTAGCCACGAATTTTGGGCGAAAAATGCCGCGACTTGCGACTTCGACGGAGATTGGCGGGTGGGGGCCTCCCCTGATTAAAAATTTTTTTTCTAATTTTTTTTTGTGTTTTTTTCGGTTCAAACTTTGCCGAGTGCCCGATAAAAAACACTTTAAGTATTGCACTCGGCAAAGCCTTTGCCGAGTGCAATTGGGGCTTTGCCAAGTGCCCCACGCACTCGGCAAAGCGCCCAATTCCGGTAGTGAATGTACTTAGCTTTGACAAATATATATACGAGAGATAACTAATATTATGGTGCATAATAAATATCATTAGATTAATTATTGAATATATTTTTATTATACACTTAATAAGAGATACAAATGTTACTAATATTTTTATTTATAAATCTAGTCAAACCTAAGAAAGTTTGACTAATAAGAAAATGTGGATTGCTTAAAAAAGGGACGGAGTCAGTACTCCTACTAAAGGTGTTCTCCCCAAGGTATGTGGGCCTTATAGCTTGAGATGGAAGAGTTTGCAAGAACCTAGGAGATATCGATGACAGAGGACTTGACTGGAGGACACGATTGTTTTGCTATGAAGTGAACAGAGAAGGTGAAGGTGTAGTGAAGTTTGGGTACGAGAGGATATAGGGTGTTTCTTATGTTGGTTTTGTTTCATCTTTTTGTTCTGTATTTATGATTTGGGTTGAGATTAGAGTTCCGTACTGTGAGAAGAGGCGAAGCCAGCACAAAACATCATCGGGGTCTTCAACATTGTAGGCAGGGATTTTGCATGTCGCAGAACTGTGTATAGTAGTGATTTTCCATTGATTTCCCAAAAATCGTAGGGGTCAGCTGACCCCAGTAAAAGGGTCTAGCTCCGCCCTGAGATACCACTTCGTCCTATGAGCTGTAAGCCCCTGAGTTGTCTTTTGTTAATGAAAGACTGAGGCCTAGCTTAAAACTCTAAAAAATACTAAAATAATAGTTTTGTTGATAATTCAAACAAATAAATAAGTTGTCTAGAACAATCAAATTGCACCTGATGTTATAACTGTTCGAATTTGGTATTTTGAGTCAACTACTACGTAGATATCATTTGACAGATATGCATATCCATCGGATATTAGTTGCCATGTATTGATATTCGATTCCAGTATACATGTCCATATAAAAAATTTTGACAAAACATCTAAATATCTGAAGTTTTTGTATTTAACAGGTATAAATGGATGAACTAGTGAACTACAAATATGGATAATGGGTCCGAATGCATGGGGTAACTAGCTAGAGTACCGAGCATTGTCTAAAACAATCATGCTTGTTGGTTCCTCTTCTTTTCTACAACAATTCGTCTCCGAAACTCTCCAAGAGCCCAAATTGGAAACAAGTTACGGTAGTTTCCATAGTTGAAGTAAAAGGAACAATTGAAGCTTCCAATGTGTTCCTGTGATCAAACATAGCAGGGGTTTAGCCTGCCTGACGTGTATTGCAGAAACTATAGACCATGAATCTCCAACTAAGTTTAGTGATAAATCTAAGTGAAAGATAATCCCTACAATTGCCAAATGGTGATGCCTAAAAGACGAAGACTTACTTGTTGGGGAAACTCGCCTGACTCTTGTTGCATATTGATTAGTTCTTTTGCAGCACCATACAGTGGTGTTGGATCTCGCTCAACCTATTTTGCATGCACACAAATGAACTATAAATCTTACATCTAATAGTCTCATCATGCTCCAATTGTAGCAATGTGTGGAATGTCTACCTGTCCAGCATAAATTAAAGCCAACATTGCCCAAGCAGTATTCACTGCATGAGGACTAGTGGCCTCTGCATAGACCTGTTAAATATTAAAAATGAAAACCATCACGCAATGATCTATAATGCTTTAAGGACTGAACTAATTGATGGACTTGCTAGATGGGAATAGTTCACATGATAATGTTTAAATCTTTAATTGGAGACCAAAATATATATATGTGTACCAAACCATTCTAACAAATATCAAACTGAAATGACTAAGAAGGGCACATAGTTAGGTAAAGGAAATTAAGAATTACCTCAGTTTCAATAGAAGGGTAAGTCTCACCCCATCCACCTGTACTTAGCTGCTTTGACAATAGAAAGCTGCATGCTTTCCTAATGGAAGAACTATTTTCATAAGTTCTTCCAGCAACAACTAATCCTTGCACTGCAAATAATATCCCATAAGTGAAACATACACCCCAAGTGCCAAACCTGTTATGTAATTAGTAAGTTAGTTATTGTGTGCATTAAAAGAATGGATAACAGCATACAACAGTCAAGATGATTTTAAATACCATGTGCCATCCTTTCGTTGTTTGCTCTTGATAAATTTGGATGCTCCTTTAATACATTGTTTTATCTCTTCATCGCGGTACCCCGGATACAACTCTCTGAACATAACAAGAGCTTGAATTGCTGATGACGTGCATTCAACAGATCTATCAATTTGTTGAACACAAGAATTAGCTCGCACACACATATATATGAAAAATAGGATTAATGGTATTCAAGTGAGAAGGTATTTTTTTCTTACGGGTGATCAACAACAATGTTGAGAAAAGTCTCAGAAGGGTTGAGAACCTATCGCGAACATAATTGAGGTGAGTGTGTCATCAGCCATGACAAAGCAAACATGAACAACAGTTCAAAATCCTGAACAAACCCATAAAACATGCATCCATGGAGAACACTTATTTTTGTTGGCAATGCAAGATTAAATAATATTTTCTCGCATATGGCCATTGAACCTGTCTTGGTGCACTGGGCTGACTCATAGTATTATATAATATCCTTTTTTTTCCTTTAAGGGTTTCTTGCCCATGCTAGAGAATTTGTTCACAAACTTAGTTTTACAGACTAATAACAATGCAACATATATAAAAAAGTACTCACCTCTAACAAAGATGTAGTTCTCTTACACTCGTATGTCGAAAAGGTGCCATCTTTGTTCTTCAATGGAAAATGAAATGGCGATTAGTACAATTTATGCTAAATACAAGATTAAATTGTCTCGATAATGATTATCCGCTCCATGAAAGCTTTAGTGATGGTGCATTCTGAATTGGATTTTCCCATTAGAAAAGGTTTTTATAGAGGACTTAGATCTTTGTGCTGTCGTTTTAATTTTAGGCAATGCGGTTTGCAATATCGTACTCCATCCGTCTTCAAATATAAGGTATCCAAGCAATTTTAGTACACATTATGCGGTGAAACAAATGATGCATGTAACCCTCTCTGATTACCATATTTGGATTGGTGATATATTAATAGTAGGTATGCATGTGAATGTTTCTTTTTCAAGGGTTTGTACATCTAGAATCCCTTATAATTTGGGACAAATTTGAATGCTTGTATACCTTATATTATAGGACGGAGGGAGTATTTTTAGAAATAGCATGCCTTGTTATGACAAAGTTACGTACAATTTAGATGAGATCCTTCCTTTGTGCTCTTAAACTCTAGATTCTAAAATATGATGTTCATTTTCCCTGCCATATAAAAATAGTTTTGAAAAATGTGAAATTAACTCTTATGTAATGGACATGTTAGTCAGACTATTAGAGTCACTGAGCCCAGCAGCTACCATGGGGCAGCGAGCTTCTTTCCTTGCCTTTATGGCGGGCCCTTGCAAAAATGAGGCCGGTGCTGGGTTAGGCGCAGGATGCCATAGGGTGCACGTTGTTCTCCATCAGCATAGCCATGGTGCAGGCAGTTCCATGGAAGTGACAAAGTCCAGGTCGATGTGGGCAATGCTTTGAAAGCAGTAGCTAGCTCTAGCAGTAGTGCGACAACAATATGCAGGTCACCTGTATGACCAAATGTCCAGCTTGAAGAAGTTCGAGAGGGGATGGAGGTAAATTTCACTTTAGCAAAGATGAGGTGATTGAAACTAAGCTAGACAGCTCACAGAACAAGATCTAGAAAACATAGACTTGGCTAGTACAGACAAACCAAATGATGGCCTCTTAATATATATTGCTCAACACAGGGTTATTTGCCAGCCTAGGAAAACAACTAAACATTCCCTATAATAATTAAGAAAATGATAAATAATTTTAGATAGAGTCATACCATAAAAGAAAGCAAGCAATCCACTGCATCATATAATCTTTCTTCTTTTATGGGATCCCCCACAAGATTGGAAGAGATATTTGATAACAGCAACAATGCCTATATATAGAAATTGAACTTATGAGGGGTTAATAGAAGAAAAATCCAAGAAGCACTATTAACACATGACATTTTATGCATATGTACGGTTGCTTAGAAAATGCCATGTAACACCTCACGGATTCTCTACCATTAAATTTTTGGGGCAAAAGATATAGCAGCACATTGTAAATGCTCTGTGTTATCATGCGCTCATTATACTTATATATAGAAGGGAAGAATATTTTTGACTCTCTAGATAAACCATACATAGCTTGCACTGACCTGAATTGCTTCTGATGTAGAATCAGATACAGACCATCCATTGTCTAATGTTGAATGAGCCCATGAACCTTTTGATCTATGGCGGTAATAATTTTCATGGTCGGGTTGGTTTTCAGGGATCTAAAATCATGCATGTTAATATTTTCTATGCAAATATTGTAAAAATTTACAGTACATAAGAGTATTGAATAATACAATTAAACCTGCAAACTTTTTATGAACTCATGAGCTTTCCGGAGTGTTGGAGAAAACTCATGAACCAGGTCAGTCGAGCAATATGCTTTGACAATAAAAGTTGTATCCCATGCTTGCGTGCCGTCATACACCTATATATAATAGACCGGGAATTAGATTTCGCAATCACCTGATCGAACTGTTGTTTCAACATTTAATTTGCCACATCATTTTGAATAATTATTAGAGCAATTTGCTGGCCGGTGTCCAGTGCAACAAGGCAGGCATAGCCAGGCTGGAGACGGTAGCAGCAGACATGCATGGTGATGGCTTGGACTGATAGCATCCTCTGTGTAGTATCTCCTCCAGAATGGAGATCTCTGATATCTTATTTTGGTAGCAGCATAGAGTGGGTAGTACGAAATAAAGGATCAAGAGAATATATTCTTGAATCTATTGTAGAGATAACTAGGGTATACGAGGGAGAGCCTTAAAATTAAAGGAGGAAGAAAAGATCAGAGAGCAAGAAAAATGGATAAAGAAAGATAGAATTGAACTCCAGACCACTTCTTATGGTGTTGGTGTATTGTAGGATTCCAATGTCACCACCTTAGTTAATAGTGTGTTGTGTACAATATGTGAAAGGCGAGCAAAGTTACATTTTGATAGAGAAAAACAATAGATATACCTTTTTATTTTCTTAAATTCACTGTTATAGTAGTTTTTTGAATGGATATTGGACAAAGTTGAAGGAATGAAGAGGATGGAAGGTTTTCAACAGGTGATTAGTCTAAGCCATTCTTCTTAACTATGACTAGGAACCGAAATGCAACCAATACATAAGATATAGCAGGATAATACCTTTAACTTCATGCCATCTTCAGCAAGCCATAAATAATCATGGATCCTTGGAAGGTGTCGCTTGAATGCATCCGAATTTGGGTTTTCAACCCAACAACAAATCATATTTAGTGCCTACAAATAGAAAAAAGTATAGTAGTTACAATTAATTCATGACCTAAACTGCTTAGGCTATCCAAAATAATTATAGGTCTTATTAGTCTTTAACCAACTACAAGTAGTTATAATTGCTGAAATGACTAAATGAAACTTAACACTCGTGATCTCTGAAAAGACTCCCAACAGCAAAAACGACCTTCTTTAAGCAGGAACCAATGATTTGTTTCTTTCCTTTGTCTTGGTTGTCCAGCTGAGTAGTTAATAAAATCGGTTTCTAGTCTGCATGGTTCTGGTGAGTCTGAGAGTTGGTTCAGGTTCTCGTGGATGGCCTTTAGTGATAAAAACAAATCGTTGCAATGTACTCAATCATATACAAAAATGTCCAAGAAATCCAAAACTAATCATTCATCACCAGTACTTTCATCTGGTAATCCCATCACAAATTGTGATTAAGAATATCATGGTAAGTTATTTCACTGGAACCACATGCAAGGTGGGACATCATGGATAATTGGTGATCGACTAATATGAGTTTAGGTACCTAAACCTATTGTACGTATTTCAAACTTCCAGATCCTTGTTCACACACTACACAAGTTGATCAGCATTACACTGGATTTACTAACATGCTAGGTGGGAAAGTTGTGATGGCTGGCGTGCAGCTTTTGAAATAAACAGAAGCTTGCTAAGGCACATTGGAATTAGCTCTGGTCTGGCACCAAATAAACAGAAGTTCATTGTGGCTGGAATGACTTAAGTCATGACTTGAAGTAAACATAAGTTTGGAGTCAAAATGGCAAAGAGCAATAAAATTTCCTCGAGTTTTCAAAAAAAAAAAATCCTCGTCCATTAACCAGAAGAATTGGTAGTTAACCATTTTTGTTGGAAAGCTAAAGAAATCAAACAACATTCTTGCATGCATTACCTTGTTTACTGGGCATATACAAAGGTACCTAGTACTTTCATCTTCATAATGGATATGTTTCATGATGTTTTTCAGTGCTGTATCTCTTAACATGTTAGCTGGCCAAAAATTTAGCAATGGTTCCACAATTTTATTCACAGAAGTCCAAATAACGTTTTGCACGAACGACCTTGGGTAGAGAAGGTCTTCCTGTTCATAACAGAAACAACATGGAATCAAAAGGTTAGAACTATATATTTTGTAGTGCACTACCCATAGTGGTGAAAATGCTATACAAGCTAATTTCTGATATACTGATCTAAAATCAAGTTAGCAAAAGCTAAGCTCATCTTGAACTATTGTCACCTGAAACTGTAACCTTTTTTTGTTTGCGATGCGCAGGAGACCTGCAATCATGCATTAAGAAGAAGAATATAAAAGCAATGCACTCCACCACACACAACCTCAACTAGCACAGAATACGTACATATGCGCCTTTGGAAAAAAATAAAGAAAAGACCCAACCAAACACTAAATGGGCCAACAAATTATCTGGCAGCTACCTCCAAACAGGCTAACCCTCTAGTGCCTGCAATACACAAGAGGTGAGCCTCCTCCAAATCTGTCCAAGAACAAGCTAAATGCTAGTCACAGTCCCATTGAATTAATGTACACACAATCATTGTAACACCCTAAATTTTGCATTTTTTTAAACTAGATAAATATGAATTAATTATGTATTTATGTGTGCATTTCACATATAGGAAATAATAATTTTTTGTGAAATTAAAATTAATCATAAGGTTAGCAACTTGTTGATGCACTCATGCTGCTACATTTTACTTATTGTATTGACTGGATTTGATCCAAAAGCTAAAAAGATTTAAAAACGTTTGAAAATGGATTTGGAAAATCAAATTAAAAAAACAAAAACATTTTACTCCCTTCCTCCTTTTTGGCCTGTCGGCCCATTCTTCCGAGCCGGCCCGCTGGCCTCCTTCCTTTCTCTCCCCCGCGTTTTCTCTCTTGGGCTGGCCCATTTCAGTCATGGACAACCGCCCGCGCCCTTTCCTTCCTCTGAGCCGCTGACCAGCCGGGCCCGCATGTCGGCGCTCTCTCCAACCTCCAGTTGCTCCACTCGCTCGGTCTTGACCAACCTCCGACCCGCCCGCGCCCACCTTCTCACGTCGTGGGAGCATCCCACCCCGCGCCCGCCCTTCAAAAGGGAAGCGCGACCCCGTCTCCGGCCTTTTCTCCCGCTCCAACTCCCGTCTTCTCCCTCACTTGCACGTGCTGGAACCGCAACCGCAGCGCGGTTGCGACCCGCCGAGGAGCATGACGTGGACCGCTGCCCTCACTCCTTCTCCGGCTCCATTCTTGCCGCGGTGAGCTCCGCCTTGACCTCCTCTTCCATTCTATGCTCCCAATTTCTCAAATTGTGGACGTTTGTGGCGTGTCCCCGCTCGCTCCGACGACCTTCTCGCCGCCGTCCATGGCGGGAGCCGCTCGGGCTCATCCCCGGCTGCGTTTAGGGTCTAGGATTGATCGCCTTCATCTCCTATTCCTCCCCGTGCCTCCAATTTATCGAATCATGGCTGCTAGGATCGTCTTTCGCGCATGCCAACGAGCTCCTTCTCGCCGTCGTTCAAGGCGAGCCCGTGAGAGCCCTCTCCCGGCCGCGAAATGCACTCTATCGGACTCGCCTTCACCTCTACTTCGCCCCTTTATCCTTTAATTTGAAAATGGAGCCCCTAGCTCTCGATTTGCTTACCCTGGCGAGCTTCTCGCCCTCAACAATGGCGGCGCCGCCGCAATCCCCTCCCCCTCCGGTGGCCCGCATCTCTCTCTCCCCCCATCTAATCTCGGTCACCCAATCCGAATCCAACGGCTGAGAAAGAAGGATACCCCTTCGTGGGGATTTTTGCTAAAGAGACCTCCACCTATCTCGTATTTGAACCCACAGTCCTCGGCTATTTGGATAAATCCGAGTTTTGATTTATTTTAAATCCAAAATAGTTTGATCTATTACAGAATTGCCACTGCAGTAAAACACTTATAAAATCGTCGTTTTAGCTCCGTTTCGACCCGTTCAACTTGTGTTGGGTTCGTAATTTCATAATCTACGTGTTAGTGATACTGTTAAACCTGTTATAAGCTTTTGAATTTCTCGATTAAGTCTAGTTCGATAGGTAGCTTTTGGAACCTTAAATAGCTCGTAACTTTTGCGTTGTAGCTCCGTTTTTCGTGCACTTCGCGTCGTTGTGATCGTAGCGAGACGTAGAATATTTTCATAGACTTTTTATCTTGTTTTTATACTGCTGGTGTACTATTCTAATTATAGGTTGTTTGCTATGCATGAATGCTCCTGAAACGTGTATGTTGCCGTGTTGGTCGAGTTCAGATGGTGAGGAGTACGTTGGGAAACAGGAGTACTTCGAAGACTAGCAGGATCAGCAGGAGCGTGCTAACTAAGGCAAGTATAGCATGGGCCTACCTTGATTCCTATTCATTATATAATCTACTCATTATGCATGTGTCTAATATTGCTCGACTATAAGGACATCCTAGCCATTGATGACTTATACCTTGATGCCTATGGGTTTTATTGCATATGGGTAGAATGCTAGTGCTCTATTTGAACATGATCAATACTATGGCTGATGGAACAAACGGATGAACATGATGGTAATAATTGAACTATAGGGTGATGGTGCAAATGATGTCGATCATGTTGCCCTGAACCCTCCGTAAGGACTTATCTGTAGGGCAAAAGCTGGGACATATAGTTCAACCATGAGAGTTACATGGCTCTAACTTTAGCTCAGTAATAGGATCTTTTCTAGCTTGTTAGAGGTTACCCGAAAGGGCACAAGAGGGCCTTGCCACTTTGGGTATAGAACTGCCTCTGTTTTGGTGTGTATAGCCTACGGGAATTGTGCCACAGAAAGAGGTTCTCTATATCTGCCTGCCGAGGAAACCTCGTGGCCCTAACTTGTTAGAAGAGACCTATGGAAGGCTTCATAGTGTACCCTGCCCGCTCACCTTGGAAGTGTTATGGGAGTAATTAACCCGGACATATGGGCAACACGACTCACGGGTAAAGATGCACAACCTCTGCAGAGTGTTAAAACTGTTATAACAGCCGTGCTCACGATCACGAGCGGCCCCGAAAACTCACAGAATAACTGGTTACTTATGATGTTGTTGTTCATGGTGAACTATATATGATGGTATTATGATGATGATGACGACGATGATGATATAATGTTGATCAATAACTCTATTTAATTCTAATATATGATCATGTGGGTTAATTTGGGAGCCTAAGCATAAGTTGATGTTAACCAATGATAAAATGTTGACTTACTAAAATGCTAAATACAGTAAACCGTGTCTGCCTTTTGAGCCTCATGAATCCCCATGTTATGCTTGTGGAGTACGAAATGTACTCACACTTGTTTATTTTCAATACTTTGGAAAAATCCCGGATGGGTACCAGATTGCCAGAGATTGGAGCAGTTAGGCTTGTGATCAACCAGTCAGTTGTCCCTGTGGAGTGGAGTCTTCACCTGAAGACCGAAGTTGTCTTTCCGTTGTTTGCTATCTAAGGTTATATCTTTTATAATAAGTACGTTATATATTAAGCATTGTCATTTGATATTACCCTTATTTGTTGCTATATGTGAGATTTGACTTCCTGAGCTCACATATGGTGTGTATCTGATTTTGTTCTTAAAACCGGGTGCTACAATCATTGTGTTTCCACAAAATCCATGCCCATTGGGTTAGCAAGGAATTTAGACCTCTTTTTATGACCCTGGCCCCAAGGCAATAATCCTCAACCACTAGCCATAGAATTCTTTCTCATCATTTATAGGTGAGAAATCCGGCAAAACATAAAGATGGAATAGGAGTGATTACACCTTGCTAGAGAAGATGCAACCAGAGTGGATATGATGGACATAGTATCAGGCTCTTGGTCACATGGAGTACAACAATGATTGGGGTGAGGGAAACGCTGACGGGGCAACCTATCTGCTGTCTAGGTCTTTTGGCATCGACACAAACTCTCACAAATTCTTCTTAGACATTTTGAAAGCATTTTTGACTCGTGTCATGGCCTTTTCATTGGAAGTGTTGAGACTGTGATTTTGGCCCAATTTGGAGGAACCTCGTCTGAGTAGTTGACTATAATTCTTCAATGAGGGTGCTGCTTAATGGTTTAGCAGGAGAAGAGGCTGCAAGCCAGCGGGATTTGCAGAAGGAAGGTCTGCTGTCCCCAACGCTATTTAATAGACACTTTCACCTAATTTCTTATATTTGCTTGATGTTTTATGCTTATTTGTAATTCTAATTGGTCAATGGGTACTTAATCTTTTAGTAATTTTTCTCTGACTGATATGTATTGAAACTCAAAATCAGTTGGAGTAAAAATATTTGTACATAATGGAAAACAGCATAGTGCCTGATAAGATTCAAAGAAACAAAGTACTCCATGTGCAAAACAAATAATCTATGCATACCTACTTTGCTGTTATACTTTCTAAGTAAATACTCAGTCATCAAATATATTTTATTCCTAATTGATCAAAGGTTACTTTGGATCTAGTCAAAACTTTGTAAAGCCAACCTTAGCACAAGTATCTCGAGCTTTGTTCCAATCGATCTCATCATATGGTATTTTATAGATTTCGTCTCTTATTGACAATATGGTTGGTGTAATTGGCCCAACAAACTTCTTGCCATATAAATAAGCCATCGGCATATATATCAACCTGCAGAAGCACCAGAATCGTCCTACACAGGAAAACAAAGTTTCATTTTAAGAATGGGACATTAAATGGCAAATATATTATGACAGTTTTTTTATGTGATAAGAGGAGAGATAGAGTTATCTATAACTGTATATTTTATGCAAATTCAGATTAGGTGTATGTAAATTCCCCAAAATCCATTCAAATTAAACATAATAATACATTTCAAATCCAAACAATGTTTTCAAATTTGGATTACAAATTTAGATAAATTATATCTTTGAGGGTAAATATTTATTTATTATTGTTTCCACATAGGTAACAAGTTTAAATTAGTATCCAAAAATAATTACTGATAATTATGATTCAAGCTTCCACCCAGCTTGATTCTATTCTCCATGTCCTAAGAAAAGTAGTTAGAGGAGGGCTATTTCATGGTAAAATCCGATTTATTATGAGTGATTTAGATATTCCACAATCCTCAACCTT
Organism: Saccharum hybrid cultivar R570; assembly: GCA_038087645.1. NCBI lineage: Eukaryota > Viridiplantae > Streptophyta > Magnoliopsida > Poales > Poaceae > Saccharum > Saccharum hybrid cultivar. Next base: position 1,469,399 of record JAQSUU010000782.1, on the reverse strand, counting down.
ATCTTGGTCATATTCTTGCGAATTTCGAAGCTTTATCATAGCAACATGACCATGTTCCTATGGATGGACATGAGAACAGAAAGTGTATTAGTCAGTATAGAAATTGTTCTGTAGTAAAAGGTACAGTTCTTGCCAGGGCATGTATTCCAACAAATCAATTTATAGCATAGTATGACCGGCTATAATGACTAATGTGATAGTAATAATTAATGTGGAAAGTTAATACTTGATGTAGGGAGTGTCCTTACCTGTCTACAAAAGTTCAGTTATAATTGTTCAAAGAAACTAAACATATATCTGGGTGAAATGGAAGAGAATATGGAACAAGCCACAACTCAGGAATGATCGAATTATTCCCGTTCCAGTCATATAAACCGATGTGACACCCTAATTTTTGCATTATTTCAAAATAGATAAATTTGATTTAAATATGTATTTGTTTGTGCATTCAAATTTAGGGAATAATAATTTTTGGGAAATTAAAATCAATCATAAGGTTAGCAACTCCTTGATGCACTCATGCTGCCACAATTCTTTTATTGTGTTGAATGGTTTTGATCCAAAACTCAAAATGATTCAAAAACCATTTGAAAATGAAGTTAGAAAAATCAATTTAGAAAATAAAAAGGAATTCCCTTTCCCAGCTCCCTCCCATCCTTCCTTTTCGGCCTGCTAGCCCATTTCCTTTCCCCCTTCCTCTTATTTTTCTCCTTGGGCCGGCCCAACCCGAGCTGGCAACTGCTACCGCCTCCTATCTCCTCTTCTATGCCGCTGACGCACCGGGCCCACGTGTCGGCGCCCTTCTCCAACCTCCGCTCTCCCTCTCTCGGCCGAAGCAACCGTCGTCCGACGCCCGCGCCCACCTCCGCGCGACGTGGGAGCCTCCCCCGCGCCTCGGGCCCTTTAAAGGGCAGCGCGACCCGGCTCCGCCCACCTTTCCCCCTCCAACTCCCTCTCTCTCGGTTTCGCTACGCCATAGAACCATAGCGCAAATCACCACCGAAGCCACCTTCCGCCGCTTCCGTGGACCGTCGTTCCAGAGCCGTCCCCGTCTCGTTTGAAGCCATGGTGAGCTTCCCCGTACTCCCCTCTATGTTCCCATGCTTTTATTTTCTCAAATTTTAGTCTCTATGGCCGTGTCCGCGAGCTCCGATGAGCTTTTCGCCGCCATCCATGGCGGGAGCCGCTCGGGCTTACCCCGTGGCCGTGTTTTGCTCCGGGGCGAGTTCATCTTCCTCTCTGCATCACCCCGGTGCTCTCCGTTTTGGAAACCGTGCACCCTAGCGTCGGTTAGACCAACTCCGACGAGGTCCCGTCGCCGGCCATGGCGGCGCCGCCGTCTCCTCCCCTAAATCCGGTGACCGGCCTCTCTCTCCTCTCCCCCATCCTTTCTCGACCGTCCATCAGTTGATCAACGGCTCAGAGAGCTCGATACCCCTTCGGGGGTAAATTTGCTAAAGAGCCCCTGGACTTTTCTAAGTCCTAACCCGCCGTCCTTAGCGTATTTTCCCGAATACGCAATCCCGTTTGGAAAGCGTAAACTTCACTGTTTAAGTCAAAAGTACGCTTTCAGTATTTACAGAAATGCCATTCGAACTGTTTCGCTTATAGAATTGTCGTTTTAACTCCGAATTGATCCATTCAAATCGCGTTATCTTCGTAATTTCATAAGCTACATGCTGGAGCTACTGTTAGTCAAGTTTGGAACTTTTAATTTCATGATTAGAATTAATTAAATATAGGGCAATAGGAAAACCCGTTTTACTCATAACTTTCGCATTTTAGCTCTGTTCTTCGTGAACTTCGCGTTGACGCGATCGTAGCGAAACGTAGATTAGTTTTACAAACATTTTATCTTGATTTCAATATTGTTGGTGTAATGTTCTAATGATAGGAATGTTTGCTTTGCATGAATGCTTTTGGAATGTTGTATGTTGCCGTGTTGGTCGCGTTCAGACGGTGAGGAAAACGTTGGAGACCAAGAACTCTTCAATGACCAGCAGGACCAACACGAGTTTGTGAACCAAGGCAAGTATAGCATGGGCCTACCTTGATTCCTGTTCATTATATAATCTACTCATTATGCATGTGTCTAATATTGCTCGACTATAAGGACATCCTAGCCATTGATGACTTATACCTTGATGCCTATGGGTTTTATTGCATATGGGTAGAATGCTAGTGCTCTATTCAAACATGATCAATACTATGATTAATGGAACAAACGGATAAACATGACGATAATAATTGAAATATAGAGTGATGGTGCAAATGATGTCGATCATGTTGCCCTAAACTCTCCGTAAGGACTTATCTGTAGGGCAAAAGCTGGGACATACAGTGCAACCGTGAGAGTTATATGGCTCTGACTTTAGCTCAGTAATAGGATCTTTTCTAGCTTGTTAGAGGTTACCCGAAAGGGCGCAAGAGGGGCTTGCCACTTTGGGTATAGAACTGCCTCTGTTCTTGTGTGTATAGCCTGCGGGAATTGTGCCACAGAAAGGGGGTTCTCTATATCTGCCTGCCGAGGAAACCTCGCGGCCCTAACTTGTTAGACAAGACCTATGGAAGGCTTCATAGTGTACCCTGCCCGCTCACCTTGGAAGTGTTATGGGAGTAATTAACCCGGGCATATGGGCAACACGACTCACGGGTAAAGATGCACAACCTCTGCAGAGTGTTAAAACTGTTATAACAGCCGTGCTCACGGTCACGAGCGGCCCGGAAAACTCACAGAATAAATGGTCACTTGTGAAGATGTTGTTCGTGGTGAACTATGATGGTATTATGATGATGATGACGATGATGATGATATAATGTTGATCAATGACTCTATTTAATTCTAGTATATGATCATGTGGGTTAATTTGGGAGCTTAAGCATAATTTGATATTGATCAATAACAAAATGTTGACTTACTAAAATGCTAAATGCAGTAAACCGTGTCTGCCTTTTGAGCCTCATGAATCCCCATGTTATGCTTGTGGAGTACGAAATATACTCACGCTTGTTTATTTTTTTTTTATTTTTGGATAAAAATCCCGGATGGGTACCAGACTGCCAGAGATTGGAGTAGATAGGCTTGTGATCAACCAGTCAGTTGTCCCTGTGGAGTGGAGTCTTCACCTGAAGACCGGAGTTGTCTTTCCGCTGTTTGCTATCTAAGGTTATATCTTTTATAATAAGTACGTTATATATTAAGCATTGTCATTTGATATTACCTTTATTTGTAGCTATATGTGAGATTTGACTTCCTGGGCTCACATATGGTGTGTATCTGGTTTTGTTCTTAAAACCGGGTGCTACAAAGTGGTATCAGAGCAATGCTGACTGTAGGACGCAAGCCTAGTTAGCAATTGGTCGTCTTAAGGTTTAGGAATTGCTATAAGACACTTGTTCTATAAACCTTGATATTCCTCCTCTATTATTTCTCTACCCTTGATATTCATCTCCTCCTTGATACTTGTTTAAGTCTTTGTTCTCGTCTTCACTCTTTGTTTTGATATGCTTTTAGAATCTTCTCTTACCACCTTCTTGCGTAATATGAAGTTAAGCTCTAGGATTTTTTTTACCTTTAATATAATGATTACGATAGTATCGCAAGTCGAGTTTATGTGGCCTGTGAACCTTTACTGTATCGTTGGTTTGTCTTAGTGTTTATGTTTGAGTAGCATCTTTGTAATGAGTGCAATGATCTTGTGGTTTTGTCCACAATTTCATTTAGTTTATAGGCCTAAGGCATAAGGATTAATGAAGTAAATATGCGGGTTTTGGTTTTCTCCTGTTTTATCCATCCTGTTTTCTAGAGCAGTCTGTGTTCGTCATGATATATCTCCAGATCTGGATATCCAAAAGTTATGAAACTTTTATGGATAAAAGTAGACTCTTGTATGTTTCATCTGCCGCTGGAATCAATTCCATAGCTGTTTTGGTTTGGGAGTTATGGAAATCACAAGACGATATAGTTGTGCTGTCTGAAACCTGGAGTAGTTTTGTAGTGCACAGTTTTCGACCAAATTATGTTTGGAATCAGGAAAAGTGTTCTATACAAAAGTTGTAGAGGATTTCAACAGCTTTCCAACAGTATAAACTAAAACTTCATTGGATTAACAGAATAGGAGTTACAGCTGTTTTCCTGCGCTGCTGTTTTTCTACTCATAAGGAATTTCAGACTTCTTGTTCTTACTTATACACATGAGTTTCCGTGGGATATCAGAAGGTCATTATGATGGTTAACTCACTTGGAAGAAGATGCAAGCTACCCTTTGTTGTCCCCTAGTTGATCTCTCTTAAGGGGGGTAGCCGAGTAAAGAAGTAACAAGATGAAGGTTTTTTTTACATTCAAGTACCCCACCTGGAAGAATTAGTTATCCCTAGGGTTGAGAAGTCACCATCAAGCACAGTTGGGTGTTTGAACTTCACCATACCCAAGACAAGTCAGCAACAATGACAAGGCAAGGATATATGGTTCATCTACAGTTGGTTCTATAGAGACTCGGAAGATTCGTTGCGACATCAATTATGGCAATAAATTTTTGATTCAAGGAAGATCTCTACTTGGATAAGTTATCTCAAATGGTGGAATTATGGGAAACTTAAGAAAGCTAATGATGTGTTGAGTTGGAACCCACCAAAGGATGAGAGATGTGAGTGAGATTCAAAGTTTTCCTAGGAATAGAAGATATCGTCAGAGATTCATTAGAGGCATCATATCTTGGATATAAGGGTGACATCCACAAGGATCGTAAGAATCTAAAGGATATCTTCGCTAAGTTGGTTTTGATCTTATGAAATCATCGATGAATTAGAGCGATCAAGGATTATGACATGGAAGTGTGTTATCGTCTGGAGAAGCAAAAGTTGTTGCTGATGCTCCTAGCATAAAGAGTGAGCTAGGGAGGTTCGGTCAACACCAAGGTTGAGTTGTGTGAGAAACTTGAGTGGTGTCACCTACACTACAAAGTTGGTAAGTAATAGTGATCACCTTGGAACAAAAGGAATTGCAAAGGTCAATTGGAGGAATGGCATAGAGGGCTAAGGGATTGTGCTTAAGAGTTGATCAAGCAATTAGGAGCAAGGTTGTAACAACGTGCAAGCTACAACGTGATCGTTATGAGAAAATGAAGAAGATCCAAAGACAGAGCATGTACATCTCTTTGATCACCGTCTTCCGAATCTCGAGGACGAGATTCCTCTTAACGGGGGTAGAATTGTGACACCCTAATTTTTGCATTATTTCAAAATAGATAAATTTGATTTAAATATGTATTTGTTTGTGCATTCAAATTTAGGGAATAATAATTTTTGGGAAATTAAAATCAATCATAAGGTTAGCAACTCCTTGATGCACTCATGCTGCCACAATTCTTTTATTGTGTTGAATGGTTTTGATCCAAAACTCAAAATGATTCAAAAACCATTTGAAAATGAAGTTAGAAAAATCAATTTAGAAAATAAAAAGGAATTCCCTTTCCCAGCTCCCTCCCATCCTTCCTTTTCGGCCTGCTGGCCCATTTCCTTTCCCCCTTCCTCTTATTTTTCTCCTTGGGCCGGCCCAACCCGAGCTGGCAACTGCTACCGCCTCCTATCTCCTCTTCTATGCCGCTGACGCACCGGGCCCATGTGTCGGCGCCCTTCTCCAACCTCCGCTCTCCCTCTCTCGGCCGAAGCAACCATCGTCCGACGCCCGCGCCCACCTCCGCGCGACGTGGGAGCCTCCCCCGCGCCTCGGGCCCTTTAAAGGGCAGCGCGACCCGGCTCCGCCCTCCTTTCCCCCTCCAACTCCCTCTCTCTCGGTTTCGCTACGCCATAGAACCATAGCGCAAATCACCACCGAAGCCACCTTCCGCCGCTTCCGTGGACCGTCGTTCTAGAGCCGTCCCCGTCTCGTTTGAAGCCATGGTGAGCTTCCCCGTACTCCCCTCTATGTTCCCATGCTTTTATTTTCTCAAATTTTAGTCTCTATGGCCGTGTCCGCGAGCTCCGATGAGCTTTTCGCCGCCATCCATGGCGGGAGCCGCTCGGGCTTACCCCGTGGCCGTGTTTTGCTCCGGGGCGAGTTCATCTTCCTCTCTGCATCACCCCGGTGCTCTCCGTTTTGGAAACCGTGCACCCTAGCGTCGGTTAGACCAACTCCGACGAGGTCCCGTCGCCGGCCATGGCGGCGCCGCCGTCTCCTCCCCTAAATCCGGCGACCGGCCTCTCTCTCCTCTCCCCCATCCTTTCTCGACCGTCCATCAGTTGATCAACGGCTCAGAGAGCTCGATACCCCTTCGGGGGTAAATTTGCTAAAGAGCCCCTGGACTTTTCTAAGTCCTAACCCGCCGTCCTTAGCGTATTTTCCCGAATACGCAATCCCGTTTGGAAAGCGTAAACTTCACTGTTTAAGTCAAAAGTACGCTTTCAGTATTTACAGAAATGCCATTCGAACTGTTTCGCTTATAGAATTGTCGTTTTAACTCCGAATTGATCCATTCAAATCGCGTTATCTTCGTAATTTCATAAGCTACATGCTGGAGCTACTGTTAGTCAAGTTTGGAACTTTTAATTTCATGATTAGAATTAATTAAATATAGGGCGATAGGAAAACCCGTTTTACTCATAACTTTCGCATTTTAGCTCTGTTCTTCGTGAACTTCGCGTTGACGCGATCGTAGCGAAACGTAGATTAGTTTTACAAACATTTTATCTTGATTTCAATATTGTTGGTGTAATGTTCTAATGATAGGAATGTTTGCTTTGCATGAATGCTTTTGGAATGTTGTATGTTGCCGTGTTGGTCGCGTTCAGACGGTGAGGAAAACGTTGGAGACCAAGAACTCTTCAATGACCAGCAGGACCAACACGAGTTTGTGAACCAAGGCAAGTATAGCATGGGCCTACCTTGATTCCTGTTCATTATATAATCTACTCATTATGCATGTGTCTAATATTGCTCGACTATAAGGACATCCTAGCCATTGATGACTTATACCTTGATGCCTATGGGTTTTATTGCATATGGGTAGAATGCTAGTGCTCTATTCAAACATGATCAATACTATGATTAATGGAACAAACGGATAAACATGACGATAATAATTGAAATATAGAGTGATGGTGCAAATGATGTCGATCATGTTGCCCTAAACTCTCCGTAAGGACTTATCTGTAGGGCAAAAGCTGGGACATACAGTGCAACCGTGAGAGTTATATGGCTCTGACTTTAGCTCAGTAATAGGATCTTTTCTAGCTTGTTAGAGGTTACCCGAAAGGGCGCAAGAGGGGCTTGCCACTTTGGGTATAGAACTGCCTCTGTTCTTGTGTGTATAGCCTGTGGGAATTGTGCCATAGAAAGGGGGTTCTCTATATCTGCCTGCCGAGGAAACCTTGCGGCCCTAACTTGTTAGACAAGACCTATGGAAGGCTTCATAGTGTACCCTGCCCGCTCACCTTGGAAGTGTTATGGGAGTAATTAACCCGGGCATATGGGCAACACGACTCACGGGTAAAGATGCACAACCTCTGCAGAGTGTTAAAACTGTTATAACAGCCGTGCTCACGGTCACGAGCGGCCCGGAAAACTCACAGAATAAATGGTCACTTGTGAAGATGTTGTTCGTGGTGAACTATGATGGTATTATGATGATGATGACGATGATGATGATATAATGTTGATCAATGACTCTATTTAATTCTAGTATATGATCATGTGGGTTAATTTGGGAGCTTAAGCATAATTTGATATTGATCAATAACAAAATGTTGACTTACTAAAATGCTAAATGCAGTAAACCGTGTCTGCCTTTTGAGCCTCATGAATCCCCATGTTATGCTTGTGGAGTACGAAATATACTCACGCTTGTTTATTTTTTTTATTTTTGGATAAAAATCCCGGATGGGTACCAGACTGCCAGAGATTGGAGCAGATAGGCTTGTGATCAACCAGTCAGTTGTCCCTGTGGAGTGGAGTCTTCACCTGAAGACCGGAGTTGTCTTTCCGCTATTTGCTATCTAAGGTTATATCTTTTATAATAAGTACGTTATAAATTAAGCATTGTCATTTGATATTACCTTTATTTGTAGCTATATGTGAGATTTGACTTCCTGGGCTCACATATGGTGTGTATCTGGTTTTGTTCTTAAAACCGGGTGCTACAAAGTGGTATCAGAGCAATGCTGACTGTAGGACGCAAGCCTAGTTAGCAATTGGTCGTCTTAAGGTTTAGGAATTGCTATAAGACACTTGTTCTATAAACCTTGATATTCCTCCTCTATTATTTCTCTACCCTTGATATTCATCTCCTCCTTGATACTTGTTTAAGTCTTTGTTCTCGTCTTCACTCTTTGTTTTGATATGCTTTTAGAATCTTCTCTTACCACCTTCTTGCGCAATATGAAGTTAAGCTCTAGGATTTTTTTTACCTTTAATATAATGATTACGATAGTATCGCAAGTCGAGTTTATGTGGCCTGTGAACCTTTACTGTATCGTTGGTTTGTCTTAGTGTTTATGTTTGAGTAGCATCTTTGTAATGAGTGCAATGATCTTGTGGTTTTGTCCACAATTTCATTTAGTTTATAGGCCTAAGGCATAAGGATTAATGAAGTAAATATGCGGGTTTTGGTTTTCTCCTGTTTTATCCATCCTGTTTTCTAGAGCAGTCTGTGTTCGTCATGATATATCTCCAGATCTGGATATCCAAAAGTTATGAAACTTTTATGGATAAAAGTAGACTCTTGTATGTTTCATCTGCCACTGGAATCAATTCCATAGCTGTTTTGGTTTGGGAGTTATGGAAATCACAAGACGATATAGTTGTGCTGTCTGAAACCTGGAGTAGTTTTGTAGTGCATAGTTTTCGACCAAATTATGTTTGGAATCAGGAAAAGTGTTCTATACAAAAGTTGTAGAGGATTTCAACAGCTTTCCAACAGTATAAACTACAACTTCATTGGATTAACAGAATAGGAGTTACAGCTGTTTTCCTGCGCTGCTGTTTTTCTACTCATAAGGAATTTCAGACTTCTTGTTCTTACTTATACACATGAGTTTCCGTGGGATATCAGAAGGTCATTATGATGGTTAACTCACTTGGAAGAAGATGCAAGCTACCCTTTGTTGTCCCCTAGTTGATCTCTCTTAAGGGGGGTAGCCGAGTAAAGAAGTAACAAGATGAAGGTTTTTTTTACATTCAAGTACCCCACCTGGAAGAATTAGTTATCCCTAGGGTTGAGAAGTCACCATCAAGCACAGTTGGGTGTTTGAACTTCACCATACCCAAGACAAGTCAGCAACAATGACAAGGCAAGGATATATGGTTCATCTACAGTTGGTTCTATAGAGACTCGGAAGATTCGTTGCGACATCAATTATGGCAATAAATTTTTGATTCAAGGAAGATCTCTACTTGGATAAGTTATCTCAAATGGTGGAATTATGGGAAACTTAAGAAAGCTAATGATGTGTTGAGTTGGAACCCACCAAAGGATGCGAGATGTGAGTGAGATTCAAAGTTTTCCTAGGAATAGAAGATATCGTCAGAGATTCATTAGAGGCATCATATCTTGGATATAAGGGTGACATCCACAAGGATCGTAAGAATCTAAAGGATATCTTCGCTAAGTTGGTTTTGATCTTATGAAATCATCGATGAATTAGAGCGATCAAGGATTATGACATGGAAGTGTGTTATCGTCTGGAGAAGCAAAAGTTGTTGCTGATGCTCCTAGCATAAAGAGTGAGCTAGGGAGGTTCGGTCAACACCAAGGTTGAGTTGTGTGAGAAACTTGAGTGGTGTCACCTACACTACAAAGTTGGTAAGTAATAGTGATCACCTTGGAACAAAAGGAATTGCAAAGGTCAATTGGAGGAATGGCATAGAGGGCTAAGGGATTGTGCTTAAGAGTTGATCAAGCAATTAGGAGCAAGGTTGTAACAACGTGCAAGCTACAATGTGATCGTTATGAGAAAATGAAGAAGATCCAAAGACAGAGCATGTACATCTCTTTGATCACCGTCTTCCGAATCTCGAGGACGAGATTCCTCTTAACGGGGGTAGAATTGTGACACCCTAATTTTTGCATTATTTCAAAATAGATAAATTTGATTTAAATATGTATTTGTTTGTGCATTCAAATTTAGGGAATAATAATTTTTGGAAAATTAAAATCAATCATAAGGTTAGCAACTCCTTGATGCACTCATGCTGCCACAATTCTTTTATTGTGTTGAATGGTTTTGATCCAAAACTCAAAATGATTCAAAAACCATTTGAAAATGAAGTTAGAAAAATCAATTTAGAAAATAAAAAGGAATTCCCTTTCCCAGCTCCCTCCCATCCTTCCTTTTCGGCCTGCTGGCCCATTTCCTTTCCCCCTTCCTCTTATTTTTCTCCTTGGGCCGGCCCAACCCGAGCTGGCAACTGCTACCGCCTCCTATCTCCTCTTCTATGCCGCTGACGCACCGGGCCCACGTGTCGGCGCCCTTCTCCAACCTCCGCTCTCCCTCTCTCGGCCGAAGCAGCCGTCGTCCGACGCCCGCGCCCACCTCCGCGCGACGTGGGAGCCTCCCCCGCGCCTCGGGCCCTTTAAAGGGCAGCGCGACCCGGCTCCACCCTCCTTTCCCCCTCCAACTCCCTCTCTCTCGGTTTCGCTACGCCATAGAACCATAGCGCAAATCACCACCGAAGCCACCTTCCGCCGCTTCCGTGGACCGTCGTTCCAGAGCCGTCCCCGTCTCGTTTGAAGCCATGGTGAGCTTCCCCGTACTCCCCTCTATGTTCCCATGCTTTTATTTTCTCAAATTTTAGTCTCTATGGCCGTGTCCGCGAGCTCCGATGAGCTTTTCGCCGCCATCCATGGCGGGAGCCGCTCGGGCTTACCCCGTGGCCGTGTTTTGCTCCGGGGCGAGTTCATCTTCCTCTCTGCATCACCCCGGTGCTCTCCGTTTTGGAAACCGTGCACCCTAGCGTCGGTTAGACCAACTCCGACGAGGTCCCGTCGCCGGCCATGGCGGCGCCGCCGTCTCCTCCCCTAAATCCGGCGACCGGCCTCTCTCTCCTCTCCCCCATCCTTTCTCGACCGTCCATCAGTTGATCAACGGCTCAGAGAGCTCGATACCCCTTCGGGGGTAAATTTGCTAAAGAGCCCCTGGACTTTTCTAAGTCCTAACCCGCCGTCCTTAGCGTATTTTCCCGAATACGCAATCCCGTTTGGAAAGTGTAAACTTCACTGTTTAAGTCAAAAGTACGCTTTCAGTATTTACAGAAATGCCATTCAAACTGTTTCGCTTATAGAATTGTCGTTTTAACTCCGAATTGATCCATTCAAATCGCGTTATCTTCGTAATTTCATAAGCTACATGCTGGAGCTACTGTTAGTCAAGTTTGGAACTTTTAATTTCATGATTAGAATTAATTAAATATAGGGCGATAGGAAAACCCGTTTTACTCATAACTTTCGCATTTTAGCTCTGTTCTTCGTGAACTTCGCGTTGACGCGATCGTAGCGAAACGTAGATTAGTTTTACAAACATTTTATCTTGATTTCAATATTGTTGGTGTAATGTTCTAATGATAGGAATGTTTGCTTTGCATGAATGCTTTTGGAATGTTGTATGTTGCCGTGTTGGTCGCGTTCAGACGGTGAGGAAAACGTTGGAGACCAAGAACTCTTCAATGACCAGCAGGACCAACACGAGTTTGTGAACCAAGGCAAGTATAGCATGGGCCTACCTTGATTCCTGTTCATTATATAATCTACTCATTATGCATGTGTCTAATATTGCTCGACTATAAGGACATCCTAGCCATTGATGACTTATACCTTGATGCCTATGGGTTTTATTGCATATGGGTAGAATGCTAGTGCTCTATTCAAACATGATCAATACTATGATTAATGGAACAAACGGATAAACATGACGATAATAATTGAAATATAGAGTGATGGTGCAAATGATGTCGATCATGTTGCCCTAAACTCTCCGTAAGGACTTATCTGTAGGGCAAAAGCTGGGACATACAGTGCAACCGTGAGAGTTATATGGCTCTGACTTTAGCTCAGTAATAGGATCTTTTCTAGCTTGTTAGAGGTTACCCGAAAGGGCGCAAGAGGGGCTTGCCACTTTGGGTATAGAACTGCCTCTGTTCTTGTGTGTATAGCCTGTGGGAATTGTGCCATAGAAAGGGGGTTCTCTATATCTGCCTGCCGAGGAAACCTTGCGGCCCTAACTTGTTAGACAAGACCTATGGAAGGCTTCATAGTGTACCCTGCCCGCTCACCTTGGAAGTGTTATGGGAGTAATTAACCCGGGCATATGGGCAACACGACTCACGGGTAAAGATGCACAACCTCTGCAGAGTGTTAAAACTGTTATAACAGCCGTGCTCACGGTCACGAGCGGCCCGGAAAACTCACAGAATAAATGGTCACTTGTGAAGATGTTGTTCATGGTGAACTATGATGGTATTATGATGATGATGACGATGATGATGATATAATGTTGATCAATGACTCTATTTAATTCTAGTATATGATCATGTGGGTTAATTTGGGAGCTTAAGCATAATTTGATATTGATCAATAACAAAATGTTGACTTACTAAAATGCTAAATGCAGTAAACCGTGTCTGCCTTTTGAGCCTCATGAATCCCCATGTTATGCTTGTGGAGTACGAAATATACTCACGCTTGTTTATTTTTTTTTATTTTTGGATAAAAATCCCGGATGGGTACCAGACTGCCAGAGATTGGAGCAGATAGGCTTGTGATCAACCAGTCAGTTGTCCCTGTGGAGTGGAGTCTTCACCTGAAGACCGGAGTTGTCTTTCCGCTGTTTGCTATCTAAGGTTATATCTTTTATAATAAGTACGTTATATATTAAGCATTGTCATTTGATATTACCTTTATTTGTAGCTATATGTGAGATTTGACTTCCTGGGCTCACATATGGTGTGTATCTGGTTTTGTTCTTAAAACCGGGTGCTACAACCGATCACCTTCAATTGGAAAAATAAGCATTAATTAGTTCCTTCTTGGTTACTAGATATTATTTGTATAAATCAAATAGCTGAAGCTGGAATTTGGCCATCATTTTTTAGATCACAGGAATTGAACTGAAGAAAGGATGCTCCATGAAACATAGAAACAATCATGACTAATCTTTTGTTTAGACCCTACCTATCCACAATTGCAAAGTGAACATCAATGATTCTGTGGTATATATAATATGTAACAGCTATTAATGGGAAACAACGAGTAATATTTTAATGTGAAACCCACTTTTTACTTGAGTTAGCCATGGACTTCTCATCTATACATACTGATATAACTAAGTATTAACACTGCATTTGCAATCCATCATTTTCAGTTGATATCCATCTGAAATCTAATTAGGTTTTCTACAATAGAAGTGAAAGAGCACTGACATTCAATTACTGAGTAGGAATATTTCTATAATACCAGCCTTGCTAAATTCTTCACTACATATAACCCATCTATACGATCCCCTTATTACATCCCTTTGGTTTATATGCGAACTACTCAACCCTAAGTTCCAAAGGAGTTGTACTATAAGGTTGTGCATATAGCCTCATGCAATTCATGTATAATACATCTGTGATAACTGTGTTTTGTAAACCCTTCGTTTTTAAGCTCAACCATAAAACAAATTTAAACAATAATGCTTCAACTTTACTTAACTTCGCAATATACTTTAACTTTATTTTTTCCTGCTTCAAGATGGTTCAAATAGAAGGTTTACGTTAAACTAATACACCATCATAGCAGGTTTCCCTCCCACTTCTGTTTGTCGTCCTCATTGTGACTTACGCGCTCATCAACTACCAACCTCACTAATTAGCTTGTTTCCTATACCTGCCCCACCTCTTGCAGGTGGAAACCATAGGTTAAATATTCATCTAATCCTTATCCAACATCCCATTTTGTATGATTTCAGGGCCTGTTTGGATGAACTAGGACAAGTGATTAGCTAGGACTAGTGATTTGCCCAACCCTGTTTGGATCCATCAGCTCACAAGCAGCACCTGTCTCAATGTTTAGACAGGCGCAGAGGCAAGGCATAGGTGGCGTTGTGGGGGGCTGTCCGTAGGTGGCACAGAAGGTGGCCGAGAGGAGCAGCATGGAGCAAGGCCCCGTGCTGCCGCGCGGCAGGCGGATCGGTCAGTCCACCTCAAAGAAGGTGGTAGGTGGCTCCGTCGCGTTGGGGGAGGCGACCTGCAAGGACACGCTGAGGCAGTGCCACCTCTGCGGCGCCGCAGCCGCCGTCACGGCGGGAGGAGGAGGGCGCTCGAGGCGGCAGCGGATGGCGCACCATGGCTTCGGATAGCGGATCGGGGTGAGTCGGCATATCTCATCGTCCTCTTGATCCATCGGTCTCATCTCGTCTTCAGCTTCGGAATCGGATCCCTGCAAGGGCTAGGCAGCTGGCCATGGGGTCCCGCTCCTATTCCAACCTCCTTTCATCTCTCCTCCCAGCACTCTGTGTCCTTTTTGCCAACTAGTTAGGTTAGTGAGCTAACAGGCCTTGGCTAAACTTTAGCCCACCAATTAATCCACCGTTTGGATCCTCAGGGGCTAAAGTTTAGCAACTAGTTATTAGCCCAAGGCATCCAAAGGTATGGCACGTACAATAGTTGTTCGAGTGGTGGGGCCACTAGTAGGGCAAAGCATTATTAATTAAAAATAGAAACACTCTATAAACAATCATACATATGGTAATACATAAAGGAAACTATAAATTCTACATGGGACCTCAACCTAGTTGCTTGCACAGTTGCACAACACTAACACATATAAAAGAATAAATTTTAATTAATTAATTAATTATTTCAATGCCATACCGAGAGCCAAATCTTTCCCCATTGAGGTATTGCTGCTGCACTTCCATGAGACAAAATCCATGCTCGTCCTTTGGTTAAAGCGTCATGCGTACACACCTCCCCGAGAAGTCTTAAGGTAACATAGTTTAAGCATGAGCTAAACATGGTGCTTGGTCCTAACTCTTGCATGCCCCAACCACCATCTTCATTCTACATGGAATATATTACAAACTTTATCCATTGTGTTTACCTGTAGAAAATAATACTGCTTGCTCAACCAAATACGATCACTACAAAGTAACCAAGCTTTAGTTGTCATGCCTGATGGTTGTAAATATAGCGACAGATCTCATATCGATGTTCTGTTGATAAAACAGTATTGAGTGATCCAGTGACATATAGTGCAAATACCTGCAGAAAATACAGAACTTTCATAACATACGTATTTTTTTTAAAAGGTACCTATATGAGTTATATAAAACTAAAAGAGAGTGAGAACAAAAGACGTGCATATACTAACTTTTACAAACGAAATGACTGAAGATCATTTATTTAATCACCAACGATATTTAATCACTAATGATTATAAATGAAAAACTAACTTATTAACTAACCACATGAAAATAGAACTTTCTACCGAAATGGTTTTTTCCAATGATATTTACGCTGCCAGTTTTATTAAAACTATTGGTGATAATATATTACTGTCAGTTCGAAATAAAACTGTCGGCGAAGATCAATTTCATCGCTGGTTCGGGAGATGAGCCAACGGTGCAAAATAATCACCCAGACCAGCCTGCGCGTGCATCTCTCTCTCACCGTGTGTGCTTTCTTGGGGTGGCTGTCAGGCAGGGCCGTGTGCCCGCATGTCACCCCATGATTTGTCACATGCAGGTGCCACCAGCCTCTCTCTATCCGTGTGTTTTCTGTTTCACTCATCTCTCTCTCCCTCTCCCTACCTACCTGCGATTCCCAGCACGGGCAGCCTTTCGGTACTTAACCGAGGCAGGCAAAAAGGGTTGACCGAGGCGGCTTTTGCAACTGTCTCGGACTAAAGGTCACGGTTAATCGTGGCCTTAACCGAGGTGGTTGGTCGCCCGCGTCGGTTAATCAAATAAAAAAATGAAAATCCGTGAACAAGCCCAGCGAGCTCATCCATGGGCCCGTCAAGCCCATCCACGGGCCGCCGCCGCCGCTCGCCAGATTTGAGCACCTGCGCCGCCTCTGCTACGGATCCGGTCGCACCACCACTGGATCCGCACCTCGAGAACCAGATCCGCCGCCGGTGGAGCACGGGCGGCTAGATCCGGCTTCTCCACAATCAGATCCGCTAGCCGCTCCACCACCGCTACTGGATCCGCTCGCCGCTCCACCACCGCTACCGTCACGGAGGAGATCGAAGGGCGTGGGGGATGAGGGGCGCTGTCGCGGAGGAGGGGCGAGGCCGGGCCGCCGCGCCCGCGAGGACGCACCTGCGAGGCCGCGTCGCCGGGTGGCCAGGCCGCCGCGCCCGCGTGTTCTTCCCACCGGCCTCCAGATCCGCTCGGGTGAGGGAGAGGGAGAGGGAGGCACGGGAGGGAGAGGGAGACCGACGACACGGGGAGGGGAGGGAGTGTCGCCATCGTGAGGCGCGCCCCTGCTGCAACTACGCGAGTGGGGAGAGAGAGGAGTGAAGAAACCCTAAGACCCTGTATTTATAGTACTTCCAGCTACCGGGCCTCGCCTGGGCCTATTAGGCTTTGCCATATTAACCGAGGCGGGTCTTATAAGAGGCCCGCCTAGGAAAATTGCCTGATTTTTTCAGACGGGCATCTTATAAGGCCCGCCTCGGTTAATAGATTTTAGGAGGCAGTTATTTTTAACCGCCTTGGTTAATAAAAAATGACCGCCTCAGTTAATCCAGGCTTTAACTGAGGCGGTTGAAATGCCTACCCGCTTCCGAGACACTTTATCAAACGTTGCACAAAAGAATTTGTGTAGTAGTGTGTGCTAGCGGCAAGCATGGGCAGGTGCTCGAATCCGATGATGACAAGTGGCACTAGTGGTGAGCTCAGTGGCGGCATTGTGGGTGTGAGCTCGGTGGTAGGTGTAGCTGCAGGAGACAACAACGCTTGGCGAGGCAAATGTTTTTTTATATTTTTTTATTTGATTATCACCGTCTGTTGCAAATTGACGGTGATAATCTTAATTTCACTGCTGGTTTGCAACCAACGGTGATTGGAGATCCTCAACCTGCGGTCATGATGCTTATGTGGTTGTGCATCCTTAATATGATTCAAATATACATAGTTCTTGCAAATTAAAGGAAACGCATACCAGAATGGGCATAATGAACATGACACCACTATAATCACAAGGCCAGTGACCATCATGTGCTTGTAGAGTAGAATATTGGGCAAGGGCTCGCCTCAATGATGCTAATATAGTCCCCTCCGTGACTTCTGCACTATGTGCAAGTTTGATGACTGGAACATCCACTTGAAGATGGTTTTGTTTTGCATACTGCATTACATATATACAATTATATACCGTGAGAATTTTATGGTACATGTCATGCCTCTTTTAAATTATCCCTTTAAATTAGTGCACGCCATAATAGTGCAAACAGAATATTGCAGACATGTTCTTAAGTTTTAGCTACTGATATGCCACTTTGACCATATTATGTTATTGATACTTCTAGAGTTCTGCCAAGTGCCAACAATACCTCTATGGGTTCATCTTTGGATTAAATGTTGCAAATTAAATATGGAAATGTGCTAGCAGGTGAATCTGTTTGTGCACGCCCAGCAGGTTTGGAAAACCAAAGTATTTTGCAGAACTGCAGTATTTTTCAATATTCCAAAAATGTTTTGTATCCAAACAAGGCCTTGTTTATCCTGGGCAACACACCTAAAACAAGTGTGTATATGGTGGAATATTTCAGTGGCATTATTTCCAGTGTTGCCTGTCATTGTCATAACTGCAAAGGGTACTGGTTTGACCAGGTATCATGCATGTTCTTGTAAACACATGTGAATGAAAAATATATAAATTTCAAATTCTGTTATGCTTGTTATTACCTGCATGCGCAAAAGGAGATCCTGCGCCACCCTCTTCTGGAAACGGTTCTCTGTGAACTCCTTCCTCAGTCTCTCAATCTCAGCGAGCTCATCCTGGCTCCCAGCGTCGGGGTCAAACTCCCATACCTGCCTGCCGATGAAGTTGTTCGCCGACCGCAGCCATGGCCCGCCGCCCTCGCCGATCTTCAGCCTCCACATGAGCTGCCCAGTCAGTGATGCTCAAAGTTGTTGGCAATGGCAAGCTAGGCTAGCTAGGGGACCCTGACAACGTCGAACTAACTAGCAGAAGTTGCGTGCTTTAGGAGGCCTATATGATGATGGTAGCTAGACTTTTATAGGGGTGGACAGTGGCCGCGGTTACCTTAACAGGTATTTTGAGAGGGCAATGCAACCTTCTGAGTTAAGGGTGTCTGAACTGGTTGGGTGGCCTCGGCGGCACTGCTCAGATCCTGAGTTTGACTCCTGGGGGAGCGAATTTCTTGACGCTAAAAAATCCCCTCGTCTGTCCCATGGCCAAAGCGCAGGTCAAAGGTCTGGCCCGATTCTCACAGGGCAACGGTGCCCCTGTGTCAGGGTGGGGTAGGGGTTCGGGGGTTTTGTCGGCCTGAGAAGGTCTTCTCTCTTACAGCAATGCTCCGGGGTGGTGTCGAGTTTTTTTAATGGATATATAGCACTATATGTAGCAGTTAACCAGTCAAACAGATTTGTGACCCTACCGAAGTAGTTTTGAGCCTTCCGAGCTAGAACATTTTGCTTAATGATGTCCGTGTTCCAGGTTTTTTGTATGGTTATTATTATTATTATGCGGCAGGTTAGTTAGAGAAATCTCTTGTGTACTGGATCAGATTGCGACGACCTTCTGTAATTTTTTGCTGTGATATGTCATCCTCTCACCATTTGTTTCTGTCACTCAGTCCCATCACTGGCGCAATATCCATTGCTGCTGCACATTTACCCATACATGAATCATGCTTGGCATAGCCTCGTGTTTTCCTAATAAAGAGCCTGTTTAGTTGGCCACCCAACCCAACTCAAAAAAGTTTGCGCAGTATCCGTCACATCGAATCTTTGGACGCATGCATGAAGTATTAAATGTAAGTAAAAAAATAACTAATTACACAGTTTGTCTGTAAATGTCGAAACGAATCTTTTGAGCCTAGTTAGTCCATAATTGGATAAATTTTGTCAAATAACAACGAAAAATGCTACAGGAACTTACCCAAAATTTTTCATCAACTAAACAGGCCCAAAGTGTTGTAGGCCTAAAACTTGCAGGTCTCTGTCGTGAGGGAAATAATCACATGGCCCTATTTCAAATTTTTTGTCCCCCCCTTCTTTTAGGAAAAGGACGGCAGGATGTCTACCTCAAATCTAGTGGACGAGGGAAAAAAAAGAAATATAGAGAAAAAAGTGATACCAGCTAGTAGGTCACACCCACTAAGACCAAGAGAAGCAAAGAAAACAAACTACTAAA
Organism: Saccharum hybrid cultivar R570; assembly: GCA_038087645.1. Lineage (NCBI taxonomy): Eukaryota > Viridiplantae > Streptophyta > Magnoliopsida > Poales > Poaceae > Saccharum > Saccharum hybrid cultivar. The sequence goes on along the minus strand of JAQSUU010000782.1, from coordinate 1,450,042 downwards.
AAACACGTCTATATACCGGGCTGAAACACGAGAAGCCGATCTGCAAGACCAAAATTGAAGGCGCCAAACTAATAAGGCAAGCGAGAAAAAGAAAAGCCAAACAAGGAGCCTGTTTGATACAAGTGTTAATTGGTACTAGTTAGCTTAAAAATTAGTTTAGATCTAGTATATCCAAACAAGATAGCTATTGTTGGACCAATTTTTAGGCAAGTCTTCTAGCCATCTAGTTAGCCAACTACAGCTATTGGTTGTAACTCATTCTGCGTTCTTTTCAGATATGCCATCAGAAGTAGATCATAAGACCATGTAAGGACCTTTTTTGTGATAGTTCTATGTTTTGAGAAATTTTATAATAGCAGGAAAAATACTATCTATATGAAGAAACCGAACGGTTTAAAGATATAGGAGGTATCAAAATAAAATAAAAGTACTTAAATAAAGTACCAAAAAGATGGATACCATACCAAAATAGGTGGGAATAGTATCAAAATAGATAGAACCCGTTCTAGTTTTTTATTACTTAATTATATTTAGTTGACGGTAAAACGGGAATGTCCATCCCATGCATGTCCATCACCCTGAGAGCTTGATGGTGACACTGTTGACCCCCTCTTCCTCCTCACCATTGCTGTCGCCCCCGTGCGCACATCCTTGCCATGTGCATGTGCGGCTACCTTTGCGCCATGCCCCTGTGCCGTGGGTGGTCGCCTGCAACGCTTGCCGCGAGGACACGCTGAGCTCGGTGCACGCTGCCACGGGCCTCCTGTAGATGCAGGTCGACCTTGATGCGCTATCCGTGGAGCTTGTGGCATGGACGCCGACACGCCGTTACCGTCGTTCTTGGCGGCCCCGCTCACACCCCAGATAGTTGCCGCGTGCCACTCCTTTGCTTCTTCGGCCTTGACTGCAGTAATCCATCACGCCATGGGATTGCAGTGCACCTACTCCATTCATTCCAAAATAAATGTTGTTCTAACGGTATGTTTAGGGCAGCTTCACCGGCTCTAATCCACAAAATTCAGATTAACAACCTAGTTTTTTTAGCCAAACACATCTAGCTTCACCAGCTCCACCAGTGGATCTGGCCCGGCCCCAGATTCACCAATTTGGTGGTGCTCCACCAAATCTAAGTTTGGTGAAGGTGAAAAAAATTACCCACCATACCACATGTTACACACATAACGGCTCCTTCTATTCTTCTTTTTCTCCCGTTTTCTTCTCTGCGTGTTCCTCCCCTCTGTGCGAGCAACTACCGGCGCTCCTGCACCAAATGCTACCGCGCCCCGCCCACCGGAGCCCCGCTGTGGCCGCACCATGCTGTCCCGAGCTCCACCATGGCCGCGCCGGGCCATGCCGAGCTCCTCCGTCGCGCTCCTGAAGAGGTGCGTGCCTCACCCGCTGGAGCCCGGTCTGGCCGTGGTTGTGCCTGCGGGAGCCGCGCCCTGCCGTTGTGGTGCCTCGCTCGGCTGCCGAGGCCGCGCGCCCACTCTCCCCCCGCGCGCGTCAGTGGAAGAAGAAAGACCGATGTTTTTTTTGCAGTTTTATCATTTTGCCCTCTGACGCGTGGGGCTCAGTTGGAAGTGAGATAGAGATGAAGATGAAGCTATACCAAACACCTCTAGCTTCACCAGCTCTCAGTGGAAGTTATGTGCAAACGTTGAACTTACTAGCGCAGAAGTTGTGGGCTTTAGGAGACATATGATGGTAGACTTTTAGAGGGGTCGAGAGTGGCCACGGTTACCTTAACAGGTATTTTGAGAGGGCAATGCAACCTAGACTAGTTTTGAGCCTTCCGAGCTACTCTATCCATTCCAAATTATAAGTCGCTCTGACTTTTTTAGTTCATCTATTTTGCTATGTATCTAGACATATTATTATATCTAGATGTATAGCAAAATGGATGTACCAAAAAAGTTAAAACGACTTATAATTTGAAACGGAGGAAGTACTGCGGAATATTTTGCTCAACAATGTTCGTGTTCCAGGTTTTTGTATTGTTTATTTATCCGGCTGGTTAGTTAGAGAAATCTCTTGTGTGCTGGATCAGATTCCGATGAGTTTCTGTAACTTTTGCTGTGATGTCATCCTCTCAACCAATTTTTCTGTCACTTACTCCCATCACTGGCGCAATATCCATATCCAATACCCATACATGAATCATGCTTGAATTACGCCCATTCTAGGTGGTAGTTCTCTGTTCTGAGAAATTTTGTAATAGGTGGAAAAAATATAGACCATTCTATATAAAGAAATCGAACAGTCCAAAGATAGGAGGTACCAAAATAGAAGTACTTAAAAGTACAAAAAGACAGATATGGTACCAAAATAGATGCGACTAGTATCAAAGTAGATAGAATCAGATCTAGATTTTTTTACTTAATTATATTTAGTTATTAGTAAGGGGTAAAACGGGAATGTTCCATCCCATGTCCATCACAGTGAGAGCTTGACGGTGATACTGTTGACCCCTCTTCCTCCTCATCATCGCTGTTGCCCTCGTGCCCACGTCCTCATGCCGTGCGCATGTGCAGCTACCTTTGCGCCATGCCGGCATGTGCCGCTACCTTTGCGCCATGCCCCTGTGCCGCGCTACCTTTGTGCCATGGCCGACTGCCTACTCGTGTTCATCGTCGGCCTAGAGATTGATTTGGTGCCTGTGGTCACCGCATTTAGGCCTCTTAATTCAAGTACCAATCGTCCAGCCAAAGCAAGAAAAGATCATGGGCAGAGAGTAGCTCGGTGGGTTCTGAGTTCTGAGTTCTGATAGGTGAGCACTGCAGGTAGCGAGCTGCGGTGCCAAGAAACGAGCTTGGAGAGCTGTCCAGCCGCGGCCAGGGATGCGGCGGCGGCAGAGGAGCTGTTTGAACGGGCACGTGGGCTGGTGCCAGTGCCCCCTACTCTGGCCGCTGCGCACATGTAGACTGGCTCCGGCAGGCAGTGGAAAGCCGTCGCGGCGAGGCTGGAGAGGGTGCCGCCGTGCTTGTCGGACCTGTCCAGCCACCCCTGCTTCTCAAAGAACTCGCTCCTGCCAAGGAGCTGCTGCCGTGGGTGGCTGCAACGCTAGCCACAGGACGCTGAGCTTGGTGCACGGTGCCACGAGCCCCCTTGTAGATGCAGAGTGACCTCGACGCGCTACTAATCTGTGGAGCCTGTGACATGGACGCCGACATCCCGTCACCGTCGTCGTTCTTGGCGGCCCCGCTCACGGCTCACCAGTCACCACCTCCCGACAGCTGCCGCGAGCCACTCCTTCGTAGACACACAACTTACAAGTTGGATCGTTGGGCCATCCGATCCACACGTTTACACAAACTGTTAGCAGCCATAACTTTTTCTGGAGTACGTATAGTCCAAGCAAGCAAGCAATGACTCTGATCTGTCGGATTTGCAAAGTAGCATATATATAGGCCACGTTTAGATGACAAATTTTTTGAACATGATAAATAGTACCACTTTCGTCTTATTTGGTAAATATTGTCCAATCGTGAACCAACTAGGCTCAAAAGATTCATCTCGTGATTTCCAACTAAATTGTATAATTAGTTATTTTTTTACCTACATTTACTACTTCATGCATGGGTCCAAAAATTAATATGATGGAGAGAGAGTGAAAAAATTCTAACTTTTGGGGTGCATCTAAACAAGGCCATAATCTTGATTTTGCTATAGGTCCCATGAACTGAATCTGACAATTAAGCACTATGCATGGTGTGTACTCCCCATCTGAGGTCCGCCTCCACCTCCACCTCCACCCCATTTGGTTCAGTTGTTTTCCTGAGACAGGTGAAATGTCTATCTCAGCATGGAAAATGAGACAGAGTAGTCTAGTCTAGATATCCGTGGGATCTGGGCTTATCAAGTTCAACCTTGCACGTTTTAAACCTGTGTTTAGTTTAAGAAATATGGTGGTCTATGTTCTTCTCATGTCTTACTTTTTTTTTGTGGCATGGAATGGGTTCGTTCCTTAATCTCATCTTGCATGGCGGTTGCGGTGTTGGAGTGTGCAATTTTTTTTGTGCTTTAGGGCCTGTATACAAAATAATAATATATAGCACTGGTCATCTAGTCATAAGAAACTATGTTGTGTGGTGAAAAGGAGGGGTCACACGGACCTTCAGTTTACGGCTTTAAATCATCATCAAGGTTGTGTGGTAGTTGCTCAGGTATGAAAAAAATATTTCTATTTTTTGTGCTTTTATCTATTCTTTTGCACTTTTTTTGATAGATATCTTGGAGTGGACGACTGCCCTATAAATGAATTTATAGGGGCAAATCATATAGAGGCCATTTCTAGGGGCGGTTGTACACCAATCCCTTAAATACTTTACATGTATCTAAAAACATTTGCTTAGTGACCAGTGTATAACAAACTGCACCAAGAAAAACTTTTTTAGTGGTAGCAATGTATCTGACTCCAATGAGGAGAGATGGTTCAAAGAAATTAGTGGGGGCAACAAAAATACTATCTCAAGGTGATGTTGAAGTTGGAACACTGTCGTGTACTAAAAGTAAAGATCTCAGAGACAGAGCTGAAAACCAATACTATGATCTGACACTAGGGGTTACCAATTTTTTTTGGTTTATAACATAAGTAGAAATAGATTTCATCAAGTAGACTAGATGAAAGTAGCAGCTATAATTGGTTAAGCACTTAAGCTATAATTGGTTAAGCACTTAAGCTGAAATCATTTACTGCTTCAGAATGTTGTTTGAAGTTGCCATTTTTTGGAATTCAAATTTTCAATTGATAAAAAAAAGTCACATGAAAAGATGACAAATTTAATATTTGTAAGAACACAATAAATTGATAGAGCATGGTTTTATAAAATTTTAGAAAAAAATTATCAAATTTGAAGTTAGTACGAGGGAGAAATACCAGAGATTAAAAAGAGAAATCAAAGTTCTTTAGCAATTTAAAACTTGAATTTCTAACAGCATTTTGAAACATAAATGATTTCAAATGCAAAAGTTGTAAACAACAAAGTTCTATAACTTTTCAAGATCTACGACTTTTATTTTGGTCACTTCTTTATACGAGGTCGTTTGAAAATTGTTGAATTTTAGTACTTAATTTTTAATATTCGGCGCCGATTTGTAGGGTCGGCTAATCAGATTTGTAGAGGTGGCTGACGCCCCTACAAATCCATTTGTAGGCTCGTTTGGGATCCATTTGCCCTAAAAAATGGGTGTTGATTTAGCAAAGTACTCTTTAAGCTAATCTATACAGTGTCTTTGTATGTTCAAACAAAATATTTTTAAAAAACACTGATTGTCAAAGTGTTTGCAACTAAAATGGACAGTGCAGTGTGAGAAAAACCGAGTGATCCGACCCTGACTAGACCTTTTCCCAAGCAACTCCGAATACAGGAAAATCTGAATGAAATTCGATGATAGAGCATGTTTCTAAATTTGTGATAACTACTAATTTGAGAGTGAGAAATGCTTTCATGCGAACACCCTTGGTGGCCTGCTTTTTGAGACAGGGAGGCCATGCTCGATGTCATTTCACCCTGCTTTCAGGATTCAATAAAATGGTCAGTCATTTCACAATCTACTGGTATACAAACTAGGGCACACGGTTTTTGGGAGGCTTCAAATTAGCGTTAGAGTTCACCATTGCATAGCTTTTGTCAGGAAGATAAAAATCCACATATGTAATGTCCATTCCTGAGTTCGGACGAGAGAGTTACAGCGTTCAGATTAATCACGCCCAAGAAAACTAGGCTATCCGATACGCAAACCGGTGACCCAGTTTTGACAATCCATATTGAATTTAAGTCGGTTTTGATTGTAAAATCTTGATGTATTTCGACTATACCAGACTACCCACCATTATCTATCTATATATCTATATCTATACCTATATAATAATAATAAAGAGGCAAAATTTCTCACCCCTGATTTTTGGTTTGGTCCGGCTCTTCCGTAACTAATTTGGAGTTTGAGTCCGAAACCAATTCATCGATACAGAGTCCGCTTCTCGCTTGAGCCAAAATTTCCAGACGAACTTGGAAGAAAAGAAACTCGAAGCTTATGATATCTATAACACAGGCCACCGGACAATGAGATTTTGAGGGAACGAACTGGGAAATAGAAGTAAAGAAACATGAGACATCTCACCGCATGAATATCTCGGTAAGTAAATCGAATACAATACAACTGGCCATCAAACCAAATCAAACACGAGCCTACCGAGTACCGAGCAAACCGAGTAATAATAAGCACAGAAAGAGGAGAAGAAGCAGATTCAATAAAGAAAGATTGAGTTCCTTGTTCAAGCAGATGCGCCGAGCCGAGGCACCACTCGTCGTGGTTGCTGGTGCTCCGCCGCTGCCGACGCGCCACCATGGTACAACGCCCCACACCGCGCCTGATGCGCTGCCCTGGCATGGCCGTGGCCGCACCATCCGCCCGCTCTGCCACTGCCCAGGCGAACCGGTGGAGCAACACACCGTGGGGGAGGAAGGGGCGGGGGGCCGGCACCGCTGGGGAGGAGGCGCGAAGCCCGGCGGTGGATAAGAAAGGGGCGCGGGGCTCCCGACCAGAGAGTAGATGGGCGGCGGTGGAAGCAGCAGCGCGTGAATGCAGGGAAGCGGAGGCGTCCGCGTGTCCGAGGAAGACAACCCCAGTGGGTAAGAGATAAGAGTAGACCGATCCAATCTGAGAGTGGCTAAAAGAGAAAAAAATACGGAGTACGCATAATGGCTTCTCCTGGAGGTAACAGATATCGTGAGGTAAAAAATAAAATAATTAAGAAAATATGAAAAAATAGGTAAGGATATTATAGATTTTTGTCAGTTTTTAAACACTACTCGATGAAGTTGTTTTACCAACGTTTTTTTATGAGACAAGTCGGAGCTAAACATAGCCGTTTCATTGTTCAAGCTGAATATAGTTGCTTGAGTCAGAGCTATACCAAACGAACCTAAAGTTGCGCGCATAGGGCCTGGACCCACTTGCTGCTGAGCTCAATAAATAATACACACAACATTATGGATGTTTAAACCACTTATCTTTATCTAAGGAACAAAGATTTTCACTACTAAATTGTTGATTATAATTTAATTATATATAAGAAATTATTTTTTATTAATGGATAATCAAGATAAGTCTCCAGTCATAATTATCGACGGACAGATCAATCTTTAACGAGTCGGCAATGACTCCTGTCCAACTTTAATCAAAGATTACAATACATATTTTTATGAGTTATCAAAGAAATTCATTGAGCTCGATATTTGACTATAGAAACATATGAATTAAAAATTAAAATTATGATATATTTTCTTCTAAATACTTTTGTGCTTTGCAACGTTAGAAAAATAAACATTGTATTTTAATTGCATATAATCTCAGGTGATGTTTGGTTCTACGATGACAACGTTAACGTAAAAGTAAGGATTCCAAGGGGCAACTAGAAGTATTATGTTTGGTTCCCACGAGGCAATCGAGAGGTAGTTTTGTTTCTGTGGTGACGCGGGCATGAACGTTTACCGGCCGATCGACATAATCAGAACTCTGAACAAAAATAACTTATGTGATATGTTTGGCGGTGTGAACTGATGACGCTACATAATGAGAGTGAATCGAACATCTTAATAGGTCATTGTCATTTTTATGTTACATTAAAGATGTCATGGTCTTCATAAAATAAATTCTATATTTTAATTTTTTTTATCAAAAAGATCAAATATAAATAAATATGAATCATTTTCATCATCGTTTTTCTCATAAATAATTGATTTTTTTCTTTCCGTTGCAACGCACGGGCATGTTCGCTAGTTGCTAGTAATAATAAAGAGGCAAAATTTCAGACTCTTTTTTTCATTAATCCATTTGTTTGGTCCATCTCCCTCTAACCACCGCACGACGGAGAGTTTCAATAATAACCCGTACTCATACGAATTAGAATAGCTCTTGTCTAACGCGCAGCCTATATGTGAAATAAAGATGACAAATCTCACATATAGCCACAGATAAGGGTAATATCAAAAGACAAATGCTTAATATACATAATTCAATAGTATAAAGTATACCTTAAAGAGCAACACAGCGGAAAGACAACTCCGAACACCGGGTGCAACCTTCACTCCAGGATCAAACTAACTGGTTGATCACAAGCCTAACAATTCCAGAATCTAACAGTCTGGTACCCTTCCTGAGATGTGGGGAAATAGCAAGAGTGAGTCCATGTCGAACTCAACAAATATAACATGGGGTTCATGAGGCTCAAAAGGTTTGACACAGGTTTACTGCGATAGCTTTTAGTGAGTCATCTTTTAGCAATTGAGTAGCAACAAGTTTACCATAAGCCCAAATAACCTCATGATCATGTAAACGAGAATAATGTATAGCAAGAAACAATAATCATTAGTGAGCATCAATATCATCAGTATTATCATTATCATCAGTGTTCATCATTTATTCTGTAAGGGTCCAAGGCCACTCGTGACCGTGAGCACGGCTGTTATAACAGTTTTACACTCTGCAGAGGTTGTACACTTTCACTGTGAGTCATGATTACCCATATGCCCGGGATCGCGACTCCCAAAACACTTCCAAGGCGAGCAGGCAAGGAATCACTATGAAGCCTTTCAAAGGTTCGTCTAACAAGTTAGGGCCATTAGATTCACTCGGCAAACAGATGTAGAGCCCCCCTTCCAAATGACACAATAACGCGCAGCCTATACACATAAGGATAGAGGCCGCACTATACCCGATTCGTCAAGCCGTTCTTACGCCATGAAGGAATACCTCTAACAAGCTAGAAAAGGTCCTCATACTGAGCTAAAGCCAGAGCCATATAGCCCTCACAGTTGTACTGTAAGTCCCGGATTTTCGCTTACAGATAAGTCCTTATGGAGAGAAACTAGAGCACCATAAAAATAACCAAATATGCTCTAGCCCTCTTGAGCCATGTTTCTATAAAGCATCTTTTAAACGTTTATTGCATATACCATTAGTCAAGTTACAGATCATGGTTATTTATCTTGAGCACTAGCAAAAATACTACCCAATGCAATGTCCCATGGGTGTCAAGGTACAAGATACAAAAACTAGGACATCCTTAGTGGTAACAAGGTAGACACATGCACATGAATTAAGTATATTAAAGATGAATAGGAAACAAGGATAATCCCATGCTATACTTGCCTTAAACACCGATCCTTCGGTAAGCTTTAATCTTCAACGTTCTTCTTCTTCTTTTTGATAACCTCGTATATCTCACCGACTGGACTTGATCAATAAATCATCACACACACATCGAGAAATCATACACGAAGCAAACAATAGATCTATATTAGAACATGACACCAATCATACAAAAATAAATAAAAGAGTTTGAAACACGATTCTACGCATCACTACGAACACACAGACGCGAAAAGCACACTAATCAGAGCTACGGTTGAAAAGATACATCTACCGAAAGATTTGCTCATAGGAGAAAATATAAAACTATTAGCTTCATGAGTTTTAATAACATATATAAAATATTTTATAAATACTATATATGGAATTAAGTCAAATTTAGATTCAAATTATGAAACTAAAGTAAAACAAATCATATTTTATTTACAAAACCCAGTTGCATAATTATTAATCAAGATATGATTTAAACCATAAAATTTCAGACTTAGTAATATGGTAAATACTGTCACTAACGCATAGATCTCGTTGCTATGAATCTAACGCAACTCGAATGAGCTAAAACGGATCTAAAACGTAGAAGATATGATTTAAACAAGATTTACTTTATTAAAGTAATAGATTAAATCTCACATCGGAACTTAAAGATAGAAAACCTAACCAACAGTAACACTAATAGTATAATAAGTTTGTAAAACTCTTCTACACGTTACTACGATCACATAGACATAAAGATCACGAAATTTGGATTTAAAACGTAAAAGTTATGAGTTTTCTAGGATTTCCTATAGATAAATAATTACTTTAATATAAACTCGAAAATAAATTATCTCAAACCTACTGTACAGTTCTATAATCATGTAGAGCTCGCAAATACGAATCTAACGCAATTTGAACGGATCAAATCGGAGTTAAAACGGATAATTTATAACTAAAATAAACTCAGTGGCAAAACTGTAAATATCAGAAAACGTATTTTTCAATTACCGAGACGAAATACGCTTTCCACAGATCAAAACGTATTTTCCAGATTACGCTTTGGACTGCGGGTTTACAACTTAAATCTTACAGGGTCTCTTTAGCAAGATTCACAGGCGAACCGGTATCTTTAAATAACGGCCGTCCGATTTAAAATGGACGGTGCAGATCGGATCGGGGAGAGAGCCGGCGGCGCTCCCACCGGATTTGACCGACGGTGACCCTTCCGCGGCGGCGCCATGGCCGGAGAAGGCTAACTCGCTCTACGGAGCATGAGCTTACGAACGGAAAACACAGGGAAAAAGAGAATGGCGTGGCGAGCTCACCTAGGGCAGAATCGTGGCCGGGGATGAAGCAAGGAGCACATGCGGCTCGGAGAGGCGGGTGGCTAGGGCGGCACTTCGGCGGTGGCGGCGCTAGGCGGTTGCGGCTACTCAAAAAGGGTTGGGATGGGGCGGAATAGTGCGGGGCTCCGTTTTATAGCCCGGAGGCATCGGTAAACAAGGAAAGAACGAAGATGCGCGGTGGATTTGATTCACCGAATCGGAGAAGAAAGAGAGAAGGCGGTGCGGAGCCGGAGGAAGAAGAAAGGAAAGGAGACACGTCGCTGACAGGTGGGTCCCGCATGTCGGCGACTGGAAGCGGGGAAACGCGCTCGCGCGCTGGCTTGGCGGGCCGCGATGGCTGGGCTTGGCCCACGCGGGAGCGAGGCGCGGGAGTGAGCGGGCCGCGCGCGATGACGGGCCGGCTGGCCGAGGAGTGGGCTGCGGTAGGAGAAAACGGCCCGAGAAGAAAAGAGATTTCTCTTTTTTTTCTATTTTTTCAAAGCAAATTTTCAAAGAATTTTCAAATCCAAATTGAATTTGATCAAACCACTCATCTCAAAACTTTAAATGCAACAGCATGAGTGCACAAACATGGTTCTACTCTTACATTTGATTTTAAATTTATAAAAATTATTCTTATCCTAAATTTGCATGCTCACAAAATTATATAAAAATCATATTTTTCCTATTTTTCATTTCTTCGAAATTTCAGGGTGTTACAATTCTACCCCCCTTAAGATGAATCTCGTCCCGAGATTCGGAAGATGATGACAAAAGAGATAGGGATAGTTCGTCTCTAGATTGTTCTTTACTTCATCGTGTAGTTCCATCGTTTTGATAAGAATTCCGTCTTACTTTGCATACATGTAACTAATTCCAAGATTTTTGACAAATGCTCCAAACAATACTCTGGTATCTCCAATCACTAGGCACCTTTCCTATAATATGAATTTTCTTCCTTAGAATACTTATCTTCCAACAGAGCCTGACGAATCTCTTAGTCAGAAGGAATTTCTACTACCAACCTTCAAAACATTAATGATTCTGGTCAAGTTGCTCAAATTTGAAATACGATTCTTAATCCTTGGTGTCACCCGAACCTTCTTAGCATTATTCTCTATTGCTAAGGGTATCGGCTGCGACTTTTACTTCTCCAAGTAATAGCACTTTTCCAAGTCCTAATCCATTTCATTCCAACGAGGATATCACAAATTCAAGACCAACTTAGCGAAGATGTCCTGTAGATTCTTGTGACCCTCCTATATGTCACTTTTCTTCCAAAAGACAGTACTCCATAGTGAAAAACTCCAGATAACACGTTAGGTAATTCAACCCACACTTCCTTAGTTGACTTAATGAACAAGGTACTATATTTTTCTTCTTGCATAAGGACACATCCCACACCTTGACAAGGTGCATCATTGTAGATATGAAGCTCTTGTCTGGATCTGACAAAGCTAATACTTGGGTTTTACTTCAACCTTTTCTTAGACTCCTTCAAACATTTGCCTGAGGTCTCTTGATCTAAACGAACTTAAAAGCTTCTCCAAAGTTATTTGTTCCTCTACTATGACTCCAGTAAACTCATGGTCCACTTTGCTATCCTTGGTGTACCTATCTTCTAATTGATCATTCTCGTCTCCCTCAGGTAAAAGTCGACCACCTTGATACTCAATTCTTTTCCCTGATGGCGTTGTTAAGAGCATTGTGCACCGAGTACCATGAATCACTCCTTTGTGTGCACAGAGCCATCCATTACCAAGAACCACACAAATTTTAAATGACTCCAACACAATGAGTGTTGCGGTGAATTTTTCCTTGTTTATGACAAGACTGACATTCGGGCATATCTGATCTGTCTGCATTTCTCTCACTGGGGTTTGAACTAGCAAAGGCCTCCTCATTGGACACTTCACCATCTTGCACGTCTCTACCATGTCGGCGGAAATGAAAGAATGCGAAGCACTAGGGTCAAATAAAGCAAAAACTTGTACTGAGCTTACTTGAATATAACCTCCCACTACTTTGGTAACTCCATGAATTTTATCCATATCCACATTGCTCAGTCTTCCATTGACATAGTTTTGCTGCGCTTTACTTCCTTGAACAGGCTTCTTATGGGCTTTTCTTTTTCGCTTTCGTTGTTGTGGATTCCGACTTAGTTCACTCCCAACTTGCTCTTCAACATTGTTGTTTTGATAGTGCTCGGCTTCATCATACCCATAACATTCTTCAATAGCAGAAACATCAATCTTTTTCCACATATCAGTGCGAAACGTCATATAGGACTCCTGAGTCATGAGACACTACACTTCCTGTCATCAAGTGACCATCATCAGCAACACGAGCAAGTATAGATGATCATAATCATGAACTATCCAAAAGGACAACTCTTGTCTCCATGGATCCAAAATTATCAACCTTGTTCACAGAACATTTTTGCTCAAGAGTGGCAACTCAATCATGGAGACTAACCAATACTTCCAACTAAAGAGTTCAATCTTAATAATCCTTCTTTACATTGGCTACCCCCCTTAAAATAAGAGACACTAAATAGGGTAGCTTGAACCCTCCTTCTAGATGAGCTAAAAAGTGTTCTGACATCCCAATGATACTCATGTGTATGGGTAAGAACAAGAAATCTGAAATTTCTCACGAGCAGAAAATCAGCAGTGCAGTAAAACAGCTGTAACTCTCATTCTGTTAATCCAATGAAGCTGTAGTTTACACCGATGAAAAGCTTATAAAATTCTCTGCAACTTTCTTATAGAACACACTTCCAGATTCTGTAGTTAACTTGGTCGAAAACAGTACTTATCAGAAACTGTTCCAGGTTTCAGACATCACAGTTGCATCGTCTTGTGATTTTTGTATCTCCCAATCCAAAATAGCTATGAGGGTAGTTCTTGCATTTAGAGAGATAGATGTTGAAGTCCACTCTTGTCCAGAATTCTCTCATGATTTTTTTTTGGTCATTTAAGAACAGAGATATAAGTGGATAAAGACAAGCTGCTCCGAAAGACAAGATATAGAAAGCATGAGATAACCAAAACCCAGCTATTTATTTCATTAATCCTTATACCTTATACATATAAACTAAATGAAATCATGGTCAAAACCCACGAGATCATTCCACTCATTACAAAATTCCAACTCAAGCATAAACATAAGCACAAAGCAACTAAACACTTAAATGTTCATTAGTCACACATTAAGACGACTCAACTTGGCTACTAACGGTTTTATTACACGGGACATAACTCCTATTCCTTAAACATGGTGTGATTGTAGCAGTATCCAGAGTAGATAACGTCTCTTACATTCCTTATTGCTTTATATGGACATCTGAATCTCTGCATCCCTCTTTACCATTCTTATAACTCATACCTTAAGATGGGTCAACCTGGTATCCCTCAGGTATAGATTTAATACCCTCATACTCAATCCTTTCTCCTGAAAGTATAGTTAGAAACACTGAACATTGGGCATACTCAATCACTCCTTTACATGTAGATAACCAGTCTATTCCAAGGATAACATCAATGCCCATTAATTCCAAAACAATGAGGTTTACCTTAAAATTTACCCCCTTTATGTCCAGACTAACTTTTGGGCATACGCGGTCTGCCTTTATTTTACCTCTTGGAGTTTCAACCATAACTGTTTTCCCCCTTGGAAGCATAAGTATATTATGATCTTTTGCATATTGTCTAGATATGAACGAATGTGAGGCACTGGGGTCAAACAAAACCTTGGCATTTCCTGAACTTACTGGAATTGATCCAAACACGACCTCCTTAGCTCCGGGAATGGTGGAAATATCCACATGTTTCAACCTTCCATGGATGTAATTTCTTTTTAATTTATTTCCCTGCACATGCTCCTTTTGGACATCCTGTCCTGGGTCTCGCTGTTGTGGATTCTTCTGTGGGCAAGATTTGATATAATGTCCTTCCTGCTGGCAATGATAACACTTTCTCTTAGCTGGATCTTTTGTGATGTCATACTCCAAGGAACTGTTGTTTGGTATGCTGCTATCTTGCTGGCCATAAAAGTTCACCTTCGTCCCTTTGGCTTGTTTCCTAGCTTGTTTGGCCTTTCGAGGTTGATACTCCTTATAGGTAATTGTCCACCCATCTATGACTACTTCATGGGGAGTAGTTTTAGCGGGAGGGGCTTCTAACTCTTCAGGGTTTGGATTTGTTTGATAGGGGATCAGGGCTGCATGTGACAATGTAGTAGAACTCGCTTGCTCATTGCTTTCCACTAGTGGTTCTAATGAGATTGCCTTTCTCTTCTTGTCCATGTTGTTCTCAAAATTTGGATCCACCTTGACTTATCCCTTATTAGACTCGTTTCGAAGGCAGGGAAAACCATAATGCTTACAGCAGTGACATTGTTCCTGCTCTCCAAATGCCTTATTATCAACATCTTTATTGGATTTCATATTCTTCCAAACTTCTGCTACTTGTATCTTCTCTAACCCCTTGGATATGTTGGCTTGACCTTGAGATAAGCATCGTTGAGAATTCCCATGTTGAGCCATTTCTTCTAGTAATTGGTTTTGCATCGCTAATGGTTTCTTGTCAAAAGTGAGCAAGAGCGACACAATTCAGTCCTCTTAACCTCTGAAATCCACAGTCTTCTCGTCACGAGCCGTCTAATAGACAAGGAGAAAAGGTTCAAAATAGAGACAAGGTTTTTATAACAGAACGGGGATAGAATTAAGCATAACTTTGAGAAAATAACAAAGTTAAAGAGAAGCAAGAAATAGGCAACAATGAGAACATGCTAAACGTCCAGTTCTAACTAGGCTTGCGTCCTACAGTCAGCATTGCTCTGATACCAATCTGTCACACCCGGTTTTAAGGACAAAACCAGACATACACTATATGTGAAATAAAGATGACAAATCTCACATATAGCCACAGATAAGGGTAATATCAAAAGACAAATGCTTAATATACATAATTCAATAGTATAAAGTATACCTTAAAGAGCAACACAGCGGAAAGACAACTCCGAACACCGGGTGCAACCTTCACTCCAGGATCAAACTAACTGGTTGATCACAAGCCTAACAATTCCAGAATCTAACAGTCTGGTACCCTTCCTGAGATGTGGGGAAATAGCAAGAGTGAGTCCATGTCGAACTCAACAAATATAACATGGGGTTCATGAGGCTCAAAAGGTTTGACACAGGTTTACTGCGATAGCTTTTAGTGAGTCATCTTTTAGCAATTGAGTAGCAACAAGTTTACCATAAGCCCAAATAACCTCATGATCATGTAAACGAGAATAATGTATAGCAAGAAACAATAATCATTAGTGAGCATCAATATCATCAGTATTATCATTATCATCAGTGTTCATCATTTATTCTGTAAGGGTCCAAGGCCACTCGTGACCGTGAGCACGGCTGTTATAACAGTTTTACACTCTGCAGAGGTTGTACACTTTCACTGTGAGTCATGATTACCCATATGCCCGGGATCGCGACTCCCAAAACACTTCCAAGGTGAGCAGGCAAGGAATCACTATGAAGCCTTTCAAAGGTTCGTCTAACAAGTTAGGGCCATTAGATTCACTCGGCAAACAGATGTAGAGCCCCCCTTCCAAATGGCACAATAACGCGCAGCCTATACACATAAGGATAGAGGCCGCACTATACCCGATTCGTCAAGCCGTTCTTACGCCATGAAGGAATACCTCTAACAAGCTAGAAAAGGTTCTCATACTGAGCTAAAGCCAGAGCCATATAGCCCTCACAGTTGTACTGTAAGTCCCGGATTTTCGCTTACAGATAAGTCCTTATGGAGAGAAACTAGAGCACCATAAAAATAACCAAATATGCTCTAGCCCTCTTGAGCCATGTTTCTATAAAGCATCTTTTAAACGTTTATTGCATATACCATTAGTCAAGTTACAGATCATGGTTATTTATCTTGAGCACTAGCATAAATACTACCCAATGCAATGTCCCATGGGTGTCAAGGTACAAGATACAAAAACTAGGACATCCTTAGTGGTAACAAGGTAGACACATGCACATGAATTAAGTATATTAAAGATGAATAGGAAACAAGGATAATCCCATGCTATACTTGCCTTAAACACCGATCCTTCGGTAAGATTTAATCTTCAACGTTCTTCTTCTTCTTTTTGATAACCTCGTATATCTCACCGACTGGACTTGATCAATAAATCATCACACACACATCGAGAAATCATACACGAAGCAAACAATAGATCTATATTAGAACATGACACCAATCATACAAAAATAAATAAAAGAGTTTGAAACACGATTCTACGCATCACTACGAACACACAGACGCGAAAAGCACACTAATCAGAGCTACGGTTGAAAAGATACATCTACCGAAAGATTTGCTCATAGGAGAAAATATAAAACTATTAGCTTCATGAGTTTTAATAACATATATAAAATATTTTATAAATACTATATATGGAATTAAGTCAAATTTAGATTCAAATTATGAAACTAAAGTAAAACAAATCATATTTTATTTACAAAACCCAGTTGCATAATTATTAATCAAGATATGATTTAAACCATAAAATTTCAGACTTAGTAATATGGTAAATACTGTCACTAACGCGTAGATCTCGTTGCTATGAATCTAACGCAACTCGAATGAGCTAAAACGGATCTAAAACGTAGAAGATATGATTTAAACAAGATTTACTTTATTAAAGTAATAGATTAAATCTCACATCGGAACTTAAAGATAGAAAACCTAACCAACAGTAACACTAACAGTATAACAAGTTTGTAAAACTCTTCTACACGTTACTACGATCACATAGACATAAAGATCACGAAATTTGGATTTAAAACGTAAAAGTTATGAGTTTTCTAGGATTTCCTATAGATAAATAATTACTTTAATATAAACTCGAAAATAAATTATCTCAAACCTACTGTACAGTTCTATAATCATGTAGAGCTCGCAAATACGAATCTAACGCAATTTGAACGGATCAAATTGGAGTTAAAACGGATAATTTATAACTAAAATAAACTCAGTGGCAAAACTGTAAATATCAGAAAACGTATTTTTCAATTACCGAGACGAAATACGCTTTCCAAAGATCAAAACGTATTTTCCAGATTATGCTTTGGACTGCGGGTTTACAACTTAAATCTTACAGGGTCTCTTTAGCAAGATTCACAGGCGAATCGGTATCTTTAAATAACGGCCGTCCGATTTAAAATGGACGGTGCAGATCGGATCGGGGAGAGAGCCGGTGGCGCTCCCACCGGATTTGACCGACGGTGACCCTTCCGCGGCGGCGCCATGGCCGGAGAAGGCTAACTCGCTCTACGGAGCACGAGCTTACGAACGGAAAACACAGGGAGAAAGAGAATGGCGTGGCGAGCTCACCTAGGGCAGAATCGTGGCCGGAGATGAAGCAAGGAGCACATGCGGCTCGGAGAGGCGGGCGGATAGGGCGGCACTTCGGCGGTGGCGGCGCTAGGCGGTTGCGGCTACTCAAAAAGGGTTGGGATGGGGCGGAATAGTGCGGGGCTCCGTTTTATAGCCCGGAGGCATCGGTAAACAAGGAAAGAACGAAGATGCGCGGTGGATTTGATTCACCGAATCGGAGAAGAAAGAGAGAAGGCGGTGTGGAGCCGGAGGAAGAAGAAAGGAAAGGAGACACGTCGCTGACAGGTGGGTCCCGCATGTCGGCGACTGGAAGCGGGGAAACGCGCTCGCGCGCTGGCTTGGCGGGCCGCGATGGCTGGGCTTGGCCCACGCGGGAGCGAGGCGCGGGAGTGAGCGGGCCGCGCGCGATGACGGGCCGGCTGGCCGAGGAGTGGGCTGCGGTAGGAGAAAACGGCCCGAGAAAAAAAGAGATTTCTCTTTTTTTTTTCTAATTTTTCAAAGCAAATTTTCAAAGAATTTTCAAATCCAAATTGAATTTGATCAAACCACTCATCTCAAAACTTTAAATGCAACAGCATGAGTGCACAAACATGGTTCTACTCGTACATTTGATTTTAAATTTATAAAAATTATTCTTATCCTAAATTTGCATGCTCACAAAATTATATAAAAATCATATTTTTCCTATTTTTCATTTCTTCGAAATTTCAGGGTGTTACAATACTGTCACACCCGGTTTTAAGGACAAAACCAGACATACACCATATGTGAAATAAAGAAGACAAATCTCACATATAGCCACAGATAAGTGTAATATCAAAAGACAAATACTTAATATACATAACACAATAGTATAAAATATACCTTAAAGAGCAACACAGCGGAAAGACAACTCCGAACATCGGGTGCAACCTTCACTCCAGGATCAAACTAACTGGTTGATCACAAGCCTAACAATTCCAGAATCTAACAGTCTGGTACCCTTCCTGAGATGTGGAGAGATAGCAAGAGTGAGTCCATGTCGAACTCAACAAATATAACATGGGGTTCATGAAGCTCAAAAAGTTTGACACGGGTTTACTGCAATAGCTTTTAGTGAGTCATCTCTTTAACAATTGAGTAGCAACAAGTTTACCAAAATCCCAAATAACCTCATGATCATGTAAACAAGAATAATGTATAGCAAGAAACAATAATCATTAGTGAGCATCAATATTATCAGTATTATCATTATCATCAGTGTTCATCATTTATTCTGTAAGGGTCCAAGGCCACTCGTGACCGTGAGCACGGCTGTTATAACAGTTTTACACTCTGCAGAGGTTGTACACTTTCACTGTGAGTCGTGAATACCCATATGCCCGAGGCGGCCAATCCCCAAAACACTCCCAAGGTGAGCAGGCAAGGAATCACTATGAAGCCTTTCAAAGGTTCGTCTAACAAGTTAGGGCCGCTAGGTTTCCGAAGTCAGTCCGTGTGATACACCACGCATGGATCCACAGTCTGCTTTACCCCATTTGCGCCACAAGGGTAACCTCTAACAAGCTAGAAAAGGTCCTCATACTGAGCTAAAGCCAGAGCCATATAGCCCTCACAGTTGTACTGTAAGTCCCGGATGTTCGCTTACAGATAAGTCCTTAGGGAGAGAAACTAGAGCACCATAAAAACAACCAAATATGCTCTAGCCCTCTTGAGCCATATTGCTTTAAAGCATCATTTAAACGTTTATTGCATATATCATTAGTCAAGTTACAGATCATGGTTATTTATCTTGAGCACTAGCATAAATACTACCCAATGCAACGTCCCATGGGTGTCAAGGTACAAGATACAAAAGCTAGGATATCCTTAATGGTAACAAGGTAGACACATGCACATGAATTAAGTATATTAAAGGTGAATAGGAAACAAGGATAATCCCATGCTATACTTGCCTTAAACACCGATCCTTCGGTAAGCTTTAATCTTCAACGTTCTTCTTCTTCTTCTTGATAACCTCGTATATCTCACCGACTGGACGAAATCATAAATCACCACACAAGCATCCATACAATCATACACGAAGCAAACAATAGATCTAAATTAGAACAGTACACCAAATATATGAAACAATATGTGAAAAGGTTTTAAAGATGTTCTACGCATTGCTACGAACACACAGACGCGAAAAGCACACTAATCAGAGCTACGGTTGAAAAGATACATCTACCGAAAGATTTGCTCATAGGAGAAAATATAAAACTATTAGCTTCATGAGTTTTAATTATATAATAACATATATAAAATATTTTATAAATACTATATACGGAATTAAGTCAAATTTAGATTCAAATTATAAAACTAAAGTAAAACAAATCATATTTTATTTACAAAACCGAGTTGCATAATTATTAATCAAGATATGATTTAAACCATAAAATTTCAGAATTAGTAATATGGTAAATACTGTCACTAACGCGTAGATCTCGTTGCTATGAATCTAACGCAACTCGAATGAGCTAAAACGGATCTAAAATGTAGAAGATATGATTTAAACAAGATCTACTTTATTAAAGTAATAGATTAAATCTCACATCGGAACTTAAAGATAGAAAACCTAACCAACAGTAACACTAACAGTATAACAAGTTTGTAAAACTCTTCTACACGTTACTACGATCACATAGATATAAAGATCACGAAATTTGGATTTAAAACGTAAAAGTTATGAGTTTTCTAAGATTTCCTATAGATAAATAATTACTTTAATATAAACTCGAAAATAAATTATCTCAAACCTACTGTACAATTCTATAATCATGTAGATCTCGCAAATACGAATCTAACGCAATTTAAACGGGTCAAATCGGAGTAAAAATGGATAATTTATGACTAAAACAAACTCAGTGGCAAAACTGTAAATATCAGAAAGCGTATTTTTCAATTACCGAAACGAATTACGTTTTCAATTAATCAAAACGTATTTTCGGAAGTTACGCGATCAAAATACGCTTTACGGAAAAGAAAACGTAAACCGGGAATACGCTTTGGACTGCGGGTTCTATACTTAAAAAATCACAGGGACTCTTTAGCAAAATTGCCGGCCGAAGGGGTATCGTGTATTATCAGCCGTTGGATTTGAAATAGATGGCTCGGATCTAATCGGGGGAGAGAGAGAAAACGGCCGGCGGCGCTCCGACCGGACTCCGGCCGTCGGTGAGCTCCCGCGGCGGCGCCATCATCGGAGAAGCCCAAAACACGTCTCCGACCACCAAACGACGAAAGGAAAACACCAGGAGATCGAGAAGCTCACGGAGAACTCACCCCGCGCGAAGACGGGACTGGAGGATGACCGGAAGGCGGCGGCTAGCTCGCGGTGGCGGCTATGGCGGCGGTGATGCTTGCGGTGGCGCAACTAGGCGACTACGGCGGCTCCAAAGGGATGAGATGGGGGCGGAATAGTGCGGGGGTCCCGTTTTTATAGCCTGAAGGCGTCGCACTTAAGGAAGGGAAGAAGATTGAGCCGCGGATTCGAATCGGAGAAGGAGGAAGGCGAGCTCGCGGTTGGAAAGAGCTAGAGGAAGAAGAAAGGAAAGGAGAACGGTCACTGACAGACGGGTCCCACATGTCGGCGACTCAGAAGAAAACGGGGCGGCGACTGGCTTGGCAGGCCGCGGCTGGTTGCTGGGCTCGGCCCGCGAAGGAGAAGGAGGCCGCGGGAGAGAGGAAAGAGCGGGCCGCGCGCGCTGGGCTGCGGAGAGAAGCGGCCCGAGAGCAGAGAGAGAATAAGAAATCATTTTCCAATTTTTCAAATTCCTTTTTCAAATGATTTTCAAATCAAATTTGAATTTGATTGAAACCACTCAATACAAAACTTCAAATGCAGCAGCATGAATGCTCAATCATGTTTCTACCCTTATATTTGATTTTAAATTTATAAAAATTATTATTATCCTAAATTTGCATGCTCACAAAATTATACAAAAATCATATTTCTCCTACTTTTTTTTCTTTTCAAAATTTTAGGGTGTTACAGATACGGAGTCCGAATCCAAAATAGACACAGGTTCTTAAGGTGGCCTGGATATTTAGGAATCCTAATCCAAATAGATTCCTCGGTCTGGAGTAAACTAAATAGAAATCCTAACCTAAATAAAGAACCTTGTGCAAAAAAACAAAACAAAGAAGATATCATTAATATTCTTCAGCCTATTATTTGGTAGGAACGGCGTGCTGCAACAATGTATTGAAGTCGAATTGCTTAATATCACGTGAAGCAGTAAAGGGTCGATTATTGGTTGGGCATTGGATTTGGAAGATCCTAGGTCCTGGTACATCACGTGGGTAACAGAAAATCAACTAGCATCAGCAGCACTTGTGCGGACTAGAGTCCGTCAGGAACACGTAGTTAGATTGGTCTAAAAACCAAAATACAACTTGGACTTTGACACGTGGTCGGACGGCTTTGAGCTAGCACGTAGTACGTACTACTACTACGTGATTGAAGGACGTCGTACGTAGGGAGCGCCTTGATCCCAGATCGCCGGAGTCGTTTGTCGCCACCCCATAGGGAGTAACTCCGAGGACCCTCACATCCGGAGTGCCAGCATCGTTGTCGCCACCCGCGGGGAGCAGCTCCGCCCCCTCGCACTCGGAGTCCTGGATGCCGGTAGCTCGGCCGACCACCGCTAGATTTGCGCGACCATGCCGGCGAACATCCGCACGAGGGCAGTTCATGCTCCGCCAGCGGATGTGCAGGTGGTGTGAGGCCATGACGCCCCAAACATGACGGGTGACCCGTGGGTGTGGGTGTGATTTCTTATCCATGGGTCTTGTCGCGAGCGGATGCATCTGCCTGTTGCGGGCCTCGTCGCAGATGGGTTTTTGCTCCACCCACATCTCACACGACCCGTTGCCATCCCTACCAGTGATGGCGAGTTGGCGGACTTAGGGTGCTCGTGCTCCTAGAATGACGTTTTGCGAAGAGGGCGCTCGTGGAGGCACTTCAATATCACTCGAGGTGGTGTGTATTGTTGTCGCCATGGAGGGAGGATCGGAGACGGCGGAAGCATGAGCCCTGCTATGAAATTCATGTAAGTCATTGCCTTTTGCATAACGGATCATTTGATCTTATTTCGACTATGGACTCCATCATAGTTGGGGAAGGAAAACGTCTCAGACGGATTAACTATAATTTCAGGTTTGTAGCCACTCAGTTCGTGGGGATTCACACCACAAAGTCGTTCAGTTTTCGTCCGGTCCATGTCATTGTAGCTTGTTAGCCTTGCTTAAGCCAAAACCATCGACATTTTAAAATTTCAATACTGATTTTCTTATTTTCAATTAAAAATTATTGTTATTGTGCATATGTTGCAACGCCCTCAAACTATAAAAATACAAAATCTATATTTACATCTACATCTATATATAATAATATTAAATAATATTAAAGAGTAAATATTTCTTTATTTTCTTTTATTTCTCACTTAGACTTCACTCACTTCAACACATTTCGCTTTGAGTATGGTGCCAAACTTTTGCTGACACCACCCACTTATAGTCTGGTTGTCTGAGTCTGTTCTGTTGCGACATGTGCAAGATCTGTGTAGAGATCTTTCCATATTTCTTAGACTCGCAATAAAAGTGCACACAATAACCACATATTCAAGTAGAGGCAATCTCTTGCTAATTTCCCATGCATTATTAGTTTTCTATTGCTCTAACATTTGTTACGAACCTTAAAATTATTTGATCTTAGGTTAGACAAGACAACTAAATCCAACAAAAAAAAATTATTCCGTTGCAACGCTTGGACATGTTTTGCTAGTAAATATAAAGGGCCACGACTGATTAAGAGGACCCAATCCAGCCAAAAATCAGTCTACTATTCTCTTACCATACCTCCCTTTCCGAACCCTATTTTTCTATACTTCCCAACCTAATTAGTTTCTATACAAAGTACAATGGAGCAATCTATCACAACGAAGCTGAAGCCACGTGGGGAAGTGAGGATTATCTATTAGAGATATACCCTAAACTTCTAAGCAGAAATGGAGAAAACAAATAGTAAGATGTAGCTAATATGTTACACCTACATGTTATGAGTTCTACGTTTACAAGATAAGTGCAATTATATTTTCCATAAACTAGACTGAATGACAATAGCAACAATTGTTGCTTGAGTATATGAATCTTCAGAGGTAAGAACTAGACATTCCTTTCTTTTGGTTTTGATAATTTGCATGCAATGGAATTCTAGACAACAACTTGTGTGCTTACAAAAACATGTGCTTTCTTATTGGTTTAGGTCATCTATATCTCTCCATTTATATATGCATCTCTATTTATGTTATGTGAAAGGATTAGAGCAACAGCAAAGAAAAGTCCTAGCTCTATATGTGTTAGGGACAGGCCTCCTATAAGGAGGGTTGGTTCAAAGAAAGTGACCACTGGGCAATCTAAATTTTAATCTCTATATAAGTGATGCTATGTTTTTTTTTTTCAAAAATTATAGTCTGAAAGCCAAGCCATCAGAGGCAATAATATTTAAAAGGCAAACATAAAGGTGGGCAAACAAATGATTGTAACTTTTAATTCATTTTGTTATAGCATGGATCAGTATAGGTAGATATTAGACATTTTATTAATAGAACATAAGTAGGCATAATTCAAACATGTGGTCCTCTATACTCGAAATACATACTCGCAAGGCATGCTATTGACTTGGTCCACTAGCCCGCTAGACGGAGAGATAGATTGTATGCGTAAACATATCACATGGTTATATTATTCACCTGCGCATAAATATTGAATTCCAGTTTCCACACCTTTCACTCCGATCCAAACCATGACACTGAAAATTTCTGATTTTTCTTCGTGCTCCATACTTTGCATTCCACATTAGACATTACTCACGCCACCGTGTATGCGCACAAACACTTGTCCATTCTTTTTAGTTACCAACACAATAAATAACTGGAGGCGCAAATGGCCCAAGTTGCTTGGCTATAAGACAAGCTATAAGAGCCAAGTTATATAATAAATGTCTCCTATTTGTATTAAAAAAGTCTCTCTCTCATATTTCTCCTCACAACACTTGCTACTTAGGCCCATTAATATCTACACTTTTGTGCCTAGCTTGGTGCTTGTATGGAAGCTAAGCTCTCATCTCTCTTCTCCACATCAACATTAGCTTGGCTATAAACCCATTATTGTACCTGCCCTGAGCTAAGTCATCCTAGAACTATTTTTTCGAAGCACACAACCATACGGGTCCATCGAAATTTGTAACTATCAGCATTAAATATAGAAGTTATGCCAGTCCACAAATTGGAGGGCACTAGCGTCAAGGCAACTTTGTTGGACTGACGTCTGTCCGTCCACAGAACTAGCCCTATGACCATAGGCTATGAATTAGTAGCTAGCAAGACTTAAATCAACTAGCAGATTTAAATCAACTAGTGCTAAAAACAATAGCGATTTTGAAGGAAAAGAAAGGAATGATTATCACATTATTGTTTTGATTCTTGTAGACTATGGATCTTTACGGCAAGGATATTCTTGATTTTTTTTACAAACTAGAAGTGTTAGATTTTCATCGAGGTTGTACAATTTGTTTTGTTGCATTGTGTCATAGGTTCATAACCGCAACAGTCACTGGGTTGTTCTATGTGGGTCGATGTGTGGACCTCCGGTGGCTTAAGCACTCAAAACACTCAAAGGCACGAGGGATGTATCCTGGTTCGGGCCTCTGAGCCCTACATCTAGCAGTTGGTGTTATTCATGTTAGGAATGCTCAAACAAGAGTTCTTATAATGGAGGAATCAATCGAGCGAGAGAGAAAGAGAGAGAGAGAGAGAGGTGTAGGGGGAAGCGCGGTGGTAATCTAGGGTTCGGTCAATTTGCTCTCCAATCTCCCAATTCTGATTGATGGGGGTACAAAGCGAAGGGTTTTCCACTCAAGGATTCTCGGCCTGTACTCCAGTCTTCTTATTCCTAGCGCTGCCGGTCCTCCTCTATTTTATAGCTGGGGCCGACAAAACCACAACCACTCTCTGATGCCCCTACTGCAGCCTGGTGCAGGCCGACAGAAGCTGTCTGCTGCAGCGAACCTTCCCTAGGTGAGCCTTCTCATGGCTTGTTTGCCACGCCAGGCTCCCCCTTTTACTCGAAGGGACTGCCAAGCGGGCCTAGAGCCCCCCACTTCATGAGCTTTGGGGAGTTCCTTGTCCTGACGCATCACACCTAGTCGTGACCCTGCCGAGGGAGTGACCGACAACCCCTCACAGCTATGGAATGGGATTGCGGTGTGGTGCTTCTATGCCTATCAGGCTCTGGGCACCTAACATATTCTGTAGCACTAGCTTCTGGCCTAGCCTGGGGTGAGTGTTTAACCCAAGCTAGAGTTAGGACAACCGTGTCGGCTATGGCTCAACTGTGGCTCCCAGTGGCCCGAGAGTCCTCGCGCTTGGCCATGCTCCTAAGCCCCGAGCGAAGGTGGCCAGAGTGGAGGCTTTGCATTTCTTGGCTCGCCCTTCTAATACCAGGGACTCCCTCAGAGGTGGGCCATCTACGGACCACCGAGCCATCTCTTGTTTGCCAAAGGTGTGCATGAGCACAACCGATGGGTGTAGCCCCAAGCCCCCACCTGATTTGGAGAGCTAGTTGAGGGTTAGTCAGACTATCGTGCCCTTAACCACGGTGAAGGTACCATGTCTCCTAGTGTAAACTCTGTTTCTAACAAATGGCCTCTAATTTTCAACCTAAGCAAAACCTATACAAAGATAAACTATCTAGTTGTGCAACCAAGGTACACAATGTAAATGCAGAAGCTTAGTTCAGATAGAGATGCAAACTCCCATCGATGACTCCGGTTTTTTTAATGAGGTATCGAGAAGCGTGCAAGCTTCCTCCTAGTCCTCGTTGGAGCCCTGTCGGGTACCAATATTAGGGTACCCGAAGGACAGGAGTTAAAAGACATCAGCCTCAACTACTAGGATCCAGCCCTGTCGTGACGCCTATATTGGGTTGCAATATGGCTATTTTGGTTGCAATATGGATCAATTGTATCTATGTATGGTCGTTGACAAGTGGTTGCATTTGGAATGGTGCAATAGCTTTTTGCACCCTTTTGATGTGGTGTTGCAATATGATGGTTTTGCAATGCACAAAAAAAACTAACACAACCACGTTATGGTTGCAAGCACGGATATTGCTACCAGCAGAATGGTTGCATGAGTTACTGCTGCAACGAAACACGTGGCTACAATATGACAGTATTGCCATGAATGAACTTGTTGTAAAATAACTTTATTGCCATTCCATAGTTACACTACAACAAATCTAGCCTTTTGTAACGTTTTTCTTGTGACAAAAGAAGAATTTGTCGTTGATTTATGACGTTTTCTCTAGAAATTGTCGCAACATGTTGTGACCTACATTTTTGCGACGATAAAAGAATTGTCAAAGAAAATGTCGCAAAAAAACGTCGCAAACCAAGATAATGACGTTAAATATTGTCGTAATACATAGAATTGTTTTGACCAATTAGATTTGCCATAGAGTTCGTTTGTTGTCAACGATGAACTTTCTATTGTCATTGAGGTTTATGTTTTCGCATACTAAAATTTTCTATTGTCACAAATTCGTTGTCCAAAATTTAGTAGTTAATACATATTTGGATTCACTTATAAGAACACCAATCACAATTTGTTTTGGGCCAAGTAAACCTACTTCTATTTGTTGCGGTTGTTACTTATAAATAGAGAAAGAGGTAAAAAGAGAAGTCACCAAAATGAGAAAAAGAGGAGAGCACCATGAATCAAACCCTGGGTATATATAGGAGCAAAAAAAAAACAAAAAAACAAAAAAGGGTCAATCCCCGCGCTGCTGTTTCCATCCTAGCGCACCGCTCTTTTCATCAGCACGCGCGCCACTCTTTGCAGCGCGCCACTTTTTCATCAGCGCGCGCAACTCCAGTAAATATTTTTGGCTTTACCCGCTTCTCCTGTGACCCATCCTCATTTCCCTGCCGCTCTTTATTTCCTGCCACCGACCCATCCTCATTTTCTACCGCTGCGTCCTCCTTGTTCCCTTCCGTCGCCGCTGCTTCCCTATGCCAAGACCGCTTCCCCTCCGCAAGACCGGCATGGCTCCAGGAAGAGGAAGGAAGCCCTCAGGGACTCGGAACTTCGTAGGTAATTTCTTTACCATACCCATCTCACCATGGATCTGGATTTGAGGTTGGGGGAGGTGTATAGGCAGGCCCTGCCTTTGCCCTGCCTGTGCGGCAGCAGCGGCCGCCGACTGCCCCTCCGTCTTGCTCCCTTCTGGCCGAGCGAAGGAGCGGACGAGCAGCGGCGTTCGATGGCGGTCGCGGCTGGAAAGATGAAAGAATACGCAAGAAAACGTTTGAGGGAAGAAAAATAGGCCCAATAGCCGAGCTGGCCCAAGTCGATAGTGCCCCAAATCCCCAATCCACTTACCAGTTGACCCTAGCAGTCTGCATCTCGCATCGGCGCCGTCATGCTCAGTGACCGCACGGCCACGGCGCACGCCCGCGCGAGCGCAGCCACGCCCGAACCAGTACAAGATAAAGAGCAACCAAAGTCAGTGAACCATGCTGTTTCTCAAGTTGTGAAATCAACTATATTTCTTCAAGTTGCAGGAATTCAACCAAACTCCAACAATAGCTCTAAAGGTGGCACTTCCTCAAAGGTACAAGTGCATCAAATCCCTACCATACATGCTCTGAAGTTATTTTCTTCACAGATTTGTGCTTCATCTAGACATAGACCAGATTTATGTCTCATCAAGATATATACCTAGTTGTGATTTAGGAATAAATACCTAATTGTTTAGTTTGATTCTACTAGTACCTAGCTGTCCTCTTGCACATGAATTGGTGTCTCTTAGTTGGGCATTTGCACTTGTCTTAGGAATAAATACCTAGTATTCAGTTTAAATCAGCTTGTACCTAGCTGTCCTGCACATGAAATCAGTAAACTCGAACCTACTTACTTAGCTATTCAGTTTGCACATAATAATGTCCAGTAAACAGATATTTTGCCTTGCTACCTTGAGTGGTTATTGCTTCTAAGAGAATAATAGATGATTTATTTCATAATAAAGCCACCAACATATTTATGGTGTTTATGCACAGGTGCAACAGCTTCAGGTGGAGCTTGAAATTGAAAAAAAATCAAAAGAAGACCTTAGGCATGAGTTCGAAGCCATGAAGAAAGAATCAGAAATGGCAATGGAGACTTTAAAGAAAGAGTCAGAAATGGCAAGGGTAAAACAGGCTGAGGAGATCGAAAAAATAAAAAAGGCATCACAAGAAACCATGTCCTTCCTTCGTCAAATGCTTGGTCCTAGGGATGGTTGAACTTGGTTTGGTTGTTGGCTGTTTGCCCTAGTATTAGTAGCTCTAACTTTTGGGCATGCTGCTGGTTGCATTGCTTTGTGACCTCTGGCCTTTAAACTTTGGAACTTGTGGCTGCTATAATTTTGGTCAGTGCATCATATGGTATGTGAGATGTACTGTGGCTTGTGAACAAAACTAGTATTGTGGTTTGTTGTTGTTGTTGTCAGTGGACATGATCATTGAAACATGTATTGTATGACCTGCTATTGTAACTTTGGTTGGTGAGTTTAAACTTTAATTAATGAACTATTGAATGATATTATCAATTTGTGATCTACATTGTATTATGTATTTGCTTATATTGATCTGTGTATTATGTATTTGCTTATATTGATCTTGCCACGTTGCATCATGGCACTTAATAGTTAGCGACAATTCTTCCTAAAACAATGACAATAGCCATTGTCGCAAATTTAGTGACGAAAAAGTATTGTCGCAAATTTAGCGACAAAAAAACTTGTTTTCGTCACCAAAGGTGTTTAAACACGTCAGATAGGCGACAAATGGGAATTCGTCGCGCTAACGTCACAAAATCCGTAAATTGACATAAATTTAGTCTTCAACGACAATAGCTGATTGTCGCAGAAGGTCAAGTGTGTTGTAGTGTTACTTGGGAATATGGCCATATTGCCATGCAGTGTGCTCCATTGCATCATAGAAATCTTGCAACGTAACAAATTTGGTGGCTGGAGTCACAATTGCTATGTTCATTTGCTGGTGGTAATAGATGGGAAATGCAAAGAATCTTTGTTGGAGGCAACAAATGAAAAATGCAATGAATCATTGTTGGTGACAATAGATGGAAAATGCAACAAATCATTGTTGGTGGCAATAGCTGGAAAATGCAGCAAATCATTGTTGGTTGCAATAGATGCAAAATGCAACAAATCAATGTTGGTAATAGACATGTCCAATAGCAACACATAAAGTTTGAGGCAATAATGTATATTACAACAACAAACAGTGGTTGCATAGTAGTTTGTTGCAACGAGAGCATTTTGGCTAGCACCTTTTTAATTTTGTTTCGTAGCTACAAATTTAATTGTTGCTACAAAATAATTGTGCCACGAGTATAGATTTCATCATCACATATAAGAACTCAAACCTTCATTAACTTCAAATATATGTCTCAATAAAAGTAATAACACAATGACCAGAGTGCTAAAATAAACATGACCACATGAGAATAAAAACGTCATATGTGACTACAAGTTTGCAACTTGTCACAAAAAAAAAGATTACAAGTTTGCAACTATGTTTGGCATAATAAAATAGAACTAAATATGAGTTCACTTATTGATGTCTTCATGCTCCATCAGCATCAACATTCATCAATAAACCTTTTTCTAGTTCTTCTAGCTGTCCATCACCAACATTCAACCTTTCTCTGATTATTCTGGTTGTCCATGTTTTTCTAGCAACCTGGCAAAACAGTATAGAAATACAACATCAAAACTACTCTAAATACAACTGTAATTGTTCGGATGGCATCAAAACTTCTTAATGAACAATATAAAACAAGATAGAGCTAGATCCATGCAAAGTGGTGCCCAAGACAACTCTAGTGAATGTGTCATTTTTACAAACATTTAACTAATCTAATTCTGATACTTACGGCAGTCTTCTGTGAACAATACAAAAAAGAAAAGAAATGTTTTAAGCACAAACATGTAACTAATCTAATTCTATACTTATGGCAGTCTTCTATGAACAATGCAGAAAATAAAAGAAATGTTTTAAGCTGGTCCTAACCTGATATCCATGTCTGGTCTATGAGCTTTAGGTTCACCCAAGAGCAGATTCAAGGTTGGCCAATAGAACATTCTGAGATATCCATTCTGTAGTGGTACAAAAGATTTAGTAAACTGGTATCATGTTAGAGTCAGCTAAAAGAGTACTATTATAGGGCACGATGCTGCACTGAACAATACAACAATTAAAATAAATATTGAAGGTGCAGTACTAGGGAGCTTTTATTGCTACAGCAGTGATAAAGTAGAAAATTGTAGTGGCAATTTTAGTAACAGAGAAGTGAAAAATTAGAAACTTCACAAATTTAAACTAAAAACTAGAAAATTCACAGATTTGTAGACTCCCAGATTAATTTAGGGCTGCTGCTGATATTGCAGTGCTCACCCAAACACAATACTGAGTCAGGTCTACTGGCCGAGCTCGTCGGTTCCTTTGCTATGTAATATAAACAATAGTTATTAACAGGAGTAACAAGTACTGAAATATTTGTGTATTCATAAGGTAAAGATATATCTGTCCATGTGTATCTTGAATGTGCCGAAATTCATAAAAATCTATAAGGTCTTTGAATAGGTCCAGGAATTGAAACTAAAACTGAAATTGAACCTACCTCTGCAACAGAGTAGACTGCACAACACATTTTATAAGGCATTCCATAGTAATCTGTTAGGCTGATTCATTACTTATAGGACATATTGTCAAACTTTCAGGTAAACAATTAGATATATTGTCATTTGATTATATCTAGGCTGCAACGTAAACACCATAAGTCCATAACCATTGCGTAATTGCATCCCTTTTATTTTCATTTCTTAGACCGATAAAAGGATGGGAAAAAGGAGGTAGCTTCTTTAATGGATAGCATTCATGCAAATGGGAATCTTCCACTCAAATGGGATAAGATTAGAGTTTATTAGCTTCTTAACAATTTGCTGTCAGCCATCCAATTTGTACATAGATGTATTAACAAGTACCTGTATGTGTGACTGAAATTCATGCATCATCTTTCATGGCACAGAAAAGGAGCAAACAAAGTTAAATCAATGTACCTTTGGAGATAAAGCCTCTGCACATCATTGAACATCAACACAGGAACCCTGCACACGAGCCTTGCGGACAAGGTGGGCCTTTGTCGACTGTTGCGGCTGCCTGGGCCAACTACGGAGAAATAACAGCACATAGAAATATGTTAGGACGACAAGTCAGTAGATGATACATCATAGCTAGGATTTAAAAATTAGTAGTTCAGCACCCAGGAATGTATTTGGAAGGCAATGACTAATATTCTTTCATAAGATCAGATGTCATACTGCTGCATTGTTCCTTAAAAGTTAAAACTTAACTTTCTGAACATAAAAAAAAACTACTGGAATTATACATCTCAATGTACATAATTAATTTGACCTTATAGTTAGTATAAAAGGGTTCAGTTTGCAGAAGATGAGCACAAGTGTATATTGTTGGTCTAGAACTAGATACATAGGTAGTAGATGCTATGTTCATATTGCTGGCCGGTTCTATTTTTACCTTCTATTTTTACCTCACCTTTTGCAATTTTATCTTGCACTATCTTCTTCAAATCCAAGGCCTGACCCACTAAGGCTAACTGTAAATTAACATAAACTAAAGCAAACCAAAGATTGCCAAGGTACGTTTAAATCTCTAAGAATATTAAAGTATGTCAGAGTCAAACAAATGCTATTTTGTCTTCTTGGTCATGAATCCATGCTGGGAAATGACAGGCATGCTAAGACTATCAGTTTCCAACAGAAGAACCCAGATGCTGGATCTTGGTTGCCAAATTAGGTTAGGAACAGATTGGCAGGTACTGATATTGCAGCCATGTACAAAATACTATTACTCTTGTACTACCATAGAGAAAATTAATAAACGTATATGTTATTAGCAGGTACTTACAGAAATACAGAATGAAGTCGCATCTACTAGCAATACAATTGTACTCCCTACATTGCCCAGACCTTGGTAGACATCAGGAAGTGGAGTATATTGTCATCTATATATTATAGAACAGATTAGCAGCAGTAGCTCCCATATTAAGCTGCTAGCACTACTACAGGGCAAGGATATAGTAACACCAGATTGAGTTACTGTAGGCTCAAGAAAGTGTTACTAGCCCTCTTAGTAACACATTTTCTATGTGTTCCAATTGGCCATGTTACTATAGAGCCGTCTATTGGAACACATTTATATATCTACTGGAACATTTGTCTAGTGTTACCATGGTTATCTATTATAACACTTTTTTTTTAGATATAGTAACACTTCCATATTATGGTAGGGTCTATAGTTTGTAACACTTTTTTGAGCTCCAGTAACACTTTGTCTAGTGTTACAATGAATAGAACCAATTGCCACGTAGTTTGTTCCATTGCAATATATATGATTTCTTGCCACAAAAACCATTTTGTGGCTATAACCGCAATTGCCACACATAATAGTGTATTTGCAATAGGTTCTATTGCTATGGAAATTGTGTTGTGGCAAGAAATATTATCACAACGAAATATTGTGGTTGTAACCATATCTTATAACAACACTCAATGTACGTGGAAATAAGATAACGCAACGCAAGAGCATTGTAGCAATAGATTATGACAATGAATTATAACTGTTGCATTTGGATTTATCGCAACAGGAAGATATTGTGGCAACACCTTTTGCATTCAATATCTGGTTAATAAAATATTATTTGCAAAAGAATTATACCAAAATAGAAATTCATAATCACATATAACAAATTAAACCATTATCCTCTAAAATAGTATCTGCAATCATAATGTAATGTGACTAAGTAGTACTACAAGACTTTTATTTGTATCTCCAAACTAGAACTATGAAGTTTGTAACTATAATTGCAATGACAATAGCCTTGGGAATTGCTTGTTTGACATTGGACACCTGCTTCTTGACCACACCATGGCTCTGAGGCTCCACTCAAACTTTATCTTCCTGCTCAAGAAAAAATACGCAATGACATATGCATCAGCAAATTTCAACAGTATGTTACTAAGGTGCAGTCAACATTAAGTCTCTAGGCTATAACAAATATTGCTCAACACTCAGTTGACATGTAGAAATTTAACTCATTGACCCATTAACATTGTTGTTTTGGAAAATACTTCGGTTAACATTAGAAGTTTAGTTAACAATGGGGAATTGTATTTGGGCACATAAGGAAAATTTAGAAATAAGCACACATGGGTATGAGTTGTATTAGTAAGATGGTAATGTATTTGAGACTTCCTTATTATGCAATCACAAAATGAAATTGAAAAAGAAAGGCATGGCACGAAGTACCACAAAATCTGATATAGAATGTTGTGAGTTAAATATGCCTTGCATTTAATTTCCTATTTGCACAGATTAATGTACTTAGCATTAGAAAATTAGTAGCAGCTACAACCATATAATAGCAAAATGCAAGGAGGTCATCATCAATGGTTGCTTTAACAGGGAACAAATTAAAATGATTAAACAAAAGAAAGAAAAAGGTAACAGAGAATAAAGCAAACAATTATGGAGTAGTAGCTTAAATGGAAGAAAAGCAATCCAAGATGTGTCATGAGCCCCTTTTTTCAACCCATAAAAGAAAGCATAATTGCTAGAAGGGAACTAACACATGAAGACGTCACATGATAAATATATCCAAAATGTATGTTAGAAAAAAAAAACCCAACAAACTTGAAAGAGAGTATAGCTCTGGTGAGTTTCGCCATAGTGAATCATGCACAATCCAAATTTGCTGTTTCAAATCTTCCATGTTTACTTTGGCATTTCAACAAACACCTAACTGCATGAAACACATCAGAAAGATCATATACATGAATGAAGTACTCCTTGATAAGCTAGCAGTTCATATAGTAAGCAAATGACATACTGAAATTTCACTTTGAAGTATTTCAATTTATTGAAACAGTAGCAAAATACATGGACGTCTAGGTGCAGAGCACAGATGAAACAAACAAATCAAAGTAGGATGAATATGTGTGATACCTAAAGCACCTTGGCCTAGTAGAGCAAGTTCTTGCCAGGGCGCTAAAAAAGGGCGCCTTGGCCTTGTAGGCTTGTCTGCAAGAATAGGCTTGGCCTAATGTCCACAGTGACCAGGGTGGAGAACACTGCTAGCTTTTATGCACCACACCGAGGGAAGCACTTATACTGCCTGAGTAGATGAACATCATCCATTCAAATGTATGAGGTCCATATTAGCTGAATATATATGTTACAATTGTAATTTGTATAACCACACGAAAGATACAATTTTTTTTAATGAAGATTATAGAGTGAGATGACATTATCTCGTATGATTCTAAGATATTTAGATGACAAATAATAATAAAATCATTAGTTAAGTAAATAAAAAGGCAGTACAGGAAACCTTCTGATCATATAAAAAAATTGATAGGGGAACCGCCCACCTAAGTAGTGCATGCTCGATCTGGAAGTGCAGTAGGCAGAGGAGCACGACAAAGGACAAGGCCAACGCTGAATTGGGCCTGCGGCAAGGGTACAGCTGCCTGGCGCGGCCAACGGCGATGGCATCGCGCAACTACCATTGACCAGGGATGCGCAGCAGCGGCAGCGGCAGCAGTGGCCACGGCCGCCAGGGACGTCACAGCGGCTCACCCGGCCAGGACGTGACAGCCATCAAAGGTCGGGCGCCTCGGCGGGCTTGCCTCGCCCGGCCAGGGCGGCGTTGCCAGCGTTCCACGCTGGGGAGAGAAGGGAAAGTCGCCGGAGAGCAACAAATCAAAATTGAAATTTATCTTGCCTTATTAGGTCTTAAATAAATGGATCATACATCTCAAGTCCGGACCTACCGCATCCAAATTAAATGGCACATGTTGGATGTCCAATTCACACCTTCAAATAATTTCCATGGCCAGAGGAACCAAAATTTCCCACTGAATTTCATATCTAGAGATGATCCAGGCAATAAAGCATCTACTAAGATGGTGACCTAAATAACGGTTGAAGTGAATTTTAACGAGGTGAAGGGCATGAGATGGTATTTCCATGGTGGATGATGGTGTTGGTCTAGGGCAGAACTTTCTCCTCTCCTGCGAACTGGAGAAGGCACACGCAGAACGCGTAGCACCGATCAAGAGTAGTAGTATAGGTAGACAAGCACGACGATCGTGGATCAGATCGGAGGGGGCGAGAGCTGTTACTTACCGGAGGTGACTCAGGTGAGAAGGATCTTCAACGGATGTTGGGGGCAGAACCGCAGGAGGAGAGATGGTACTCAACCAATCCCGTCAAAAATTCGTTGAGAAGGATCTTCATCGAATTTTTTCTGGTAAATTGGATCCGCGCAAGATAGGGAACTGCACTTCTTTTCTGGTAAACAATTGGAGATGGGATTTTGGGAGGGAACTTTGTTGGAATTTGGGAGGGCACTGATGGTTTATGAAACGTCCTTGATTTCCACGATGGGAAATCCACATAAACGAAGTGTAAAATGACGAAACATTCCGTCAATTTACCTAAATCTCAGTGATACAAAAAGTCATGCATGAATATCATAGTACAATAGAGAGTTTTACATAAATTATTCTCTTCGCCTCGCAGGGCGGAACACACTCACACAGGCATCCAGAACAACATCGGACGTAGATAGCAGCGGAAAACGATCTCCTGGATCCAGCTCGAGCGTATAACAGACCCTCTAGTCCTCACAATCATCGCCCTCGTAGTCGTACTCGGGCTCGGAACCTATCAAAAATCTATCAGTACACTTGGTACTGGCCACGCATCACCTACCCTATGCTTGCAAGGCTTTGTGGAAAGTGAAATGCATCGAGGGAAGTAGAAAAAGACCTATTTAGGCTGTGGTTTCCTATGCAAGTAATTAATATTTTAATAAGATATTCATCAGTTTTTAACCCATCTCAAACACACCTTTTACCCGAATCCCATCACACACTACACATCTCATCTCACTCTCTCTCTAGGTGACGAGACTGACTCCCGCTCAGATCTCGTCTCAACGGCCAAAGCCGGAATCCAACACGAAACCTAGGGGAAAGGTAGAAAGGACTCCTCTCACTAATCAAGTGTAGCCAGGGGCGGATCTACAGGGGGGCTGGGGGGCTCCAGCCCCCCCTACAGCTGATGCATCAATGAAAAATGGGAAGGGTGAGGGAGAAGAAGTGGTGGAGGAAAGAAGAAAAATGGAGAGAAAGAGAGGAAGAAGAAGAAACTAGCCCCCCTAGCCCTATAAAAATTATGTCATTGGAACTTAAGAAAAAGACGTTGGACACTAGATAGAGATCGAAGACGAAGGTCGATCCTACCATAAAGTTCAGCCCCCCCTAGGATTTTATCCTGGATCCGCCACTGAGTGTAGCGTAGGTCATGGGAATGTTCATATCCGCGGACGCGGCTATACATATAGATCAATCAACTCTGCAGAGTGTGTACACCTGTTAATCCACAAGATCGCCATTCTCGACGATCCGGCTCGTCTAGGCTCCTAAGAAGTAGAGCTCATTTTTAGAAAAATTTAGAAACTGGTTTGGTATTTTTCTGAGTTAAAATGAATTAGCTATGAATTTCTAAAGATTAAATGATTTTCTAAAAAAGAAAAAGAAAAGGAAAATTCCAGGCAGTGACACGTGTCAAGCTCCGATTGGTTGGAACAGAGTGAGTCACTGACATGTGGGTCCAGGTCAACGGTCAGCGTTGACCGACAACGGTCAACGTTGACCGGGCCACGACCGGGCTCGGTTGGGCCTGGGCTGGGCCGGATTTGGGCCGGACTAGGCCCGCCACGTGGCGAGCTCTGGTGCTGCCACGTCACCTAAATGGATTTCAAATGGGTTGCGGGCTCGTCCACTTGGCTCATGGTAAACCGGCAGGCTTGGTCCATGGGTTTCGAATGCGATCCACGGTGGACCGCGTCCACTCTTCCTTCTCCCCTCTCAGTCCATGGTGCATCGGGTGCATGGACCAGCGTCGCCGCAGCACCTCTTCCTCTCCTGCTTCTCAACCGCGGCATGGCGGTCGCGAGCGGCTCCCACTGTGGCTCTCTTCCCCCTCCTTGCCGCGCACAACGCGTCCCTTCCCAGGGCAAATCGATCTAGCTCCTCCCCTTCTTCTCTACTGGCTTGATTCGGAAGGAACGACCTCGCCATGGCCGTGCGCTGGTCATGGCGAGCGCGCTCTGGACGTGCTCGCGGTGGCGTGTTCCCGCGCTCCTGGCGCTCGGTACCGCGGTGCTTGGTTCTGGTACATGAGTGCGAGCGTGTACGTGACCTTGTACGCCTCTTCTTTCTTCCTCTATTGCCTAGCATATCAAGAGCGAGACTTCGCCATGGATTGATCCGGCCATGGCGACTACGTGCTGTGCATCGGGGTGCCGCGGCCAATTCCAAGCCTCTGTGGCTCGGCCAGGCCAACAAGTGTGCGCACCATGTGTGCGTAAGCGTGCGATCAAAGCATGAGGGTCACGGATTTTGCCTAGATGATCCACGGTGCTGACCGGCGAGGCCGTTCCATGTCAAGCTCAATCGGCAGCGAGCGAGGTGAGATGGTGAGCTCACCGTAGGTGGCGATGGCGAAAGGATATCGGTGTAGGGCGAGTCGATGCCGTGTAGCCGTGAAGCCGTGCAGTGCAGACCGGTGGTGGAGAAGAGGGGTTCCGGCGTCGCCTTCGTCTCTGATGAGCTCGGGTAGTGCCCCCGCGGTTCCAGTTCCTCCTTGTGGCTCCTCCTTTGACTCTCTTCTCTTCCCCTTTCCTCCTCTCTGGGACGGTGCGGTGTGATTGAAGCCACCGAGGCGGTGGTGTGTGGAGGATGGGAGAGGCTAGAGTTTGACTCAGGACTTTATAGTCCGAGCTCGTTCATGGTGGGCGGACAGTGGGGAAACGAAGAGGGGTACGTGGAGGGCTGCGATGCTCCACAGGCAAGGGTTTAGGGGGTAATGGGGCGGCTGGCGATCGGATTGACATTGCCAATCGAATCTCGGATGGTTAGAGTGGTACGGTGGTGACAGGCGGAGGCGCGGGCCATGGCGATCATGCGCGTCGCGCCGTGCGTGAAAGTGGGGCGAGGCGAGCGCGAGCGGTTGTTGTGTCACGCTGTGGAGCAGAGCCACAGCGGCTTGGCGCGCACACATTCGGCATGGGGCAAGGGGAATCTTTCTCACGCCAATTTCATGACCCTGCTCCCTCCCCTTCTCCTCTTCGAGCGGAACAGAGAGCATGGGGGAAACGGGAGGAAGGCGATGACGCCTGGGTCCCTCCGCTCAATTGCTGTGGCGAGGGCGTGTCCTGGCTAGGCCGGCCCACGCGCGGGTAGGCTCTAGCGGCGTGCAACGTAGGCTCGGCTGCGAGTTGGGCTAGCTCGCTGAGCTAGGCCGGCTAATGCTGGGGCGCTGCTGTGTGGCTTGGGCTGGCTTGGTAGGCCGGCTTGGTAGGCCTGCCTGGTGAGGTTGGCGGGGCCAGATAATTTTTTCCTTTTTTTGATTTATTTAAAAAGCTTTTCTATTTTGTTTCCTCACATTTACAAATTCATTTGCTAAATTAATTACCACTTGATACTATTTGCTTAGTCTTGTGTTGCCGACATGAGTAAACCCTAGTGGGGTCCACTAGAGGTCGTTTAGGGTTTCAACTATTTGCCCAGGTTATAATTACATATTTATTTAATTTAAGAAATTCATTAAATAAATGTGACTATTTTTAATTAACAATACAAAGAACATAAGAAGCAACTCATGAATATATAATTAAATGCAAAATGTAATTAACTAGACTAGGTGCTACTTGTGC
This sequence comes from Saccharum hybrid cultivar R570, assembly GCA_038087645.1. Taxonomy (NCBI): domain Eukaryota; kingdom Viridiplantae; phylum Streptophyta; class Magnoliopsida; order Poales; family Poaceae; genus Saccharum; species Saccharum hybrid cultivar. The sequence continues at coordinate 1,410,226 of JAQSUU010000782.1, read as the reverse complement.
AACTAGGGTAGGTTTCCTACATGATACCTCACCAAACATAGGTTATTTTAGAAAAAAAATGTAGTTGTGATTTTTGTTTCCTGAAAAATTTCTGGGTTGTTACAGTCCTTCCCCCTCACTGAAATCTCGTCCTGAGATTTAAGGTGTGACATACCTTTCGAAGAGGTAGGGGTAAAGCATCCGGAGTTCGGACTCTTTCTCCCATGTAGCTTCCCGTTCTGTGTGGTTACTCCACTGAACCTTGCACATGGGTATCACGGTGCTTCTAGTCTCCTTCTCAGCTCTGTCTAATATCCGGATCGGGTGCTCCTTGTACTCCAGGGTGTCCTGGATATCTAGTGCATCTATGTGTACCTCTTGCTCTGGCAACTGCAAGCACTTGCGTAGCTGAGACATGTGAAACACTAGGTGTACTCCTATCAACTCCTCAGGCAACTCTACCTTGTATGCCAACTTGCCAATCCTCTGGCAAATCCTGTAAGGTCCCACGTACCTAGGTGCCAACTTTCCGTTCACATGAAATCTGACGGTACCTCGGAGTGGGGAGACCTTGAGATAGACATAGTCCCCAACCTAAAACTCGAGGTCTCTCCGACGGTTATCCGCATAACTCTTCTGTCGGCTTTGGGCAATCCTCAAGTTTTCTCGCACTTGGGAGACTCCTTCTTCGGCATCTTTGATCTTTGCGGGGCCAAAGAAAGATCTCTCTCCTACCTCTGACCACATCAGTGGGGTTCTGCACTTTTTGCCATACAAAGCGTCAAACGGTGACATCTTGAGACTAGCTTGGTAACTGTTGTTGTATGAGAACTCTGCGTGGGACAAACTTTTCTCCCAAACAGACCCATACTTCAAGGCACAAGCTCGGAGCATATCCTCCAAAATCTGATTAACCCTCTCTGTCTGACCATCTGTCTATGGGTGGTATGCGGTTCTGTAGTTAAGTCGAGTCACTATGGCCTTGTGGAGACTCTTCCAGAACTTGGACACGTATTGCGTACCACGATCAGACACTATGCTAGTGGGGGCTCCGTGGAGTCTGAGAATGTGTTCGATGTACAGATCTGCTAGCTTCTCAACCCTGTAGTCAGTCCTCACAGCTATGAAGTGAGCTACCTTGGTCAGTCGGTCAACGATCACCCAAATCGAGTCATGGCCTTTAGGGGTTCGAGGTAAACCCACTATAAAGTCTATGGATATGCTCTCCCATTTCCACATCGGAACGTCCAAGGGTTTAAGCAATCCGGCTAGTCTTTGATGTTCAGCCTTGATCCTATTGCAGATGTCGCATCGCGCGACATGCCCGGCAATATCTGCCTTCATGTTCTTTCACCAGAACTGTTTCTTTAGACCAGCATACATTTTGGTGCTTCCCGGGTGAATACAATACTTGGAGTCATGACCCTCTTCCAAGATTTCTCGCCGCAAGACGCAATCAGATGGTACACAGATTCTATCCTTGTACCAGTACACTCCTTGCACATCCTCCCTGAACTCAGGGCACTTGCCCTTCTTCATGAGTTCTCGGATCTCCCAAATTTCTGGACACTCTAGTTGAGCATTGCGGATCTGATCCTTGAGGTTGTATTGCACTTGAAGCTCGTTCAACATACCCTTTGGTAGGATCTCAAGACGAAGGTCACCCATTTCCTAACATAGCTCGGGTGGTACAGCTTCCATGGACAGATTGTGGCAATAACTCTTTCGGCTCAAAGCATCAGCGACTACATTAGCTTTTCCTAGATGATAGTGAATCTCTAGGTTATAGTCCTTAATAAGCTCTAGCCATCTGCGTTGTCTCATGTTCAGATCCTCTTGAGTGAAGAAGTACTTCAAGCTCTTGTGATCGGTGTAGATATCACACTTATTTCCGATCAAGTAGTGCCTCCAAATCTTTAGGGCATGCACAACAACAGCAAGCTCCAGATCATGGGTTGGGTAGCGTTGCTCATGGTCCTTCAACTGTCGGGACGCATAGGCAATGACTCTTCCACTTTGCATCAGAACACAGCCAAGTCCCTGTCTGGATGCATCACAATAGACCACGAAGTCTTTCTGGATATCAGGCAAGGCAAGAACAGGAGTGGTGGTCAGTTTCTGTTTCAGAGTCTGGAAACTGTGCTCGCACTCGGGCGTCCATTCAAACTCATTAGTCTTCTTTAGTAGATTGGTCATGGGCTTGGCTATCTTTGAGAAGTTCTCGATGAACCTGTGATAGTACCCAGCCAAACCGAGAAAATTGCGGATATTGGTCACATTGCGAGGTTGTTCCCACTCTTTCACAGCTTCAATCTTTGCGGGATCTACAGTGACTCCCTCAACAGTGAGAACATAACCAAAGAAGGCAACTTCTTCAAGCCAAAAATCACATTTGCTGAACTTGGCATACAGCTAATTCTGCCTCAACTTCTCCAGAACCACTCTTAAGTGTTGCTCATGTTCTTCGGCGGTGAAGGAAGAGATAAGGATGTCATCAATGAACATGACTATGAACTTGTCCAGCTCGTTCATGAATACCTTATTCATCATGTTCATGAAATAAGCTAGGGCATTAGTGAGTCTGAAGGACACCACCGTGAACTCATACTGCCCATATCTGGTGACAAAAGGTGTCTTAGGAATGTCATCGGGTCTGATTTTCATCTGATGATATCCGGACCTGAGATCGATCTTGGAAAAGAACTTAGCATCTTTTAGCTAATCTAGGAGGTCATCGATCCTGGGCAGAGGATATTTGTTCTTGACTGTCACGGCATTCAAGTTCCGATAGTCAATGCACATCCTCATGGATCCATCCTTCTTTTTCACGAATAAAATAGGGGAACCCCATGGTGAAGCGCTGGGTCTGATGTATCCCTTGTCTGACAACTCCTTGAGCTGCTTCTTTAGCTCCTCTAGCTCATCGTCTAACATGCGGTAGGGCCTCTTAGCAATAGGCCCGGTACCAGGCAGAAGGTCAATCACAAACTCCACATCCCGATCAGGTGGCATGCCTGGCAACTCCTCAGGAAACACGTCAGGGTACTCATTCACAACAAGTACCTCCTCGACTGTCTTGGCCTCTAGGGCAAACAACATAGAGACTGTATTTCCCTGATTTGGCTTACAACGGATTATGTGGCCACTTGGGTGTGTGATCTCTACATACCTTGGTGAACAATATATCACTTCTTTATGCTGTGTCAACCAATCCATCCCCAGTATGACATCTAGTCCCTCAGATGGAAGTCAGGTGAGATCGGCTAGAAAAGGGTAGCCCTCAATGGTGATACTCACTCCCTAACATCTCTTAGTGCATATAATGCGACCCAAAGGTGAACTAGTGTCAATGGGCTCCTTGCGGGGAGTCACAGGTATACTATGCTCTCGTGCAAATTTGGTGGAAATGTAAGAACAAGTAGCTCCAGAGTCAAACAAGACTGAAGCTATAACTCCCTATACCAAAAACATACCGTACACCACGTCGGGAGCGTCCTAGGCATCCTCTGTGATCATTTGGTTGAGACGACTACGGACAGCCCCAACAACGTTCTTGCGCAGAGCAGCAGGTGTAGCAGTCTGTCTTGTCTGGGTCAAAGTAGGCGGTGTGCCATTCTTGACGGGGCACTCAGCGATCTTGTGACCGGGCTGGCCACAACTGAAGCAGGTGAAGGGCGCGCTACCTGTGGAGGTAGGCGTAGCGGTCCTCCATGTGCTAGCTCCTTGAGTAGGGTGACTCGGAGTGGGACGGCTCTGAGCAGGGCAGTGGTAGTTGGCAGTGTAGGTACCACCTCCATGGCTCGGAGTGGTCACTGCCCCCTGGGTGTAGCGAGAGCAGGGCTAAGGAAGCATGTGAGCACGTGGCCTATGCGTGGCCGGGCCACGAGAGGAACTCTCAAACCGGTGCTTCTTCTCCTTGTGGAGGACGTCCGCCTCTAGACAATCCCTCTCCATCTCTAGCACCTTGTTGACCATCTCGCGAAGGGTGCGACAAGCATGACCCGAGAGGGCCACCTTGAGACAAGAGTTCAGCCCCTTCTTGAAACAGTACATTTTCTTCTTCTCGGTATCGGTCTCACCTGGAGCATACCTCATCATGCGGGTGAAACGAGTAGTGTACTCCTGAACCTTCTGGGAGCCCTGGGAGATGTTGCGAAACTCCTCCACCTTGGCATCCATGACACCCTCAGGCACGTGTTGGTCACGAAAAGCCTCGGCGAACTCCTCCCAAGAGATACTCCCCGGGTCCTCATGAGCGTCGCAGTAGCTGTCCCACCATGCGTGTGCAGCGCTAGTGAGCTGGTGGGCGGCTACCCCCACACACTCCTCATCAGTGCAGGTGGTGAGGTCTAGCTTCTTTTCTATCTCACAGAGCTAGTCCTCAGCGGCGATGGGGTCATCGTCGGTGGTGTCGAAAGTAGGAGGCCTCAGCTTGAGAAAACCCTCCAACTTTCGCTGGAAGTCATTGGGAGGACCCCCATGGCGGTGAAGCATTCCCTGAGCCAGTGTCTCCAAGAGTCGGGTTTGGTGGTCCATCACCTCCGCCAACTATGGTGGTGGCGGCGACGGTGGTGCTCCTCCTCCAAGATGCTGGGCGGCACTCACCCCCAGTGCAGGCTCCTCTAGTGCGGGCTCCTCCCTGACACCGAAGGGAACTCCTCGGCCTCCTCCACGGCCACGACCACGACCACGGGCCATAGGCAAGGGGGAAAGCGAGCAGTTGTTCAGACGAGCGGATCGACGGCAAGATATCTCTCTGCAGGGTCAGTTCATTATTTAACATTTTCATTAGATGCATTGTTAAGAGATTTTATCAATTTAAAAGAGATCACTATCCAACACTCATACAAAGATGCAAATAAGAACCATAAGATGCGATAAGATCCAAAACATCCATTACATTAATTTATTACATAGCGATATCTCCAATAGCTATACTGACAGATTCATAGGAATCGTGCTACTCGCAGGCAGCTCCAAAAGTGGGACATCCTACATTACTCCATAAGTGCATCATATCTCTGGCCACACAGGGCTCAACATGTCTACTACTACCTTATTACATGCTTAAGTGAAAAATGTAACTACTCCTGTCCGGGAGTGGCAGGTGGTGTAGAAGGACTAGAAGTGGAAGCCTCGGGAGTGCCCTCCATGGCACGGAGCTCATCGTTGGAGTGGTGGATCCTCGTGATGTAGGTGAGAGCATAGTCCAGCATCTCTGTCCTCAGAACCTCTGAGTAACCCTCAGTCAGGCAAGCCTTGAAGTTGAGCTTGGTGGCCTCAACGTGGAAAGGCTGTCTGCACGGTTTCTTGCGCATCCTAGGTAAGAGGACGTCCTGGACCTTCCTGATCTCCTGGACGCGCTTGCGATCAGCGTCGATCCAAGCCTAACTGATGCGGTTCATCTTGTCCTGAAGGTACTCAGTGCTCTTGATGTAGTGAACCAGGTGGTGCATGTTGTAGGTGGTGGTGACGGCAGCCTCCATAGCTAGCTTCTCCATTGTGTTGCAACGGGCCTCTAGGGCAAGCTTCCTGATGCCACATTGCTTCTCCTTCTCGTGGAACTCCCTTAGGGTAAGCCTCTGACGCTCAATCTGATCCTCGCACTCAAGAACCTTGGACTCAAGATAGTCATGACGAAGCTCAACTTCTCCCACCTTGTCATTGAGATTGGCGATCTCCTTCTGAAGTGACTGCTCATGGTTCTCATAGAAGGTCATCATCCTATCATAGCCCATGCGCTCCTCCTCGAGCTTGCCGACCATCTCCCCCTCCTTGCGCTCCACCTTGAGGAACTCCTCATTGCAACGGAATAGGAGGTCTCGGTAGCGGTGGTTCTGCATCTCTACATCCATGATGTAGCGATCCTGGGCGATGATGTACTGTGCGGAGGCCCTCAGACAGGGGTCGACCTCGTCACGTGCAGCACGGTCTGTAGCAGTGATCTATGGCTTCGAGAACCTATTGAGGTCCAGAGTGTCAGGCAGCAGGCGGTACAGTCCCGTCTTGACGTAGTCGTGTGTGTCACGCATCACACTCGAAGAGCTGTGCGTGAGACGAACTGTACGCACGAAGCAATAGAGTTCTCCACCACCAGTGTCTCGAAGGCACGCAGCACGGGTACGAACTCGCTGGCGGGGACCTTGAGGTGGACCACGATGTGGCCCTTGAACTCGTCGGGTCCAGGCTCACCCCAGCACACGTAATCGATCTGCTCTATGGGGACGCTCTAGGGCACGTCGTACAGGATCGTGGTGAACCCACGGTAGGCCAGTCCGTCCATAAGGAGCTCGACAACAGGGGCCATCTACAAATTAACCGTAAGATGGAGTCAGTACCTTATTGTGTATGTAGTAACTTGAGTATTACAGAGTGAAACTTGGTAAGACAAGGCGAAACAATGTAACTCAAAGTGATATTTGGTGAATTCTTAAGTGAAACAAGGTGATTCAGGGTGGAACGGAGCGATGTGATAGGTAAGAGAGTGTGAAATTGAGATAAGTCGTGCACGAAAATGCAGCACGATCGGTAATATAACCGAAAGTGTCAAGATCTTTCCTAATTCTATTGTCCAATCCTATGGGTCCGTCCTAGGGTCAACATGACTCTGATACCAACTGAAACATCCTTGATTTCCACGATGGGAAATCCATAGAAATGAAGTGTAAAATAACGAAACATTCCATCAATTTACCCAAATCTCAGTGATACAAAAAGTCTTGCATGAATATCAGAGTACAATAGAGAGTTTTACATAAATTATTCTCTTCGCCTCATAGGGCGGAACACACTCACACAAGCATCCAGAATAGCATCGGACGTAGATAGCAGCGGAAAATGATCTCTTGGATCCAGCTCGAGCATAGAACAGACCCTCTAGTCCTCCCAATCATCGCCCTCGTAGTCGTACTCAGGCTCGGAACCTATCAAAAATCTATCAGTACACTTGGTACTGGCCACGCATCACCCACCCTATGCTTGCAAGGCTTTGTGGAAAGTGGAATGCATCGAGGGAAGTAGAAAGAGACCTATTTAGGTTGTGGTTTCCTATGCAAGTAGTTAATATTTTAATAAGATATTCATCAGTTTTTAACCCATCTCAAACACACCTTTTACCCGAATCCCATCACACGCCACACATCTCATCTCACTCTCTCTCTAGGCAACGAGACTGACTCCCGCTCAAATCTCGTCTCAATGGCCAAAGCTAGAATCCAACACGAAACCTGGGGGAACGGTAGAAAGGACTCCTCTCACTAATCAAGTGAAGCGTAGGTCATGGGAATGTCCAAATCTACGGACGCGGCTATACGTATAGCTCAATCAACTCTGCAGAGTGTGTACACCTGGTAATCCACAAGATTGCCATCCTCGACGATCCAGCTCGTCTAGGCTGATTCCGACTGCCTCCCAACCAGTACAGTACCACCCTACCACTCAGCCTTGGGCCACCCCGATGTCCACCGAAACACTGAGACTGTGAGACGTAGTACCGGGCCCCCATGATCATTACGCTGTCTTAGGAGGGTGTGGGTCCCCATGCCCGTACCTCCCTACACTATCACCTTCCAACTTAGTACTAGTGGTACCGCCCTAGTGAGTCGGGTAATCGTCTCCCGCCCATCGGGAGCGAGTGGTGTGCACGAAGGTCACATGGTTCTGGTTCTCAAGACGTACCAGTCCTTAGGGGGACCAAACAGGATATCTTCTCAAAGGGGAACACCATCTTCCCCGTGCCACGACAACACCTCCACCAGGGATAACCAACACCCTACTTCACCTCACAATATACCCGCCATAGCTAACTCTCGTGAGGGATGCCCAAGTCGCACCCCTCCAGCAAGACTTGCCCCAAAGACTCTTCATAGGATCCTGTCCGATCAACTCAACCCTCACCACTCACCTAAGACGCACGCCAAGATCTCCCTAGTTCTTTTATCAGGTTTACCAAGTTCTCGACACTACGTGCCTTATACATATACGCCTCTCACTCACCGGCATCACATCACAGATATAATGCGAGTAAGAGTAAAAGTAGTAATATGTAACATGCGAGCATCTAGCCTAACAGCAGGGTGAGCAGGAGTAGGGTTGCAACAAGGTAAAGGGCTCAAAGTAAAGCATCCACCATGCAGCCTATCATCATATTATTGCACAAAAAGTAAAGCGCTAGCAATTCTATATTTGCATGTGTAATAGGTTCTATGGAAGTGGGTGGGGCATGGCACCTGGCAGGTCATCCCCAAGTCCTCGCTATAGTCGGGGTCATACTCCTCAGTCGGTAGGTCCTCCGGCTCTGTTAAACGTAACATAGAGTCGCATTAATGACTCCTATAGAGGTGCACAAAGAAGCAACAGAAACTCAAAAGATCCAAATGTACTCAAACACAAGCCTAAGATGTAGAGCTCATTTTTAGAAAAATTTAGAAACTGGTTTGGTATTTTTCTAAGTTAAAAAGAATTAGTTATGAATTTCTAAAAGCTTTTTAACCTTATTTTTCGGTCTAACAAGATGCCTGAAGAATGGAGGAGAAGTATATTAGTACCTATCTTCAAGAACAAGGGAGATGTTCAAAGTTGTACTAACTATCGTGGGATTAAGTTGATGAGCCATACGATGAAGCTCTGGGAGAGGGTTATCGAGCATCGCCTAAGGAGAGTGACACATGTGACCCAAAATCAGTTTGGGTTCATGCCTAGTAGGTCCACCATGGAGGCGATTTTCTTATTACGACAATTGATGAAGAGATATAGGGAGCAGAAGAAGGACTTGCACATGGTCTTTATTGACCTCGAGAAGGCATATGACAAAGTACCGAGAAATGTCATGTGGTGGGCCTTGGAAAAGCACAAAGTCCCAACTAAGTATGTTACCCTCATCAAGGATATGTACAGGGATGTGGTGACGTTTGTCCGAATATGTGATGGCGACACCAGTGACTTTCCAATTAAAATAGGACTACATCAGGGGTCAGCTTTGAGCCCTTATTTATTTGCTTTGGTGATGGATGAGGTCACAAGGGACATACAAGGTGATATCCCTTGGTGTATGCTCTTCGCTGATGACGTGGTGCTAGTTGACGACAGTAGGGCGGGGGTTAATAGGAAGCTAGAACTATAGAGGCACACGTTAGAGTCGAAAGGGTTCAAACTTAGTAGGACTAAGACCGAGTACATAAGGTGCGATTTCAGCGTGACTAGGCACGAGGAGGGAGACGTTAGCCTCGATGGGCAAGTGGTGGCCAAGAAGGATGCTTTTCGGTATTTAGGGTCGATGCTACAAAAGGATGGAGACATTGATGAAGATGTTAGGCATAGAATTTCAGCTGGCTGGTTGAAATGGCGTCAAGCTTCTAGCGTTCTCTGTGACAAAAGGGTGCCTCAGAAGCTGAAAGGTAAGTTCTATAGGACAGCGATTCGTCCGGCGATGTTATACGGTGCTGAGTGTTGGCCTACAAAAATACGACATGTCCAGCAATTGAGTGTAGCAGAGATGTGTATGTTGCGTTGGTGTTGTGGGCACACAAGGAGGGATAGAGTCCGGAACGACGATATTCGGGATAGGGTTGGGGTGGCACCAATTGAGGAGAAATTGATTCAACATCGGTTGAGATGGTTTGGACATGTCCAACGGAGGCCTCCTGAGGCGCCGGTGCGTAGTGGAGTTCTAAAGCGAGCCGATAATGTAAAGAGGGGTAGAGGTTGACCTAAACTAACTTGGGACGAGTCCGTTAAGAGATATCTTAAGGAGTGGAATATCTCTAAGGATTTAGCTATGGACAGGAGCGCTTGGAGATTGGCAATCAACGTGCCTGAACCGTGACCTCTTTTTGTCTTGTGCCCTTTATGTCCCTTTATGTGTCTCCCTGTTTCACGTCTCTTTTGGGTTTCATCTCTAGCCTACCCCAACTTGCTTGGGACAAAAGGCTATGTTGTTGTTGTTGTTTGTAGTTATGAATTTCTAAAGATTAAATGATTTTATGAAAAAGAAAAAGAAAAGGAAAATTCTAGGTAGTGACACGTGTCAAGCTCTGATTGGCTGGAACAAAGTAAGTCACTGACATGTGGGTCCAGGTCAACGGTCAGCGTTGACCGGGCCGCGACCGGGCTCGGTTGGGCCTGGGCTGGATTTGGGCCGGAATGGGCTAGGCTGGGCCCACCACATGGCGAGCTCTAGTGCTGCCACGTCACCTAAATGGATTCCAAACGGGTTGCATGCTCATGCACTTGGCTCATGGTAAACCGGTAGGCTTGGTCCATGGGTTTCGAATGTGATCCACGGTGGACCACGTCCACTCTTCCTTCTCCCCTCTTAGTCCATGGTGCACCGGGTGCATGGACCAGCGTGGCCGCAACACCTCCTCCTCCCCTGCTTCTCAACTGCGCTCCTAAGCACACCGCCGATGGCATGGCGGTCGCGAGCGACTCCCATGGTGGCTCTCTTCCCCCTCCTTGCCACGCACAGTGCGTCCCTTCCTAGGGCAAATCGATCTAGCTCCTCCCCTTCTTCTCTACTAGCTTGATTCGGAAGGAATGACCTCGCCATGGCCACGCACTGGCCATCGTGAGCGCGCTCTGGACGTGCTCGCGGTGGCGCGTTCCCACGCTCCTGGCGCTCGGTACCACGGTGCTTGCTTCTGGTACATGAGTGCGAGCGTGTACGTGACCTTGTACGCCTCTTCTTCCTTCCTCTATTGCCTAGCATATCAAGAGCGAGACTTCACCATGGCTTGATCCGGCCATGGCGACTACGTGCTATGCATTGGCGTGCCACGGCCAATTCCAAGCCTCTGTGGCTCGGCCAGGCCAACGAGTGTGCGCACCATGTGTGCGTAAGCGTGCGATCAAAGCGTGAGGGTCGCGGATTTTGCCTAGATGATCCACGGTGCTGACCGGCGAGGCGGTTCCATGTCAAGCTCAACTGGCGGCGAGCGAGGTGAGATGGTGAGCTCACCGTAGGTGGCAATGGCGAAAGGATATCAGTGCAGGGCGAGTCGATGCCGTGTAGTCGTGAAGCCGTGCAGTGCAGACCGGTGGTGGAGAAGAGGGGTTCCGGCGTCGCCTTCATCTCCGACGAGCTCGGGTAGTGCCCCCGCGGTTCTAGTTCCTCCTTGTGGCTCCTCCTTTGCCTCTCTTCTCTTCTCCTTTCCTCCTCTCTAGGACGGTGCAGTGTGATTGAAGCCACCGAGGCGGCGGTGTGTGGAGGATGGGAGAGGCTAGAGTTCAGCTCGGGACTTTATAGTCCGAGCTCGTTCATGGCGAGCGGACGGTGGGGAAATGAAGAGGGGTACGTGGAGGGCTGCGATGCTCCACAGGCGAGGGTTTAGTGGGTAACGGGGCGGCTGGCGATCGGATTGGCATTGCCAATCGAATCTCGGATGGTTAGAGTGGTACGTTGGTGATAGGCGGAGGCGCAGGCCATGGAGACCATGCACGTCGCGCCGTGCATGAAAGTGGGTGAGGCGAGTGTGAGCGGTTGTTGTGTCACGCTGTGGAGCAGAGCCACAGCGGCTTGGCGCGCACGCTTTTGGTAGGGGGCAAGGGGAATATTTCCCATGACAATTTCATGACCCTGCTCCCTCCCTTTCTCCTCTTCGAGCGGAACAGAGAGCATGGGGCAAATGGGAGGAAGGCGATGACGCCTGGGTCCCTTCGCTCAGTGGCTGTGGCGAGGGCGGGTCCTGGCTGGGCCGGCCCACGCGCGGGCAAGCGCGAGTGGCGTGCGACACAGGCTCGGCCGCGAGTTGGGCCAGCTCACTGAGCTAGGCCGGCTAATGCAGGGGCGCTGCTGTGCGGCTTGGGCTGGCTTGGCAGGCCGGCTTGGTAAGGTTGGCTGGGCCAGATAAGTTTTTCTTTTTCTGATTTATTTAAAAAGCTTTTCTATTTTGTTTCCTCTCCTTTACAAATTCATTTGCTAAATTAATTACCTCTTGATACTATTTGCGTAGTCTTGTGTTGCCGACATGAGTAAGCCCTAGTGGGGTCCACTAGAGGTCGTTTAGGGTTTCAACTATTTGCCTAGGGTATAATTACATATTTATTTAATTTAAGCAATTCATTAAATAAATGTGACTATTTTTAATTAACAATACAAAGAACATAAGAAGCAACTCATGAATATATAATTAAATGCAAAAAGTAATTAACTAGACTAGGTGCTACTTATGCAACTAGGGTAGGTTTCCTACATGACACCTCACCAAACATAGGTTATTTTAGAAAAAAATTTGTAGTTGTGATTTTTGTTTCCTGGAAAATTTCTAGGTTGTTACAGTTTACGTGATATACTCCCAAAAGATGGTTACACAAGTTCTTTTATTTTAAAGATATATAGGCAAGCAAGTAATTAAAAAAAACTAAAGAAGGCCTAAGTGTCATAATTATCAAATTTACTATAGAAAAACTGAAATAAAGGCCAAATGAGGCAAATGCATTACTAGCACGCATAGTCATTAAAAATAATTCTCCTCAAATTTTAGCGCCCCCCATTATGTGCCAAATATATGGAAAAGGCTGCAAGACAGAAAATGCTAAATAGTTAAGATAACAAAAATATGTTCCTTCACAAAAAAAAGTTATGTTTAATAGTTTGCCAGATATTACTCCAAAATAGGGGGGCTACAACAGAAATGTGTAACACTGCATTTATATTGTCATGCAAGTTTGTAAAATTTTCTATCCAAATTTAGATATTATTATAATTATTTTTCTATGGTTATTCAACCAATAATTATAATAATATCTAATTTTTGTTAGATAATTTTATCTATAAAATGTCACGGAAACATATTTTGGGACCATAAGCATTGATAGAAAGTTCAAATCATTTTATTAAAGTGAGACAACACATTGTTCACAAATTGATATCTCACATTCTTATAAGTATGTGAGAGATGTATCTATTTGTGAACAATGTATAACACCGCTTTGTTAAAATCATTTAAAAATTTCATGGAAATATTATACACTAAAAATGTGTTTTGATGCAAGTTGCAGAATTTACTATTGAAGTTTAGATATTATTATAATTATTCTCTGGTAATTACAAAAAAAACAATTATAATAATATCTTAATTTGACCATGAAATTCTACAAATTGACATGGCAACATATTACGAGCCCGTAAGCATTCCCTAAATGTTTCCAATCATTTTAATAAATTGAGACTACACATTGTTCACAAATAGATGCATATCTCATAGAGCTTCGTATACCTATGTGAGAGATGTATCCATCTGGTCTTCTGATTTCCGTTCTTCTTTTATCACTTCATCATTATTCGTTCGGCAAATATACTCATGCATCGGGGAGGTTTTCTCAGGTAGGTTATTGTGGCATTAGTTTTTTTAGTAATAATATGTAAAGTAATTGTGGCGTTTTGTATTTTCCAGTCATCATGTTCGAGTGCTTTCGCCAAGTTGTGTCTCTGAAGATTTTCTACGGTGCAAAGTTGATAAAGTGTTAGATAGGGTTGTTGAAGAGTTGATTAGCGAAGTTGCATTTTTTGTTGCTTCGGAAAGCAAATGATTGTAACTTTTGTTGTGATCTTTTATGTAATAAATTATTTTGCTTTCATGGTGGAAATAAGAATGTCTCAGAATTGACTAGTAGGTTTTGCTTAGAAATTATAGTTCTCCTTAATGAATTTGAAAACATCGTCCCCTCATTTTTTAGCGAAGACGACGCGTAATCTTCGTTTTTAAGTTCAAATTTCATCTTGGTAGACTTTGTTTTTGGCGAAGATAACATGCAGACTTCATTTTGAAGTCAAAATTCACCTTAGTGAATTATGTGTATATATTTATATATTTTATGATTCTTTGATAGGTTAGCATCTTTTTTTGCTTGTTCGAATAATGATGCTACCTACTTTGGTTGTTTTGCAGACTTCATCTTCGTATTTTACATAAAATGACTATTATGCCCTCGACCTAAATGTTTACAACCCTTCTTGATTATGAGGGCGAAGTGGTAATTTCCTCTTTCTAAGCATTCATTCTTCTATTTTCAGTCTCTAGTTTTTCTGATCTTCGTTCGAACTTTAGTTGATCCTTCAACTCTTTAGAATTTTAGACGAAGTCGAACTTCCGCCTTCGCTTCTCTTGGTTTCATTTTCTTTCGACGTCTCTGGCTGACGAAGTTGATCTTTATATAGCGAAGCCAAACTTTGTCTTCACTCTAATTTTGGTCTTCTGATTTCTGTTCTGCTTTTATCTTTGCCGGTCAGCAAAGTTAATTTTTCTATCTGCGAAGTCAAATCTTCACCTTCGCTTAAATCTTTCTTTTTGGTCTTCTACTTCTTGGCGAAGTTAGATTTTTCCTTGTGATGTGTAAAAAAACGTCTTCGCCTTTCTTATTTTCTGCAACCAAATACTGTTATAAAGTTTCATAGTCTTTTCTACTCCAGAGTTTGGGGCTGTATTTTTGTGGTGAAGTTGAATCCCCAACAGGCACACAATGTGGGAACATATATATATCCAGAGATCAAAATATCAAATAGACACAAACCCTTAGGAAGTGCACAGCCTTGCCGCAAATCCCCGCCATCTCCAGGCATACTCAGACATCATAAGATAAGCACGAGCACGAGTTGGTAGGGAGAGAAGAGGTGGGGCTGCTGGCTGCTTGTCACTATGGCGTTCGTGATGGGATTGGTGGCGTCGGCACAATACCTGGGTGTGGCCGTGGAAGGAGTGACCGGACGATGACGACCCGCCGGTTGCTGATGTCGACAAGGGAAAATAGGCGTCTGCCACAAGCACCGCAGGTGGCGGGCCTTTGAGCCCTTTGAGAAGGCACCCGAAGGGCGCCTCCATCTCAGCCCGAGTGATCGGTGGCGTGACTGTGCTCGGAGGGGATGCTGTTAGGGACGAGGTGCTTGTGGATGCCGACCGGGTCATCTCCTCGCTCATGAACTCCTGGCGGTGATGTGGAGCAGCTCTAGGGCGGTGTGGTGGGGGCGGATCCGGCGAGGTGCATTGGCGGCGGCGGCAGGGGTCTTGGCATGCGGTGGCGGTGGCAGTGTCATGGGCGAGTGCATTTTGTTTGTTTTGGAGAGAGGGAGGGAGGTCAATCGTGCGGGCCATCCGGCCTAGACAGAGCACGTGAAATCTGGATTTTGGTGGGCGCGAGTTAGACCCGACAATTATTTACTAGATAGATGGTCAATTTCTTTTTCTAAATCAATTTTTATATTGTGGTAATTCGATTTCTTTCGCTAAATATCTGAAAAATATGGGTGCGTTGTACATTTGCAATTAGAATTTTAAATGACCATGAAAATCACATGTATGCTTGTTCTTGAAATTTCTCCAAAATAAAATGCTAGACAATAATAAAATAAGCAAAATACATTTAAACAAATAGGAAACACAACACGACAATAGGTACTCCCTCCATTTTAAATTATAGGTTATTTTGGTTTTTCTAGGTCCATACCTTTTGCTGCTATTGTCAGGTTCATAAGTTTATTTATGTAATTTAATAAATATTAATGCTAATAATATAATTTCTTCCAAACTTACTTGATAAGTACCATGCATTACAACTTAAATATGTTTTGGAGTTGCACTTCTCCCATATGACCTTGCAACAAAACAGTACATTTTATTGCAACGCACAGATATTTTTGGTAGTCTCTCTACTCAATGTAAAGAGTGAGTAGTTCCAGGTTCCACGTCGCTTCCTCGCCTCAATTGACCACCCATAAAAAGGCCACACTAGTAGCATAATTTTACCAGTTTCTCCTTTTGGTAGGTAGTTTATTTGGGATAGAGACAGAAAAAGAGCTTATTGTGAGGGCACGGTGTTTAATAAAGATTTTTATTAGAATCGATTTTATTAGGTATCATATTTGGTTACTATGCCTTTGTGAAAACTCTTTGTTTGTCTTTGCAAAATTGAGAATGATCGGTGGTTGAGCATTTTGATTAGATAGGCTAAAAAATTATATGAAAACTGGACTTTTATCCTTTTTTCCCAAAAATATAGATGTGTTTGTGCATTGCTACGGGAAGGACATTGTGGTTGTCTTTGAAGCTTAGGATCAGCTCAGTGTACCATAAATTAGGAAAGAGAGAGAAGGTTCCTACTAGTTTGGCAAGCGCAAGTGTTGATAGAAGGGCTCACCATTGAAGTAATTCAAGTGTGGTCACTAGTTGTTATAGATGGTTTCTTTGTGGATGGAGGGTAGAGTCGAATCCAAGGGCCATAGAGTTATACTAATTTTAAAGAAAAAAGTTAAATTTAACTATTAACCTTTGTGCATGGCGTGAGCCCTGGTGTACTATAAACTAGAAGCATACCTGCGCGTTGGCGCGGGAATTGCGGATTAGTGAATTGTGTAGTACGATAAGGTAAACAACAAAATACTTTTTTGTCTTGTTGACATGGACATTACAGTTGCACGTGCTAGTGAATTTTAATTGTATGTGATAATGCATTGCCCAATTAGACAGCTTGCATGTTGAGACAAATAGCTAGTGGAGTTTTGCTTAGTGGATTTTAATTCTATGTGATAGTGTATTGTCTAGTTGGTAGCTTGCGTGTTGAGATAAATAGCTAACGGGGTTTTGCTTTATAAGAAAAAAGTTAAATTTAACTATTAACCTTTGTGCATGGCGTGAGCCCTGGCGTGCTCTAAAACTAGAAGTGTACCCCGCACGTTGCCGCTGGAATTGCAGATTAGTAAATTACATAGTATCATGAGGTGAACAACAAAATGCTTATTTGTCTTGATAACATGGACATTGCAGTTGCATGTGCTAGTGGATTTTAATTGTATGTGATAATGTATTGCCTAGGTGGATAGCTTGTATGTTGGGATAAATAGCTAGTGTGGTTTTGCTTAGTGGATTTTAATTCTATATGATTGTGTATTGTCTAGTTGGATAGCTTATATGTTGAGATAAATAGCTAGTGTGATTTTGTTTTATAAGTGTATAAGATAAGATATGTAAAAGTGTCAAAGGGTCTCAGATTATTTCTGTCAGTTTATTGGGACTGTTTAAAAATTGAACTTAATGTACCGAGAAATACCCACCCTCGATAAGACCCCCAAAATTTTATCGCACTCGCCCTCACAAACATCCTGTGGGTGATGATCTCCATTTCCCATTGTCTCTATCATACGACAAGACCATTTCACTCTTTTTTAGAGGATTGACCAGAAGCATCAAGCATGTCTAGCAACTAGCAGTGGAAATGAGTCGCAAATAACAATGTGGTACTTTTCTATGAAACACCGTTCCATTTGGACTCAACCAAATACACCAAATTTGTGTGTGATATTGAAATACAAGTCTGTACTCATATATGTATTTCTTTGTAATTTTATAATCTTATTTCAACACATTTAATTCAAATAATTTAAGCAAAATGAAAAGAAATACATTTTAGATACTCAAAAAGGTATATTATTGCCACTACAAGAAATGTCTCGGTTTTTGACGAAATGTTGATGAAACGTGCGTCACAAACCATGCGTCTTATTCCATGGTTTGTGACGTTTATATGTTCATGTCACGTCGTTTGTGACGAAACGAATGTCAGAGAACGTGTTCTTTGACATTCTATGAACATATAAACGTCATAAACGACGTGACATTGAAAGGATCAAGATGCCCAAGAGGGGGGTGAATTGGGCTTCTCTAAAAATTAATTGCCAGAATTAAATCCTACGAGCCGGAATTCATCCCTAGTGCCTACTTGTGTTCCTAGATGTTCTACCGGTAAAGAGTTTTGCACCCTAGTTTCCAATCCTAGTCTAGCATGGCAATTCTAGGAAAGTAAATCAAGCAATAAAAGTAAATACGTGAAAGTAAATGCTTGAAAGTAAGGGCAAGGAACACGGCGATGTTTTTCCGAGGTATCGGAGAATCGCCACTCCCCACTAGTCCTCGTTGGAGCACCCGCGCAAGGGTGTAGCTCCCCCTTGATCCACGCAAGGATCAAGTGCTCTCTATGGGCTGATTCTTCGACACTCCGTCGCGGTGAATCGCCCAAAACCGCTTACAAGATGAGTTGGGTCATCCACAAGCTTCGCCGGATGATCACCAAACTCCCAATCACCACCAAGCCGTCTAGATGATGGCGATCACCAAGAGTAACAAGCTAGAACTCTCGCTTGACCAAAACAAGCCTAATGAGAAGGAGAATGCACACTTGCTACTCTCTAATCACTAGTGAGGAACTCTCAAGCTTTGATTCTCAAATCACTCTCCTCACTAGGGCTCTTGCACTCCTTTGCACTCCAAAGGTGTTTCTCAGCTGAACAAATAAGCAAGAGACCTCTCAAAGAGGTGGTGGGGGTGTATTTATACACCCCACAGTCGAAACGAACCGTTACCTGCCAACTCAGCAAAACGCGGGGTGACCGGACGCGCCGGTCGAAGTGACCGGACGCGCCGATCGCACGTAACGGTCGGAATTCTGGAAATTCGACTGAGTGACCGGACGCGCCGCTCGGAATGACCGGACGCGCTGGTCGCTCGTAACGGTCAAAATTCTGAAATCACGGCTGAGTGACCGGACGCGCCGGTCAGGGGTGATCGGACGCGTCCGATCGTGCAGGGAGCTTACTGTAACGGGATCGGACGCGCGACCGCGTCCGATCGATGATGACCGGACGCGTCCGGTCGTCGCAGGACCTTACTGGAACGTGACCGGACGCGCCGATCACACCCAGGTCGCGTCCGAACGGATGGTTTCCCTTAAGTGACACGTGTTGGTCTGACCACCGCGTCCAGTCCTCGCAAGGACCGCGTCCGGTCGTCAGCGCTGAGACACAGTCGTGGTATTGAACTGACCGGACGCGCCGGTTAGACTGAGAACCGCGTCCGGTCAAGGGAAAAACTGTCTAAACACTTCGAAACGCGACACAACTTGAACCAAGTTGCTTCCAACTGAACTTTGAGCTATTCTAGAGCTGCCTAGTGCTAAGTTTAACAAGTGTGCACCACACCTAAACATAAGCCTCACCTAGGTCAAGCTACCTGCTCATGCTCCCCTTAATAGTACGGCCAAAAGAGAAAACGAAGATCCTAACGACTATTCCGAATGTAACTCAACACCTTGACATCCGGAACTAACCGTCCTTAATCTTAACGTCACTCCTTTGAAAACCGAAATGATTTCCATCAGGGGCATGAATACCATGGTGCCCAAAGCAGTTATCACCTCCATGACCTAACTTACCAAGGTTTCTGCAAAACACACGTTAGTCATGGTAATAAAGCGTTGTCATCAATTGCCGAAACCAACTCTCGGGGCCTAGATGCTTTCAATCTCCCCCTTTTTGGTGATTGATGACAACACTAAGATTCAAAAGATAGGAGTTGAGGTTTTCAAACATGCTTGGTTCACATAAGCAGAAAAACAATAAGCACAAAAGGTTAGGAATTGCTTATGTGTTCCAAGCCAAAAGAGTGTACTTATAAGATAAGACATGAAACGTCAGTACACAAAAAGATATAGCTCAAAAGAGATCGGAGTAAGGCACGGAAGCACAACCTTATGAGCTATAACCAAACAAGTGACATGATTTAAAACTGTGACTAGATAAACCATAGAAACTCAAAGTACTCACATGACTACATGTCACAAGAATGCAATTACTGTAAAGTAAACATGATGCATGAATGTAGCACACATAAAAAATGAAAAACCCTCTATCAAAACTCCCCCTGAATCTACTCTCTCTCCCCCTTTGGCATCAACCGCCAAAAACTAATCTAAGGATCTGACGGGGGAACAGACGGAGTCGAGTCGGGTGCCGAGGAGCGCGTAGTAATCACAAACTGAGAAGTGTCTCTCTCGGACTCGGAGCTATCAGGCTGACCCTCTGAAGAAGCACGCGGCTGTGAAGCGGTCTAGGTCTGATCAACAGGAACATGTACTGACGAAGTAGCAACAAGTGGAGTAGTCTCTATGACTTGAGCCTGAAGTGAGCCAGTAGCTGGGGGATCTGTCGAGGCAACGGACGAAGGAACTGTCTCTGTAGTGCCCGTCCCTGTCATAGGAGGAACAGCTGCCTCTGAAGCTGACAACCCTGATGAAGTAGCAAAAGTAGTGTGCGAGGGCGTCGGCTGACCAGTCAACTCGCTATATGTGGCACTAAGATCAATGAAAGGTGTGCCAGTCAAAAGGTGAGGGCGAGGCTAGTCTGAAGGAGTAAACCCCGTCTAAATAGGAGTGTAGCTCGGGGACTGGAACGACTGAGGGACCTGCAGCTGTGGAGAGGTGAACTGAAAGCTCGGCTGTCCCTGACTCGAAGGTCCACTAGACTATAAGGCTGGAGTTAGGACAGATGCAGGTGGAGGAACCCCAACTGTGACTAGGTGACGCAGAAGATCCAGGTACTACTGCTGACTAGCTGCACTCTGTCGCTGCATCTCATACTGCTGACGCTGCATCTCAACTTGCTGGCGCTGTATCTCAAGCTGCTGTCTCTGGAACTCATCCTGTCGAGCCTGTATCTGTGCAAAAGCTGCAGCGGTGTCCTGAGCCTGCCTCTGTAGCTGAAGCTCCTGTTGCTCCTGTGCCTAGGTCAGCCTCTCAAGAATAGCCACCATGGCTGGGTCTGAGCGGGAGGCTGAACCAGAGCCACCGGCCTCGTGGTCGTGAGACCGAGGAGACCGATACCTGGGGATGGGCTGATAATCCTCGTCAGTGCTGTCAGAGGCCTCATCCTCAGCTATATCAGCGGGCTGAGCATCTAAATCTGCAAGCTCTGCCTCAGCAAGACCCTGTACGGTCGCGTCCTGCTCAGCCGCTGTCTCAAGCACCTGAGGTCTCTCTCTCTCTGTCCTGGTGCGAGAGCCTGCTCTCTCGTAACTGAAGCCCATAGCTGACGGATATCATACTCAGAAAAAGCAGTAGTAGTATATGATATCTTAGCTCTAATCTCTGCAGGAAGCTCAAGGGCATATCGGATGATGAAGCAAATCCAATGAGCATAGGGCAGCTGACGGTGTCCCTTGAAGCCCTCTGCCAGGGTGTCCTCCATCTCACTAAGCATAAGATCCCAAATGTCAAAAGGTGTCTGTGAGAGGAGGTGGTGAACAACACATAGCTGCATCCTGGTCAATCCCTCTCTATAACTAAGCCTGGGAAGAAGAGTACGCCTGACAATAGCATCCAGAACTCGGGCAAGCGGTGTCAGACTGGCAGGTGTGCGACAAGACCCTTCGCCAAAAGGCTCACGGAAGTAGGGTCGGATCAGATCTGTAGGTGGCACAGTACGGCCATGAGGGCGCCTAGGTGGAGCTGTCTGACCGAAACAGAGCTGATGGATCTTCGTGTCTAAAGCTAGGAGTCTGAGAATCTCCCGCACTCTTATGCTGTACAGTCTGGGGTCGCGACCTCAGAATGCAAAGTGTATGAACTCATGGGCCGGATCAATCCATAGTGAAGCATAGAACTCCCTAACCCAAGTACCGCAGTATGCACCTGTCCATCTAAGAAAATCTGACAAGCCCGGTAGAAAGGACAGGTGCGGACGAAGCTGCTCACCCACTACCTCAATAAGAGACTCAATGCGACAGACCCTCTGTGGTCGAAAGGCAATACCACTGTCAACATAAGCTCTGTAAAAATCCTCCTGTAGAGGAGTATAGAAACCCTCTGAAGCTCTGGAGTCCCTCTGAGGTGGGAACCACCGGCTGACCTCAACAAATCTCAACCCTTGCACCTAACGTGCTGTAGCACCTCTCAAGTCAAAGTGCTCGATAGGGGGTGAACCTCTAACCCTAGGAGGTGGACGTCCTCCACGACGCTGGCCCTCTGGCCTAGGAGTCACTTGAGCTCGTGTGCGTGTGGAGCGGTGACACGGTGGAGTCTGAGCTGGCTGCTCCTCTGTCCCCTCTGGAGCCTCTGCAGGTGGATCGACTGTCATAGCATCTGCATCCTCTGTCACCTCTGTGCCCTCAGTGGCCTCAGCAATCTCTGTACCAAGCTGTCGACCTTCAAGATGAAAGCGACGCTCGCCAATGCATATACCACTGCTCCTGCCACCCCTCTCTGCCTGCTCTGCTACATCTGCAACTGCCTGAGCTATCTCTGCATCTGTGAGGGTCTTCTTCTTCTTTCTGGCCATAATCTTTATGAGCTTGCCACGCGCAACCTCAGACAGACGAGGAGGACTCTCATCCCCGTCACTAGGAGCACCCCCGGCGTTCTTGCAGCGAACCAAACTGACAAAACATGGAGAACCTCTGAAAGATGATGAACTGTCACTCAAGAGGCTTGGCCTCAATCCGTATCCGTAGGCTTAGCCTCGGATTCAATAACTGAACAGCAGTCACCCCGACACACCGATAGACTCGCTGAAAAGACAGAATAGATGGATCTACTATAAGCAACATATATGATCTAAAAGGTATGAAACCCTAGAGATAGCAAGCATATAAGATAAGATGTGAATCGACACGCGATAGCTACCTCAGATCGACGAGTAGACGGTGAAAAGGTAAGATGACCTAGTTCGCGAGACTTCCCGAAGCACCGGACGAGCACTGAAAGGACCGAGTCAAGTGACGATGATAAGCTATGGAAAGTGACAATCAAGTAAGCCCAAACGAAGGATTTGAACAATGGAAAGCGAAAAGAAACGAGTTTTTCACCTTCGAATTTCGGGTTAGGGCAAACCCTAGAACCGAGACGCGGCCAAACCGTGAAGAAAAGGCTAGGGTAGCTCGGCAAAGCGCGAGGCGAGGCAAGCAAGGGTCGGAGTCTGCGTAGGTGAAGGCAGCGCGGCGGTGGGCGGCGGCGCGGCACAGCGGCGGTGGGCGGCGGCGTGGCACAACGGCGGTGCGAGGCGGCGTGGCACAGCGGCGGTGCGAGGCGAAGAGGCGCGGATAGCGCGGGCTCGGGCGGCGCAGCGCGGGCAGGGGTGGCTGCATGGCTCGCCGGAGGAGGAGGAGGAGCACGGCGCGGCGGTGAGCGGCGGTGGCGACGAGTTAGGGCAGGGAGGCGGCGATTAGGGCACGGCGGCGGGCGGATTGAAAAGAAACCGATCGAAGACGAAAAGGTTATATGGGGGATTAGATCCGCTCGTCACGCGATGACCGGACGCGGTGGTGCAGCGTCCGGTCACACTCCAGTAAGCTCCTAGAGCGACCGGACGTGTCCGGTTAGGACTGACCGGACGCGGACAGAGTCCGGTCGAGGGTTACCCGGGAAAGTCATCGTGTATGACCAGACGCGGTGGTGGTTACCGGGACCGGACACGGTGGTCAACAGCAGCGCGTCCGGTGCAGCGTCCGGTCACTGGATCAGGAGTTGGTCTTCTAGATGACCGGACGCGCTGGTGGTCGCCGGGACCAGATGCGGTGGGAAGCATCACTGCGTCCGGTGCAGCGTCCGGTCACTGTTTTTCGCCCTTCTTCATTCCGAACTTCGACGCGACTTCTCCCAATCAAGTTCCAATTCAAAGAGACACAAAAAAACACCAATTGGAACATGATATGAGTGACCTCACTCAAACCCTCAAGTTTCTCAAAATAGTTTGCCTTAGGCTAATATTATTTTTAGGAAAATAGGCAACAAACACCCGAGGAGCAACGTATGGCCATGCAATAGAGTTTTTGAACCCTTGGGAGCGTCAAAATGCTCTCTCTACCCATGGACGAACATAGAGGTTGCTCAAAGCAACAACCATGCAAATGCAATGCAAAACAAGTAAGTAAAGCTAGATTGCTTGTTAAGTTTGATCCACGGTTAGGCTTCTTCACTCCTCCAAAGGAGGGTTATCGTAACCGTGTTAGCCATGCCCTAGATGCATTGCGGGTAATTAAACATGACATATAAAACAATGCAATGCAAGGGACAACACAAGCTCATTTTTTAAAGTTACTAGAGTCAAGCACATTGAGTTCACTTCTCAACCTACAAAAGGTAGCTTCATCCAAAGGTTTAGTGAAGATATCCGCTAATTGATTTTCACTTCTTACACCTTCTAGTGATATATCATTTTTAGCAACGTGATCTCTTAGAAAGTGGTGGCGGATATCAATGTGCTTGGTGCGAGAGTGTTGTACCGGATTATTAGCAATTTTAACGGCACTTTCATTATCACATAAAAGTGGCACCTTTTCAAGAACAATTCCATAGTCTAGGAGGATTTGTTTCATGTATAAGATTTGTGCACAACAAGCCCCCGCGGCAATGTATTCCGCCTCGGCGGTGGACAAAGCCACACTATTTTGCTTTTTAGATGACCAAGATACTAAAGACCTTCCAAGCAAATGGCACCCTCCGGATGTGCTTTTTCTATCAATTTTGCAACCGGCATAATCCGAATCGGAATAGCCAACTAGTTGGAATCTAGCTCCTTTGGGATACCAAAGACCAATGCTTGGGGTGTGCTTAAGATATCTTAAGATTCTTTTTACGGCACTTAAGTGAGGTTCTTTAGGACACGCTTGAAAGCGAGCACACATGCACACACTAAACATGATATCGGGCCAAGATGCGGTAAGGTACAACAAACTACCAATCATAGAACGGTAGAGAGTTTGATCAACCGGTTTACCTCCCTCATCTAGGTCGAGATGTCCATTAGATGGCATTGGGGTCTTGATTGGTTTGCATTCTTCCATCTTGAACCTTTTGAGAAGATCCTTGGTATACTTTTCTTGAGAGATGAAAATCCCTTCTCTCATTTGCTTGACTTGAAAACCAAGGAAGAATGTGAGCTCACCAATCATAGACATCTCAAACTCCTTCGACATCAATTCACCAAATTCCTTGCAATATTCTTCATTTGTTGATCCGAAGATGATATCATCAACATACACTTGACAAATGAAGATCTCCCCATTAAGCTTCTTGGTGAAAAGTGTGGTGTCGACCTTCCCAATGGTGAAGCCCTTCTCAATGAGGAAGTCCCGGAGGCGCTCATACCATGCTCTAGGGGCTTGCTTGAGCCCATATAGCGCCTTGGACAACCTATAAACATGATTAGGATATCTAGGGTCTTCAAACCTAGGAGGTTGATTAACATAGACTAGTTCATTTATGAAGCCATTTAAGAATGCACTTTTCACATCCATTTGATATAGTTTCATATCATGATGTGATGCATATGCAAGGAGGATACGAATGGCTTCAAGTCTTGCAACGGGTGCAAAGGTCTCTCCAAAATCAAGACCTTCAACTTGAGAGAACCCCTTTGCAACTAGTCTTGCCTTGTTCCTCACAACTACGCCTTGGTCATCTTGCTTATTGCGGAACACCCACTTGGTTCCAATGACTCTTGCCCCTTTAGGATGCTTTTCAAGTGTCCATACTTGATTTCGGGCGAAGTTGTTCAATTCTTCATGCATGGCATTCACCCAATCCGGATCTTGTAGAGCTTCTTCTACATTCTTAGGTTCAACACAAGAGACAAAAGAGTGATGTTCAACAAAAGAGGCAAGCTTTTGAGATCGAGTCATTACTCCCTTAGAAGGACTCCCTATGATGAGATCTTGTGGATGTGCTTGAAGTAGAGGTGAGTTTCTCCTATCAACCACTTGAGGAGGTGAATGGGGAGCATCAACATCTTGTGCTTGTGCCTCGGCTTATTCATGAGAGACATAAATGTCTTCATTTTCAACTCTCATGTTCTTGTCACCATCTTGAGGCACATGTGATGAAGATGGTGGATCAACAATTTGTACATCGTCTTCATCATCTTTTGGCTTGATGTCTCCCACCGGCATGTTCTTCATTGCCTCCCTCAAGGGTTCATCACCTACATCATCACAATTCTCAATTGCTCCTTGGGAGCCATTAGATTCATCAAATTCCACATCATATGTTTCTTCAACCAAACCGGTGGCATGGTTAAATACTCTATATGCTTTGGACTTTGATGAGTAACCAACAAGAAAACCAATATCACAATGTCTTTGAAACTTCCCTAGGTGTTGACGCTTCTTGTAGATATAGCATTTGCAACCAAACACCCGGAAGAATGAGATGTCCGGCTTCTTCCCATTAAGCAACTCATAGGGGGTCTTGCCAAGAAACTTTTGTAGGAAGAGGTGATTTGAAGTATAGCATGCGGTGTTGATTGCCTCGGCCCACAACTTCTCCGGAGTATTGTACTCATCTAACATTGTTCTTGCAAGAGTGATCAAAGTCCGGTTCTTTCTCTCAACTACACCATTTTGTTGAGGAGTGTAGGTTGAAGAAACTTCATGCTTGATTCCAATTTTATCACAATAAGCTTCAATGTTGGTGTTGTCAAACTCTTTGCCATTGTCACTTCTAATCTTCTTTATCTTGACTTCAAATTCATTTTGAGCTCTCTTTGCAAACTTCTTAAAACAATTGGCCACTTTGGATTTGTCATGAAGAAAGAAGGTCCATGTGTACCTTGAGTAGTCATCCACTATCACAAGACAATAGAGATTACCACCCAAGCTCTTGTAGGTCGTAGGCCCAAACAAATCCATGTGTAGAAGTTCTAGCACTCTTGAAGTTGACATGAAGGCTTTGGTTGGATGAGTGTTTGCAACTTGTTTGCCCGCTTGACATGCACTACAAGGTTTGTCCTTTTCAAACTTTACATCCTTCAATCCTCTCACTAATTCTTTCTTCAATAGCTTGTTGAGAGTGTTCATTCCAACATGGGCAAGCCTCCTATGCCAAAGCCATCCAAGTGAGGTCTTGGTGAATAAACATGTTATCAAGTTTGCATCTTCGGAGGTGAAGTCAACAAGATAAAGATTATTGTATCTAAAGCCTTTGAATATCACTTGCTTATCATCTATCTTTGAAACTACCACTTCATTTGGTGTGAACAAGCATTGGAAGCCAAGGTCACAAAGTTACCCAACGGATAATAAGTTGAAACTCAAAGAAGCAACATAGAGCACATTTGAGAGTGAGTGATCATTTGATATTGCAATCTTGCCTATAGCCTTGACTTTGCTCTTTGAATTATCTCCAAATGTGATCTTCTCTTGACATATCCCATTCTCTTCAATGGAGGTGAACATACGAGGATCACCGGTCATATGTTGAGTGCAACCACTATCAATAACCCAATGAGATCCACCGGTCTTGTAGTTCACCTACACACAAGAGATCAAGCTTTTTGTTTAGGGACCCACACTTGAGAGGGACCCTTGACTTTCTCAACTAGTGACTTGGCAACCCATATTTTCTTAGGCCTATTCTTGTTTAGGGGACCTAAGAACATAACTTTCAACTTTCCATTTGAATCTTTTCTTAGCATGTAATGAGCATTGAAGGCAAAGGGTCTAGCATGCTTGGGCAAGGGTTATGGTGGTGGAGTATTACACTCATGTGCAAAGTGACCTTCTTGTCCACACTCAACACATCTCTTTGGCTTAGGCTTTGACTTGCTTTGTTGTTGTTGAGCTTTTGCCTTCTTCTCTTGATTTGCTAAGTACCCAATACCACTTCTATCCATCTTTATTATGGTGTTCATGAGTAGCTCACTTTGCAAATATTGACCTCTTGTGAACTTGCTTAGGCCGGTTTTGAGATGCTCTTTCTCTTGCTTGAGCTTTTTGTTTTCTTCAATGAGTGATTCATTTGTTGTTTGCTTCTCAAGAGCCATCAAACCTTTTAGCTTCTTGTTCTCACTTGCAAGCTTCTCATTTTCACTCTTGATCTTGGCATAATCATAATTGCTTGACTCAACCACACTCTTGCCTTTGCTACTAGAACCTTGCTCAATGTTTTCGATAATCAAGTCATCACATGATGTAGCTATATCACACTTAACAACTTTGTTAGTAGCATCATGTGTCTCAAGAGCAAGTTCATTAGCAACCAAAAGACTATCATAGTCAATTTTCAATGTTGTATATTTGTCTTTTAGAGAGTTATGCCTAGTGATGAGCTCATCATACTTCTTCTCAAGTTTATCATGTTGATCTCTAAGCTCTTTATTAGAAGTTTTGAGCTCCTTGAGAGTGGAAGACATAATTTCATTTTGATCTTTGAGCTCACCACTAGCCTTTTGAGCACTTTCAAGCTTAGATGAGAGTGATTCATTTTCCTTTTGAAGTTCATCATTTTCATTTCTAGTCCTTCTTATGACTTTAGTGTATTTGTTTAACAATTTTACAAGTTCATCATAAGAAGGTGCATCATATTCATCATCACTATCACTATCATCATCATCATCATCACTATCATAGTTTTGTACCTTTCGATCACCCTTGGCCATAAGGCATAGGTGAGTAGTGGACGATGATGGTGATGGAGGCGGTGAAGGTGGTGATGAAGATGTTGGTGAAGATGATGGCCCCATTACAAATGCGGCAACCTTCTCTTTCTCATCATTGCTTTCATCTTCGGAGGACTCACAAGATGATTCAATATCGGTGAGTCAATCACCAACAATGTATGCTTTTCCTCCCTTCTTCTTCTTGTGGAACTCCTTCTTCTTGCCATCCTTCTTCTTGTATGGCTTGTTTTTCTTCCTCTCTTCTTCTTCATCGCTTGAATCATTTTTCTTGCCCTTGTTCTTGTTCTTGTACTTGTCTTTTGGAGGTCTAGGGCATTGATGAGCTAAGTGGCCAAGTTCACCACAATTGTAGCAATCCATCTCCGAGATTGGCTTTCTTTTGCTACTTGTGAAGAATTTCTTTTTCTTGCCATCGAACTTGATGCCACTCTTGTTTAGCTTCTTTAGCATTTTGGTGGTCTTCCTCACCATGAGTGCAAGTGATTCATCATCAACATCACTTTCACTTGAGCTTTCTTATAACATCATGGCTTGGCCCTTCTTCTTTTTCTTGTCATGGCTAGCTTTGAAGGCCAAGTTTTTCTTCTTGGAAGATGATGAGCCCTCTTCCGGAGTGATGTGCATGTACATCTCATGAGCATTGATCTTCCCCAATACTTGTGTCGGTGTTGCGGTGGAGAGATCACTTTGGTGAAGCACGGTGACAATGTGACCATACTTCTCAACGGGAAGAACACTCAAGATCTTCCTTGCAACATCCGATTGGCTCATTTTAGTGAGCCCAAGAGCATTGAGGTCCTCTACAAGAACATTTAGACGAGTGTACATGTCATTGGCACTTTCTTTGAGAAGCATCTTAAAAGAATTAATTTTCTTTAAAGCAATATGATAGCGTTCCTCACGCTTACTCTTAGTTCCCTCATGGAGAGCACAAAGGTTTTCCCACAATTCATGAGCGTTCTTTGCATTACACACACGATTGAAGATATCCTTGCCTAAGCCCCGGTAGACTGCATTTTTGGCTTTTGCATTCCACCGGTCGTACTTCTCCTCGTCACCAATTGGGTTGGCGGGATCCCTAATGGCGGGAAGCCCTTGGGTTGCGGCTCTAAGACACCCAACATCTATGGCTTCGAGATACGCCTCCATACGGATTTTCCAATATGGAAAATCATCCCCCTCAAAGGTGGGAGGTGGTCCTTCCCCGTTAGACATCTTGCTCTAGGCGGCGAAGCCTAAACTAGGAGCAACTCGGCTCCAATACCAATTGAAAGGATCAAGATGCCCAAGAGAGGGGGTGAATTGGGCTTCTCTAAAAATTAATTGCAAGAATTAAATCCTACAAGCCGGAATTCACCCCTAGTGCCTACTTGTGTTCCTAGATGTTCTACCGGTAAAGAGTTTTGCACCCTAGTTTCCAATCCTAGTCTAGCATGGCAATTCTAGGAAAGTAAATCAAGCAATAAAAGTAAATATGCGAAAGTAAATGCTTGAAAGTAAGGGCAAGGAACACGGCGATGTTTTTCCGAGGTATCGGAGAATCGCCACTCCCCACTAGTCCTCGTTGGAGCACCCGCGTAAGGGTGTAGCTCCCCCTTGATCCGCGCAAGGATCAAGTGCTCTCTACGGGCTAATTCTTCGACACTCCGTCACGGTGAATCGCCCAAAACCGCTCACAAGATGAGTTGTGTCATCCACAAGCTTCGCCGGATGATCACCAAACTCCCAATCACCACCAAGCCGTCTAGGTGATGGCGATCACCAAGAGTAACAAGCTAGAACTCTCACTTAACCAAAACAAGCCTAATGAGAAGGAGAATGCACACTTGCTACTCTCTAATCACTAGTGAGGAACTCTCAAGCTTTGATTCTCAAATCACTCTCCTCACTAGGGCTCTTACACTCCCTTGCACTCCAAAGGTGTTTCTCAGCTGAACAAATGAGCAAGAGACCTCTCAAAGAGGTGGTGGGGGTGTATTTATACACCCCACAGTCGAAACGAACCGTTACCTGCCAACTCAGCAAAACGCGGGGTGACCGGATGCGCCGGTCGAAGTGACCGGACGCGCCGGTCGCACGTAACGGTCGGAATTCTAGAAATTCGACTGAGTGACCGGACGCGCCGCTCGGAATGACCGGACGCGCTAGTCGCTCGTAACGGTCGAAATTCTGAAATCACGGCTGAGTGACCAGACGCGCCGGTCAGGGGTGATCAGACGCGTCCGATCGTGCAGGGAGCTTACTGTAACGGGATCGGACGTGCGACCGCGTCTGATCGGTGATGACTGGACGCGTCCGGTCGTCGCAGGACCTTACTGGAACGTGACCGGACGCGCCGATCACACCCAGGTCGTGTCTGAACGGATGGTTTCCCTTAAGTGACACGTGTCGGTCTGACCACCGCGTCCGGTCCTCGCAAGGACCACGTTCGGTCGTCAGCGCCGAGACACAGTCTAAACACTTCGAAACGCGACGCAACCTGAACCAAGTTGCTTCCAACTGAACTTTGAGCTATTCTAGAGCTGCCTAGTGCTAAGTTTAACAAGTGTGCACCACACCTAAACATAAGCCTCACCTAGGTCAAGCTACCCGCTCATGCTCCCCTTAATAGTACGGCCAAAAGAGAAAACGAAGATCCTAACGACTATTCCGAATGTAACTCAACACCTTGACATTCAGAACTAACCGTCATTAATCTTAACGTCACTCCTTTTAAAACTGAAACGATTTCCATCAGGGGGCATGAATACCATGGTGCCCAAAGCAGTTATCACCTTCATGACCTAACTTACCAATGTTTCTGCAAAACACACGTTAGTCATGGTAATAAAACGTTGTCATCAATTGCCGAAACCAACTCTCGGGGCCTAGATGCTTTCAGACATGAACATATAAACGTCACAAACCATGGAATAAGACGCATGGTTTGTGACGCACGTTTCATCAACATTTCGTCAAAAACCGAGACATTTCTTGTAGTGTGCTTAAAAACCATAACTAAATTATTTCATGAAAAAATATGCTAGTTCATGATTATAAAAAGTTTTCATGATATAAAGATAATTTTAATAACTACTTCCTCCATCCCAAATTATAAGACATTAGATTTTTTTGACACCAAGTTTGACCACTCATCTTATTTAAAAATTTGTGCAAAATATCACTTCTTTTGTCGTGGCTTGCTTTATTAATAAAAGTTCTTCAAGAATGACTTAAATTTGACTATGTTTGTATATACTTTTTGAATAAGACGACTGGTCAAACTTAGGATAAAAAAGTCAAATGTCTTGTAATTTGAGATGGAGGTAGTACTAGTTACCTTCAACTTTGCTAGATAGTTGACTATAAACAGGTGCTTTGAAATGGACGCCAAATGAAGCAAAACATTGTCTCGATAAGATTTTCTCATGTAACTTTTTTTAGATGTTATTAAGGATGGATTTTAGCCCTTAACCAAAATTTTGAATTTTCAAAGAAAATTTGGCTATTATTTTTCAGTGTACGAAATTACTCATAAATATATTTATTGTAAAATAAAGATCATTTTCACATGTAGTTCAAGTGAAGTAATTCCAACAAATAACAAAACAAATTTGAAATGAGCGAAAATCCTACGCAGCAACAAAGATCGTGTATATCTTTTGAAGTGTAAATCTTTGGGTTGCAATGGAGGTAGGAAGTGAAAAACATGCTTCCTGAGGATCAAATGTATACATAATGTTTGACACATTCTTAATACAATGTACAGAACTGAGAAGATGTTTCACAAATTCTAGTAGAGTTGTATTGTTGTATGGTATATTTATATAATAACTAGAACTGGTGCCCAACTACTTTTAATAGATTAATATGAAAATTTAATAAAATCCTTATTTCACTTTACCGGCACATATTATTATTTGGGCATTCTTTATGTTCTGGTTTAAAGTCATTAGATGGCTAGACGCACATCAAAATACTAGTCTGTCAATGGGTGCGCATCAAAATATATCGAAAAAATTCTCTCTCGTATTTATGCGCCAGAAGACTGAACGAACGGACCTGAAACTTTGAGGCCTTCTCACGCCAAAGAAATATCTCTCATATTTACGCGCCAAAAGTTTGAGGTTATCTCGCGCGTCCTCTCTGCATACAGATACAACCGTGCTTCCAGTCCAATCCAAGCGTGTCCTCCGGGATCTCGCCCTCTCCTCATCAATGTTTTAAATAGCGGGCTAAGGTGTTTAGCGGTATATCTCTAAAACAGCTAATAGCGGAGCTATATCGGGCTATAGCGGGATATAGCGGCTAAATTGTACATGGACACAAATAGCGGCACCCTGCCTCAAAAGGCTATAGCGGGCTATAGCGGCAGCTATAGCGGGAGATTTAAAACTATGCTCCTCATACGCATGCAAGCCAGAAGTTCCTACTAGATCTGGAGGCCCCACCTCCTCGCCTCATCGTCGTCCTCTTCCACCGGCCCCCTTCTCGCGGGGCGGCTACTGTTGGATATTTAGTCATTTTACACCATGCATTAATCCATAAATACGATAAGCAAAATACTAGCTCAAGTATAATGCAAGCGACCACTTCATATGTGCTACTGATATTTCTAGCATAACTAAGCATGGCTATCACTACAGCAGCAACAAAACAAATCATAGCAATAAGTGGTTTCAGTTTATACCCATGTGTGGCACTTTCGGTACCCGCGGATAGTGAACCACTAGCGTCCATGTCGTCGCCGCTGCCTGCGACAGTGTTGTTGACGACGTCGGTGTCAGCAACAGCAGGAGTTCGCCGAGTGCTCACAGGCATAGCCCGCGAGCGTGGAACAGCAGCAGCAGTCGCGCCTGTACGGCGCTCCCCAAAAACTTGATTTCCCGCCTACCCGAGCAGGTACGCTTGACGGGAGAAGTTCTGGAGGCCTGCTACCAGTAGCCTCTGTGCGCGCAGAGGCTCTGGTCGGAGATGCAGCAGAGCAACTCGAGCTCAGGAAGGAGAAGGTAGCAGTGGCGGCTGGAGAGGGAGAAGCACACAAAAGGGATACAACCCTAGTGTGCGGACAGGGGCCTTTATATAGGCGCGCCCCTGCCAGCTTCCCGTTACACTCATGTCCGGGGGATGAACTTGGACACGGTGGTTGGGAGTTGGCGGGCTGGCGGCGGCGGCTAGGGTTTAGCCGTTGGGTGGCTCCCTGGCGGCGGCTAAGTTTTGTCACTGGGCCGGCCTCGGCCTCGGCCCGGCCCGGCGCGACGCGCGCGGGCGGGCGGCTCGGCTCGGCTCGGCGGCGGCGGCGGCGCGCGCGTGTGGCTCCCAGGTTCTCCTTCTCAACTTGCATATGAGAGCATCCCAATACTCACTATTTAAGTTGATTACCCTCTTAGTGATTAATCCATTTGGTACTAATCACTTTTGCACCTAACACTAATTGTGGGCCTTTGAGGTTTATTGAATTATTAGATTAAGTAATGGCTTGGCCCAATAATCCTAACAATCCCCACCAAACATCAAAGGTACACAATTAATGCCTTCGGGTCTGAAATCGTTTGATATACCAGTGTTTCGATGGAGACTGTTAAGTTGAACTTCCATCTAGAATAGGGGCTTACACTCATTCACAACTGATCAATGGACTATGCCTTGAATTGACAGTTTTGTGCGAAGTGAGGTTCACTCAAATTCTTAACTGATACCAGGCTGCCTAGAGCATCCCCTCGGGTGGAGCATATAAGTCAAACTCCGTGCCTTCTCGTGAGCATCTAGAGATCACCCAAACCTCATAGACTGGGACCAGCAGTCTAACTCACATAGGTGTGTTCCTTTTAGGATGTCCTGTAGGCTGACATCCTTGCTTTTATAAGCCACTCGGATCACATTAAGGCGTATGCCATCCTGCCATACAGCTTGGAAAAGAAGTGCATTTCTAAAAGATAGGGACCTTTGTCAAGGGTCTTTTCCCTCAGTCTACTCATAGCTTGTTTCACCACTCTAATTCACGGGATCTCCGATCACATAGAGCAGGTTACCACTATAGCAAACTTTAAGTGGGTCTCAGTCCCATCTCAACCGATGCACTGTCTATCACGTTTCGTGACAGCCCCTTGGTGAACTGATCTGCCAGATTCTTAGATGTGTGGATATAGTCCAACGATATCACTCCAGAGTTTCTCAATTTTCTGACAGACTTTAAGCGCCGCTTTACATGCCTAGTGGTCTTCAGGTTATCCTTAGAACTGTTAACTTTGATTATCACAGTTTGATTATCACAGTTCATGGAGATGGCGGGCACATGTTTTTCAACCACCGACAAATCCATCAGGAGTTCCCGAAGCCATTCGGCTTCAACAGTGGCGGTGTCTAGTGCTGCAAGTTCTGCTTCCATAGTTGACCTCGTGATGATGGTCTGCTTGCAAGACTTCTAGGAAACAGCACCACCTCCAAGAGTAAACGCATACCCACTGGTGGCTTTTAACTCATCAGCATCAGATATCCAATTTGCATCACTGAAACCCTCTAGTACCTTTGGGTACCCGGTGTAGTGAATGCCATAACTTGCGGTTGCCTTTAGATACCGCATTACTCTCTCAAGAGCACGCCAATGATCATCTCCTGGGTTTGATACAAACCGGCTCAACTTGCTCACAGCATATGAGATGTCAGGTCTTGTTGCACTGGCTAAGTACATTAGTGAGCCAATGATTTGGGAGTACCTCAATTGGTCTCTCATGATCCTTTTGTTCTTTCTCAGAATTAGGCTTGGATCATAGGGAGTGGACACTGGTTTGCAGTCACTGTAGCCAAAGCGACTTAGAATCTTTTCCACATAGTGGGATTGCAAAAGAGTGACCCCACCATTTTCTCCCTTCAGTAGCTTGATGTTTAAGATCACATCAGCCACTCCCAAATCTTTCATATCAAAGTTCTTGGACAGAAAGTCCTTGACTTCCTCAATCACATTGAGGTTCGTGCCAAATATTAGGATGTCATCCACATATAGGCACATGATTACTCCTTCTCCCCCACCGAAGCGGTAGTAGACACATTTATCAGCCTCATTGGCAATAAAGCCTGCTGACGTCATGGTCTGATCGAACTTTTCGTGCCATTGCTTAGGAGCTTGTTTTAGGCCATACAAAGACTTCAATAATTTACACACCTTGCCTTTCTGACCTTCTACTACGAAACCATCAGGCTGATCCATGTAGATCTCCTCATCTAACTCTCCGTTTAGGAAAGCCGTCTTCACGTCCATCTGATGAACGAGAAGACCATGAGACGCAGCCAGGGTAAGTAGTACTCTGATTGTAGTCAATCGAGCCACTGGTGAGTATGTATCAAAGAAGTCCTCGCCTTCCTTTTGGGTATATCCCTTGGCCACAAGCCTAGCCTTGTATTTTTCAATCGTACCGTCAGGCCTAAGCTTTTTCCTGAACACCCATTTACATCCTACAGGCTTGCACCTGTACGGACGATCAACCACTTCCCAAGTTCCGTTAGACATAATTGAATCCATCTCACTCCATATTGCTTCCTTCCAATAGTCAGCGTCAGGAGAGGAAAATGCCTCTTTGATGGTCGTTGGGGTGTCATCCACGAGGTATATGGTAAAGTCATCACCAAAGGATTTTGCAATCCTAGGTCTCTTACTTTTTCGAGTGACTCCATTATTTTCCTCCTCAGGACTTTCAGTGGTGGGTTGTTCAGTGCTCTCCACTAGCACAAAAGTATCGGGAGCATCAGGAGGTCCCTCACTAGATGTGCTAGGTACATTCCCTCTCATAGGGAATTCATTCTCGAAGAATGTTGCATCTCTGGACTCAAATATTCCGCCGACCCTCATGTCGGGGACTCCAGATTCCACAATTAAGAATCTATAGCCTACGCTGTTCATTGCGTATCCGAGAAAGACACAATCTACAGTCTTTGGCCCAAGTTTGCGCTTCTTGTTGATTGGCACATTTGCTTTGGCCAAGCAACCCCAAGTGCGCAGGTATGAAAGAGTTAACCTCTTCTTTTCCCATTCCTCGAATGGTGTTTTCTCTTTATTCTTTGTGGGGACTCTATTCAGGACATGACTCGCAGTCAATATAGCCTCACCCCACCATTCCTTGGAAAGTCCCGCAGTGTCTAACATGGCGTTAACCAGATCAGTTAGAGTGTGGTTCTTTCTTTCGGCAATCCCATTGGATTGGGGGGAGAATGGAGGCGTCCTCTCATGAATAATTCCATGTTCCTCGTAGAACAGATCGAATTCTTTTGAAAAGTATTCACCTCCATGATCGGACCGCAATCGTTTGATTTTCTTCTCGAGTTGATTTTCAACTTCGGCTTTATAAATTTTAAAATAGTGTAATGCTTCATCTTTAGTGTTTAACAAGTACACGTAGCAAAATCTAGTGCTATCATCGATGAGTGTCATGAAATATCTCTTGCCGCCTTTGGTCAATACGCCATTCATCTCGCACAAATCAGAGTGAATGAGGTCTAGTGGTGCCATGTTCCTCGCCTCTTTCACAACCTTGTGAGGCTTGCGAGGTTGTTTTGCTTGCACACAAGCATGGCACTTAGAACCTTGGGCCAAATCGAATTTAGGAATTAAACTCATTTTAGCTAAGCGCGTCATACATCCAACATTAATATGGCAAAGTCGAGAATGCCAAATATTACAATCATCATCATGTCTCACATGGTTCACGACATTATTATTACAAGAATCCATCAAAGAAAAGCGGAACAAGCCTCCGCTCTCATAGCCCTTACCAACAAATGTTCCATATCTTGATACGACACACTTATTGGACTCAAAAGCAAGCTTAAAACCATCCCTACACAATAGGGGCCCACTGACGAGGTTCTTCTTTATGGAGGGGCATGCTGCACGTTCTTCAGCTGCACGGTCTTTCCCGAAGTAAACTTCAGATTGACCGTGCCAACACCATGAACAGCCGCATGCGAGCCGTTTCCCATCAGCAGGGAGGAACCTCGTCCTTCCTGGTACAAAGAAAACAAAGAGCGGTCAACACATACATGAATGTTAGCCCCTGTGTCAATCCACCAATCAGGAGAGAGACAAACTGAAAGAACTGTTGGTAAATAATTACCATACCCAGATCCTCCAGCTTCACTAACAACCATGTTGACTGTCTTCTTCTGCTGTGGTTGCTTGTCCTTGCGGTCTGGGCACTCCTTTGCCCAATGAGCATTGCTCCCGCACACATAGCAGACGCCACTCTTTTCGCTCTTTTCCTTATTAGCCTTCTTTTTGAAAGCCTGAGCTTGAGGCTTGAAAGCATTCTTGTTTTGCTTCTGTTTCCTCTTGCGGGAAGTCTGAGGGTCCCTCTTTTGCACCAAATTGGCGCTAGAGCTTCCCTCGACGTGCACTTTCTTGCCACGTGTGTCCTTTGCCCTCGCATTCTCCTCAACACTTAGAGAAGCAACAAGATCAGTCACACTGAACTCTTGCCTCCTGTGCTTTAGAGAAGTGGCAAAGTCCCTCCAAGTAGGTGGCAGCTTAGCGATAATACCGCCGGCCACAAACTTGTCAGGCAACTCACACTTGTTGTTCTCAAGCTCCTTGGCTAGCATCTGTATCTCATGAGCTTGTTCTACCACAGAACGGTCATCGACCATCTTGTAGTCATAGAACTGCTCCATGATGTACAGCTCACTGCCAGCGTCAGGAACCCCGAACTTGGCCTGCAGTGCATCCCACATGTCCTTGCCCGTAGGCATGTCCATGTACAGTGGTATCATACCCTCATCTATGACGCTGATTAGCGACAGCTTAAGCAGGTTATCCGCCTCACAGAACTTGCTCTCTTCCTCAGGAGAAAGAGGCGGTTCCGTGCGCCTTCCCTTGATAGCGTGGTCGCAGCGCATAGCGGTAAGCCACAACATGCAACGGGATCGCCAAATCTTATAGTTGGACCCACCATCCTTCAAAGGTGGTGGCCTCATGGATGCAGCAAAGCTAGCAGATGAAAATGACCTATCAAGTTTTTGGATTGTTGGATATTTAGTCATTTTACACCATGCATTAATCCATAAATACGATAAGCAAAATACTAGCTCAAGTATAATGCAAGCGACCACTTCATATGTGCTACTTATATTTCTAGCATAGCTAAGCATGGCTACCACTACAGCAGCAACAAAACAAATCATAGCAATAAGTGGTTTCAGTTTATACCCATGCGTGGCACTTCCGGTACCCGCAGATAGTGAACCACTAGTGTCCATGTCGTCGCCGCTGCCTGCGACAGTGTTGTTGACGACGTCGGTGTCAGCAACAGCAGGAGACAGTGTTGTTGACGACGTCGGTGTCAGCAACAGCAGGAGTTCGCCGAGTGCTCACAGGCATAGCCCGCGAGCGTGGAACAGCAGCAGCAGTCGCGCCTGTACGGCGCTCCCCAAAAACTTGATTTTCCGCCTACCCGAGCAGGTACGCTTGACGGGAGAAGTTCCGGAGGCCTGCTACCAGTAGCCTCTGTGCGCGTAGAGGCTCTGGTCGGAGATGCAGCAGAGCAACTCGAGCTCAGGAAGGAGAAGGTAGCAGTGGCGGCTGGAGAGGGAGAAGCACACAAAAGGGATACAACCCTAGTGTGCGGACAAGGGCCTTTATATAGGCGCGCCCCTGCCAGCTTCCCGTTACACTCATGTCCGGGGGATGAACCTGGACACGGTGGTTGGGAGTTGGGAGTTGGCGGGCTGGCGGCGGCGGCTAGGGTTTAGCCGTTGGGTGGCTCCCTGGCGGCGGCTAAGTTTTGTCACTGGGCCGGCCTCGGCCACGGCGCGACGCGCGCGGGCGGCTCGGCTCGGCTCGGCGGCGGCGGCGCGCGCGTGTGGCTCCCAGGTTCTCCTTCTCAACTTGCTTATGAGAGCATCCCAATACTCACTATTTCCGTTGATTACCCTCTTAGTGATTAATCCATTTGGTACTAATCACTTTTGCACCTAACACTAATTGTGGGCCTTTGAGGTTTATTGAATTATTAGATTAAGTAATGGGCTTGGCCCAATAATCCTAACAGCTACAACTCCGGCCTCAGGCGAGAAAGCGTGCGCGCGGCAGCAGCCAGTGACGTGCCAGGCGTAGTGTAGTGGTTGCGACGGCGGCAAGGCAGAGCATGTGCGTGCGGTGGCGGAGCACTCCTCGCAGCTGACCGGCGGCGGAGCTTGCTGTGCGGCGGCGGTGACGAATAAGCAGAGGCACGGCGGTGGTATGTGGGCGGCATCTCAATCAAGTTGGCACAGATGCAATCCAATGAGGTGGCCGAATGGGAGGGTTCACTGCTAGCTATAACCTGGTAATCCCTGCAGATCTAAGAAATTTCTTGATTTGTTTTGCTTTTCTTTGGATTAGGATGTGTTGTGAGATTTAACTTGCGCTGGAATTTTCGACCCTGTTGCTTAGTTTGCAAGTGACATGACTGGGTGCAATGCTATCGTTCGATGGAAATAAATCAATGGAAAATATAACCAGTATCTTAGTTACTTAAGAATACATATAATTTAGGTCGTTTTGCCATAACATGCAACACATATTTTTTTTTTCTTAGCGTTGCACCAGGAACATGTATTTCTTATTGGCACGTACGGCAATAGATTTACAGAAAACAATAAAAATCATATCAAACACGGGCACGTGGATCTGGTTTTCGATGACTTGTGTAAGCAATTTTGATTCACTTTGGCCACCTATTTTTTTAGGAATTGGCCACCTAATTTTTAATAGACAGAAAGAGATAATTAATTAGCACCATTTCCATTATATTCTGAAGCATTGATATATCCATATCGCGCGTAGATTTCGTGCTTGGAGAGACCGTTATTATTTACCTTCATTGTTTGGGTTTGTTAAGCCTTTGAATGGTGTTGAACAACCTTGTCTCTTATTTTCAATAGGCTCCATGTAGCAGAGAATCTTTAAAAAAAATACATGAAGAGAGTCATTAGAATTTAATTAAAAAGGAACAGCACAATACGTGAACTATTTGGACGAAATCCTAAAGGAAAACGGTAAAATGTACCTAAGCCATGATGGACTCAGCGTGGGCGAGCCTAGCCTGTTGCCGGCCTGAACTCAGGGTCCTCCCACACTGCGTGGTCCCTGTGGATAGAGACCGCGACCGGCGGCGATGGCGGTCGCGCACGTGCCTGGCATCGGTGACTGCGGCCTTGCCCGCATAAGAGCTGGTACAAGACTACCCGCAGCGGATATTTTAAAACGATACTCTAAAGCTTTAGAATATGAATATAGAGTAAAAACTGCTGCACTGGGTACTTTAAAACGATACTCAATCCTTTCTCTTACTCTATATTTAGAGTACTACAGTGCTTACTCTATACTCTATAGTGGCGGGCCTCACTATCTAAACAAAGGGAAAAAATGATATAACTCACAAACCAAAAATCCAAATTAAATTTCGATTGCACCATTAAATTCGTCTCAATAAATCCTTCAAAACTAGATCACACATGGATATATTTAGATAAAGTG
Source organism: Saccharum hybrid cultivar R570 (assembly GCA_038087645.1). Classification (NCBI taxonomy): domain Eukaryota; kingdom Viridiplantae; phylum Streptophyta; class Magnoliopsida; order Poales; family Poaceae; genus Saccharum; species Saccharum hybrid cultivar. Next base: position 1,369,556 of record JAQSUU010000782.1, on the reverse strand, counting down.
ACAAGTGGGTCCTACAGTGGATAGAGTGGATAGAGGATGATATAGAGGATGGATGGGTGCGGGAGAATTAAGTATAGAGGAGAGAATCTTGCTGACTAGGACGTGTAGAGGATGAATATAGAGGTCCATGAGTGCGGATAGTCTAAGGTATTTGAGTCGGCTAGATGAGCTCCACGTCAACAGTAAGAATGCCACGTAAGGAGAGAGAGTGCCGAGCCGGTGCTTTAGCTTCTCGCTGGCTGAATCACAGATTACGAGACAAAAAGGCTACCTTGCAGCTAGTTGCTGGCTGGGAGCTGCCGCTATACTCGGCTGCAACTGCAAAACATTAATTGCTCGTAGATTTGATATAGCCTGTCTTCCATCCAACCTATTATATGAGTATACGGTATCACTCATGGCACATGCATTTAGCCGGTAGCAGGCGAAATCATGCCTTGCTCTAAGGTCACGCGCACAGAAGCTTTGTATTTTTCTCCTATACCACGTAAGGGTGCTTGAGATTCTGTAGAGTCCAGCGATTTTGTTCGATCTTTTTCTTTTTAGCAACGTGAGATTTTGTTTTGAGAGTTCCATTCTTTTTTAGGAGGGTTTTTCCCCCTTTTTTTTACCTGATGTCAGGGTTCTGCGGTGGAACGGTGATTTTGTCCGTTCTTTTTAGGAGCGTGAGATTTTGTTATGAGAGTCTGATCCTTTTTAGGAAGGTTGTTTTTTTCCCCTTTTTTGACGGGTTTTGTTTTTCTACCGGAGTCTGATCTTTGGTTCTGCCATGGTTCAGCGGTGGACGATTCCCTTGCGCGCTTATTAGGTGTAGAGATAAAATTAATTCAGTGGAAGCCAACAGGTACACCATAAGCATCCAACCATGGGCTAAGAACTCTGCTGAGGAAGAAGAACGGCCTGTTATCTGAAAAAAGATTCTATACGGTGGTTGCCGCACAAGAGCCTGACATGCAAGACCGTCTAAACTCTGCTACATGGGCTTTCTCTAATAGGCTGTACCGTAGGTAATCTTTTCCCTGATCTCGCAAGAAGCCACAAGACGAGATCGACGCGTTCCTATTGCTGAGCTCTAAAGTGTCGTTTGCGTAATTTGTTATTTTCTTGTCTTGTTTGTTTAAATTATCGGTCAATAGCTTAATTTGTGAAGCACAATAAACATAATAAAATAAGGATAGATTCAAAAGAAAAGGTCTAGGGCAAAGCCAAAAGTCCTGGTACATAAAGTTTTTTGAATGTGGCAAATTTGGAATGTAGGCACAAAATGCACGCGGACAAATCTTAGTAGCAACACAAATATTGTGGCAACCAAATTTACTCAAATGTAGCCACATGTGATGTTGGTGGCAATAGAACCTTATCGGATGCAATGAATGACTTTTTCGATGCAATACAATAAGACCTTTTGCAATGCAAGGCAAGATTAAGACAATAAAGTTTCATTGTGGCTATATTCATAACTACTTGCAACTAATGCTTTTTTGGATGCAATATAGCAAAAGCTATCGCATCGCATGTAAAGATTAACACAACGTAATTGCATCGTTGCCATACACGCAACTACTTGCAACCAATTTTAAAGTGGTGGCAACAACACCTAGCTATCGCAACACAAAATCAATATTATCACAACTCAACACTAGCTGTGGCAATAGGCACCTGTACTCGCAACCACCTTTTCCACCGTGGCATTAGCGCTTATGTCTTGCAACGAAGCTTATGACTAATGCAACACACAATTTTGGTGGCCATAAAGCCCATATATCGCTACCAATTATGACGTTGATTGCCATAGAACCAAATCTCCTCTAGGGCTAGGGTTGTGCGACGCGTGGAGGCACCACGGGATCAATGCAGTCGCGTTGAGGGGGCAAGATGGAAGCGGCGGTGCTCGGCACCCGGCTTATATAGCCCTGTAGTGGTTCCAAGTAAGGAAGGAGGAGATTGGGGCGTGGATTTGATCGGTGGCAGCTTTGGAAAGCGCCGACCCGACGCCGTGACGAGGAAGGCGACCCTGACGCGTGGGCCCATGGCGTCAGCGAGAGACACACGGACGCAGGCGCGTGCGCGAGCTGGGCCGACGCTGGGCTCGGCCCAAGGAAGCGGGACGAGGAGAAAAGCAAAGACGGGCCGCGCGGTGAAGCTGGGCTGCGGAAGAAAATAAGGCTGGCCGGTGGAAAAGGGAGGTAACAGGCCAGGCCAAAACCGAAGGGGAGAAGAATTCCTTTTTTTCTTTCCAAAATTTTCCAAAACTATTTTCAAATGGAATTTTGAATTCTCTTTTGTATTTGAATCAAACCACTCAATACAAAAATCCAATGCAACATCATGAGTGCACAATCATGTTCCTAACCTTATATTTGATTTTAAATTAATAAAAGTTATTTACTTTTCTAAGTTTACATGGTCACAAAATACATAATTGAATGCAAATTCACCTATTTAAATAATGCAAATTTTTAGGGTGTTACAATATGAATCTTTTGTGCTAAATATATTAGAATTTTTTTGGACAAAATAGACGGCTTAGAATTGCATGCAGGTGGCAAGATTTGTTTCCGTTTTTCGCTTTGTTTGCAATTATTGTGTGTTTTCTCTTGAAGTGATTTCTTGCTGTGGAGGGATTCCAATTGGTTTGGTGTCGATCTCATCATGCATCTTATGTGAAGGGATGAGAACAACAACAAAGTGCGGAGACCGGGCAGAGAGCCCCCGCGTCGCCCACCCGCACGGGCAACTCGGGCGGCAGGGAAACCCTAGCCGCCGCCACCGTCAACCGCCCGTGCCTACCCTCACCGCCACCGGAGGAAACTGCCAGCAGGCCCGTGCGGATCCCTAGGACACCTTAACTGCACTCCAATTGGTTCTGGTCTCGATCTCTTTGTCTTTGTTTATTTATCTACCTCTGTCCACCTTATGTGTACCTATGAGAGGAACAACAAAGAAAAGTCCCAGGCACTCTCTCTCTCTCTCTCTCTCCTAGCTCCATTTGTGCCAGTGATTAGCCTTTTCTGGGGAGGGCTGGTTCGAAGGAAGTTGTGGTTGGACAATGAAAATTCTTGTCTGTATATAGGTGGTAGTGAGGTTTTCAGGATATACTACAAGCAAAGAGGGCATAGATAGAGACGATAAAATTCAAAAATGTGAACACAAAGGTGGGCCTAAGAAAAATATTAAATTTTGATTCATTTTCTTGAACTATGGATCGGACTAAGTAGATATTAGACATTTTTTTGAGCAGTACAAAAGAAGTAGCCATCTTGGTGATATGCTCCCTCTGTCTCAAGAGTAAGCTTAAAGATCCAGTTTACGTTTGACTAAGTTCATAGAAAATTATATCAACATCTATATATGATACAAAATAGGCATATTATAAAAATATATTCTATGATGAATATAATGATATTTACTTATTATAAATGTTAGAGTCTTTTTGTACAAAAAAATTGTCTAATCAAAGATGGATTGACTTGGCACTGTAGCTGAAATGTACTCTTTTGGGACAAAGGGAGTGCATTCCAATTGGTTTGGTGTCGATCTCATCATGTATCTTATGTGAAGGGATGAGAACAACAACAAAGAAAATTCCATGACCCTCGCATTCTCCTATCTTTATATATGGCAGGGACATGCCTCGGGCTGGTTCAAAGAAAGTGATCACCAGGAATGTCGACAGTCTAAAAAGCCAAGACCTCGATCACATATAGAGGCAATAAAATTTAAAAATTAAACATAAAGATGGGCAAACAAATAATGTAACTTTTGATTTATTTTGTTATACCATGGATCAGTAGAGGTGGATCACTAATACAAAAGCAATTTTAGGATACATGCCTCTTGATTATTAAAGGCATGTACTTTCATCACTAGTAGAAAGCCAGATATAAATCAACTTGTGCTAAAACATCAAATTTGTAGGATAAGAAAAACAGGATTGTAACATTGTTTTGATTGTCGTAGACTATATGAATCTTTGTGCTAAATATATTAGAACTTTTTGGACAAAATAGACGGCTTAGATTTGCATGCAGGTGGCAAGATTTGTTTCCGTTTTTCGCTTTGTTTGCAATTATTGTGTGTTTTCTCTTGAAGTGATTTCTTGCTGTGGACCCATTTTTACCAGTCTATCAAAATTGTTTGTGTAGTAACGGATAGGACCCCAATCATGAGAGAGTTGATTCAGTGGTGGCAATTGAAGTTCTATCTTTAAGTGACATTGAACTCTGAACACTACTGTACCAAAAAGGAGCTCAGACTCAGAGCCTACAAAAAACATAGCAAAAGTTCAGAGAAAACCAATTAGTAAGGCTTGTTTAATATTTTACACTTGAGGTCACTACTATTTTTACATTTATGCAACATAAGCATATGTATTTTCTATCAACTAGACTAGATGGAAATAGCAACAGTAATTGTTCATTGATTATATGGATCTACAAAGGTAAGAACGAGACATTCTTTTTCTTTTGATTTTGATAAATTAGCATGCAAAAGATTCCTTGACAATAACAAGCGTGCATTAATTCGGGTTGGTTTAGGTCTCCTTCTTTCTTTTATATGTCTGTCTGTCTCATATGTGGGGATGAGAGCAACAACAAAGAAAAGTCATTTGACCCTCTCTTTCTCCTAGTACAGCTCTGTATATGTCAAGGACAGGCCACTTATGAGGGGGGCTGGTTTGAAGAAAGTGATTGCTGGGTATTGAAAAGTCTTATCTTTATACTCCTAGCTATATGTGATGCTACATCGATGACAGACTAAATGGAAAGATGTGTACTCTACAATATATGTGCTAACAGACACCTTAACTGCACTCCGATTGGTTCTGGTCTCGATCTCTTTGTCTTTGTTTATTTATCTACCTCTGTCCACCTTATGTGTACCTATGAGAGGAACAACAAAGAAAAGTCCCAGGCACTCTCTCTCTCTCCTAGCTCCATTTGTGCCAGTGATTAGCCTTTTCTGGGGAGGGCTGGTTCGAAGGAAGTTGTGGTTGGACAATGAAAATTCTTGTCTGTATATAGGTGGTAGTGAGGTTTTCAGGATATACTACAAGCAAAGAGGGCATAGATAGAGACGATAAAATTCAAAAATGTGAACACAAAGGTGGGCCTAAGAAAAATATTAAATTTTGATTCATTTTCTTGAACTATGGATCGGACTAAGTAGATATTAGACATTTTTTTGAGCAGTACAAAAGAAGTAGCCATCTTGGTGATATGCTCCCTCTGTCTCAAGAGTAAGCTTAAAGATCCAGTTTACGTTTGACTAAGTTCATAGAAAATTATATCAACATCTATATATGATACAAAATAGGCATATTATAAAAATATATTCTATGATGAATATAATGATATTTACTTATTATAAATGTTAGAGTCTTTTTGTACAAAAAAATTGTCTAATCAAAGATGGATTGACTTGGCACTGTAGCTGAAATGTACTCTTTTGGGACAAAGGGAGTGCATTCCAATTGGTTTGGTGTCGATCTCATCATGTATCTTATGTGAAGGGATGAGAACAACAACAAAGAAAATTCCATGACCCTCGCATTCTCCTATCTTTATATATGGCAGGGACATGCCTCGGGCTGGTTCAAAGAAAGTGATCACCAGGAATGTCGACAGTCTAAAAAGCCAAGACCTCGATCACATATAGAGGCAATAAAATTTAAAAATTAAACATAAAGATGGGCAAACAAATAATGTAACTTTTGATTTATTTTCTTATACCATGGATCAGTAGAGGTGGATCACTAATACAAAAGCAATTTTAGGATACATGCCTCTTGATCATTAAAGGCATGTACTTTCATCACTAGTAGAAAGCCAGATATAAATCAACTTGTGCTAAAACATCAAATTTGTAGGATAAGAAAAATAGGATTGTAACATTGTTTTGATTGTCGTAGACTATATGAATCTTTGTGCTAAATATATTAGAACTTTTTGGACAAAATAGACGGCTTAGATTTGCATGCAGGTGGCAAGATTTGTTTCCGTTTTTCGCTTTGTTAGCAATTATTGTGTGTTTTCTCTTGAAGTGATTTCTTGCTGTGGACCCATTTTTACCAGTCTATCAAAATTGTTTGTGTAGTAACGGATAGGACCCCAATCATGAGAGAGTTGATTCAGTGGTGGCAATTGAAGTTCTATCTTTAAGTGACATTGAACTCTGAACACTACTGTACCAAAAAGGAGCTCAGACTCAGAGCCTACAAAAAACATAGCAAAAGTTCAGAGAAAACCAATTAGTAAGGCTTGTTTAATATTTTACACTTGAGGTCACTACTATTTTTACATTTATGCAACATAAGCATATGTATTTTCTATCAACTAGACTAGATGGAAATAGCAACAGTAATTGTTCATTGATTATATGGATCTACAAAGGTAAGAACGAGACATTCTTTTTATTTTGATTTTGATAAATTAGCATGCAAAAGATTCCTTGACAATAACAAACGTGCATTAATTCGGGTTGGTTTAGGTCTCCTTCTTTCTTTTATATGTCTGTCTGTCTCATATGTGGGGATGAGAGCAACAACAAAGCAAAGTCATTTGACCCTCTCTTTCTCCTAGTACAGCTCTGTATATGTCAAGGACAGGCCACTTATGAGGGGGGCTGGTTTGAAGAAAGTGATTGCTGGGTATTGAAAAGTCTTATCTTTATACTCCTAGCTATATGTGATGCTACATCGATGACAGACTAAATGGAAAGATGTGTACTCTACAATATATGTGCTAACAGACACCTTAACTGCACTTCGATTGGTGCTGGTCTCGATCTCTTTGTCTTTGTTTATTTATCTACCTCTGTCCACCTTATGTGTACCTATGAGAGGAACAACAAAGAAAAGTCCCAGGCACTCTCTCTCTCTCCTAGCTCCATTTGTGCCAGTGATTAGCCTTTTCTGGGGAGGGCTGGTTCGAAGGAAGTTGTGGTTGGACAATGAAAATTCTTGTCTGTATATAGGTGGTAGTGAGGTTTTCAGGATATACTACAAGCAAAGAGGGCATAGATAGAGACGATAAAATTCAAAAATGTGAACACAAAGGTGGGCCTAAGAAAAATATTAAATTTTGATTCATTTTTTTGAACTATGGATCGGACTAAGTAGATATTAGACATTTTTTTGAGCAGTACAAAAGAAGTAGCCATCTTGGTGATATGCTCCCTCTGTCTCAAGAGTACGCTTAAAGATCCAGTTTACGTTTGACTAAGTTCATAAAAAATTATATCAACATCTATATTTGATACAAAATAGGCATATTATAAAAATATATTCTATGATGAATATAATGATATTTACTTATTATAAATGTTAGAGTCTTTTTGTACAAAAAAATTGTCTAATCAAAGATGGATTGACTTGGCACTGTAGCTGAAATGTACTCTTTTGGGACAAAGGGAGTGCATTCCAATTGGTTTGGTGTCGATCTCATCATGTATCTTATGTGAAGGGATGAGAACAACAACAAAGAAAATTCCATGACCCTCGCATTCTCCTATCTTTATATATGGCAGGGACATGCCTCGGGCTGGTTCAAAGAAAGTGATCACCAGGAATGTCGACAGTCTAAAAAGCCAAGACCTCGATCACAAATAGAGGCAATAAAATTTAAAAATTAAACATAAAGATGGGCAAACAAATAATGTAACTTTTGATTTATTTTATTATACCATGGATCAGTAGAGGTGGATCACTAATACAAAAGCAATTTTAGGATACATGCCTCTTGATTATTAAAGGCAGTTACTTTTATGTGTCGTCTCTGTAAATGGTGAGGCGGGTCTCAGGCATTCTATGACCACCATTCTATGACGAACCTAACGCAACTTGAACGGGTCAAATCGGAGTTAAAACAGAGATTTTATGATCAAAACAAGATTAGTGACAAAACTATAAATAGTATCATCTTCTACCTTGGGCTTGGAGGAGCTCCGGTCAGCCATGGTGGAACCTCGCTAGAGAAAAGCAAGATGAGATGGGAACTCAATGATACGGCGATTCATTCGCGCAAACGGATATACCATGGTGTAGAGAACGACGAGGGCTGCCTCTTGGTGGTGGTGGCTGGCGTCGGGACGCGATGGTTTGGCCGGAAAAGCTCGTCGAAGAGTTCGCCGGAACGCAAGCTGTAGATGCAGAACTTCGGCGAGGGGTGGAGAGAGAGCTACGAGCGGCGGCTCGCGATAAGGGTTGTAATTATGAAACCAGGGCGTCGAGGGCTACGCCGGCATATATATAGTCGTAGGGTTTGAAAACTTTTCGGAATTTTTAATTTCAGGATTATTTTAATTCCACGAATAAAATAATTCCAGAAAATCTAGAATTACCTTTTAAGCCACAAAAAATAGCCCGGAGCTAAGAAAAATCACGGGAAAAATCCTGGAGACTCTTGGGGAGATAAGGAACTCAACTAAATAGGTTTGGGCTCATGAAAAGATTGATGAAGAGATCAAGGAAAAAGATTAAGCTCACGGAAATTGAAATTTTAAATCCAGAAAATACCAAAAAGTTTTCCGATGAGAAGTAATCGTCGTCCTATAGTATTTTGAAAATAATAGCACTCACCAACACCAAAGACAAGCATCACACAAACACCACATTATCAAATTAATATGAAAAAGTTGAAAACCAAAATTTTCTATATTTAAATTAGCAGCAACTTAACTTATCTAATAAATTTATTCAAATATTGAAATCATTTATTTTATTTAGTGTTTTCTAAGCACAACCCAAAATTGAAAATTTTGGGGTGTGACAATTCTACCCCACTTAACCGGAATCTCGTCCCGAGATTCGGAGAGACTAGGGAGAAAGATAAAGTTGATTCTGCAAGTCTTCACTTTTCCTTCATCAACTCTTATCCAGTGATGATGCTACAAGCTCAAAACCAACTTTGTAAACGTCTCCTTTAGACTCTTATGATCCTTGTAGATGCTTCCAACAGTTTACCAACCCTAAGAAAAGATACCTGCGCTCGATAGTAACTTTGCAATCATGTAGATAGCTGATGCTTCCAGATGACGAAACAGAACATATAAAACCTTCATCTTGTATCGTCTTTAGTTTGTCAAACCCCCTTGAGAAGAGATCAACTAGAGAACACCAAAGGATAATTTGCATTTGTTTCTGAGTGATAACTAGCATTGTGTCCTTCTAGCATCCCAAAGAGATTCATGTGCATATGGAAGAACAAGTAAACTGCACTTCCTCACGAGCAGAAAAATGGCAGTGTAGAAATACAGTTATAACTCAAGTTCTACAAATCCGATGATGTTGTAGCTTATACCATTGGAAAGCTTATCAAACTTACTACAACTTTCTTATAGAACAATTCTCCAGATTCTACAGTTAAGGTGGTCGAAAACTGTGCACAACAGAAACTATTCCAGGTTGCTGACAGCACAGATGCGTCGCCTTGTGATTTTCATAAATCCCAAACCATAATAATTATCAGGGTGGTTCTTATGGTCAGAAAAAGATATTAAAGTCTACTATTGTCCAGAATTTATCCATGATTTTTTGGCTTCCAAAAATAGAGATATAAGCTATGGAAGACAGACTGTTCTGAAAAAATAGGATAAGGTAGAAACGAGATTCAGAGAGACTAGAGAGATAGATAACACTAATCTTCAAGTCTTTATGCTTCTTTGATTTGTGTTGATGAGATATAAGACATGGATCGAGGATAGCCAAAAGATGACAAGAAAGATAAGGTTTGATCTTCAGTTCTTTGTACCTCGTCGCTTGAGATTAATGATGGTAACGGACACTACCCCACTTAACAAAGATTTTGTTCCACCTGGCAATGTCATTGAAGGCAACACTTTCTTTAAGGCTTGCTGCTAATGATAAGTCCTTCACTTAAAACTTACTAAACATACTTGATATGGGGGTGATGTCATCTAAGTTCTCATGAAACTAACTATAGACTTCTAACATCTCCTTCCTATTTCGTCCATGCTAACTTGTATAGAGTATGTTGAATTGAATGTTGAACTCCCAACTGATGATAGCTTGAAGTGAAGACCAGTCCTGATGAATACCCAAGCTTCTTGTAGACGATCCAACAAAGCACTGATCCCAAGCAAACAACACTAGCACATGAGTAGACTTCCAATCATAGAGATAATCACTTCTTCCAAGTGAAGCACTTGGACATACGAAACCTTCATCTTGCAACACTCACAACTTTGCTACCCCCCTTAAGAAAAAGAAACTAGGGAACACCAAAGTAACTTGCATCTCCTTTTATACTAGATAACCATAATCATCTCTAATGTAAGATTCCAAGGCAAATCAATGAGATTTAAAGATATCCAATGATATATTCACTTATACAAGATAAGGAAGTAATGTAGAAAATTTCTGGCGAATTCCAATTTTAACAGTTCAGTAAATCTGGCATCACTTGAGCTACAAAGATCTAAATGAAGTGATCTTTATATGGTTGAAAAGCTTATAAAATTACCTACAACTTTTATTAATAATACTTTTCCAGGTTCTGTCATTAAATTAATCAAAAACAGAGCTTAGTCAAAACTGTTCCAGAATTCCAGACTATGCAGTAACCTCAGCTTAGAACAGGTATATCTCTTAGCTCAAAATAGATACAAAGGTAAGTCCAGTGGGTTTGGAAATATACAGAAGTCTAGTTATTTCCAGTAAAATTTCATAAATTTCTCATGTCCATATCTTGAGATATAACAGAAACATTGCAGACTGCTATAGAAATCAGCATGCTGAGTATTACGTAAAACCTACCGCACTTAACATGGATCGAGCTACTCCTCAAGAATTATACCTTCCGAGCCACTTTCAAAACACGAGAACAAGGACAACACACAAGCAACACATTAAGAAAAACAAGCACACATCACATCATCGGTACTACACGTGCTTCTTTAACAATGGTGGTCATCCTAAGGGAACATTATGGATGATGAAAGGCCATCGAATCTTTGAACCAGGTGGGATACAACATTGACTAGAGGCTATCAAGGAAGGGATACAACAGGACAAGAAAGAGGAAATAGTCAAAATCAATGAGTCAAGGGATGACAAAATAGTTTTATAATAAAATGAGTTTTAGAATACGTCCAGTGCTACTTGGCATACGTCCTACAGTCAACACCACTCTGATACCACTCTATCACAACCGGTTTTCTAAAGAACAAAACCAGACTAATCATATGTGTGCCCAGAAAGTCCACACATATGTCAGAATGAAAAAGTATCAGAAACAATGTTATTATATAACGTATACATAGATATATTAACACTTACATCAGAGTATCGCGGAACGGTGACTAAACTTCAGGCTCCATTCTTCTCAGGGACGGCTGACTGGTGGCTCCGTATGCCAAACACTTCTGAAATACTTCTAGAAACTCCACTATCTCTTTATCCTTCTTCTGAGCAACACTTTACTACACACTGGGGTGTGGTGGAAATAGCAAGAGTGAGTCCATGTCGAACTCAACAAATATATCATGGGGTTCATGAGGCTCAAAAAGGGTAGACACTGTTTGACTGCATTTAGCTTTTAGTCATCATATAATTAGCAATTGAGTATCATCAAGGTATTTCAATTCCCATTAATGAACCAATGATCAATTGTAATAAGGATAATGAATAGCATTAACATGAGCATAATAGTAACAACATTAATTAAACATGATATAACAATGGTGATCAACTATTCTGTAAGAATCCCCAAGGCCGCTCATATCCGTGAGCACGGCTAGTATACCAGTTTATTACGCAGAGGTGTACACTTTCACTGTGAGTCATAACTTCCAAATGCATGGGTTCGCGACTCCCCAAAACACCAGAAATCATATAAAGCCACTTAAAGGTTCATCTGACAAGTTAGGGCCATTAGATTCACTCGGCAAGCAGATGTAGGAAACCCTTTTCAAATGGCACACTTCCTTCTCGGCTATACTCATTGACTAGAGGCTGTCCTACACCCAACGTGGCAAGCCGTTCTTACGCCATTTAAGGTAACCGCTAACAAGCTAGAAAATGTCCTTTAAGCAACTAAAGCTAGAGCCATATAGCCCTCACAGTTGTACTGTATGTTCTGGATGATCACGTACAGATAAGTCCTTTTGGAGAGAAACCAGAGCATCAAAATAACCCACATGCTCTAGCTCCCTTTTCAACAGCAAATAAAATCATCATTAAAGGTTGATTGCTTAATCCATTACTCAAAATTACAAGATCATTGTTCAGGATTTAAGCACTAGCAATAGCTACCCAAATGCACAACCCATAGGTGACAAGAAAACAAGATATCAATAGCTAAGTTAAAATCTCTATGGTTGTCAAGGAAGACACATGCATATAAATAGTAATTTTAGTGAATAGGACAACAAGGATGGTCCCATGTTATACTTGCCTTGATCAAAGCTTCCCTATTGATACTGCTGGTTTGGCTCAAAATAATACTCCTGATGGTAAAGAAACTGCTCACCGTCTATACTCGATCACGAAGCATCAACACACAATCATCCGAGCAATCACACACGAAGCAAACAAAGAGACATAATTAAAACAGTACACCCACAGTAGCAAAACAGTATAAAAAATTTGTAAAACTCTTCTACATGTTACTACGATCACACAGACGTAAAAATCACGAAATTCGGATTTAAAACATGAAAGTTATGAATTTTCTAAGATTTCTTATAGAGAAATAATTACTTTAATATAAACTCGAAAATTAAATTTCTCAAACCTACTGTACAGCTATACTAACATGTAGAGCTCGCAAATACGAACCTAACGCAACTTGAACGGGTCAAATCGGAGTTAAAACAGAGATTTTATGATCAAAACAAGATTAGTAGCAAAACTGTAAATAGTATCATCTTCTACCTTGGGCTCAGCCATGGTGGAACCTCGTCGGAGAAAAACAAGATAAGATGGGAACTCGATGATATGGCAATGGACTCGCGCAAACGGATATACCACGGTGTAGAGAACGACGAGGGCTGCCTCTTGGTGGTGGTGGCTGGCGTCGGGACGCGATGGTTTGGCCGGAAAAGCTCGTCGGAGAGTTCGTGGAAACGCAAGCTGTAGATGCAGAACTTCGGCGAGGGGTGGATGGAGCTACGAGCGGCGGCTCGCGATAAGGGTTGTACTTCTGAAACCAGGGCGTCGAGGGCTACGCCGGCATATATATAGTCGTAGGGTTTGGAAACTTTTCGGAATTTCTTAATTTCGGGATTATTTTAATTCCGCGAATAAAATAATTCCAAAAAATCTAGAATTACCTTTTAAGCCACGAAAAATAGCCCGGAGCTCAGAAAAATCACAGGAAAAATCCTAGAGACTCTTGGGGAGATAAGGAACTCAACTAAATAGGTTTGGGCTCATGAAAAGATTGATGAAGAGATCAAGATTAAAGATTAAGCCCACGAAAATTGAAATTTTAAATCCAGAAAATGTCAAAAAGTTTTCCGATAAAAAGTAATCGTCGTCCTATGGTATTTTGAAAATAATAGCACTCACCAACACCAAAGACAAGCGTCACACAAACACCACATTATCAAATTAATATGAAAAAGTTGAAAACCAAAATTTTCTATATTTAAATTAGTAGCAACTTAACTTATCTAATAAATTTATTCAAATATTGAAATCATTTATTTTATTTAGTGTTTTCTAAGCACAACCCAAAATTGAAAATTTTGGGGTGTGACAAACCAACAACTGCTTCTATTTTCATTTGGTCTAGTTGATGGAAATATACTTATACTTATCTAGTAAATGTAGAAACTCGTAACATGTAGTGTAAAAAATTAATTAAATCTTACTATTTGTTTTTCTCCACTTGCGCTAAGTTTTTTGTTTGCTGTGTGAGCTCTTTGGTTTTAGTACAGTAGGGTTCAGACATGAACAACCATCTTAAAGGTAGAATTTTCAGTTGCCACCACTTGTTTTCTTGTCCGGCTCTCGTTATTGGAGGCCTATCGATCATTGCACAAAAACAATTTCTACAGATCAGTCTAAACCTAGAAACTGGATAAAATAAAGCGCAAAAGAATTGATAGCAATACTAATTAACTAGAAAGTAGTACATAGTTTGCACTAAATATCTGTAGTCTATAAGAATTAAAACAGTGTCACAACCTTTTCTTTCTTCCCTTTAATTTCATTATTTTGTGCACAAGTTGGTTTAAGACTTGCAAACTACAAATGCATAGAACCTATATATGGTTGGATGGTTAGTTCAGTCATGGCCAAGCTCCTCACGTGGAACGAGCCCATATATGTGTACCACATCTCTTACACTTTCATCCTTACGTTGAATAAAAGGTTTAACCCAGCGATCCTATGTTTAGAGTGACAAGGATAATAAGATCATCACCCTTCTAAACTTATTAAAGATGGTACTAAATACATTAACTAGTGCAAAATTGTCTTCATCTAAGTATACAATTTTGATATAAAGTTTTGTCTTCATCTGAGTATAATAAATAGTAAAGATATGAAGTATTTTGGGACAACTATTTCTAGAGGTGGGCTCATAGAATGGCCACCTCTATTAATCCATTCTAGAATGTGCACTTCTGTTAATAGTCATTTTCAGAGGCAAGCATCCGTTGCTTAGGATGACCACCATTGTTAAAGAAGCACGTGTAGTACCGATGATGTGATGTGTGCTTGTTTTTCTTAATGTGTTGCTTGTGTGTTGTCCTTGTTCTCGTGTTTTGAAAGTGGCTCGGAAGGTATAATTCTTGAGGAGTAGCTCGATCCATGTTAAGTGGGGTAGGTTTTACGTAATACTCAGCATGCTGATTTCTATAGCAGTCTGCAATGTTTCTGTTATATCTCAAGATATGGACATGAGAAATTTATGAAATTTTACTGGAAATAACTAGACTTCTGTATATTTCCAAACCCACTGGACTTACCTTTGTATCTATTTTGAGCTAAGAGATATACCTGTTCTAAGCTGAGGTTACTGCATAGTCTGGAATTCTGAAACAGTTTTGACTAAGCTCTGTTTTTGATTAATTTAATGACAGAACCTGGAAAAGTATTATTAATAAAAGTTGTAGGTAATTTTATAAGCTTTTCAACCATGTAAAGATCACTTCATTTAGATCTTTGTAGCTCAAGTGATGCCAGATTTACTGAACTGTTAAAATTGGAATTCGCCAGAAATTTTCTACATTACTTCCTTATCTTGTATAAGTGAATATATCATTGGATATCTTTAAATCTCATTGATTTGCCTTGGAATCTTACATTAGAGATGATTATGGTTATCTAGTATAAAAGGAGATGCAAGTTACTTTGGTGTTCCCTAGTTTCTTTTTCTTAAGGGGGGTAGCAAAGTTGTGAGTGTTGCAAGATGAAGGTTTCGTATGTCCTAGTGCTTCACTTGGAAGAAGTGGTTATCTCTATGATTGGAAGTCTACTCATGTGCTAGTGTTGTTTGCTTGGGATCAGTGCTTTGTTGGATCGTCTACAAGAAGCTTGGGTATTCATCAGGACTGGTCTTCACTTCAAGCTATCATCAGTTGGGAGTTCAACATTCAATTCAACATACTCTATATAAGTTAGCATGGACGAAATAGGAAGGAGATGTTAGAAGTCTATAGTTAGTTTCATGAGAACTTAGATGACATCACCCCCATATCAAGTATGTTTAGTAAGTTTTAAGTGAAGGACTTATCATTAGCAGCAAGCCTTAAAGAAAGTGTTGCCTTCAATGACATTGCCAGGTGGAACAAAATCTTTGTTAAGTGGGGTAGTGTCCGTTACCATCATTAATCTCAAGCGACGAGGTACAAAGAACTGAAGATCAAACCTTATCTTTCTTGTCATCTTTTGGCTATTCTCGATCCATGTCTTATATCTCATCAACACAAATCAAAGAAGCATAAAGACTTGAAGATTAGTGTTATCTATCTCTCTAGTCTCTCTGAATCTTGTTTCTACCTTATCCTGTTTTTTCAGAACAGTCTGTCTTCCTTAGCTTATATCTCTATTTTTGGAAGCCAAAAAATCATGGATAAATTCTGGACAATAGTAGACTTTAATATCTTTTTCTGACCATAAGAACCACCCTGATAATTATTATGGTTTGGGATTTATGAAAATCACAAGGCGACGCATCTGTGCTGTCAGCAACCTGGAATAGTTTCTGTTGTGCACAGTTTTCGACCACCTTAACTGTAGAATCTGGAGAATTGTTCTATAGGAAAGTTGTAGTAAGTTTGATAAGCTTTCCAATGGTATAAGCTACAACATCATCGGATTTGTAGAACTTGAGTTATAACTGTATTTCTACACTGCCATTTTTCTGCTCGTGAGGAAGTGCAGTTTACTTGTTCTTCCATATGCACATGAATCTCTTTGGGATGCTAGAAGGACACAATGCTAGTTATCACTCAGAAACAAATGCAAATTATCCTTTGGTGTTCTCTAGTTGATCTCTTCTCAAGGGGGTTTGACAAACTAAAGACGATACAAGATGAAGGTTTTATATGTTCTGTTTCGTCATCTGGAAGCATCAGCTATCTACATGATTGCAAAGTTACTATCGAGCGCAGGTATCTTTTCTTAGGGTTGGTAAACTGTTGGAAGCATCTACAAGGATCATAAGAGTCTAAAGGAGACGTTTACAAAGTTGGTTTTGAGCTTGTAGCATCATCACTTGATAAGAGTTGATGAAGAAAAAGTGAAGACTTGCAGAATCAACTTTATCTTTCTCCCTAGTCTCTCCGAATCTCGGGACGAGATTCCGGTTAAGTGGGGTAGAATTGTCACACCCCAAAATTTTCAATTTTGGGTTGTGCTTAGAAAACACTAAATAAAATAAATGATTTCAATATTTGAATAAATTTATTAGATAAGTTAAGTTGCTGCTAATTTAAATATAGAAAATTTTGGTTTTCAACTTTTTCATATTAATTTGATAATGTGGTGTTTGTGTGATGCTTGTCTTTGGTGTTGGTGAGTGCTATTATTTTCAAAATACTATAGGACGACGATTACTTCTCATCGGAAAACTTTTTGGTATTTTCTGGATTTAAAATTTCAATTTCCGTGAGCTTAATCTTTTTCCTTGATCTCTTCATCAATCTTTTCATGAGCCCAAACCTATTTAGTTGAGTTCCTTATCTCCCCAAGAGTCTACAGGATTTTTCCCGTGATTTTTCTGAGCTCCGGGCTATTTTTTGTGGCTTAAAAGGTAATTCTAGATTTTCTGGAATTATTTTATTCGTGGAATTAAAATAATCCTGAAATTAAAAATTCCGAAAAGTTTTCAAACCCTACGACTATATATATGCCGGCGTAGCCCTCGACACCCTGGTTTCAGAAGTACAACCCTTATCGCGAGCCGCCGCTCGTAGCTCTCTCTCCACCCCTCGCCGAAGTTCTGCATCTACAGCTTGCGTTCCGGCAAACTCTTCGACGAGCTTTTCCGGCCAAACCATCGCGTCCCGACGCCAGCCACCACCACCAAGAGGCAGCCCTCGTCGTTCTCTACACCATGGTATATCCGTTTGCGCGAATGCATCGCCGTATCATTGAGTTCCCATCTCATCTTGCTTTTCTCTGGCGAGGTTTCACCATGGCTGACCGGAGCTCCTCCAAGCCCAAGGTAGAAGATGATACTATTTACAGTTTTGTCACTAATCTTGTTTTGATCATAAAATCTCTGTTTTAACTCCGATTTGACCCGTTCAAGTTGCGTTAGGTTCGTATTTGCGAGCTCTACATGTTAGTATAGCTGTACAGTAGGTTTGGGAAATTTAATTTTCGAGTTTATATTAAAGTAATTATTTCTCTATAAGAAATCTTAGAAAATTCATAACTTTCACGTTTTAAATCCGAATTTCGTGATCTTTACGTCTGTGTGATCGTAGTAACATGTAGAAGAGTTTTACAAATTTTTTATACTGTTTTGCTACTGTGGGTGTACTGTTTTAATTATGTCTCTTTGTTTGCTTCGTGTGTGATTGCTCGAATGATTGTGTGTTGATGCTTCGTGATCGAGTATAGATGGTGATCAGTTTCTTGACCATCAGGAGTATTATTTTGAGCCAAACCAGCAGTATCAACAGGGAAGCTTTGATCAAGGCAAGTATAACATGGGACCATCCTTGTTGTCCTATTCACTAAAATTACTATTTACATGCATGTGTCTTCCTTGACAACCATAGAGATTTTAACTTAGCTATTGATATCTTGTTTCCTTGTCACCTATGGGTTGTGCATTTGGGTAGCTATTGCTAGTGCTTAAATCCTGAACAATGATCTTGTAATTTTGAGTAATGGATTAAGCAATCAACCTTTAATGATGATTTTATTTGCTGTTGAAAAGGGAGCTAGAGCATGTGGGTTATTTTGATGCTCTGGTTTCTCTCCAAAAGGACTTATCTGTACGTGATCATCCGAAACATACAGTACAGCTGTGAGGGCTATATGGCTCTAGCTTTAGTTGCTTAAAGGACCTTTTCTAGCTTGTTAGCGGTTACCTTAAATGGCGTAAGAACGGCTTGCCACGTTGGGTGTAGGACAGCCTCTAGTCAATGAGTATAGCCGAGAAGGAAGTGTGCCATTTGAAAAGGGTTTCCTACATCTGCCTGCCGTGTGAATCTAATGGCCCTAACTTGTCAGACGAACCTTTAAGTGGCTTTATATGATTTCTGGTGTTTTGGGGAGTCGCGAACCCATGCATTTGGAAGTTATGACTCACAGTGAAAGTGTACACCTCTGCGCAGAGTTTAATAAACTGGTATACTAGCCGTGCTCACGGATACGAGCGGCCTTGGGGATTCTTACAGAATTGTTGATCACCATTGTTATATCATGTTTAATTAATGTTGTTACTATTATGCTCATGTTAATGCTATTCATTATCCTTATTACAATTGATCATTGGTTCATTAATGGGAATTGAAATACCTTGATGATACTCAATTGCTAATTATATGATGACTAAAAGCTAAATACAGTCAAACAGTGTCTACCCTTTTTGAGCCTCATGAACCCCATGATATATTTGTTGAGTTCGACATGGACTCACTCTTGCTATTTCCACCACACCCCAGTGTGTAGTAAGGTGTTTCTCAGAAGAAGGATAAAGAGATAGTGGAGTTTCTAGAAGTATTTCAGAAGTGTTTGGCATACGGAGCCACCAGTCAGCCATCCCTGAGAAGAATGGAGCCTGAAGTTTAGTCACCGTTCCACGATACTCTGATGTAAGTGTTAATATATCTATGTATACGTTATATAATAACATTGTTTCTGATACTTTTTCATTCTGACATATGTGTGGACTTCCTGAGCACACATATGATTAGTCTGGTTTTGTTCTTTAGAAAACCGGGTGTGACATGGTTGAATATACGAATCTTCGAAGGTAAGAAAACTCTGGAAACTGAAATACCCACATTAATAGCAGGCTGAATTCCGACATTGAATAGGTCAGTGTAGACATTTCTTTCTTTTAATTTTGATAATTTTGCACAAAATAGATTTCTAGACAATAACTTATGTGCTTACAAAAAACATGAGTGCTTTCTTATTGGTTTAGGTCTATGTCTCTACTTTAATATATGCATCTCTCTCTCCCGTGAAAGGATGAGAGCAACAACAAGGAAAAGTTAGTGTAGGTTCAAAGAAAGTGATCCAAGCAATATAAATTTTCATCTTTATATAAGCGATGCTAAAGTTTTTTTCATCAATGATAGTCTAAAAACCAAGATCGATAGAGACAAAAAATTTAAAGGATGAAGATAAAAGTCATGTTGATAGCCAAAAGGGATCAAAGAGTTGAAGATGGATTGGGAAACACATGAAAAGAAATGAACAAAAAAGATCAAATTTGGCTTGATTTGGACATGGTTTGCAACATTCTGGAAAAAACGGTCGTGGAAGGTTTTGGCAGATTTGCTATGGTGACCCTGAGCCTAGGCTTATTAACATTCGTGTGGTGTCGAAATGCTTCCACTACTAGCATTGGTAGGGTGTCAGAGCTTTCCATCGTTCTCGATGCACTCATCAAATGCATGCTAGGAAGGGACCCTGCAAGTAGTCTACCACAGGCGGATATCACACCACCTAGGCAAGGATTGTCCTCTGTGTATAACCTTCTTCATCCGAGAAACCCACCTGGGAATCTTCTCGCTCTTCTCGCTCTCCTCTAGCACCATCTAGGCTCCCACATTGTTTGCATTGACGTGTCAGCTGACATTCCTCTTGTACTGGCTCACACTGTAGTTCGGACATCTGTCTCAACTTTCATACATGGTGCCATGGTACAAGATACAGTGGTTAGGGCTTGCATTCTAGACCCCAAACATGACTGGCTTGATTAGCTTTTCTACCTAAATTGTATTGGCTACACTTTGTTACCCTTCTGAAGCGGACAACCAAGGAGCCACAAGAGATCATTAATGCTAGCGTTCAACCATCCAAACTAAGCTTTTAGCATGAGTATCTAGAGATCAAAACTCAACACCGTTCATTCTAGTGGACAACCCTCATCAAGAATCTCATTTTGCCGCCTTCTTGATCTCTGCAAAAAATATCGAGCGACCTAGGGGGTCCCATGCATGCAACAAGTCACCACTCTTATCATGGAGGCACAACATCAGCTCGAAGAACTAAACATCCTAGAGGTTATTGAAACCTGCATCATTGTCGTCATCGTTTGTATCTTCAAACAGATTACCCAAGG
Source organism: Saccharum hybrid cultivar R570 (assembly GCA_038087645.1). NCBI lineage: Eukaryota > Viridiplantae > Streptophyta > Magnoliopsida > Poales > Poaceae > Saccharum > Saccharum hybrid cultivar. The sequence goes on along the minus strand of JAQSUU010000782.1, from coordinate 1,348,836 downwards.
TAATATAATCGTCATGGTCAGCCATGGCTCCACCTACATCACCACGATCGTCCATCATAGAGGAAAGATGGTCCACCTACACTGATGTTACAGATGTAGTACTATCTCTCTTGCTGTGAAAGGTCCAAGCCATGTTGCCTTTGATGAAACCCCACCTGACCAAATGAGATTTGACTTCACAAGCTGCTAATCATACTATTAGAGATATGGGCCTGGATACCTGCACCACCCGTCTCTATGACCATCGCCGAGCTATCAGCCCAGCAGTCGTCAAGGGAGAGGCCTGCGAGGGCTGACGCCATCGACCAACGTGGAGATCAAGGCAAATAAGGCGGACATATCTGGACGATTGCTAGGATCTTTCTGTTGCGCATATCGTGTAACAAACTAGAAAACAATCTGTTAGCCCGATCGCCCTCTTTGTAACCCTACCTCTCCTGCCTATATAAAGGAGGGTAGGGACCTCGGGCTTGGGATCTAGATTATCCATCTTCCACCTATTCCATCTACATGTAGCTAGGAGCAACAGCCCCTGTAATTGAGCATATGAATATAAAAGCAGCCGCACCACTGGAGTAGGGATTAGCGCGCACTGTGCACCAAACCAGTATAAATCTCCATATCTCATGTGCTACCATCTGATTCCATTTGTGTGATCTTGTTGCTAGATATTGCTGGAGCAAAACAATCCGACAGTTGGGGCGACAGGTAGGGGCCTTTCACGTTCAAACTAATATTGTGTTTCATATGTGAATCATCTTCAACTTCAACGACAAACCGGAGGAGCAGCTGGGCAAGAGGATCACCTTCGGCAAGCTCGACTTCATCGCCAACCAATTCGGGACCTGTGCCTCCAGGAGCCCGAACCATCTGAGAAGGGAGAGCAGTCCCTCCAGATCCATGCCTTCGCCGCCGGATTGGAGTAGGCTATGGACACAAGACCAGATCCCCTCAGGAGGTACTTGAGGTGGTATGCCTACCTGTTCATTGAGGATGGACAAGAGGGTGAGCCTATCCCTACTTTTTATATCAGCAAAACCATAGATCTCGACTCCACTTTGAATTCGACATCAGCACCTTGCCATTCTGCGTACCAACCTCTTGGAATATCGGGATGAACGATGACAACACATGGCGAGACACTCTCGCAGGCTGCGGTGGAACCCCCCAAACCTCTCACGGAGGAATACCAGCCGCCAAACCTGATGGGCCGAGATGACATTGACGACATCCCTGACCAGCAAGGTTGGTGGGACGATGCAGACGTCCGGACTCATTGATCTAGTAGCTTTTCATCATTTTCTCTACAGTTGCGACTAGCTACTTGAGAATTCGGACTCAGATCATGATGACGATGAGGTCATCCCGCCTATGGCAGGTTCTGATACTGGGCCCTCATCAGATGAGTAGCCGAAGCTCGGACAACCCCCTTCAACAGAGGGATGAAACTCTCCCTGCGACAGGGAAGAATCGGGAATTCACACAACTAAATATTTGGATGTCGACCTTGCATCGGGGGACTCCCAACTCCGTCCACCTACTTTCACCAAGAGGCCAACCTCTGCATAGAAGTAGGATGGGAAATACCATCGATGAACAATGTTCGCGAATAGATCTGTTGAGAGAAAACCCGTGCGACCACTAGTACCCTTTGACTGATCGAAGAAGCTAGAAACTCTACCGACCAAGGCGTAATTGAACGACTGTACTAGTCGATCCATCACTGGTCCCTCTGGTCCCACGGGCTAGTTGCTCTTGCTCTACCAACTGCTTGGATGGCGATACCCGAACTGGACTAACCCTCTGTTGATGATGGAGGATTCTGCCCACACAAAGGGGACGACGAAAGATTCTGGGAGGTAGGGCAGCAACGTCGCCACCCTCGACTCCAACCCTATCGCCAACTTTCACCCCTCGAAAGTACATCCCAGTAGCAAGAGGACGCTAGCGCCTGGAGAGACAATCGATGGTCATTAGTTATGTCAATTTCATCTTCACCCCTGTTATTTTTCTCGTTATATTACACTTTGTGAAATTTACATGTATCCATTTGATGGGAATATACACCAACATCTCCTGAGCACCTCGAGGAGAATATACCCAAATCACTCGAGGGCTAGCTGTATTAGAATGACCCAGCTACGAATACCTACAGTGAATCGCAATTGAGGGTTACGCTAATCTGCCACTACGATCAGAAACTGCAGAGACGGTCCTACGGACCTCACACCCACTTCCTTTCTCTTTTCGCCAATCGAAGTCTCATAGGCCTTGAAATGGTATAAGTGACTCAACAAAACCTCAGGTGGACTCCATCAGGACATTCCGTTCTCGCCGGACAATCCCTAAGTAGTTAGTCTAGAACCTAAACCAGCATCAAACACTAAAGACAAAGAAAGGCAAAAGACAAAAAAGAAGTCTGAAGGTCATGTAGAACATAAGTTTATTGTGGACATCATCATTCCATTCTAAACATATTAGGGACATCACCCCAAATGCCGACTAAGAACAGACACAAGGCTACGGCTCAGCGTGTCAGTGGTGTTACCTACAATCAGGTTCAGGTCAGCCCTGACTCGACTAAAACTCGCCATAAACCGAAAGCTGTATAATTTTGAAACTCGAGAAGCTACTCCTCCAAGAACAATTGACCAAAGCCTTGGTCCACATGACAATAGCATCAAACAACTCAGCCCAAACATCTCACGAGATATTAAGGGGCCACAAAATTAACGTCGGCACAGCTACGCTAACCGACCAGTATGCCACCCAGGGAACAACTATGACTTGTCAAATGGCGCTCAAACAGGACGCCCGGGGGCTACATGTACACGACAATACTTGTCGCAAAATCAAAAGGCAGTCTCAAACCGATGACTCGCTCTACTCGAAAAGAAAAGTGCCCTATGGGCCCATATGAGCTGTGGTTCATCTCTAACCCTCAGATGAGCCATGATGACTCACCTGAGCATTCAGGGGCTACTACCATTCTCTACCATCACATAGAGGACTCAACTTGCAAAAACAACAACAAATTGTAAGGTCCATCTTTATTATACTTTCTTTCTTATAAAGGAGCACACTGCCTATTCCTAAAGGGAGCGTCCTTGATGATCTGCTCCACGTCAATGATGGTGGCGATTGCTTCAGCATTCCCGCCGAACTCAGCAACCAACGCTCGACGTTCACACCGTTGGGATCTCATCCACTACCGGAAACCCGGGCGTCACCCTACGGAAGTTCATCTGATGACAAAGACAGAGATGAGCTGCAGTCAAGGCCCCCATAGTCCCATGGCAGATGCCATGGGCCACCACCTCCCTTATCTGTGTTGGGAGGCAGCAGAGCTAATCAAGAGTGCTTGAACCCGCCGGCAACACCATCGTGACGGTGGCAACCGCCGCGTCATGGAACGTTGAATAGCGCTCACCACTATGCGCCAGGGCAGTAGAGGAACACGCACAAGTGGCCACCTCGTCTCGCCCATGAGCAGCCTCCACCAACTGCCTAGCCAGATCCTCGCTGGTCTACAGCAGGCCTGCCACCTCGGCCTGGGCACCATCCAGCTGCTCCCGAATACCTGGGAACAAGAAAGGCAAAATTCAGAGTTGCCCACACCAAGGCACAAAGAAGGCAAAGCCCAACTCACTAGCCAACTCCATTAGTTGCTGTCACAGCAGCTTTGGCCTCGGCGGCCTCTCCATCCGCTGTGTCGAACGCCGCCTTTGCGACCAAGACATACTCCCACAGTCGCCTCCCCTCCCAAGTGACATCATGAAAGGCTTCATGCATCACGCCGGCCTCCTACACCATGGCAAGAACACGTCCTCTATTGCCGCCTCACTCCGATGGAAGCCGCGACGACGATGGAATGCCCCCATCAATAGGGGGCCTTGGAGCAGGGCATGCCCACTACTATACTCACACCTTTCACAGTTGCTTCATAACCCACATCACAGTCCAATTTTGGCCTCGGTAGTGAGCTGTCGACAGTGAAGGTCATAGCCTTTACTATCGCCATCTGAGACCGACTGCGGTGTACACTAACACCACTGATTGGTTTATGATCCATCTGTTATTAGGTCCTTACTTCAGTCGCATTGGAGCATGACCCAGTTGTGGATGTACATGACTATGTCGAGGCTATCAAAACCATCATGTGGGCACATCAACCGCCTGTGTAGTGGTCACCAGCACCATCGCCTTGGACATCGACCCAACTGTCAGCGGTATGGGTTCACTATTGGATCGACGGCCGAGACGCCTGTGTAGAGGTTAACACCACCGTTGCTTCAGTGTATGATCCGCCAGTACAAAGGTCATGGTCACCGTCGTCTTGCACCATGATCCGCCTTTGATGATCGTTTAGTCGATGTCAAGTTACTAGAGGATTCAACAGTGATATAATTTTGATCCCTGCCACATCATACCTATAGCGACGGTGACAAAACTTCATCCCGTTTCACAATAGTTATTAATTCGACTGGGCCCTTAATAGCTTTATGAACACAAAGCATACAGATATATAATTATTACATCCATAAATCATGTTCACAAACTAGATTACTTTTTATAATAACAATGGACGCTACTATAACATCTTTCTCGACTGATGTCCTAACACAAGCGATACATTGAGCATACTAAAGGTACTGATCTATACAGACTTACATAACAAAATGATGTAGCTGTGCTCCTTATATGTGACACTCCTCCTTACAAGGCAAAATGAATATAATTAGTGCATCCTTCGAATTGGTAGCCAATGCACCATGAAACCCCTCTTATTCATCTCTGATCCACAACCTGAACAAAGCAGCAAAATTAATAATATTGAACATACTATTCCTTTAGTTAATAAGCTAAAATTGGCCTATACATATATAGAATAAAAACAACTTCCTACCTGAACAAAAACTATCGTGACGATGAAATGCAGGAAATGCACCTTTACCGCTTTGCTAATGACTCCATGAACAAGGGAACATAAGGTAGATAGTAAGACCTGTTCATATGAAAACACCCTCTTGATCTACAAAAGCTGATGACACGGGCATGGATGACATGAATCTTTCTACAGTCCACGTCATATGCAATCAATGTTCTATCCTTCCCAACAAGAAAAAAATTCCATTCTGGGTGAACTGTAATCACTCTATACTCCTCATCACAAAGCTCAGAACCAACTTTAATATTCATGCGTCTAAATAGTTCCTCAGTGTCCACAACATGCTTCAAATTCTAGTCATCAGTACCATAGTCTTCAAGCATCCACACTAAAAGCCAAGACCTATTATGAAAATCAGTACAACACACACACACAGGTGACCCTAAGCTTGATGGATGGGCATTTCAGCACCACTAGGTTTATGAATTGTCCTCCATGTCTTTCCCTCTATATTCATAGCAACTATTGCAGAGTACTCAACCATGTGCATAAAACCATTAAGAAAAACACTTCTTGATTTTGAACGTAGAATAATACTACCCTTGCCCCATTCAGATTTCTCCACATCTATGCATGCACCCTCCATCTCAACAAATTCAATCACATGGAAGCGAGGATGTTGGTTCAAAACCTAAGCGAGCCTGACCAATAGAACGGATGCTACGCGGCAGTACATGCCATTTGTCGGTAGCTGGATTGCAGACAACATATAGCGACGTAATCCATCAGGCCCAGCACACCAGCAAAGGACAAGGCCGCTGCAACAATCTGAGACTAGGACTTTTTTAAGGGGGAAGGGCAAGAAGGACAAGGGGGCTATTCACCGATGATGCTGGTGAAGTGGTAATTGCCCTTCCACCAACTGCCATAGAAGAAGCTGATGACAGTCTGTGAAAGCTTCTTACATTGATAGGAGTCGGAGATGACGTGCCTCTAAGAGCGACAAACACACTTGTAGTAGCACAAGGACCGGACGGGGAGGTAGCTGAAGGTGTCGGCAAGCACATAGTCTGAGAGGTTGTCCACTACATTCCTCATATTGTGGGCCTCCTTCATCTGGAAGGACACCACCAGCCAAAGAGATGAAGCCGTCCTACCGTGGAATTGCATCAATAAACATTAGTAAGGAGATGAGTTTTGAGGAAAAGGGATGGCGATGCAAGTAAGGCCTTATTACACTTGCCTTTGGATCTCGTGGTGATGAGCACGAGTGGCAATGCCGATGACAGCAGCATTTCGTGTGCTAGTGGATCTGTGCGGGGTAAGCCAGTGATGTGCACTAGCGTGGAGCAAGAGCTGAGTAGTGGTGATGAGCAGGTGCGGCGATGACGAACAACAGCAATGAGGACAAGAAAAGTTATGTGTGTGGGGGGGAGGGAGGAGGGCATCGGCGGGGGCGGGGAAGGGTTAGGAGGGATGTTGGGGTAGGGGTTGCTTGCTCTCTGTATAACTTTTATGCTACATGGGAATCAAACTTTCATCAGTTCCACACGGGAAGATTCAAACATGAGATTGGAAATTTTGCAACTAAGCGACGGTGAATGCATAGTACCATCACTGGCGGCTGGGTCCTATACCACTCGGAGACCACCGTATGATACGGTGATGAACAATAAGGCACACAATCTTAATGTTTGTCATTCAAAAAAGCAAAACAGTGCACTTAGAAAACTAAGAAAAGCACAATTCTAGTACTAAGATTGAAAGGAAGCTAACTTGAGTTCGATGGTGGATAATAAGGCACACAGATTTACATTGAAAGAAAGCCAAATGCGCACTTAGAAAACATAAGGAAAACACAATGCCAGTACTCTCAGATTGAAAGAAATCCAACTTAAGTTCCATACATCCATACCGAATAAGTATGTGGACACTACCAAGCTAACAAGCATGCCGAAAGCTAAAATGCAGATACTAATTAGGCTGACACTATGCAAAAGTTAAAAGGCCTTCATATGTACATCATTGGTTGCATAATTAATTACTCTCCATGCAGATCCTAGTTGACCTCCATGGGATAGTTGTGAATCTCCATAATATCCTACAAATCATTGTCGACCTCCACAGGATCGTTGTCAATCTCCATGTCGTCTCGAGCCTTGGCCACTACAACCCTGTCCACATCCATTGGTATACTTTCATTTAGCTCATCGACTTTGTTCACAAAGCACTGATTCAGTGACCAATACTGAGGATAATAAGGCTCACAAGCTGCACTCCATGGATATACAAGGCCACAAACTCCAGAACAAGAAGATGGATTTTCATCTATAGATCCAACAAAATAATTGTAGCTAGGTTTGAGGTGAAGTAGCAGAGAGCACGAGAGAGCAGTACAAAGGAATATAGAATCCATTGAAGGAGAAAATCTAGTGTAGTTACCTTTGATCCGGATGGAGCAGAGAAGCAGGGACGACGCTCTGAAGATTTGTGCGCCGGCAAGGTTGGAGGTAAAGGAGCAGTGAGTACGCAAGGGGCTGCCTTTCGTCTGACACTAGCAAGGTGATGTAGAGTAAGAGAGCAGAGTGGGGAATGGATGGGAGGGTGTGGTAGGACCGTAGAAATGTATATACATAGTTCAATAAATTGGTTGCCCCTGTACTAGGGCCTAGTGTCCAGGGAAGTAGGATGCCTCCAACACATCAATTGATACTTGGATCTACTATCATTTATGGTTCAATAAATTGAACACCTGGTTAATCATCTTGCATTTAGTTCAACAATAGTTGTACAATAGTGATAGATTTTATTCTGACACATCAATTGATACTTGGATGTACTAGCATTTAGATTTCAATAAATTAAACACCTAAATAATCTCCTTGCATTTAGTTTAACAATAGTTGTACAAAAGTGACATATTTCAGTCTGATACATCATAAATTGATACTTGAATCTACTGCGGTGAACTAAGCAACTTGCCACTGAACATGCCAAGAGCTAAGGTAAGTACAAAATTGGCGAAAGAAGAATAGGAAGCACATTTCTTTCTCAAAGGAATGAAATCTTCCATCATCTTCGTTGGAACCCTGGCCATTTCTTCAATCTGTGGCATAATCTCTTCCTCCTCCTGCAGATGTTCTTCATTTAATATAACATTGGCCTTCGCCTTTAGCTCCCAAATCTTGTTACATAAATCCAAAATCACATTCCTTAGAAATTTTCCATAATGGGGATCATGCCACTTAAAGAACCCGCAATCTAAGTCGAGTTACAAAAAACTAAATTACCATAAGTACAACAGGATTTCAATATTTGCATTGCGAAAACAGAATGAACAAGAAAGAAATCGAGTTACATTATTTTCCCTGTAGCATCTATGGTAGCGACGTCCTGGGTTTCCATCACTCCACGAAATCCACCGAGTCGTCTTCAAGCTGCAGCGACACAAAAGTGGTGGCGGGTATGTGTAGGGGTGGTTCTCGACACGGCACGGGATGGGTGGCCCCCTCCTGTTGTAGCCTCCTTCGCTGGAAGCTGGTGTTCTTCTCATGATGAAGCCCTAGGATGGTGCCGACCACTGGGAGGAGTTGGAGCTAGATGCAGCCATGGAGCAGTCAGGGTTCAAAGTGTAGCACACTTTGAGTAAAGAGGTCGGTTCAAGTCTTTTGTCTACGCTTTTGCCTCCCGCCAAGGTGCCAAAACATCCTTCAAAACCCACGCACTCCCACCAAGTTGAAATGTTGTGTCACTGCCAGTTCAGGGTACTATCTACCTATAGAAGAAGGTCTGTTTTGGATCCTCTGTGCTTACATAGAGGTGTACACATGGACCACAATCAAGACCAACAGATTCAATTAATAGTTCAACTGAACTAATAGTTCAATGATTATGCAATACTCATACATACTAATCTAGAGGTTTTATCAGTACATATAAACTTCATTAACATAAAAGTTTCACAAATTCTAAGACTTAATGTCGAATGGGTATGCATTTGCTAAGGTACTCAATTGGTTGATGCGGTCTTAAAAGCCAGAGGTAGTGAACCATAGCGAAGATGATAGCATCTCCGTCCACGGACACATTGTAACTATAAGGTATATCTACTTCTTGTCCAGTCCTACAAAGCACAAAAATCTCTCCACAAATAGGGTTTTGAATGATTCTTGTCAAATTTTATGGTCCAAGAAGGCAACGAACAGTGGCTTCAACAATCAATAGTCGGTCCGGGTGAATTCTCCGTCTCCAAGTAGCAAACATCATCTGGGTCCTGGTGCCACCCCTAGCCACCAAAATGCAAGGTTGCTCATATGGAAATGGCTTCTTCCGAAGTAAGACATCTGTTGCAATGAATAAATTCCTAATATGAACACAATTGATACCGAACCAAAAACCAATTGGAATCAAATGCAAACAGGGGGGTGACCAAATCCATCTAACCTTCATGGGACGTTGTCCACGATGAAAATGCAAGGTGCTCGAGAGAGGGCAAGTACAAGTGATGGGTCAAAATGAAGATGAAGCAACAATGGGTGGGAAGGGCTAATGGTTTCATATTGGGTTTTTTAGTTGGTTGAACCGCCGCCAAGGTGCCGATAGGACCCAAGGGGAGTTGGGAACCGGTTGGGCGCTTCTGGTTTTCTTGCCAAACGGATGGTCTAGATTGATCGACAGCGAGAACGGATGGCACTGAATAAGTTAAACAATGTCTGTATTGAGCCGACCATTGCCATGCTAATCCAATGCTATAATACGGTGATTTGTTAGTGGTTAAACTATTTTTAGATTCTTCTAGAAACAAACACAACCATACGTGACAATTTTTCCCCTTTTCATTCACAAAAATATACAGAAAACAAAAAACATTCGTCGAGAGATCAAATCCGTGCACTACCATTTCGGAAGTAGTATTGGAAAGAACTTGCTTTGCATTTTATATAAAAAAGGTGGCATTGAAGAGATCAAATCTGCGCAAATAGAATTTTTTTTATTGATTCATTATGTATATGTAACATATAAATACAATTTGGACGAGTACATGATTGTACTTGTCTGGAAGCATAATAACTAACCTAAACTATTAAAACTACTTATACTAACTATAAACTATTTAATCTAAACACATGATCCTCTCTCAACTCGCTCACTTGGGAGGAGGCGAGGCGAAGTCATGGTGAGAGTTGAAGTCATCAGAGTTGGAGTCATCAGAGTCATCATCATCGTCTTTGGCATCGACGTCAGCATCGTCCTCGTCCTCGTCCTCATCCTCCGAGTCCTCCTTCTCGGAGCTCCACGGAGGACTATAGTCAGAAGGCCTCCAGTCGTCTGAGGAGACATCCTCCTTGGAAGACTGGTGAGCTGGCAAGTTGTCCTCGCTCGATGATAGGCTGCTTGGATGATGATTGAAGAAGAGGGGTGGTTTCAGAGGGCACTGGGCTTGAAGTAGTATGTAGCACAGTGGGTACGACTCTTAGGCTTTAGGCAGCGAAAGTAAAGATGATTTGATGGCCTTGGAAGTTGAGGCAATTCAACACTCACGCTTAATTTACTGCCACTTGACCAAATGCTAGTTTAGGGCCAGCAAAGAAAATGTGTATCCCAGTCGGCCTAGCTTTTCATGTGATGGAGCAAATGCAACCCTAATACCACTGCTGCATCTAATGTTAACCCGTCGGTGGTAGAAGTCTGAACTGCCAGTTTCATTCCCAGGAGGCCTCGCTATCGTTCCAACCGATGGTGGAGGTATCACATGGTCGCTTCTATCACTACGGCAGTGAAAGTGGCGATAGTGATAAATCAATCTGTAGTAGTGGCCGTCGAGATGGCCCTACAACTAGCGATTCACTCAAACTGCCCCTCTTCCTGGCAAGACCAAGGGATGGATCTACACTTACCCGAGTAGTACCAACTGATCATGGAGAAGAATAGGGCCCTGGAACACATGCTTCCCGGTGGCCCCTCCTCTGTCTCCGCCCTCGCATGCTTGTCGCCGGCCATGGATGACGAATATATGGAGGCTCAGGGGAAATCATGGCAGGTGATGAAACATAAGAATACAAAAGCTATAGCATCGACTTGTTAATTTTTCTCTGTTTCCCCTATTTTTATAGGCAGGGGACCCACACGGCCAATGGAATTCCAAAAATCTCTCCGAGCGGTGTCGTCAGTTAAGGCTAGGCCACGTCCCCAGATCTCTGAGGGGATGCCTTCCGAGGTATACGTGGGGAAACGAACCACCGAAACCAATGCCTCCACTTCATTGAGAAGGAACCCATCCACACAACCGCGGAGGTCGTGGGACCCAATGGTCCAAAACCTGACGTACCGTCACCCGAGCCGGTGCAGGCAAGTGACCTAATACTCAGATCGTGTACTCAGCCTGGCTCACCCTTGTAGTAGGTGTAAGTGGTAGTGACTTGTTCACTATCGACCTTGCCCCTACTAGAGTCTGGGGGGTATTCTGGAGGGTCACTAGTCTGACCCTAAAACCTCTGACACTCGGTGTCACGTAAATCTCCCAATGGTCAGACAAGATCGAAGTACCTTATTTCAGCAGATGTGTGCCCCTTTGTGAGAAACCGAAAAACTGGTTGGCACATGGCTGTAACCAAAGTATGAGCTCCTGGAATCTAGAAAAAGAGTTTTATGACGTGCCCCTACCGGTCAGGCTTTGTCCTGTCACTTCCTTTCAGTGATAGAGGACGTTTACTCGTTCTACCCATTACCAGCTCGAAGAGTAATATGCGCAACTGCCCACAGCTGCTCACGCATTTGTTACTGGCCCACAACAGTTCCTGACCTGGGATGCTATTATATTGGCCTCAGGGCTATGAGACAATGACCTCGCTCTTTCCACTAATGGGCCTCATGAAAATTCGAGATCTGTTGCTTAACGGGTCTCGAAGAAAAATGTGACGCCCTTAGTGCTGTTAACCAACGACCTGAATCGGGTCGCCCAAAAACCAACTAGCCTAGTGATGCGCAAGCGACGAAGGTGCACCTACCCCATCCTCATTATTATTTTGTGACTAGGACTTAATGATGTGCAACCACTAATTTACATGCCGAAATACATTGGGAACTAACTTTTCGAGTACAACAGTGCTTTCACCCTAACATAGGTGCCTACGGACGTCCTGGAAGCTATGCTTTCGGTCATCGGGCGCTACCACCCGAACAAGACGTTGACAATGTCCCAAGGGCTATGCCCAGGAAACTACGTTTCTAGATATAGGGTGTACCACCCAAGCCAAGCACTTACAGCTGCCAGGGAACTACGTTCCTTGATGTACGGTGTACCACCGTCCCAATCGATACTTAAAGAAGATTCTCGCTACTCGAGAAATGCTCTTGGTACTCGAACTGCAACATATTGGCTCCCTAATACTTGGGAAATATAAGCCCACTGCTTAGAACTTCGGCACTCGAAGATGCTCATTGGTACTTATAGTACGCAGAACTTGCAGGGGAATTTGTGACGTCCCGCGGGCTTGGAGCTATATGCTAGCTTATCATTAAGTCCTATGGAGGCTACTGGCAGAGATATGGGCTAGGGGTACCTACACCACTCGTATCTGTGACCATCGCCAAGCTATCGGCCTAGTAGTCATCAAGGGAAAGGCCCGCGAGGGCTAACGCCATCGACCAACATAGAGATCAAGGCAAACCAAGGTGAACATATCTGGACGATAGCTGGGATCTTTCTGTTGCACATATCGTGTAACAAACTAGGAAACAATCTGTTAGCCCGATCGTCCTCTCTATAACCCTATCTCTCCTGCCTATATAAAGGAGGGAAGGGACCTTGGGCTCGGGATCCAGATTATCCATCTTCCACCTATTCCATCTACACGTAGCTAGGAGCAACAGCCCCTGTAATTGAGCATACGAATACAAGAGCAACCGCACCACTGGAGGAGGGATTAGCGCGCACCGCGCCCCGAACTATTATAAATCTCTGTGTCTCATGTGCTACCATCTGATTCTGTCTACGCAATCACATTGCTGAATATTACCGGAAGCAAAACAATCTGACACATACTCTCCAGCTTTTGCAGTGAGAGCATGGACATATTAGTCCCTTCTAAGTCTCCATTTGAGCATGCTTCCTTGCAGTGTCAACAAACTATGACACTTCTTGCATTAAACAAGACATCAGCCTTGATGAATTGTATATCCATTGTGATCTATCCATTTTTAGCTTTGAACGGAAAATATAATAGATGCGTCAAGGAACCTTAAAAACTAATAAATGGTGGATAATCTGTACGTACAAAACAATAAACAAACTAATTTGTCATAAACATATATATGTGCACAATATATATATGCATGATGGAGTTAGGTCAAAAAATATGAAATAGTTATGGAATCAATAACTAATTATTGAAAAATATATGGAATGATGGAATCTATGCATGTCGCCAAAATATATTGGACCGGGGCACAAAAATATACAAATCTGCACATTTATGTCCACACTTGGTATCCTAAGATTTTTCTTTTTTGTTTGCCTCTCACACACACATATCTTGGTCTAGACCGTGAGAACTAGCAAAAGGGTATCAAACACTCAGAGAGGCATAAAAAGCATATGAGGGCAGAAACTAGCCTATTACAAGCACTACCACAATCCCAAATTACCTTGAGTGCCCACAACCGCCAAAGAAAAGGCCTAAACCACCAAGGAAATGATCCTGGGCCACAAATCATCAAGCAAACTGACTCAAGGATACAACACAAAGGAAGTTAGTTTCCTTGGCGGTTTTGGACCTCAAGAATGATTTCCTTGGAGGCTAGCACCAAGGAAACTAGGATCATACTTAACTTGTTACAGAGACAAGAAAATGTTGAAACCATCAAGCAAATTAGTTTTCTTGAGGGCCATCAACCTTCAAGGAAATATACTTAACCGTTTCCTTGAGGGCCATCAACCTCCAAGGCAATATAGAGCAATAGCAAAAAAAAAACAATGAAAGATGCGCCTCCTAGGATTCAAACCTGTGGCCTATTGCTTCAGATGAAAAGCACTTGACACTACACCTCAAAGCATCTTGTGACTAAGTGAATTATGTTTTCTTTTGTATTCACTTTGTTGAACCTTGTAATGAATATTTGAGATCCAAAACGATTTCAAATGTAAAAAATTTGAACAAAAAATTTTGGATCTCGTTGAATACTATAACTTTGGTTTAGGTCGTATCTCTATTCGAGGTCATTTGGAAAATTCAAAAAATTTGCATTTTAAAGCTTTGAGAATTTCCTTGAGGGTTTCAAAATTCAAATTACACCCAAGAAAATATGAATTACCATGGCAATTTGTAATAACACTCAAGGAAACATGAAATTACCTTGTCTATTGCGTTTAGCACTCAAGAATATCCATTTCCTTGGAGGTCCACATCCGCAGCCAAGGAAACTACACTTTTCATTGCGGTTTTGTTTTGGCCCTCAAGGAAATCTTTAGCACTCAAGGTAACTTAGGATTGTGGTAGTGGAGCACCAGATATCAAAGCCTCCCCCCTTGAAATTTGCCTTTTTTCTTACAGATCTAGAGCTGTTCACTCGCATATGGAGTTGTCCAAATGTGTGAACTAGAGAGGAAGAATAAATAGGTGTGGCTTATATAGGCCTCTTATTAACAAAGGTGAGCATTTCAAGATGGACGCTTCTGTTAGTCATTGCGAAGCAGGCTTATATAAAAACTTGCTCCATTAACACTCTATTAACAGAGGCAGTCACCTTACAACAATGACCTCAGATAATGCATTACTACACATATCTCATATCTATCGCCTTGTAAAGGTTTATCACCACCGGTTTTCTATTAACAGTAATATAAAGGGTGTACCCAGTGCAGAGAGCTCCCACTCTATGCGGAGTCTAGGGAAGGGTGTCAGTAGCAAGCCTTAACCTCACGTGCAATGCGAGGAAACCACGAATATATATTATATATAAAATTAAAATAAACCATTATTATCACCATGCCCAGCGAGCCCATCGCCGCCATTGAGCCACACGGTACTGGGTCGTCCACCATTGAGCCGCTACCGAGACCGCCACCTCCGATGCTTCCGTGTCAGAACCTGCCACTGCCGAGGACACAGCTCCCAAGCCCTCGCATATCAGATTGGCGCCGGCCAGGAGTTTCTCCATGAGTGATGTCGCCCCTCCTCTAGCCTCCTCCACACCACCGAGATCGCCTCTACCAAATGATTGAGTATGAGAAGGAACGAGAAGACCTGGAGGATGGCGGGAGCCCCCGCGTGTCGTCACAAAGAGGGGGCCGCTTTGTGTCATCACCCGAGGAATCTTTGCTCACGTTGTTATTCCGGGTCCGGACATGGTGGAGGAAAGAGGCGAGGTGGGGTGGTGGTGGAGAGGAGTCCGTGCAGGCTGTGGTGGAGAGGAACGAGATAAGGAGAGAGAAAGGAGAACAGTGTGGAGGGAGAGGGAGGCAGAGCCAAATTGGTTTTTGGTCTGATTCTATTTTCACAACCGGATTGGTTTTCCAGCTGACCGTGAAAATAAATTTTGATCACCCCCAGTTCGTGCTACAAACCAGCGGTGAAAATTATTTTTTTTACCGTCCCTTCCATTATAAACTAGTGGTGCACCATGGAAATTATAAATCCGAGTTAAATGCACTAGTGGTCCTCAAACTTGTAAGGATATGTCACATAGGTACATGAAGTTTAAAAATGCATTTTTGGGTCCTTGAACATGTCATGCCGTGCACAGCAGGTCGAAATTAGCCACATGAGCATTTCTTGTTGACGTGGCATGATTTTTATTAAACCCCTCACTTTTTTGTCTTAAAAGATAGACCATCTCTTCTCCTCTCTCACGTACCACGAGTCCACGCCCCTCGGTCTCACGGCGGCTCATGGGGCCATGGGAGTTGAGAGAGGAGAAATGAGGGTATGTTTTTCATGATTAAAATAAATGTGTCAGTTTAAATGAAAAATACATGTCATGCAAGCATGCCACATGAACAAGAAAAGCCTACGTAGCCAACATGGGGGTGTACCACTTAACAAGTTTATGGCCTGTTTAGTAGGGCTCCTCTCAGGCAATAGCTCCTCCGGAGGAGCCCTACCAAATATTTTGTAGGAAGAGCTATTTTTTAGTGAAAAACAAAGCAACCGAAGCCGTTTTGGAGTAGCCACAAATCCAAACTGGCTCTGGCTCCTTTTAGAGAAGCCCTTCAGAGGAGTCTAGCTAAAAACCACTTAGTGATCCAGAAATACATTTTCGCTAATGCTTAGGAGCGGGCGTCCGTCCACCCATCCAGACGCCGCTTACTGGGCATGCGCGGCCCAACAGGCCTGCTTCCTTGCATTTCCCCATCTCTCTCTCAAAATATCTCCCACTCCCGTGCTCGCCCATTGCGTGCGGCTGCGCGTGTGCTCACTACTCAGCTTCTGTCGTCTTCCCCGTCATGCACCCCTTCTCGCGCCGCATGGCTCCCGCATCTAGAGCCGCGTTCCCATCCCACGCCACGCTCCCTCCATCGCCGCGTCGTGCTCCATCCCTCGCCGTGCTCACTCTAGCTCACTGCACACCATGCCCCCGCTCCAGCTTGCTACGTGTCGCGCCCCCGCTGGTGCGTGTTGTGTCCCGTCCCCCACGTGTGCCAGGGTGCTGCTAAGGTGCCGCCACAGCCACCGTTCCCCACCAGAAGTTCGTGGCCACTGTCGACACCATGGCCTCCGTGACGCACGACTCAGCAAGAAGATGTTGCGATGAAAGCGCATGTTGCAAACGTATGTTTCAGGTGTTTCAGATATTTCAGAGGTATGTTGCAATTGTTTCATATAGATGTTGCAGAAGTAGTTCGGGGAAGTTGCACATGTTGTCAAGTGTTTCAAAGGCGTTATTCAAAATGTTTTATCTGTTCCAGACGTATGTTGCAAGCGTTCCGATCTGGATGTTGCATATGTTTCACACATATGTTGCAACAATATGTTCCAAATGTTTTGCAAATGTTTCACACATATGTTGCAATAATATGATCCAAATGTTTCAGTTGTTTCAGGCTTATGTTGCAGTAAGTGTTTTCATGTTGCAAGTGTTTTATCTGATGTTATATATGTTTCACACATATGTTGCAAGTGTATGTTCTAGATGTTTCGTGCGTTTCATACGGATGTTACATTCAAGTGTGTCATGTTGCACATGTTTCATGTTATTTGGAGAGTTAAGGGCGCGAGGAGTGATAGTGGCACAGTACGGGCATTAGGTAATGATGTGGCGCAGCGAGCTGGGGGATGGTGGACAGGGCGAGCGGCGCATCGGTGTCCTGCGGACGGGGCGCGCTGGGGCCACAGGTCGGGGGCTCGACTTGGGTGGGATGCGTGTGCGGGATGGGGCAAACGGCCCCAAATCGAGGCGGACAGGGCGGGATGGCGTGGGCGTTGCGACAGGATGGGTGCGCGTGTGGGGTGGGAATAAAATCAGCGCAGGGGTGCGCGGGCGTCCATATGCGTTTTCGGATACATTTTTGAAGTTGCCCTATGTGACAAACACTTACATATTGAAGAGCCGCTGTGTATTTAATAACTCTTATAAGTCCCATTGGTGTACCTTGTCGGGTGGACATACACGGATAAACTTGGAAATCTCCCACCTGGGAGAGCACCATGGAGGAGTTTGGCATGCCACACTACTGCGGGTGCTACGCCCTGTGCATTTTCCTTGTTTTCCTCGTCCATGCCGTGGTCCGCGCTAAGTTCGGCGCGAGCAAGAAGTTCGGGCCGAAGCTGCCTCCCGGACCGCGGCAGCTGCCGCTGATCGGCAATTCCTACTGCCTGCTGAGCAGGCTACCGCACCACCGCATGCGCGACCTTTCCCTGCGCCACGGCCCGCTCATGATGCTCAGGATCTGCGAGCGCGTGGTCGTCGTCGTCTCCTCCGCCGAAGCCGCGGGGGAGGTGTTCCGCGACGCCGCCTTCGAGCAGCGGCCGACCAGCCCGGCGCTCGACGAGCTCTACTCGAGGTACGGCATGGGGATCGTCTTCGCGCCGTACGGCGACCACTGGCGGCTGCTCCGGCGGGTCCTCGTGACCGAGCTCCTGAGCGCGCAGCGCGTCGAGTCCTTCAGGCGCATCCGGGAGCAGGAGGCGGCCCGCCTCGTGTCGTCTCTGCAGGCCGCGGCGGCGGCGTCTCCGCCGGGCCAGTTCGCCAACATCGACGAGCGCCTCGCCGTGTTCGTCACGGACTCGGCGGTGCGCGCCATCTTCGGCGACATGACGATGCCCGACCGAGCCGCGCTCCTCGATACGCTGGAGCAGGCTCTGGACTTCTCGTCGCTCTTCGACCTGAGGGACCTCTTCCCGTCGTCGTGGCTCGTGCGGATGCTGCCGCACAACGGCAAGGCGGAGCGGAACAGGCTGGAGGTGGTTCGCCTCATGGAAGGTATCCTTCGCCTCCACGAGGAGAGGAAGTCTGCTGGACAAGCTGCTGCTTACGACGAGCAGGACATGGTCGACGTGCTGCTGAGGATCCAGAATGACGAAGGCGCCATGGGATCAGTTTCTCTCACCCACGGAATCATCGTGGATATGTTAATGGTAATGCCTCTCGTCTCAGTGATTATCTTGATGTTTCACTTTGATTACTTAATCCGATTCAACTTAGCCACCGTTTTGTACAGCTCTCCCTGCTTCACTGGTGGAGCAGTGTTTTTGTTTCAGTTTCACAACTGAAACTATTTTGAAAAAGGTTTGGAAAAAACAACTTCTCATAATAGATTCAGTAGAAGGATCTGAGAGGACCTAGTATTTTCTAGCTCCATCCAGCATCCACCCCTTTCAGAGTGGGTTTTCAGAAGATTCACTTGATGAGTTATTTCACTTTACCCTTTTCTTCTGAAACTGTGCCAAACGGGATCTTATTTTGTCAAAAGAAAATATTTTTTTCCAATGACCTTACTGGTGTGGATGTGTGTTGGGCATGCAGGATGTGTTCGTTGCAGCAATCAAAGCAACAACCTGTACTCTTCGATGGGCCATGGCCGAACTAATGGCAAATCCAAGGGTCATGGAGAAGGTGCAGACCGAGATCCGCCGCGTCCTCACAGGACAGGATAGAGTGCGCGAGGAAGCTCTAAGAGACCTGAGCTACGTCAAAGCAGTGATCAAGGAGACTTTGCGACTGCACCCAACTATTCCACTAGTTCCTAGGTTTTGCACACAAGACCGTAAGATTCAAGGATACGATGTGCCAAAAGGGACAATACTTGTTGCAAACGTATGGGCAATCTCTAGGGACCCAAGCTACTGGCAAGACCAAGATCCTGATAAGTTCGTGCCAGAAAGGTTTGAGGCCGAGCAGACCTTCAATTTCATGGGGTCAGACTTCGAGTTCATACCATTCGGGGCCGGGCGACGAATTTGCCCTGGGATAGCCTTCTCGCAAGCAAATATTGAGGTTGCTTTGGCTAGCCTCCTATACCATTTTGATTGGGCGCTGCCCAAGGGAGTCAGGCCGGAGGAACTAGACATGACGGATTCTTGTGGACTTGAAGTGAGGAGGAAGGCTGAACTGCTTTTACGTCCCATACCTCGTGTTCCTCTGGTAGATGAATAATCATTGTTTAAGAAATGTTGAGAAGCACTTATTTGTCATAAAAACATTTATCAGAAATTTTGTCCAAAACGACACGTTGTAATGTATTTTTTATGTACTATCTCTGTCCGACATGAATGTAATTCTGGATTCTAGATTTGATCTAAGACAGACTATACTTCAATAAGAGAATTTTATGGTGCTTGAAAATAATGAGAGTCATTCATTCATCAAGGTATAACCGTTAAAAATTAAAAGAAGCTAATAGCAAGCAACCTAAGTTGTAGGATGGAACTTAAATTTAGTGGGTCAGGAACTAACTATAAATTTAATTCGGCGGGTATACCAGGAATTTGAGGAAATTCTTTATAGGTCAGCTGCCTTATCTCTTTTCAATACTGTATATAATAATGGGAAGAAGTGGACGACAGATGCAAGACAGTCAAGATGAGTCCAAGATCGCTCATTTACATGGAGCAT
This sequence comes from Saccharum hybrid cultivar R570, assembly GCA_038087645.1. Taxonomy (NCBI): domain Eukaryota; kingdom Viridiplantae; phylum Streptophyta; class Magnoliopsida; order Poales; family Poaceae; genus Saccharum; species Saccharum hybrid cultivar. The sequence continues at coordinate 1,328,897 of JAQSUU010000782.1, read as the reverse complement.
GCATGTCAATGGTGTCCCCACGTCACGTTCTGATTCAGCAGGAGAAGCACGACCACGGACCACCGAGAAGGAAGGCCAAGTGGTGGGCTTTCGGTTCTGTTGGGCCGACTGGCACCTGGGCTCCGCGGCCCGCTGTCTGCCTCCTCTATTTATGTGGGCGACGGATGCGAGAAGGTCACGCTGCGACGGAGGCAGCTGACTGACGACGGTCGGTCCACTTGCCGTGCTCAGTTCTGAGCTCTTGTGCTGTGCTCTATTGCAGTCCTAGGAAATGGGCTGACTCGGATAGGGCTTGGCCCATCTGCTGTTGGCTTGGAGGCTGGAGATGTTTTGCTGTCTTGGGCTGACACTCATAGTGTACAGCCAATATCTCCTACAGTAAGTCCTAATCCCACCTCCCCTTCCTAATCTGTTGGCCTGGAGTCAAAGATTTGCAGCCTCCCCGCGAGTGTATTCTCGCCCAAGAGCTAACAAGGAATCTACGATCTCTCCTCCGTCGCTTGTTCGACATGATGGCACCCAATACTCCTCTGTCTTCTAAGTCTCTTTTCATCTCGACGGTGACATAGGTGCTCTTCTGCCGGTGCCAAAAATTCGGAAAAGAAGACCGAAATCTCTTCGATAATGATACAATTAGGGCGTCTATCCGTCCAAACGCCTCGCGTTGCACGCTCCGCTCACTCCCGCCTGCGCCACGCGCCCTGACTGCCATGGTTGTCTCCATCTGCACCGCTCAGATTTGCCGCCTCCACTGCGCCGCGCGGACTCGTTCCGCTACGGCTGCTCCATCTGCTTGCCGTGGCCGCGTCCATAGTGTCAGCTCGCTGTGCCGCCCACGCCAGGTTGCGTTGAAAATGTGTGTTGCAAACATACGTTCGAGGTGTTTCGGATGTTTCAGAGGTATGTTGCAAGTGTTTCATATGCATGTTGCAAGTGTTTCATATACATGTTGCGAAGGTAGATCCGGATGTTGCACATGTTGCAATGGCTATATACGTATGTTGCAAGAGTTTGTTCAAAATTTTTTATTTGTTTCGTACGTATATTGCAAGTGTTTTTTGTTGATGTTTTATATGTTGCAAATGGTTATATTGTAAGTGTATGTTCTAAATGTTTCATCCGTTTTAGATGAATGATGCAATTGTTTCATCTGAGCATTGCAAAAGTAGATGTGGATGTAGGTGTGGAGAAAGCCCAAGCCCTCGGTGGTCGTGCTGCTGCCCGAGCAGTGACACAGAGAAGGCTGGCTGCTGTGGTTCCTGGTGTGACATGATAGAGGCCGCGGACACGGGAGCGCCGGGGATGGGATGCCGAGGTAGATTGGGTGGGATGGGGAGCGAGATGTGCGCGGGCATGGCACATCAGGCGAGATGGGGAGCAGAGTTGCGTCGGGCCCGGGCGCGAGAACTCCATCTGAACGGACGCCGCATCCGGAGCAGCATGGGTGCGCGGCGAGAGAGCTACATCGGGCGCGGGCACGAGTGTAGGGCTGGAGCTGCGTCCAGTCAGACACCGCATTCGGATGTCGGGGCGCTAGCCGAATCTATTTAGCCAGGTACAGGTACCACCCCTCCTGGTAGAACTAGAAGTAGAAGGTCAGCTGGCGTGGGTGTTGAATCACTGCCGCCTGAGGTGAGCCTCCCCAAAAGATGGCCGATGCGTTCCCTTGGAGTAGCCTCTGAGGAGGAAGCTATTGAAAAGCCGGCGTTGGATGACTATGCCATGGTCTTCCAAAATCCGCTTTAATTTCTGCTTCTCAGGTAAGGGCGTTGGCTGTCCTCTTTGGTTGGGCTTGGGCCCCGTCTAAGGAAAGTGCCTTTGGGCCTTCAGTAAACTGTCGTTGGTCGTTCCTTCCTGTGTGATTCTTATAGATCCTGCAAACATTATATTTTTGGAATGTCCGGTAGGTTAAATTCAACCGCGCCACAGAACTGTTCGTTCTTTGGTGAACTCAATCAAAGGAGATGTGATTTGCCCTCAGGAGGCTAAGATGGGTCATGTCTCACCGCGTTTTTTGCTCTCGATCTTGGGACTGGCCCTATCACACTATGTATTCCTGGCAGCTAATTATGCTAGTGGTGGGATTCTGATTTGTTGGCATGAGACTATGAGAGGATTGGCTCTGCACTTCGGACACGGGTGGATCAATTCTCTGTTTCAGTTCTGTTTGACGCCCCACCACTACAGCATGGCTGTTTATAGGAGGCATTTAAAAATGCCTTTAAAAGTCATCAAAATGCCTTCAAAAACCTTTTTAGGCATATTTGGAAATGCCGGCTATAAACTGGACTCAAAAGGTCTTTTGAGGCATTTTTTTTAAAAATGCCTTCCAATATCAATATAAAGGCATTTTCTAGATGCCTATAATACCTTTTAAAGGCGTTTTCTATAAGCCTTCAAACATTGATGGAGGCGCTATTAAAAATGCCTCCAAAACCAATGAAAGAAATTAACCAATGAAAGAACATGTTAACAGCAGAATCCATTTAACCTTTCAGGCATACACAGTTATATTTGTAACCAAACACAATCAGTAAGTAAAAAAATAGTCAAATGTCTATCTTCAAATGATGTTCCTGAGTCTTGATGTTTAGGTCCCCATTTCTGATGCAAGTTTCTTGCTGCCTTTATAAGAGTGTCCACATCACAGCTAATATATACATATGTAAGTATAAATCCATCTAAATATACTATGTCGCCACAGTACTGGCCTTCATCAATGTTCAGAAACCAAACTTATGTTACTCCTGCTTGAAAATAACATGTCCACATCCAGCTATATACATATATGTTATCCTCACTTGGCAATTGCTCCTGCTTGAAACCAAACATGTCCCAATGAGTGAAGGTATATACACAAGTGTGCTGATGTATTACTGTAAGAGGTAGGTAAATGACTATGATTAGGAAAAAAGGGTGAATGGGAATGTTTATAAGAGCAGCGGTCAAAGAATTTAATTAAATAGGTAATAATTCTAGAATTAGTTACACTGACACATCTCTATCTGACAAGTGACATGGCCATATTAATTCCAGATTTAGTTAACACAAAATTATTTCTGCAGTTGCAGCCAGGATAAGGTATCCTATCCTACTGTGCTGAAGTAGCAAAGGCAAATTCTACGAAGTTACAAAGGCCTTAATCATGCTCGACCAGCCACTTTAAGATGCAACTATCAAAATCATATTGCTACAGAGTTAGACTCGACTAAGGAAAATCACGAACACTTTCTAAGTATTACCTAGACTCGACTAAGGAAAATCATCTCTATTGAGACACACGATTTGTATCTCAACTAATTAAAAGTTGAGAGCTGCTTAAGCATCCAGAACAGAAAAGTTGTGAAACACACAGGCTTACAATCAACTAATCCAAAAGTAAACTGTCATAGTACCATGAATTTTCAGAAATGACAAAGAAAAACAGTAAAGTAGAAGCAAGAGATGCTTACTTTTAATTGTACTAACATCGAGATGTTGTTATATGTATGTTGCTTTTGTGGCCCTCTACAGACTTGGATGATCTAAGTTGCTCAGTATTTTCTTTACACACATTCCTCTTTGCTTGCTTCTTTTCTGGCAAACCTTGTGAAGCAACTTGGCCTTTGTCCAGCCTTGTAGCATCAGTTTTTGATGTTGACCTTTTTGGTCCTGCAGCTGCTCTCGTGTTCAGGATGATTTTGCTAATGGAGCTACAAAACTACAACAGAAAATTTCAGATTTCAAGCCGAACTTCAGTAAGTGTCATTGCTCAAGATAGTGTGCTACCTGCTTAGGCTGCAATGGAGTGCCATCTGCACAAATGATCTGCAGTGTGGTTATATCAATGTAAAGTTCAAAGTTTCATCATTAGAAATAAACAAAGGAACCAGTTTTAAGTCTATAGGGATCATACATTTTGCCGAGGCCATGGGATGCAGCGAGCAGTAGCACTTCCCAGATATTGTATCATCCCATGTGCACGAGGCAATATGGTTGTTTGTTTATAAACAATGCTGACGAATACCTCAATGTAATCCGCCAATGGTTGACCATCGTTAGCTTTAGCTTTTCTATCAGTTTTCTGAACGGTCCCTAGTGCCACCAGCTTTTTACTATTTGGAGATGTTAGACCAATCTCCATGCCACACTTTATATCTTCCATATCATCCTACAAAGATTACTATTAACTCATCTTCTACTATTTGATTAGAAAAGACTAACATGAGAAAAGACATCAGTTACCTTATTAAGTGGTGCCTGAAACTTTCTTTGTTTCTTTGATGTCTCCTGAAGGCTTTGCGAAGGTGTTTTTTCCTTGATATTTCCCAGATGTGTGTGCTCTGCTGTCTCTCTCTTTATTTTTTGCAGACTTTGCATCCTAACATTTATAGTTTCCTAAGGATTGAAAATAAAACTAATTACAAACTGCATCTAATCAGTAAATCAACTCAAATGGACACAATTTACCTCAAGTTCTACTCCATGTCTCTTGTTTAAATGTGAAATTGATTCTTGATTATCTTCATTCTTGTCATGCAAATGTTGCCCATCTACTGTATCAAACCTTGGACTAGTTTCAATAGAAGGGCACTTTTGGGAACCTGAAACGTGACTTTTCAGTTCACTGTATTGCTGCTCCAACTTAGTTTGATTTGACATTTGAGTTTTCACCACATCCCAAAGCTTCTTATTTTCTTCTTTCACTTCCTGCATTTCAAATAAAGCTTCAGATATGCGAGTAGAGCCCACACCACCTGCTAATAGACCTAGGCCAGTCCTCCTTCCACTCCTCTCTTTTGGGAACAATGTTGAGAATAAATCCTTGTCATGGGTATCCTCAGCAGTCAAAGAAGGGTCTTCTTGAAATCTTCTTCGGATTTCATCCTACAAAAAAGTTATGACCAAATAAAATTTTCAATCATAAGTAAACTAATAAACCAGTTGGAGGAAGAAAGCAACATACAATTTTTTCAAAGCTGTAATCATCAATTGGCTGTCCATTTTTTTGGTATGTGTTGCTATATAGAGCTCAGCACGGCCTATTTGTCTTCCTTCCTTTAGTTCCTGTATTAAGAACATTAGGTGGTACCACACAAAGGCAATCAATGATTAAAGGTCAACAACAGTAATAGCTCTGCAATCAGAAAATACCATTTGATCTAAAACAACTGCATTACTTCTGGATCCAGTGGTGTGCCTTCCATTCAGTTGCAGTGCCCTAGTGGCCTTGTTCTTCTCAGATTTAAGCTAAATAAATACATTAAGTTGAGGATAGAAGGTCTATGAAGTTTTAGTATAGCAAAACAAGCATCAATGGAAATAATTAATTTAAGCTAGCACAGCATACCTGTCCCGCATTTGATGTCCAGTGGTTCACCAGCCACTCCCATTGAGGTGCTGGAATCCTTTCCTCACAACCATTACTGATATTTTGTCTCCTAGATAAATTAGGATCAAAATACTTCCTCTTCAAGACAACCTTGAAATCTTTCCACTTTTTGCTTGCAGACTTCAAAACCCAAGGCTTGTAAGACTCATTAATGTCAAAAAATCCCTGCATGAATTTACATTTCTAATCAGTATTAACTTTCAAAATCATCAAGTAAATAAGTGAAGGTTGTGCCTATGTACCTTTATAGTTGTCCACAACTTCTCTTTGTGAGATTTATCTACCTTACTCCAATTTTTGTGTCCTAAAGAAAATTCCTTCCCTCTAACAAGGTATCCAATCAAACTTGTTAATTTGCATGTCTTCAGTCCACATGGCTGACCGTATCTATTGAACTTCAACTGGATCTTGCTGTTAGGATCATACTCTTTCCACATCCTCTTCATCTTAGTTGGCCCCCTCACATTCCTTTTTTGTTCTTTTGGTATGTAAAAACAAATTACTGCATCAATGTTTGATATGACAAAAAACTCAATTTTTAGTGTTCAAAGACTCACCATGCATATTGATCTCATGAAAGTTATTTGCATGTTCCAAGTCATCTTCAGGTTCTTCCTCATCATCTTCATATCCAAAGTCATCTTCACTTCCATCTTCCTCAGTGTACTGATATTCATCATCATCTTCATTGTTGCTCAATTCATCTCCTTGTTGATTCTGCAGAAAAACTAGCCTTTCATAATCTCTCTGTTCATCCATGAATTTGCTTGGATATGCATCATCATCACTTCCAGAGGTGACCTAGAAAAAATAATAAAAAACATTAGAAAACCGAAAGAAAAAAAATTAGCAAATTTGATGGTGCAATCCATTATCACCTTCAACATCTTTGATGGTGCAATGTTGGCTTTTCCAAGTCTATCTTTGAACTTCTTATTAAGCCTTCTCTTCTTGCTACTTTCAGGATCTTCACAAGGATATTTACCGATGTCTCCTCTTGCTCTTTTTCTGTCCATCTTTATTGCAATAAATTTTATCTAGTATACATTAGTAAACATAGCAAAGCTAGTGAAACAATATAGCGTACGCACTATCACAAAGCCAAAAGACAATAAACCGAGAAGATTTGGTAAATGTCCAGGAAAAGGTTTGAAATAGGTTGCAATAAAATCATTTAAGTGTCAATGGCTCACTGTCAATTTACAGAAATAATTATGACCATGTCAAATAAGTATGGCTCACTGGGGTCAGCGGTACCTTTACCTTAGTAGATCAACAGTGGTCCCAACAATATCATTCCTAATCCAATTTTTATCCTCATCATGATCAGGTATATCATTGCTCAAATTTTTTGTTGGTAAAGGTTGAGGTTCAGTGGTATAATATGAATCGGTCTCATCTTCATTGTCGTCAATTCTAACACCCATATCAAAATAATCCCTTGGAGTTGCATCAACCATAGAATGCTGGTCCGTATCAACAAGATATTGTACATAATAAACTTGGGTCGCTTGTGTTGCTAAGATGAATGGCTCATCAAAGACGTCGTTACCACTATTAAGTAGGTTGTTGAAATTCACTTGTGTTGTCCCAAATTTGTTCTTTCGGACACCTCTACCTTGATGTACACTGTCAACCCAATCACACTTGAACAAAACCACATGTCCTGTATTTGAGTAATTTAATTCAATTATTTCTATTATGCGGCCATAATAAGCAACATCTCCTATAGATGGGTTGTTATCTTTTGAACTTGAAAAACTAGATGTTTTTGCTACAAGTGCTACTGCATCACATTGAGTGGCTTTGCCTTCAGCATAATCCCTTGTGTGGAATGTGTAACCATTTATAGAGTAGCTGTTGTACTTTTTGACCATCATATAAGGCTTCTGTGCTAGGAGCCTCACTTCATTAGAAATCTCATTACCCCTAGATATCAGCCCTTGAACCTAAAAATTCAATGATGTCAAAACAATGTGGTGTCCTAATCCGAAGTGGGAAATATTATAGGTACTTACATGGTCTGAAAACCAATTATGGAAGCTGCTATGATGGGCACGTTCAATGTCACGTTTATTTTTTCGTTTATTTGTAGATAGCTCATTTAGATGTTCTCTACATCAGAATGGAAGGAGAATTAGGCTCCTATATATAGTAACTAATATAGAAAGCATGCAAGGGATAAAGAAGAGGTTACCAACATAATCGACAAATGGAATAATATGAGGATAATTCATCAAGACATATCGGTGAGCTTGGATCCAAGTTATGTAGGACAATTCACAAGCAGAAGGCCCCGACAAAGGAAGACCAACTATTTTTAAGTATGGTAGATGGCTTGCTGAGGCAGAAGGTTGATTGCTGGTACTTTGCAAATACCGTGAGCAAAATGTCATACTCTCATTGAACTGGTAGCCTTCAGCTATTGCTCCTTCAGGATGGCCGCGAGTTGTAACCATGGATTTGTACTTAGATAGACATCTCTCTATAGGGTACATGTTCCGGTAATGCACTGGTCCAGCAAGCCTTACTTCAGTAGCAAGATGGATAGTCAAATGGACCATGATATCAAAGAAAGAAGGAGGAAAAACCTTTTCTAATTGGCACAGGATCTCAGGTATCTCTGCTTCCAACCTTTCAATCTCACTAACACAAATAACCTTTGCGTATAATTTCTTAAAGTAATTGCTAAGACGAACCAACGGCATGGAAACTCTATCTGGTAAAATTTTGCTAATAGCTAAGGGTAGCAGGTCACATATTATAATATGACAATCATGAGTCTTTAACCCAACTAATCTCTTCTCCTCGATAAGAACCTTATTCTGCAAGTTGGATGCATATCCAGCAGGAAACCTTGCATCTTTTAGAACCTGACAGAACATCCTTTTCTCCTCTGAATTAAGAGAATATAGTGCAGGAGGTATGTATGATTTATTCCCCTCTGTCTGTGGGTGAAGATCTGGTCGTATGCCCATTTCCTGGAGGTCAAGGCGAGCATTCAAATTATCCTTTGATCTCTTGTCAACATCAAGAAATGTATTGACTATATTACCATAGACATTTTTCTCCGTATGCATGACATCAATGTTGTGGCGCACAAGAAGTGTCTTCCAGTATGGCAATTGAAATAAGCAACACCTCTTTTTGAATACTTTTGATAAGTCATTCTCATTCACTTCCTCTGCTTCATCATTCCTCTTTCGCTTCTTGTTCTTATCCTTATATAGTTTCCCAAATACTGTTACCATGTCTTTTGTCATTTTAGATATTTCCTGCCCTGAAAGTTGAACAGGAGGCTCACGAAAGTCCTGGGTACCATCAAATAATCTAGCTTGAAATCTGAACCTGTGATTAGCATCTAAGAATCTACGATGTCCCATATAGCAGGTCTTGTGCCCATGTTTCAACCGAAGTGAACATGTGTCCATGAGACAATGGGAGCATGCTGCTATACTTTCTCCAGATAGTACTCCCCGTCCAAGCCAATCACTTATTGTCCATAGCAGTGCAGCATGTAGGCGAAACTTCTTATTACAAGATACATCATAAGTCATCACACCAGGCTTCCATAATTCAAGGAGATCATCAATCACTAATTGCATATAGACATCTATGTTTTTTCCTGGAGCCCTTTTACCCGGGATAAGAATAGATAGAATAAAATTTGATTGCTTCATGCAAACCCATGGAGGAAGGTTGTATGGGATCAAGATGATAGGCCATACACTATAGGACACATTCATGTTCCCAAAAGGGTTGAAACCATCTGTTGCCAACCCAAGCCTAACATTTCTAACCTCTGAACTAAACCATTGGTGCGTGGCATCAAAATTCTTCCATGATGGAGAGTCAGCCGGATGACGTAGCAAGCCATCTTTCGTGCGACTTTCGCTATGCCACCTCATGTTATGCGCAGTCTTTGAAGACATGAATAACCTTTGGAGCCTCTTCTTTAGTGGGAAATGTCAAACCACCTTTGCAGGAACTCTATGGACACGTCTTCCATCAACTCCACCTTTCACACTCTTCCACCTGCTTGATTTACACACTGGACACGAGTTGTCATTGGCATATTCTTTCCTAAACAATATGCAGTCATTTCTGCAAGCGTCAATGCAGTGATAACCAATTCCAATAGCCTTCACGAATTGCTTTGCTTCATGGAAGTTCTTTGGCAACACCTCACCCTCTGGAAGTGCGTCCTTAATTAAAGGCAGGAGCTCATGAAAATAACCATTGCTCACCCCCCATCGATTCTTCATGGTAAGGAGCCTAATGAGAAATTGCAGCTTCGAGAATGTCTTGCAGCCCGGATACAACTCTTGGCTCCCATCACGGACTAACTTGTAGTATGCTTCAGCATCAATATCATCCTCATCCTCAAATCCCTCTTCTTCCCCTAAAGCACGGGCATCATACATCCCAAAACCCTCAATTAGCATCTGTTCCATTGGATCAATCTTAGCATCGTCGTCTTCAGATTGTGAGCGCAAACCAGGACTTGGTACAGATGACATGCCCTCGCCATGATGAAACAATGGTGAATATCCATCCATGAACCCAATGCAAATTAAATGTTCCCGGCCTTCTTTTGCCTCTAACCAATAATTATTTCCACAGTCACGGCAAGGACACAGTATCCTATTCTGTTGGGCTGATGTGGCAAAGGCAAATTCTATAAAGTTGTGAAGGCCTTCATCATACTCAACTGACCACCTATGATGCAATGATAAAAATTCAGCTTGCTAAACACTTGTACTCGACACAGGAAAAAAACATGACCAATTTTTAACTAGTATTACCTAGGTGCTCTCATCCACGGGTTGTCCATGATGGCTGCAACACTGTAAATCTATCTACAGCTAATGTAGGTTGCCTAGTGCTGAAAAGGTGAAGACAGGGACACCTATTAATAGTACAAATGTCAATACTATTTTTCTTCCTTACTAAATTCTATAGACTAGAGAGGCTGCCTGCTAGATCTTATCATCGTCACACTGGCATCAAGGCAAATAATAATAGTACAAATGTGCAACAGTCTCTACAGAAGCAAAGAAGCATATGTGTCTGCCTGTCAATGAGTGAGCAAGACCATCCATTCAGATATGAACAACACTAATCAGACCCATGACCTAGTGCCCATCGCAGGAATAAAATTTGCATTTACAGGAGGAGCAACTCGATCATAGCAACAGCATAAAAAACGAACTATTCCCCAGACTAGACGACCCATGACCAGCTGGCTACTAGTTCTGAGGAGAAGTCACAAGCAAGGCTAGCAGATACGGTCAAGCAGTAAGCACTTAGAAAACAAGTTAAGCACAGTGAAATTCCATCTCGGTACAGATAACTAGCACCGTTTATTTAACACAGATCAAGTCAAATAGAAAAAATGGTAACACATTTTGAATCAATCAACATCTCAATAGAGGATTCAGATGATTGGTGGCTATGGGGATATACCTGGATTACTAGTCGTAGCAGGGAACAACGATGCTTGTGTAGGAACTCAGTCGTAGCAGGGAACAACGATGCTTGTGGAGGAGCCCTTCAGGATCTCGACCTCCTCGTCGGTGACCTCGGCGTGGGCACAGAAACCTGACCTTGGCGAAGGGGGAGGCGCGGTGGTGGTACTGATGGTCGGCGTCGGCGAGGAACTCCTCGTCAGCGAGCCCTCGCCGGCCGCCTCAGGCCGGCGTGATTCTGAATCGCGAGCCCTAGCGGACGCCTCAGGCCGGGATGTAGTGGAGGACCTCCTCGTCGGTGAGCTCACGAGCCCTCGCGGCCGCCTTATGCCGGGATGTGGTGGAGGGCCTCCTCGTCGACGAGCTCGCGAGCCCGCGTGTCCTCCTCAGGCCGGTGTGACTCTGAGTCGCGAGCCGTGGCCGCCTCCTCTGTCTCGCGATTTTGGGGAACGATTCGCAACAGTAGAGCCGTGGCCGCCTCCTCTGTCTCTCCGATATGTTTTATTTGTGAAGGTCCGATCGGTGCCTGAGTAGCAAGGCCCAAGTGCCTCTCCGTGGTAGCAAGGCCCAAATGATGACTAGTCGATCTACATGTTCGTACGAAAGACTATAGAAGGCATTTTAAAAACGCCTCCAATGCTCACATAATTAAAGGCGTTTTTAAAAAATGCCTCCAATGCTCAGATAATTAAAGGCGTTTTTTATATTAGCCTTCAAAAACCATAGTTTTAAAGGCCTTTTCATAAGAATGCCTTTAGATAAAAGGAAATTAAGGCAATTTAAGAAAGATGCCTTTAACAAAATGCCTTTAATTAAAGGACGTGTTGTAGTGCACATCCATATGGATAGCCTTGATGGTTAAGGTGTTTATGGTCCACAGACTGCAGATGGTCCTCAATGTCCCTGGTTAGTGGCCGGTGATTTCAATTTAATCTACCGGGCTGAGGATAAGAACAATAACAATATTAATAGAGCTACGGTGCAAAGATTCGGTGTTGTATTGATGATATTGCTACGAAGGAACTCCGGTTGATTGGTCGAATGTTCACTTTGTCCAGCGAACAAATTTCTCCAACGCTTGAAAAACTTGACAGAGTCATTGTTTCAGTGGATTGGGTACAGTTCTTTCCATACTCCCTTCTGCAGAGTTCATCTACTGAGGACTCAGATCATTGCCTCCTGTTTGGGGCTGAAAGACTTAATTAATTCATAATAAAGGGTAATTCCACTTTTAGTCTTTTTGGCCCTCTATTGCTGGTTTTTCAGATGAGGTCTCCCAGATTTGGACTTCGGTTCATCCAAAGTCATGCCCAGCCGAGAGCCTCTCAACTGAAGGAGTTGGCTGATGGACTACAAAGTTGGAGTCGGAAAAAGTTGGACACATCAGGACTCAGCTTTTAATGGCTTGTGAGATCGTCCATCAACTGGAGATTGCTCAGGACTTTTCGTGTGCTGACCAATGATGAATTGGCGTTAAGATGCATGCTCAAGAAGCACAGCCTTGTTCTCTCCTCGTTGCTATGAACAATTAGTAGACTGCGGAAGAGTATTGAGTTGATTAAACAAAGGGATCATGCCAATACTCGGCCTTTTCAGATTGTATGCTAACACTACACCACAACCCTTAAATAGCATCTAACTGCAGTTGCTAAAGGTTGATAATTAGCATTGAACGGTGAGTCGCTCAGTCAGTTGCTGAAATTAAATACGGCGATGGAAAGTTAGTTGCTATAAATTTTTTGCTTTTGCAATGGATGGTCCGTTGCTATACATCAGTAGGAGCATCGGATCATCCGTCGCTATACAAATTTTCAATTGGCGCGCTGCATTTGGGCCCTTCCCGCGGTAATTTTGGCCCAAAATGACCTAAACCCTAACTTACTCCCACATACTCTTCACACGTGTGCCGCCCCACCTGCGCGTTCAATCCACGCACGTGCACCTGACCGCTGCCTTCCCCGCCGCCAGCCCCCGCCGCCTGCCTGCCCCGCCGCCGGACCCCGCCGTCCAGCCGGCCTCGCTATCAGCTTGCCCCGCCGGCCTCCACACCCCAGGGACGGATCTAGGATTTTGGATCAATTGTGTCACTACGAATTTGTGAACTGACAATCACAACTTATAGTAAATAAATAATATGCTAGAAAGTCGATATGGTTTAATAGATCAAAGTAACAAAGTAACAGATCAATGTATATACATAGGCATAACATATGTTTACCTCTTATAAAAGCATTTTGTGGTTGCGATTTTCCATCTTTTGAAAGCGATCTATTAAAACTTTGTCTGGGATTGTTGCTAGAAAGGCGGGCTCAACAAGCCATTTGTTCCTTGTCTGAAATATCAGTTGATTCATCAACCAACAAGCAAAATACATCACCACCAATTTCATCAATTATAGAATTCACTATGACATGCATGTTCCATAAAATTCATACTACTTGAACCTGTACAATTAGTTAAATTAATTAGAAATTACAGCACGTTTGCAGAAAGAAAATGAAAAGAACACTAATTTCCTACCTGAACCACCAGCCATCGTGATCTCACGGAAGTTTGATAGATGATTAAAAATTTAAAAGGCCCCAATGGATCAATCTGTCACACATCAGTGATGAACAGCAGGACAGCAGCCCCCTCATCTTCAACGGTTCAAAATATCCAAACCCCTAACCTAAAAATAACACTGAAAGTTATGCATAGGAAAAAAATTCAACTTCACAACTTGCTTGCTCGGTGCCAACGAGAGGTCAAAATCAATTTGTGAAATTTGATGTGGGATTGAGTTTGGGTAAAACCCTTTACCTGGTGTCGATGGGTGAAGCTCCCGCCGGCTGCCGCTCTGCGTTTTTTGCGACTCTTCGTACAGAAGGAAAGGAAGTTAGAGGGACTCCTCCATATGGTAGCTGGACCTAACTCTGTAACTCGTGAGAGTCAGTCCTCTCTCTCTCCACCCCAAGTCCAGCCTAGTACTGTACTCGGCCCGAGTTCCTGAGTGAGAGAGACTCCGAGCGAGGTTGCAGCCGGCGGATACGGCGATCTCTTCCGCCTCTGATGGCCTGAGGGTCGTTGGGAGGTGGCGGAGATCGCTGGTCTCGTGCCGGCTAGTGTACGTTGTAGTTCTAGTCCTAGTATATCTAGGGTTTGGTGTCCTGGCGGCGTCGGCAAGGCGATGGCAGTGACGTCGTGGCGGAATAAGTCCTCTCGAACTCTTCCTCGTCCTGCTGACGTTCTACTCCAGCTTCGACAGCGAGCCCGTGGAGGAGGGGTTCCCTGCGGGGGATCTCTGTACAGGAGTCGCCAGCTGGGGGCGCATCATTCCGGATGGGAGGTGCGTTTTCTGGCTGTTTGGTTCAAGGATATAGAGGCAACTCTGGGTCATGTGGATGATTGGACAGTGGATAAGGTTTGGGTATCTCGTGGCGGCATCTGTCATCGATGGTGAGTCCCTGTCTAGGGTCGATGGAGTTCGGGGCACGTCCCCGGCCGATGCAGTTTCAGCGTTTGCTTCATCTCGCTTTTTGGTGCGAGTGTCTACTGCGGCTACTTCCAAAGCCTTATGGCGATAGGGCTTCCTCTGACCTAGGATTGGCGGCGAAGGACCTCCAGTGACGGCCGGCGACAGCGAAGTCTGGAGGATTCTACCGGCAGAGGTTTTAGGGCCTTATTTGTAATTTCTTTGTTTTCTAGGGGCCTCTATGCAAAATAGTCGACACAGCTGTCTTCTGTATCCTTCTCGAATGTACCTGTATTTGCTCGTGTCTTTGTACAGTATCCTTAATTTTTAATACAGGTATGTTTTGATAAAAAAACTCTATAACTCGTGCATGGGCTTTGTGGATGCCAAGCAATGGAGTGGATGTGGACAAAACAAAAGCCTGACTGGATACCTCTAGAGTCCAGAGTCCGGAGTCTAGAGGGATATTGAGGTCACGTGGTGAGTTGGGCTGCTGTCATCAACACAAAATGAGAGAGGGCTACACGGCCTAGATGACAGGCATTGTTGTCCTGTGACAGCAACGATTGTGTACTGGATCCGTCCCGGCCACACCCCCGTCCCCGCCGGCGGCCAGGCCCTAGACGCCGCCCGCCGACGCATGCCAGTGACCCGATGCTGCCCACCCACTAGGAGCAGTGCCTAGGACCCCGTGGCCAGGAGCAGTTCCCAGGACCCAACGCCGCCCGCCCGCACCAACCGCCGACGCCCGCCAGCCGTAGGAGCTCCAAGGCCCAGACGCCCGCAAATCTGATGGCAAGACTCTAGCCAGGTAACTAACTGCACCCAGTGGCGGTGGCGGAGGCAGAGGGGGCCAGCGGGGGCCATGGCACCATCCAATGTCTGGTGAAAAAATAGCAAGTTCTGTTCTATGCATAATATGGTCCAAGCACATCAGCCCATGTACGTATACCATCAGCCCATGTACATATATAGGAAGCCAAAGTGCCAAACCGTCCAGCGTCCAGGTACGAATCCTCAATCCACGATCGCAGCTTCCGCCGCAGCGCCGCCACCACCGTAAAACACCTTCGTCCAACGTCCAGGTACAACTGTCCAGTTCGGCACTGGCTCTCCGATCTGCTTCAGGAATCAGGCCTTCGGTCTTCAGGTAGACAGGTACGTGTATGTTCTATTCCAATTTTATTTATCTCCACCTGTTTGGAGACTCGGAGTTAATATCAAATTGGTTAATTGGTTAATTGAACTATTATTTTTGTATTGAAGGATAATCATCATGAAACTTAAAAGAACAACAATTGACTGCTTTTACAAGAGAGAAACGCCTGCCGCAGATGTTTCGATAGATCAAGGGCAAGATGACATTGAGTTTGAATCTATGGAAAATGAAATAGCTTACTGGCTTGCTGCAGAACAAGAAAAGAATGAAGAAGAAGAGGAAGATCCAATGCAGGCTGTGCAGCCGGCAGCTAAGGTTCAACGAGTAGATTGTGCAGACAATAGTGTGCTGAATGTAGAGCGAGATCCAGGTTTGCGTGATCAAATTCGGACTTATCCTCCAGATAAACAAGAACAAGTTATCAGAGCATACATGAAGCATGGTCCGTACCAATTTATTAAGGATGAATACCCTACTTCAGGTTCAAAAAAGCATCCACGGAGGTTTCAGTCACAATGGTTTAAATCTTTTCCTTGGCTAGAATACTCACCAACAAAAGATGCAGCCTTTTGCCTTCCTTGCTTTTTATTTTCTAAAAAGCCAGTTGGGAAATCAGGATCATATGTGTTTACAGTAAAAGGATTTAATAACTGGAGGAGGGTTGGTGGGAAAGAATGTTCCTTGAAAATTCACATGGGACAAAGTGGTTCAGCTCATCAGTATTCTGTCAAATGCTATGACAATTTAAAGAACCGATTATGTCATATTGAGCCGGTGATTGAGAAACAAACAAGTGAAGAAATCAAGGCAAATAGAATGCGGCTTAGAACATCAATTAATGTTGTCCGATGGCTGGCATTCCAGGCTTGCCCCTTTCGTGGACATGATGAATCAAACAATTCAAAGAACCAAGGTAATTTTCTTGAAATGGTAAAGCTACTAGCTTCATATGATGAGGAGGTTAAGGCTGTTGTTTTAAGTAATGCTCCACAAAATGCTAAATATACTTCACCTCAAATTCAGAAAGAAATATTGAATGCTATAGCTGATAATGTTCAAAAAGCAATTCGTAGTGAGATTGGTGATGCTAAATTTTGCATAATTGTGGATGAATGAAGAAGAGAACAAATGGCACTTGTTATTCGGTTTGTTGATAAAGATGGTTTCATTAGAGAGCGTTTTCTTGATATTGTTCATGTTCATGACACATACTCTGCCACACTTAAACAAAAAATATGCTATGTTCTATCAATACTTAAATTGGATGTTCAAAATATTCGTGGACAAGGATATGATGGTGCTAGCAATATGCGTGCAGAGTGGAATGGACTGCAGGCAAAGTTCTTGGATGAGTGCCCATATGCATATTATGTTCATTGCTTTGCTCATCAGTTACAGCTAGCTCTTGTTGCTGCTTCAAAAGAGGTCACTGAGGTTCATAATTTTTTTGATCATCTAGCTCTCATTGTCAACACAGTTGCGTCTTCTAGTAAGAGAAATGATGATCTGCGTGCTCATCAAGTTGCTGAATTAGAGCAGCTCATCGAACTTAGTGAGCTTGAAACCGGAAGAGGTGCTAATCAAATTGGAACTTTACAACGCCCTGGTGAAACTAGGTGGAGCTCTCATTATGATTCAGTTTGCAGCCTTATAAAGCTTTACAAGCCTACATTCTTAGTACTGGAAAGATATCACTACTACTAAAGGTCCAGGAACCACACAAGCAAGTCGTGCAAAGGCTGCTAGTGCTGTGAAATTGATGATGAAATTTGAGTTTGTGTTTATTATGCATGTTATGAAAGAATTAATGGGAATCACAAACCTACTTTGCAAGAAGCTACAGCAAAAATCTCAGGACATTGTGAATGTTATGGATGATGTTGCCACTACCAAAAGGTTGATTCAAAACCTAAGTGACCATGGTTGGAATAAACTTATTAGTGATGTGACACAATTTTGCAACAAACAGGGAATCAAAGTTCCAAATATGACCGACTCGTATGCAGATTACGTTCGAGGTGCAGAGGTCACAGTCGAGCATCACTACCGATATGATATTTTCATGGTTGCAGTTGATCAACAAGCACAAGAGTTGAATTGTAGGTTCAACGAACAAGCTACAGAACTTCTCACTTTATGTACTTCTTTGGATCCCACGGATTCATTCACCAAACTGAAAATTGATGATGTGTGCTCTCTAGCTTCAAAGTTCTATCCGGCTAATTTTTTAGAGCAAGAAAGAGACATATTAAGAGAACAGTTACAACATTATGAACTTGATGTACCTACAAATCCTAGCTTTCAGAATTTGACAACCATTGCCGAGCTTTGTCGCCGGTTAGCTGAAACAGGGAAATCAGATGACTACTATTTGATCGACAGGTCTGCATTTTACAATAGTTGATTATTTTGTCTTAAAGAATCATAGTCATGCTTATTTGCTAATAACATTCTTCCTTGGCAGGTTGATTAGGCTTGTGCTAACTCTACCAGTTTCCACAGCTACGACAGAGCGTGCCTTTTCTGCAATGAAACTTGTTAAAACCAGGCTACGGAATAAGATGGAAGATGGGTTCCTAAGAGATTGCTTAATAATTTACATTGAAAAGGAGATTGCAGTGGAGTTTACAACCGATCAACTTATTGATGACTTCGATGCGATTTAGACGCGCAGAGCAAAATTTAAATAAAGCATGTTAGTTCCCTTAATCATTTATGCTTATCGTTAAATTTTTCATCACAAATTTGTTGCAATATGCATAATTAGTTATTTAATAGAGATTTTGGTGTTTTAATATATGATCGAAACTCTCTCTCTCTATATATATATGTATTGAAATTTTATAGTAGACTATACGTATTTGATTGTCCGGCCCCCTCCATATATAATTTCTGGCTCCGCCACTGACTGCACCTTCTCTTCTAATTGAAATGGGTGAAGTTCCATTTACTATGGATTTTTTCCATTCTGCTCTTGAAGCACACAAGCAGGAGCCTTTCTTCCAGGAGCCTTTCACCAAAGAGAGCAAAACAGTTCTGTAAGTGGCGGATCAAAGCCTGAAGTAAAGTGCCAGGTTGTCTTAGTATTCTAAGTAAAGCATTTCATTCTCCAAGCTTTCAGGATATCTCTTCGTTATCTTTTTGAATTCAGCTATTAGTGTGAAGATGAGCATCTATCTTTCTTTTAAGGATTTAGTGTGTGTGCTTGTTCTTAAGGGAACGTGCAGATCGCCCAATCATATCAGGATGGATCCAATGGGTGTGATTTTTGTCTGTATTGATCACTTACCTACGCTATAAGAAGAAGGGCGTCATGGAAGAGTTTGGTGTCCAAAGCCACACCTTCTTTCCCCCATAGGAACAGAAGTCAGGAGCTGTCGGCAGGCCCCTGCTTTCTTTCTGACGATCTGTTCCAGTTCGTTGCAGAATCCTTGGCACTTGTCCTTCATTGTTCTTTGACTTGTAGACGTTTATTGTTTGATCTGCTTACTAGTTCGTATTAGTACTGGCACAGTTCAGGAACTATCGATCCTCATGCTTGCATTACTAGTTCGTATTAGTACTGGTACAGTTCGAGAAAATTCTATTTGAGGCTGCAGCATATATTACTTAAAGTAGGTGGGCAAGTTCTTACTGTACACCACACAGAAAACGACTCATAGGGGAGTCCTATTTCAGCAGAGTTGGGATTTTTTTTAATCTAAGCAATATTCAGGTTGCAAGTATGTAGTAAACACTCATAGAAATTTTTATCTATGCTAATCTTCTATAACAGATTGCAGTGTGTCACATATGCTTCAGTGATTAGTTTCAATCAGATTATGATTTATTTGCCAGTTCTCTTGGCTTATTTGATCTGGTCAGGATAAATTGATTTTTTTTTCAATGCACCAGCTCAGCAGCGTACAATAGATTGATTATTGACCTGGCCATAAACGAAAACTACTATGGATTCTTAAGCTGTCAGCACATACTTATTCTTGAATCCATGATTGTCACTTTAGTTTAGTCAAAGCTAGCTTACATCAGCGATAGAGGTATTTTACCATGTATTCGGTGGTATATAAGTCATAGTGTTGTAAGATTCGCAACATTTCAGTAACTGTTACCATGGATTTTGGCCTGCTACATGTTTATGTATTTTTTTCCAATTAGTGATTATATGCTCACTTAGATTTACACCCTGAACCGATAGCAATCATTATGTTGGCAAATATTAGCTATTGAGTCTGTAACTCTATAGCATATCAGTGGCTTTGTTACCACTGATTTTGGGCTCCTAGCTTGGGGGAAAAGCTAATTCACTCAACAGCCTGTAAGGTGTTCCTTTTCAGGGATGACTATAAGATTAAATTTCTGTACCATTCTTGCTCTTTAGTTGTGAATTTTTGACCCTATCTGAGATTGGTGCACTTGACGCTGTTGGTTTCCTTCATAGTAGATTAAGATCGCACTTACAAATTGCCCCTGTTTCAGAACATATTCTTCCCTCAGAGCACCTGTCAGTCCATCTACTTTGGTTTCCCTGTGATGCTAGCTGATATTTGTGACCCTATCTCAAACTCTATTGCAATCTCAATCTCAAACTCCTAGTCGATATCTGTAAGTGCTCAGGTTTTTTGTTCACTGTCAATCTCTCATAAGATAGGATTCTTTTGTTCACTGCTATATGTGCTCATGTGTTTTCTGTAATATTTATGTTACCTCCATGTGTAAATCAAAAGTGCAAGCTTATGAGATCCCCTGACATTTATTTAAGAGCATATCTGAAGCTTCACTGTGAAATATTAGCTTGGGGGAATCAGCATGCTGCAGCCCCTGCAGCCTCACCTGCCATGAATATTACAACATCACCAAGGAATGATGACCAGCACTTTTCACATGATACACATGTAATCTTCTCAACCTCTCATGCAAATTTTATACTTGTGATTTAATAGCTGCTGAACCTCTCATACTTGTGATTTAATCTTCTCAACCTCTCATGCAAAGTTAGCTGCTGAACCTAGCATTTATCCATTTCTCATAAGTTCATCATCTACTTTAGGCTGGAAAAGAGGTCATCTTATTTGCCATGTCGAGTAATGAAAAAGTGGCCAAGGCAACTGTTGTTTCGGTTAATCTAAACAATAAGCTAGTGGGTGTGGCTCTTGGAACAAAATTTTGTGAAGTGATTGTGAATGTTGTCCTCCGACGTGAAACATTAGTGCCACGCCCTTATGCTGAAATCAAGACTCTAGGGGATGCTGTAAAGATGCCAGTTGCCTGGCCATTTAATCAAGTAATGTCCACTTGATTATATTCTTTGTTTTTGATATGTGGTGAGTGTATCTACAGTTCCTAACTATGATACTTGTGACCAGTGGCGGAGCGTGGCGCCAAACCAAGGGGGGGCTATTTCGTCTACAGAATTAACTTTCCGCAAAGCAGCAGAGACAGCGGCGATTAAATCTGGACAAACAGAAAGCAAAATCTCCAGCATCGAGAGGGAGTCAATCGGGAGCAGAGTCGAGCGCCACTCGTGCGGAGGTTCTCTTGCGCCACTCATGGTTGAGCAGGAGGGCTGTTGGCCGCCTGTATGTCGCCTAATCACTGCTGAGGATGGGGGTGGAGGCCGGCATTGGGACATCGCCGTAACGCGGCCGAGCAGGGGCCATGGGCCCGCCGTTGAGGCACTCTGACCTCGCGACGCCGTGGAGGACTCTGACCCCGTGACACGCCGGAGTGAGGCCGGAACTCAAGCTGCAGATGCCGTGCTTCACCATGCAATCGGTGGGCGACGAGACGATGCTTGTTCAACTTCATACAGATGCAGACTTAAGTGAGCTAGCGTCGAGGAAGGGGGGGCGAGCGCCCAGCTTCGCCTCCACGACGCTCCGCCAGTGCTTGTGACAGCTGAAGGTCTACAGTCAGCAACCAAGTTCTCATTGTGTTGCTGGTTCTTCTCAGAGATGTTCTCAAGGTGCTCTCATTTTCTTAGTACTCTAGAAATGTTGTATCACTTAATTTGTTCTAAATATTATTGAACATGGGTTTTGGACCAGAAATTTAGATGTGTGGTGGATATGTACTCTTTTAGCCTTAGTGTTTTGTTTATAGCTAATTATTTTCTAAGTTTCTGATCTGGAACAAAAAATAAGTGCTAAGATTACATATAAGAGTGGCTCCTTAGTTAACTGAGGCAATTTGTGCTAGATTATGTTACCTAAAATATATTGGATGTGCTCAATACTAACAGGCAGTGGGTCTCTTCTGAACATTGCAGGCTGCTAGTTCAGATATGGTGCAGCTACAGCACAATGCCGCTGATTGTGATTATTTCTCAGGTACTCTTCAAATGCTAGTTCAGTCTGTGTTAGATTCAGCTTGATAGGCACTACATAGTTCTTTTCAGTTAACTGAAGCAATTCTATAGTGAACTATAAACATACAGCTGTTCAGACATGTTTTTTTCCCATATAACATCAGGTAGATGCTCCTCTGCATTGCAGTTTTTTTTATTCAGATTACTAAGCCATGCTAATATGTTGGTAAATAAACCATCAACTAGCAGCTGGTCTATTGTGTATTTTTTCCCTAAGATAATTGTACCATGCTATGAAATACCATCAGCTAGATGCTCTAATAAATTGTTTTCAGAATCATGATAACTCACACATACATTTATGGCTTCAAAACAGTCAGGACTATGTACTCCTAAGTTTGCCACATTAATCTGTGAAAACCATAGTAAATTAGATACTTCAGAATCATCTTAGATTGCTTACTTTCGTTCCTAAACCACTTAACAAAATTAGATTGCTTACTCTCAAGGTGCTGCAGGATCATCTCAGAGACGCTAGGCGGTGCTAGCTTGTTGCCAAGAAGGGTGCTGGGAGCAAATTTGTTGCAGGATCTTCTCATGGGGTTGTTGCTAGCGACTTGTTGATAGGAAGCCATTGAATTATCTTTGAATGCTTTTGGATTACAATCTGGTAGTTTTAGTTAATTTGTGGACTCGAACCTATCTTTTGAACAAATGTTGGATTGCTTTTGGATGATGGCTTTCGCTCAACAAGAAAACAATGCTTGTTGTACAACCTGCTATGACTTAGTTAGATTTTGTATTCAGCTACTATATGCTTGTATGTGTTGCCTTGATGGCAAGAAGCTTAAGCTAGTGACATGATTATATATGTACTCATTTGATATGGATGAATGAGAGTATGATTATTGCCATTTGTGTATGCCATTCAATATTGTATTGATTCTGAATGTGGTCCAGTTTTAAATATATCTAGATTTTTTTACCTATTCAATTGAGCTTGATTGACAATCAGTGGCTAAAAGTTCATACTGCGATGAACTGTCCGTTGCTAAAGTTCTAATGTGTTGTCCGTTGCTGAAATCTTGAGTGTCGAACTGTCCGTCGCTAAAGATGAAGTCCGTCACTGTATACATACAACGACGGCTTCATTAGCAACTGCTGGGGTCCGTCGCTATAACATTTAGCAACGGACTGTCCATTGCTGTACACCCCTTACAACAACTTCGAGTCAGTCGTTGTTTAAGGGTTGTGGTGTAGTGTAAGCAAAGTAAGAGGAAGAATTTTATCCCTAAGATCATGGACAATGATGCAGTTCTTGTAGACCATAATGAGAAAGCCCAGGCTACTTGCTATGTTTATCATAATCTGATTGGGATGGCCGAGGACCGAGATTTCTCCATTGGTTTCGACAGGTTGAATTTTCCACAGCTAATCTGATGAAGATGGACAATCCTTTCTCTGAAGATGTAGTTTGGACTACTATCAAGGAAATGCCTTCTGATAACGCTCCCAGACCTAAGAGTTGGTGTCAATTACTGGGCGATTTTAAATTCCAAATTTATGTGTAGGTTTAGGTTGTAAGGACCGTGACACCTAAGAGTTGGTGTCAATTAGGCGACTTAAAAATCTAATTCTAACTATGTCCTCTAATTTTTCGCCTTAGCAAAACATATGCAAATAAATAAACTATCTAAATGTGCAACAACGGTTTTGCTAGTGTGTTGTTATCTCTACCGCAAAAGAGTTATGCAACCTAGGTTCTAATCCTATCAACTAGCCTATCAACTAAGATAGGAAAGGTAAAGCATACATCCAAGGTAGAAATATAAATGCGGAAGCTAAAGATGAGGTAGAAATGCAAACTCCCATCAACGACTCCGGTATTTTTACTGAGGTATCGAGAAGCGCTCAAGCTTTCCCCTAGTCCTCGTTGGAGCCCCTTGCAAGGAATCCCTCGCAAGGGCCAAACTCCTGATCTGGTAACTCCGTGGATAGCCCTGGGTCTTCCCCACGCGCAAGTGGCTCTCCAGTGTGCCTTCTAGCAAGCCTCTCCTAGACAGCTCGCTGCCGTCTTCACTATCGAGCTTTTGGCCAAACTACCGCGGCCTTGTTCCCTTCAATACACGGTGGCAGCCACATCACAAGCATGGTTGGTGTGATCTCGTAAAATTACAAGCCCCGCTGGGTACAAGCACGGTGTGTGCAAAAAACTTTGGTTGAGAGATATGAAAACCTCACTAGCAACTAGACCTAAGCCTAGAGCAAGCGTATATGAGCATGATCTAACTAACCTAAGCACTTTGCAAAAAGACCTATGCTAATCACTAAGTGATGTTTAAGTCCTATGCATGTGGAGAGCACAAATGTGGTGTAGGAACACCCCTCTACCTTTCCCTTGCTCCCTCACACCTCAAATAGCCGGTTCGAGGTGATATATATAGCCCCCATTGAGAAACTAGCCGTTGGACGCAAGGTGTGCAGCTCACTGCATGGTCATCAGATAGTCCGGTGCCACCACCGGACAGGCCAGTGCCTGCTACGTCAGCTAGCTGTTGTGCCACTGACATCTGACCATTGGAGCACTGTGCATGTCCAGTGCCAGCTTGTCCAGTGCCACCCTATCCGGTGCCCTCTGGGCTCCTCCAGCTCAATTTCCATAGTCTCTGAAAAAAATAGGGTGGTGCCCTGTCCGGTGCCCTCTGGGCTGCTCTAACTCGATTACCACTAGTTCAAAACTGTAGAGATTTTCATTAGCTTTTTGAAAAGTCCAAGATCATTAAGATCGGAGTTCGGAGCTAAAAGTTGCGTCCAAAATATGAAAGCGTCGTGCTGAAAAAATAGGGCAGTGCCCTGTCCGGTGTACAGTGCTTGTCTGATGCCACCTGTCCGGTGCACACAATCCTGTCCGGTGCCAACTGTAGCTTTTCCCTTTGTTTGTTTCTTCACGATCCTTTTTCCGGGCTTCTTCATCTTCGCGTCTTGGACTCCTAGCTTCACTTTTAGGTTGATCACACATGCTCTAGCGTCTTCCTTTGAGTGTTGATCATATTCTTCACGTTCCAATCTTGGTCCAATCTGCATTTGCATCCTATTGCACTATAAAATAAACAATTGCAAATTCATTATCCCAACTTGGTCATGTTGATCGTCAAACACCAAAATCCAAACTAAATGGGCTAAGGGTCCATTTTCCTTACAATCTCCCCTTTTTTGGTGCTTGATGACAACATGGCCAAAGCAAGCAAATAATAACAATTTCAAAATTAAAAACCTTTCTACTTGCTAGGATGCAATGCAAAGGCAAGATTATATATGCTAAAAATATAACACTTGTTTGGATCTTTGAAAACTTATCTTGCCCTTGCAAATATCCCCGAGTGGTATTATTGGCTTAAGCCTCCCCCCACTTTCCTCCCTTTCTCGGACCATTCCCAAATAGGGTTCTCCCCTTTGATCTACCCATAACCAAAACCACTTGTAGCTTGATACCGATTGAATGTTTCCACTTGTATCACGATCAAATTTTAAAATTGTGGATATGGTCTTATTATGGGTTGGGCTTGCTTTTGGTCCTACAATTTCTCCCCCTTTGGAATCAAACACTGAAAAGGAAGACATTAGTAGCACAAGGGAGGATCAAATTTTTGTGATCCTTTGTACGTGGAGTGTCGAATTGATCACAAAACTTGACTCTCACATTACATAGTCTAAGCTCCCCCTAAATATAGCATACATATAGTGAATGGAAAAGCATATGCATAATTGGCAAATTAATGCACAAGGGAGTTTAATCTATATAATGCATGAAGAAAGCATATAAATACCAAATTGAAATCAACATAATGATATCGGTTTAGGATTACCACATGTAGAAACCAATTGGATTATCACCACTTGCAATGGGTGGTGTATTTTGAAAGCAAGATGCTTATCTCCAGGGACTCTATTTTCCTTGCAATGAGACTACTAGACACATGATAAGCTTGAAATGGTGTAAGTCTCAAAGCGTCATAGAATAATTGCAGGAGACACGCACATTGACTTTAAAGTCAAAATATCACTTTGAAAGATGACATCACATGAATGTGAGAATCATTTTCATAGATGATATTCATAGAAAATTATCTACAATTTGGACTTTGGCACAAATAGGATAATCATTTGTATAGAAATAGAGCTATGTGCAATGCTCTTAAAGAATTAAACCATGTAGGTTTGCTCCAAGGGTTAAGAGTGATGTTTCACTGCAATTAAGGAAGAGAGCTGAGGGATAAGAAAATGGTTTCCTAGAGAAGAAACTATATCTATACGGGAACCAAGATATATGAAGAGGTGTGATTCGTAGATGGTAGGAGAAAGAAGACAAGTGATTGGACCAAATTTGTTTTGAAAAAACCATTCATTGAGAATATGGATTCTATGTGCAGTGTAACATGACTTGATAAATATAGAAACTTTCTTTTAGTTTCTAAGTTGGAACTGCCTGAGTCGATCAAAGCTTCACTCAGTAAAACACAGAGTCATCTTGCAAACCATGCATGGATGATCCATGACATAAAAATTAATGTACATCTTCAATTGAAGGGTCACTTTATTGTTGGTTTAAACAAAGCAATGTGATGGATGAATTAAATTGAATGATTGCTGCTTGTTTCCTTCACACAGGTTATGGAACAGGTCACCAAATGTTGCCAAAAAACAGAGTGAAATTATAAATAAATATAATAAAACAAAAAACAAAAAGACATATAAAATTTTATCCAAGAACAAGGGTTCCAACACATCATTTTATAATTTTAATATTTTCATGCAGCCCAATGGGCAAACATGTATGGGAATAAATCATGCAAAGGCTCAACATAGAAACAATGTTTGATATGTGAAAAATCATGCCTATACTCAAGTTCATCTCAATCCACATGAATTGGGATGGATTAGGGTGAAAAATAAACTATTTTTCATCCCAATTTCTCCTAATGCATGTGAATTAAGGTGGCTTAGACACTAGTACAAAAATGATTCTTGTTGGTGCACTATGTAAAAATAACATCACAGACGTGCATTCAGGCACATCACAGATGCCATAACATGTCTGTAATAAGGTCTTATTACAGACGCGCAAAAAGTGTGTCTGTAATAAGCACATACTACAGACGCGTGTTACCAATACACGACTGTGACAAAATGAACACACATCTGTGATAAGACCTTAACAGAGACTGATGGGTGTCTACACGTGTCTATAGTAAGCCATTACTCGAGACGCGTGTTGCCAAGATGCGTCCGTAACAAGATTAAGACGTGTCTGTGTGAAGAACCATGGTGCAGACGCGTGTCTGTTACACGCATTTGTAGTAAGGATCCTACTATAGACGACATTTGTAAACGTGTCTATAGTGAGAACTATAGTACACACGTCTGTAGTAAGGATGCTACTACAGAAGACATTTTTAAACACGTCTGTAATAAATAGCATACTACAGACTCATGTTCTTAACACGGGTCTGTAGTAAATAGCAGACTATAGACGTTTGTATTCTGCACGCGTCTGTAGTATTTTCCTTACCACAGATAGATCTAGGCTACAAACACGTCTGTAATAAGAAAAATACTACTGACGCGTCTGTAGCCTAGACCCGTCTATAGCCCACAGCACAGCCCACATAATATAGATATACACAGATCACACACACACACATATATATATATATATATATATATATATATATATATATATATATATATATATATATATATATATATATATATATATATATATATATATATATATATATATATAGAGCTATTACCCTACAGCTGGCTACAGAATAACTTATTCTGTAGCCATTTTGAGTTACGATAATTGCTATGCTAATTTACGAGATTATAGTAACTCCTTACTATATGATTTCTATAACATTATGGTAAATATCCCCATGTGTTATAGTAATTCAACTATCGTAAATATATACTGACATTATCGTAAATTAGTATATAAAATTATCGTAAATAGAGGTGGCTACAAAATAACTTATTTTGTAGCTAGCTATAGAGTATACTCTCCCTATATATATATATATATATATATATATATATATATATATATATATATATATATATATATATATATATATATATATATATATATATATATATATATATATATATACAGATCATAGTTGTTCATCTCAAAACTTAATTTGTTCATCACACACAACTCACAGATTGTTCATCACCAGGTAATTCACATGTATCTCCAATTGTGTCTCACAGCTCCAAACTCATGAGCATAGCAGCAGCTTGCTAGGACAGATGGAATGAACATGTATACCAGACACTTCATCATGGTGTATCCGCACAATGAAACTCGCCTTTTTCGGTCGATGATCTGCGACACAATAAACAAGACGATCTTCTCTCTAATGTAGTCCATGTTGATTGGAGTGGACATTACATCAAATTCCTAAGACAAAAAAGGTAGTCATAAGATGAAGTTGTACATGTGTATAGCCATCATCCATAAAATGAAGCTATATATATATATATATATATATATATATATATATATATATATATATATATATATATATATATATATATATATATATATATATATATATATATATATATATATATATATATATATATATATATATATATAGCTTCATTTTATGGATGATGGCTATACACATGTACAACTTCATCTTATGACTACCTTTTTTGTCTTAGGAATTACTCTATAGCTAGCTACAAAATAAGTTATTTTGTAGCCGCCTCTATTTACAATAATTTTATATACTAATTTACGACAATGTCAGTATATATTTACGATAGTTGAATTACTATAACACATGGGGATATTTAGCATAACGTTATAGTAAATCACATAGTAAGGAGTTACTATAATCTCGTAAATTAACATAGCAATTATCGTAACTCAAAGTGGCTATAAAATAAGTTATTTTGTAGTCAGCTGTAGGGTAGTAGTTCTATATATATATGACAGCAGCAGTACCTGAGGCTTATCCAAATTGGTCTGTCCCATAGCCAGCATCAAGTTGTGGGCCGCAAAGAACCCACATATGTGGTCCAGACATTGCTGCTAGCACTGCAAACATATGAAACATATGGTTAATAATTGAACTGAAACACTACTTCACAACCGGAAGTGAAGCACTACTTACTGGAATTTTGGTTGCATGGCTCAACTTCAATTTTTCTGCCCTTTTTTGGCCTGGGTTGGCAATTGGCAAAAGCCCTACACATACATGAGTTGTTATTAAATTATTTTGACTTCCAATAACATAATTAAGAAAGAAATACATGGGCCAATAGTAGGTTAGAAAATACTCACTCATATATCACAGATTTCAGCGGACTCAAATCTGACGCCCTGCCTCTATTGGAATCGAGGTACAACACCTTCTGCCACTTTGGAACAATGACAACAGCAATCCAGTGCCCACCACAGTTATGCACAAACATCACAAAATTTTTCTTGGCATATTTTCTTAGGCAATATTCCAGTTACCCCACGCGATAACCTCTATCAGCGCTCATAGTCTTAATTGACACTGGATCTGGATCAAGAAGGCCAACAGGCATGATGTGGCCCTAGCTTCTACAATCAGACATCTAGGAATAAACAAGCATACAAAAGTAATTTAGCAACCAAATATATGAAGAGCATCTCTAGCTAAAAATGAACAAGTCTAGAAAATAAATGAAATTGTACTTACAGTGTCAACACGCGAAGAAGTCCCACATCCAATCCATCAAGTGTGAGGAGGTCAAATAAATCTTCTAATCCCACATTGAAAGGCTCAGATTCTGCATCACGCCAAAAATATTGGCACTTGATCACAGCAATGATCCCTCCTGTCCTATGCTCTTCACATTGTTTCATGTACCAAGCATGAAGAACAACACACCTAGGTCCTGCCTTCTCAAGCTCTGCTTCTGATAGGAATAGCTCTCCAAATTTGAACTTGGCGCTGGCCTGTGTCCATATAGAACCCCCAGGGGCACTCTTAGTCGATTTGGTGGCTTTCTCCACCTTCTGCTGCTTGGCACCCACCTGCAACTCCAGTTTGCTATCACTCTTGGCTGCTCCAGGCTGTGTCGGTGGGATAGCTGGAGGAGTTGTGGACTTAGCTGGCTTCGGCACTGGCACTTTCTCATTTGAAGCACTCTTTTCTGCGGTAGTGCCACTCTTCGGCTTCTCAACAGTAGTTGCACTCTTAGAGGCACTCTTGCTACTTTTACTGGTGGTTTATAATGTATAGGTGCCTGTAGAAATGAAACTGTGAGCCTCAGCCATGATTTCTACAAACGGTAGCCTTAAGAAAATAGCCAGTAAAAATATATTTATACCGGCGGTTTTCTTAACCTACTGCCACTACAAATTAACATATTTAAAGTTTTCAAATGATCTCGGATGGATACATGGTCTGAACAAAAGCTATAGTATTCAAAAATATCTACACCTTTTTAGCTGATTATTTTTTATTTGAAATAATTTAGGACTCCAAAATTATGTTTTAAGATAATGATTTTAATACATATTTTTCAAAATTTATTAAATGACCTCGGATGGAAAAATGGTAAAAATTAAAGTTCTAGATCTCGACAAGAGTTAAAGATTTGTAGTTGAAACTTTTTTCATCAAAATTAGGTTAGGGCCTCAAATCTCCCTTTCAAAATCTTATGGAGTAAGTACTATGGGATTGTTTCTATTGCTAAGTAACTAGTGACTTTGGGGTGCAGTGATAAGGGGTGTATCACGCGAGCTGTGAGGTCGTGAGTTCGGTTCTCGGATAGTGCAACTTCCATGAATTTATTGAAATTGGGTGTGGATGCCTAGTGTGGGCCTCTCCCAATTACAATTTTTTTTGCTATTTTTAGCACGATTTCTATTTTTTGAAACATCATTTATGGAAATTTTCTTAAGAAATCCACCGGTGTAAATATTTGTAGTGGCGTTCTTAGGCGACGCCAGTAAAGTTTACTAATTTTCAACCTGGTGGTTGGTAAAAACTCCAGTAAAAATAAGAAAAGTACCGCCAGTAAAGATAGTCTGTGTACTAGCGAGAGTGCAGGCATATGAGGTTTAGGATGATTAGTCTATTCACATGCTTCATGTATTCGATTAATGAATCGATAGGTTCAGTCAGTTTCATTGAATACAAGTGTTGCTGCGCGCATGGAGAAAAATAATACGCAAAACTAGATCCGGACGCTCAGTCAATAGAGATCGAGGTTCGGCATTGTTTACAGAGAGGGTGTGATTTCACGTGATCGCCTCGATGACCAATTCCATGTATATACATATCTCCACAATAAGTAGCGTTAACCACTTGTATTTCAAGCACTTTAGGTATTAGCTATATATTTACTGCTGCAACATGTATGACACCTATTGTACTGCATTAGTCTTACCCGGTTCACAATCTACATTCATAGCATGCTATGCTATATATGTACACCAAGTAGGTAAACATGAGTTTTGAGGGGAAAAATTACAATGTTAAAGGACCATCCATACTATTTAATATTTCAATGCACTTTTTTTGGGCCGCTGACGCTGATTGATTGGACTTCCATGTTGTTACGACCCTTGTGGCATTCGCTGCAACTGGAAATCAGAATTTTGATTCACATCTAACCATAGATGATTCGATCCCAAGACAGTTCGTGAAGAATACGTGCATGCCATTTCTTTCTTGATCCGCGTCCACGTCCCTAGCCACTTGAATTAATAATTCGGTATGCATTATATATTACTATTAGCTTGTGATGCTGATCAAGTTGGTTATTTTCAAAAGGTATCTAAATGATTTCACTATCATCCAAAACATGCTTGAAATCTATTTTTTAACAAAGGGTGCCTCTAGAATTAATATAATACAACAACAACAACGTATCCTTTTGTCCCAAGCAAGTTGGGGTAGGCTAGAGATGAAACCCAAAAGAGACGAGAAACAGGGAGACACATAAAGGGATATAAAGTGCACAAGACAGAAAGAGGTCATGGTTCAGGCACGTTGATTGTCAGTCTCCAAGCGCTCCTGTCCATTACTAAATCTTTGCAGATATTTCACTCCTTAAGGTCTCTCTTAATGGACTCGTCCCAAGTCAGTTTAGGTCGACCTCTACCGCTCTTTATATTATCAGCCCGCTTTAGAACCCCACTAAGCATCGGCGACTCAGGAGGTCTCCGTTGGACATGTCCAAACCATCTCAACCGATGTTGAATCAATTTCTCCTCAATTGGTGCCACCCCAACCCTATCCCGAATATCGTCGTTCTGGACTCCATCCTTCCTTGTGTGCCCACAACACCAACGGAACATACGCATCTCTGTTACACTCAATTGCTGGATATGTCGCCTTTTTATAGGCCAACACTCAACACTGTATAACATCGTCGGGCGAATCACCGTCCTATAGAACTTACCTTTAAGCTTCTAAGGCACCCTTTTGTCAGAAAGGACGTCAGAAGCTTGACGCCATTTCAACCAGCCGACTGAAATTCTATGTTTAACATCTTCATCAATGTCGCCATCCTTTTGTAGCATCGATCCTAAATACCGAAAAGTATCCTTCTTAGCCACCATTTGGCCATCGAGGCTAACGTCTCCCTCCTCATGCCTAGTCGCGCTGAAATCGCACCTCATGTACTCGCCCTTGGTCCTACTAAGTATGAACTCTTTCAACTCTAACGTGTGCCTTCATAGTTCTAACTTCTTATTAACCCCTGCCCTACTATCGTCAACTAGCACCACATCATCAGCAAAGAGTATATACCAAGGGATATCACCTTGTATGTCCCTCGTGACCTTATCCATCACCAAAGCAAATAAATAAGGGCTCAAAGCTGACCCCTGATGCAGTCCTATTTTAATTGGAAAGTCACTGGTGTCGCCATCACATGTTCAGACAAACGTCACCACATCCCTGTATATATCCTTGATAAGGGTAACGTACTTAGTTGGGACTTTGTGCTTTTCCAAGGCCCACCACATGACATTTCTCGGTAATTTGTCATATGCCTTATCGAGGTCAATAAAGACCATGTGCAAGTCCTTCTTCTACTCCCTATATCTCTCCATCAATTGTCGTAATAAGAAAATCGTCTCCATGGTCGACCTACCAGACATGAACCTAAACTGATTTTGGGTCACACTTAACACTCTCCTTAGGCGATGCTCCATAACCCTCTCCCAGAGCTTCATCGTATGGCTCATCAACTTAATCCCACGGTAGTTAGTACAACTTTGAACATCTCCCTTGTTCTTGAAGATAGGTACTAATATACTTCTCCTCCATTCTTCATGCACCTTGTTAGTCCGAAAAATAAGGTTAAAAAGCTTAGTCAACCATACTATCGCTCTGGCACCTAGGCATCTCCACACCTCAATGGGGATACCATCAGGGTCCATCGCTTTACCTCCCTTCATCCTCTTCAAAGCCTTCCCGATCTCTGTCTCCTGAATTTTTCTCACAAAGCGTCTGTTGGTATCATCAAATGAGTCATCCAACTCAAGGGTAGGACCCTCATTCTCCCCATTAAACAACTTGTCGAAGTACTCTCTCTATCTGTCCTTGATCTCCTCATCCTTCACCAGAAGTCGATCTGTCCCATCCTTGATGCATTTTATTTGGTTGATGTCCCTTGTCTTCCTCTCGCGGATCCTAGCCATCCTATAAATATCCTTCTCCCCTTCCTTCGTGCCTAGCCACTGATAAAGGCCATCATACACCTGACCTTTTGCCATACTCACAGCACGCTTTGCAACCCTCTTCGCTATTTTATAACCCTCGATGTTGGCTATACTCTTGTCATGGTGGAGGCGTTTGAAACACTCCTTCTCCCTAATAGCCCTTTGCACCTCGTCATTCCACCACCAGGTGTCTTTCGCTTCCCATTTGCCTCCCCTACTCACGCCAAACACTTCTGAAGCCACCTTCCGGACACATGTTGCCATCTTTAGCCACATGTCATCGACATCTTCTCCTTCTTCCTAAGGCCCCTCGCCTAGCATCCTTTCCTTAAATATTTGCGCTGCTTCCCCTCTAAGCTTCCACCACTTCGTTCTCGCAATCTTGGCCCATTTGTCCCGGTGGACACATACCCGAAAGCGAAAGTCTGCCACCACAAGCTTGTGTTGAGGGACAACACACTCTCCAGGTAACACCTTACAATCAAAGCAAGCACGTGTATCCTCCCTTCTTGCAAGGATAAAGTCAATCTGGCTTGAGTGTTGTTCGCTACGAAAGGTCACTAGATGTGATTCCCTCTTCCTAAAAAGGGTGTTCACTATCAACAAGTCGTAGGCCAACGCGAAGCTCAAAACATCCTCCCCCTCTTGATTCCTACTACCATACCCGAACCTCCGTGCACCCGCTCGAAACCTACATTAGTCGAACCCACATGGCCATTGGGATCTCCTTCTATGAAGAGTTTCTCGCTGATAGGCACGGTACTAACCATGCTATCAAGATCTTCCCAAAACTGTCTCTTGGTGCTCTCGCTAAGACCTACCTGAGGGGCATAGGCACTGATCAAATTCAGAGCCAAATCTCCAACTACCGGCCTGACCAGGATAATCTGATCGCCTTGCCTCCTAACATCAACGACTCCATCCTTAAGGCTCCTATCAATCAAGATGCCTACACCATTCCTTCCTGATGTTGTCCCCGTGTACCAAAGTTTGAAGCTAGTATCCTTCACCTCCTTCGCCTTTTGGCCCTTCCATCTAGTCTCCTGAACGCATAGAATATTTACACGCCTCCTAATTGCTGTATCAACTAGCTCTCTTAACTTACCCGTTAGGGACCCTACATTCCAGCTACCTAGACAAATCCTAGTTGGCTCGGCTAACTTCCTTACCCTTTGCACCCGTCGAGGGAAGTGCGAAGACCCTTATTTTTCACTACACCCGGGCGTAGATGTAGTGCGCCACTAAGGTTGCGACGACCCGAACCTTGCTCATTTTTCATCGTACCCGGGTCACGATACGACGCGCCACTAAGGGGATGACGACCTGGCCCTTGCCCATTTAACACCACACCCGGGTTCCGATGTAGCGCGTCGCTAAGAAGGTTACGCCCCAAGAAATCACTCATCACAAACTGAATTAATATAATAATTTGATAAATATTACTGTATTAGCTTGTGGTGATACGCTTGATAAATATTTGATAAATATTACACGTATTCTCTAAAGGGAATATCAATATTTCAGTATCTCCTGTGATACGCTTGACAGTTACTGCCTACGCTGTCTTTTATAAGGCACACAAGCATATCAAGGTTTAAACATTAAAAACTTTGGCCAATAATTTGGCAAAATCATTTTTAACTATTATAATACAAACTTGATATGGTTAGATTTATAAGCAATTATATTATACCATCAGTTTATAAGCATAAACAATATAATATAAAATAATGATTTGTCAAAGAGTCGCCTTATAAATCGGAACCAGGGGAATAAATTTCAGAAACAGGAATACATTGGAAAGCAGGCATCTTAAGCTGAAGCAAATAAATCCCTGTTGTTTCTTTTTCTGGTGGATGAGAGAAAGTCATTCTTATGCAAATGTATAGGGGCACGAATCAAGAATTTTTTTCTTACTCAGGTAGACTTTAAAATTATATCTATTTTTTTTGTTTGTTGTGTCGTGACTCAAGAGAGATGTGCTATGAGAGCTTCTAATTCTGTTAGGACTTGATTGTAGAATTTTACGAAGTAGGAGTCCTACTTGCATGTATGGGGTCTTGGATAAAACTATATAAACAAGGGTTAATTAGGTTGGTCCTATTATAATTGTGCCAAATTTTGAGATACGCCACTATGTACGCCCAAACCCCCCTTGGGCCTTGTCAGACGTATGGACACATACTATATTTTCCTGTGGACCCTTTTGCCCCCGTCCAAACACATAGCGTCATTAGCTCACCCCCCTACCCGAACCATTCCCCATTGACTTCTCCAATCCCTAACTCTAGATCAAGGGCAACTTTCTTTTTCACCGACAATGTCGAGGAAATTGGGAGCCGTTCACTTGGCCTCTAGCGTGCGAACACATGGTCGATATGTACCCATGTGGTTCAGTTTATGATGAGTGATTGTCAACGTAAGTAGCTCTTTGGGTTGAGTTGTTGAACTAATGGAGGCGTGAGTTTGGGTTGTACAACATGTCTCTTGGCTTGTGGTGCACAGGTGTGGAGCTCGGAGATGGTGTCGACGACGAAGGTGAAGGTAAGCAGGTCCGTGCTGATGCACTGGGTGTTGTGAATGACGGATGCCGGGGCTTGGATTGTGGGATCGGGGAAGATGGGTGACTAACCGTGGGTGGCTGACACCTGGGGTCATCGACAAAGTGCAAGAGTACATGAGGAGTGACTGTGTTGACCAAATCAAGACGAAGGTTGACCAAGTCAAGCAGGGGCGCTGGAGGACTTGGTGATCGGGTAGTCGAGAATGACGGTGGCACATGTCGAGAGAGCAGAGGAGGCATAACGGACACGCTTCTCCGGCCGGTTTGATGGTTTGGGCCCCAAAACCACCGATGGACGGTTTTTAGGTTTAGGCTGCAAAACCCGAGTGTAGTTCTGGCAGGAATCGGAGGCAGCACGTGGCATTATCGTGAGGCATGTGTCAAGGTGTAGAGCTAAGTCATGAAGGGCGCTTGTCCATCGGTCAGCGGATCTCTTAGTTCGACCATAATGTCCTCCGGGTTAGGCCGTTCGCTCTAATTAACTAGGGGTATATTGGGAATGTGTAATAGTCTCTATAAATAAGAGCGCCGCCCCATTCAACCTTATCACTCCTGTCCATGCACCAGTAAAGGCGCTCGTGTGCTGTCAAGCAATGACCCAGGATATGATCAACCCCACAAACCTCTCAATCGCTCGTTGGTCGCCCATCTCTATATTTGGAATCTATTGAGTTCTGCAAAGCATCATCCTTATCAACTTGATTCGAACTCCTGCGTGATCGCACACACTACAACATAAACGATTTGTAGCAATGGCACCCGTTTTTGTAGGGGCAGCTCAATCACTAGCCGCCCTGTAGTGGGCGTGCTTAGGACCCATGGGATAAGCCACCTGTCGCGGGGTCAAAAACGTAGCAAGCATTGTTGTTCGTGGTAGTATCAGAGTGCACGTCTCCGGTGGCTCAGGTATACTCAAGAACACAAGAATCACAGAGGGGACGCAACGGTTTATCCTGGTTCGGACCGATCGGTGCCCTACGTCTAGAAGCTGATGATCCTTATACTTAAGAGCATACAAAATCTAGGGGTTACAATATAGTGTAAGGGAAAAGAGAGAGATTTGATAGGGGATCACTAAGTGTTGATCCTAGGGATGCCTCGCCGCCGGTGGAGCCTCCCCTCTCTTCGGAGAGGAGGAAGACGACAGGTGTAGTGGAGGAGCTCTCGGTGCCCCTCTATGGGTTGCGCTGCTCTCGGTGCATAGCGTGAATGGAACAATGATGACTTGAATGATCTGTTTGGAATCGTCTGCCCCCTCTTAGGATCCGACATTCCCCTTATATATCAAGGTAGGTCAGGTGCATTGCAGTTTGGGGGAGTTCAGCCTATGGTCTACATGCGCCGGAGTCCAGGAGGGTCTTGCAGCGGCGTCGTGTAGACAGTGGCGATGTCATGGAGCCGAAGAAGCTCTGGGCATCGTCCGGCTGCTCTATTCTGATACACTGAGTGTTAGGCTGTGTCGGCTTGGACTGGACTCCACCAGGTTCGCCTTTTGGAGGCTTCCTAATGGCAAAGGAGGTCGGCTTGAGGGACTGACGCATAGGCCCGGAAGCCCCCGAGCCCCAGAATCCAGTGGAGGAGTTTGTCTTCTTGCGTCACGCCCTATGCGTGACCCTATCGGAGGAGCGGTTGACAGAGTCGCGCCCACAGGGCAGCGCCGAGGAGCCCCCCAAGCCTTGGTGGCTCAGGGCGCACCTTCCTTTGCCCGGGCTTTGGCTAGCGCCGAAGGCTGGGGAGGAGCAGAGGATCAGATCCAGGCTTCCGTGGATCGGGAGCCCATGGCTCGGGCGAGCCCCCGAGCCCCGAGCAGAGGCGGCGGGTGTGTTTAGGCTCGGCCTGTTTCCTTGGCCTGAGGGTACGTGCAAGCATACCCAATGGATATAGCCCCTAAGCTCTTGAGTGATGCTAGAGGGATCCTAGAGGGATCGATTAGGAGGTCTCTCGGTCGGGAACCATTGTTCCCGAGGCTTCACATAACCCTACGTTAGGATCTCGTCACTGCCCCTACAAATCGAACAGTAGGGGAGCCTAGTGATACGAACCACCCCTACAAATGGGTCGATTTGTAGGGGCGGCTCAATCACCAGCTGCCCCTACTGAGGCCGCACTAAAAAGACCGCAGCCCCCTTCTTCCTCCTCGGGCCAGTTACTGTAGCCCAAGAGAGGAAGGAGGGGAGGCTTTAGGCACTTCCCGAAAATTGCTCTACTAAGGGGAGGTTTTAATCCCAAATCCTGAGTGGTAGCTAATTCTCCCTATGTCAGCGTTTGTTCCTCTGCATCCAGAGCGAATACATGCCGGTGCCGGTGATCAGGAGTCCCCGTATCATTGTCTAAGCATATGTCAGGCGCAGAACATCTGACGCCGATGAGTGAGGGTGCAGGCTCGGCAGTTTAGTACACATGAGCAGTTTGATTTCCCGACAAAATAACTTCGCAACTGTGCACTCAGTGAGAACATGCTTAATTTTCTCTCTATCCGCTCCAGAGAGATCACAAAACGCCGTCGGTTTAACATGGCGTTGGTACAGGACTTCTTTTGGCGCCGCCAGAAACTCATGAAGAACTCTCCACCAGAAAACTCTATCCTTTTGTGGCACATTGGGACTCCAAATTCTCTTCCATGAAGCATCATATCACCTAGCCCTGCGGTTTCATATGGTCAGCTGCTAACTTCCTGTAAACCGATTTAACAGAATACTCTCCATGTCTCTCTAGCTCCCAAGCCCACCATTCCATGCCCATGCGGCCTCACTGGTATACGGAGAATTGCCTCTGCATCAATTCGGATGAAGGTCTCTCGGATCAGCTCTTCGTTCCAGTTTCCAGACTGTGTTGTGGAGAACTGCTGCCGTCTAGGCTCGGAAGTCACTCACAAGATGGCATATGCGACTTCCTGATGGGCCCAGACAGCAGCACCCTAAGGCAATGCCTAAAACAGACAACAGATGAATAACGGATGATGTCGGTTTTTCCTCAAGAACGGATGATGCTGGTGACCTAGAGACGTTGGACCAGAGTTAGACGGTGGTCAGTGGACACGCGTGATGGAACCATAGGCTGGGGACACGCTCAAGCTCTCAGCATCGTGGAAATCATTCCGTGTTGAAGGGTAGCTAATTTGAGAATGTTTCTTTTTTCTTTTCTGAGATTAATTAATTAATTAATTTAAAAAATCTAAAAAAACCAAAGGTTTAGATTTCTTTGAGAACCTTTTAGTAAGCGAAGAGAGTACTGTAGCATTGCCCTCAATGTAGACCATGTAATTCAAAATTTCTTAAACTAAATTTCAAATTTTGAAAGCTAAAAATGATTTTTTTACTCTAGAAAAAGTTTCCAATCAAAAACTTTTGAACTATAATGTTGTGGATCACGTTGAGCTCTAAATTTTGGTACTAAGTTCATCTTTATCCGACTTCATATCAAAAAGTTATGAATTAATTTTAATGTACCTATTCAGAGGCGACCACTTAAGAAGTGAAGAGCACCACCTCTGTTAATCTATTTCTAGAGCCGGTACATTTAGGGCATGTTTGGTAGGGCTCGTCACTAGCTCCTGCTCCTTTGTAGGAGCCCTAATAAATGTTGTTTCGTAGAAGGAGCCGTTTTTAATGGAAAAAATAGGAGCCAGAGGACTCCTCTAAACGACTCTGCCTCCTTTGGAGGGCCCGTGCCAAACACCCCCTTAAAATGCTAGGCTGTTTTAATAGCTGTTAATAATCAAGTTTAGAAGAGGACATCTTGATAAGATGGCCTCTATTTTTAAGCGATCAACAGAGGTGGAAGACTGCCTCTGTAAATAGACATGGTTGACCATTTGTAGCGGCAGATTCTAAATTAAATTGTCCATCTAGGTTACTAGGCTGTTTGACTCAAAAAGAAAAGTGTCTCGTAGCAGTGTAATAATTTAATTTCAGTATGTTACAAACACAATATAGATTGGGCACTGAATAAGATAACATTATTGCTCCACAACAATGCATACTTCCTCCAAATTATTAAAAGCACATACACGATAGGTGGGAAATCACATGAGTTTTGCTAGTTCTTGAAGGAAAGCTTGAGCATGCTCCTCCTTGACAAATGCTGAGCACACATTGGCCCCGCCTTCGCCTTGGCACGGCGGGCACACAATGCAGGCTGGAGACGACGGCGTGTTTCCTGCCGCATATGACGTCACTCTAGCCGCTTTCCCGCTACCAAAGTCAGCGTCCTCAAAGCCAAGATTTCGCCAAGATGTCACCAGTAACTCGTTGTACCGAAGTTGTGGACCAAATAACTGCTGCATCTGACCCTTATTGGCTTCCGTCAGGTTGCTGATTTGATTCACAATGGATGTGTGAGGTATGTCCTCCTTGGCACGCTTGATCATCTTGACTAGGTCCAAGATATCTGCACTCACCACGGTACCACTTGGTGCCATGAGAAACTGGCACGATGTGCAATTGCCGTAGTATCCTGGCTTGGCGCCCACATGCTTCCGCACATTGGCGCTGAACATCAGCACGGCTGGGATCTCTGAATTTGACATAATTGCACGGGTTCGGCACTTCCATAATACTGCACAGACAGCCTCAAAAATGGTACATGGCTGGCAATCGAAGCGACTGCCAAATTCAGCTCTGATGAGGTTAATTGATCTCGAGGGTACAGTGATGTCAAGGTAGGCAAGGTGCCATGGAACAAGCGTCAGCATAACCTGCGCTAACGCATCGTCCATGGATGGAGGGAGACGTGGGAGTGAATCATCCAACCTAACTGGAATGATAGATGGTGAAGACAACCCACGGGCAAGCTCGCCAACGGCCTGCAAGAACTGAGCCATCCCAGCGCCGTCGGCGATAACGTGGTTCCAGGTAACCCCGAGAACAAATCCACCGCAGGAGAACTCTGTCACCTGCATCAGCAACAAAGGATCAGCGGGGCCACAGCCCTTTGCAGGGTAGTAGATCGCCAGCTCCTGTAGCAGCGCCGTTTCGCATGGTGAGTGGTCTAAGAATATGGCTTCCTTCAAGGCACAGTTGCTGCAAGATGCTGAGATGAATGCCACGCCCTCGCCGTTGCACAGGATGTGATCCTCCTCACCACCATCATCGATTCCTGCAACAATGCGACCAGCGAAAGGATAGTAGTGGACAAGTGTTTCAGAAAACGCCCTCATTATGGTGTTGGCCGGCTCTTGGATTGGATTTTCAAACACAAGCAACACTGTGACTGGTATTTTTCCGACAACCTTGTCAAAGGCCGAAAGTTTAATGGTGTCGCTCTTTGTAACCGGCCTTGATGGCCTGACAACTACTCGTGATGACTTCCTCACCAGAGCACTCATTGTTTTGTGTGTAGTATGTATGTTGATGCTCTGATTCAAGCTGCATCTTGGCCCCGTAGCTTCCCTCGCATATATCACATTGCTTACCTGTGATGCTTTACCTGTGGACATGTAAAGTCAAACTTGTGACCCATCAGCACGCAGCAGCTCCATACGTGGATTAAATATCTGTAATTTTATAATTTGCATGTGATGATGACAACTGGATCAGGTGTGGTTCAGTGTTTTATTTTAGGAAATTGGTTTTCCTCAAAGTGTAGTAAAGGAATAATACCCTTCATTATCATACAATCGGAGGGCAGAGGCATGCTACTCGTCCTGTCCTGAAATATAAGGAATCAATGCAATTTTAGGACATATTATAGGGTAATAAGACAAATGACGCATACAACCATCCCTGATTACCATATTTGGTTTGGTGATAGTAGACATTAAACGCCAGGTACGCATGTGAATGTTGCCTTTCAGAATATTTATTCACCTAGAATCCATTATAATTTGGTACATATTTTGAACTCTTCATCCTTATATTTTAGAATGGCGGGCGCACCTTCGTGCGAACCACCTACTCAGCATTATTCTCTACGCGCATATCGTTGTCTGATTTCATAAGGGCAGTACAAAACAAAAAACTATGATGATTTCTATGTTTATTATAATTATTAAGGTACCAACAAAGCAAAACTGTGATGTTTCACTGCAATTAAGGAAGAGAGCTGAGGGATAAGAAAATGGTTTCCTAGAGAAGAAACTATATCTATACGGGAACCAAGATATATGGAGAGGTGTGATTCGTAGATGGTAGGAGAAAGAAGACAAGTGATTGGACCAAATTTGTTTTGAAAAAACCATTCTTTGAGAATATGGATTCTATGTGCAGTGTAACATGACTTGATAAATATAGAAACTCTCTTTTACTAGTTTCTAAGTTGGAACTGCCTGAGTCGATCAAAGCTTCACTCAGTAAAACAAGTAGTCATCGTGCAAACCATGGATGATCCATGACATAAAAATTAATGTAAGTCGTCAATTGAAGGGCCACTTTATTGTTGGTTTAAACAAAGCAATGTTATGTATGAATTAAATTGAATAATTCCTGCTTGTTTCCTTCACACAGGTTACGGAACAGGTCACCAAACTTCGCCACAAATGGAGTGAAATTTTAAATAAATACAATACAACAAAAAACAAAAAGAGCATATAAAACCTTATCCAAGAAAAAGGGTTCCAACACAACATTTTATAATTTTAATATTTTCATGCAGCCCAATGGGCAAACAAGTATGCAAATTAATCATGCAAAGGCTCAACATCGAAACAATGTTTGATCTGTGCAAAATCATGCCTATACTCAAGTTCATCTCAATCCACATGAATTGGGATGGATTAGGGTGAAAAATTAACTAATTTTTCATCCCAATTTCTCCTAACCCATGTGAATTAAGGTGGGTTAGACACTAGTGCAAAAATGATCCTTGTTGACGCTTGCTACTTTATTACTGGTGGTTAATAATGTATATGCGCCTGTAGAAATGAAACAGTGAGCCTAAGCCATGATGTCTACAAGCGGTAGCCCTAAGAAAATAGCAAGTAAAAATGTATTTATACTGGCGGTTTTCTTAACCTACTGCCACTACAAAATAATTTATTTGAAGTTTTCAAATGATCTTGGATGGATACA
The DNA here is from genome assembly GCA_038087645.1 of Saccharum hybrid cultivar R570. NCBI lineage: Eukaryota > Viridiplantae > Streptophyta > Magnoliopsida > Poales > Poaceae > Saccharum > Saccharum hybrid cultivar. The sequence continues at coordinate 1,285,846 of JAQSUU010000782.1, read as the reverse complement.
TGGTCTGAACAAAAGCTATAGTATTCAAAAATATCTACAACTTCTTAGTTGATTATTTTTTCATTGGAAATAATTTAGGCTCCAAAATTATGTTTTAAGATTAATAATTATAATATTCATATTTCTCAAAAATTATTAAATGACCTTGGATGGAAAAATGGTCAAAATTAAAGTTCTAGATCTCGACGAGAGTTAAAAAGTTGTAGTTGAAACTTTTTTCATCAGAATTAGGTTAGGGCCTCAAAACTCCCTTTCAAAATCTTATTGAGTAAATACTGCAGGATTTTTTTCTCTTGCTAAGCAACAAGTGACTTTGGGGTGCAGTGGCAAGGGGTGTTGTCACACCCATTTAAAGACCAAATGGAATGCATACTCTTATGTGTGCCCAGAGATCAATCGCACATAAGTTAACAAATTATAACGGAAGTATCATCACAAATGTTATTACATCACGATATTTAACACATAGTCTTAACACAAATGTAGCGGAAGTAAAAATAATAAACTCTCGTGGTAGCTCCAATCACAGGCACATTGACTGATTGACTGCAAGTCTAGTAATCTTCAGGAAAGTAGGCGTAGTAGTCACTATTAGCACCATCTGTTACCCATCCGGGATTTTTATCCAAGTAAGAAAAATAAACAAGCATAAGTACATCTCATACTCAACAAGTGTAACATGGGGTTCATGAGGCTCAAAGGCATATCATTGGTTTATCAGCATGTAGCTTTTAGTTAACATAATTTTAGCATATCAATAGCATCAAAATATCTCAATGTAAACAATAAACATATGATCCATGTGAAATGATTGATGAATAGCAAAAACATAACCATTAATAATTATCAACTATTTCATAAGGATCCAAGGCCACTCGTAACCGTGAGCACGGCTGTTATAACAGTTTTACACTCTGCAGAGGCTGTACACTTTCACTATGAGTCGTGTTGCCCATATGCTCGGGTTAATTACTCCCAAAACACTACCAAGGTGAGCAGGCAGGGTAACACTATGAAGTCTTTCGAAGGTTCGTCTAACAAGTTAGGGCCATTAGATTTACTCGGCAAACAGATGTAGAGCCCCCCTTCCAAATGGCACAATAACCCGCAGCCTATACACATAAGGACAGAGGCCGCACTATACCCGATTCGTCAAGCCATTCTTACGCCAAAAAGGTTACCACTAACAAGCTAGAAAAAGGTCCTTCTATATGACTAAAGTCAGAGCCATATAGCCCCCACAGTTGTACTATAAATCCCGGATGTTCGCTTATAGATGAGTCCTTATGGAGAGTAATTAGAGCATCAAAAGTAACCCCCATGCTCTAATCCCTGTTAAAAATTAATCAAAATCATCTTTTAATGTTCGTTGCATATTCCATTAATCAATTTACATGATCATAGTCTATGTTTAAGCACTAGTCATACTACTCAATGCAATATAATAGGTATCAAGGTGTAGGATCAATCACTAAGTCATCCTTAACAAAGGAATAGATGTATAATGATATTATTTGCATATTGTGAGTAGGACTGTTGATGCAAAAGTGGATCTGCAAACACAAAGGGCTAATACCCGAAATCGATATCCAAAGCGTGCCAGTCGATTTGACCTGTTAATCGATAAGGATGAAGATACGAGCACTTTGGTCCTGACAACAGCAATACGCCCGGAAGTCACGGCCAAGAGGTACTCATGCGGAACTCGAGGATCGTCGAAGATTGCACCGGAGCGATGCAACTCGCCGAATCGATGAGAACTCATAAAAAGGAAAAAGTATGCAAGTTGACGAAGTCACTGAAAAGTAAATAGATGTAAATAAAAGTAAAAGCTGGTTTTTGATATTGATTGATTGATTATTATATTGCCCTTCACCCTATACTTATATCCTGATCTATAGAAACGTAACCAAATACGACTAGGATACTAAATCTAAATCTAAGGAAACACATGACTTTGATACAACTCAGACTCTAATAAACGTATACAAGGAAATTAACTCCTATTTTATTCCATAGTCCGCTCCAATCACGATGGTACTCTCATCGATCTTCTTCCCATCGGCACACTCCCTGTTTCATCGACAGCAACCTTCAAGTCTCTTCCATCGGCACACTCCCTGTTTCATCAGCAGCAGTCTTTAAGTCTTCTTTCATCGGCATCGGCAATAATACCCTTAACCTTATCGGCAACACTTCAATTTGAATCCACATGCCACCACCACCACTCATAAGCAGCCTTCTTCACAAGCTCTTTTTCATCGGCTATCAATCTACACAGTAATCTTTCCTCTGCTGATTAGCCCTTCCTGACCATCTTGACATGTGCTAAAAAACGATGTCAACACATGCCCCCCAATTTCAGAGTATAAGATACTGATACTCTGAAATTTACTCCAGATAATGCTTGCTGTTACCTATTTTTCTCAACCCATTCTCCAAGCATAACACGATCTGTTACTAAATTTAATCAAATCTAGTTCTAATCCATGTATCTTAGTAAATATCGCATAATTTCCAACTGTTTTTGCCTCAATCACAGTTGAGATACCAAAATAACAATCCATCGGCAAGATCTTATCATAGCAACATCTCCATTTTAGAACTGAAAGATCCTGTGTCAAGATCTCTTCAAAGTCATGATTACTTGCCATCAAATCTTCTGTACAATCCCTTGATTGTCGTGCGAATAGTTACCATATCCATCTGAACCACCTCGATCCGCCCGCGCACGGCATAGAGATAAGTCAAAAATACCCCTACCCCAAATGGCCTATAAATAGATTTCCCCGGACTGCTCATCTTCTACCTTCAAACTTCAACCTTTGGCATTCTCTCTCCGGCGGCAACCCTAACCAACAACTGCGCGTTCTTCAACCCACCAAAGCTCCTTCCATCGTCACTTCAAATCCCCAGCTCGTGCCCTCATCCTTCTTGAAGCAATGGCGGTCAACTTCAACGTTCCTGCGGTTTGTTTTTCTTTTATTACCTTTACTTTGATCCTTCTGGTTCCTTGCGAGTTCTTACAGTTGGTATTTTTCTACTTCTTCCACTCTTTTGATCTTCCAATCTCAGGAACTACGCAACACATTGGTTATTCCAACCAACCAACCTCCCCTCCACTGCCTAGGTCCAATGGGTGACCCAGATCCAACTGACTTGATCAATGCAGAAGCTAACCGAATTCCCTTCAAAGCTCAAAATTTCTCTTTGAATCTATGGAAGGATACATTCCGATCTTGGCCCAAACCCACCAAAGGGTGGAAAGATTGGTACTTGAGGGTCAACAGATGGATGCAAGTGTTCTGGGCAGAGCGGAAGATAGACTAATGCATCAGGCTATCCATTGCCGACATGCAAAAGAATGAATCTATGATGATAGCCGCCGCTCACTTCTGGTTAGATACCACAAATACCTTTATGTTCGGTCATGGCCCATGCGCCCCCACTCTTGCCGATGTATACATGCTCACCGGTTTGGATATCTCGACCGTCGATGAAGGCCACATCTATGGCAGGAAAGCTGAATATAGAGTGAATACACGCAACATCGGCGGCTGGACAGGATACATCCAGGAGTACCAAAAGACTGGTGCTGTCAATCAAAGGGAACATGCCATATTCCTGAACATGTGGTTGGAGAAGTTTATCTTCTGTGGCCGATCGGTAGGACCAACAAACACCTTCCTCCCAGTAGCCGAACTCTTGGCCAATGGTGTCAGATTCCCACTTGGCCGATACCTCTTGAGCTCGACCTACCACCTCCTTCACCAAGTGTCTCAAAAGCTTCTACTTGGTGAACCCATCGGTAATTTGGGAGGCCCGTGGTGGTTCATCAATATGTGGTTAAACGCTCATATGCATAAGCGTCTACAGTGGGATTTCTTCGCCCAAGTATTCCCACGAGAGATTGCCGAAGACTATGTTCTTGGAGACGAGGAATCGGCTACACGCCCTCCTCTCAACTTCGGTGAAGCCATAATTGTCCTCCCTGGAACAGAGGCTAATGAAGACCAAATCGGCAGGTTTTTTCAGAATTTCTACCATGGTCTCCCTCATGATCTTAGGGCTTGGGTACCCTATATTGATGAGGATAACAAGTTTCCCCTTCTCTTCAATTTTGCCGATAGCGATCTGAACCAAGATAATGAGCTTATGGTGGCCATTATTACTCCTAGGGCAATCCCGGTAAACACATTTGGTAGCGGGAAGAATTCCAATACCACTTATGAATTCTACAATCCATCGGTAGTATCTCGCCAACTGGCTTTTGGGCAACTGCCAATCAAGCTATGCTTTGCCGATGTGATCAAGCCTAGAGAAACCATCACCGCTGGAACTGAGTGGAGTAGGGTAGTAAGACTTGCTCCCGATGCCGATATTTCAAATGTTGATCTCTCCGCCTGGTCACCAGCGTCTTTCATCACAGAATCATATAAGCAATGGTGGCAAGAGTGGAAAGAACAGTTATTTTCAACATCCGTTCACACATATCGGCACATGATCGATCCCGACTACACCATACCTGATGATGCAGTAAGTTCCTTTTAACTTCTTTTGTCTCTCTCCCCCTTTTATATATATATCGGCAGCTAATCTTTCTTGTAACAGGCCGATGATCCAGTTCCATCAGTAAGCAAGAGCGGGAGACCTTTCAACCTCCACCCTATTTCCCCAATCTCAATAATCGGCTATAACGCCCCTACCTTAGACGCCTTAACCTTCCAGAGGACCCATGCCAAAACTATCACCTCCAGACCAAGACTGGCAACATCTAGGGCCAATCCAATGGCTGCTGCTACAAGCCTAATTAAGGCTTTTAAGGTAATAACCTTGCTTATTTTGTTTTCTACCGATACAAACTATATTAACATATAACTATCAGGGTGTAAGAGCTGCAGCTGAATCATCATCGGCAACTCCCCCAACATCAAACACCACGACCTCTAACCAGCCTTCAGAGGTATTCTTTTATTTTTATATTTTTCCTGTTAAATATCCGATCTCATAACCATTTTTGCAGCAACAAATGGGTACATCGACAAGCACACCAAGCACTCAAGCTCCCCAATCAACAAGTGCCGATGCCCCTAGTCAATTGTCGCTGAGACCTAAACAAAGCGCAAAGCTTTAATTGATGCTGAAACTCAGCAAAAGCGACAGAAATCTACACCAGCCCCTGCGTCCGCTCCAACACCTATTAGTCAGCCAACTGATGTAATTGAACAAGCTGACCCTCCTGCACAAAATATACCATCGGCCATCATACCCCAAGGGCCAACTACTGATGAGGTCGTAGAAGACATCCCATTGGCATCCTCTGCCGATCCTTTGCATGACCCTCTTCAGGCTGCTTCCTCAAGCCAGGCCCAAGAAATTGCCCTGAAGTAGGTAAACCGATTGACTATTTGGCTTATAATATCCCCATCTATCCTCAGATAGGATCTCTAACTTTCTTTTCTTCACAGGAACAAGATTCTCCCGATAGCTTGTTTTCTTTTGCTATGGACGTCTCCGATGATGACGGAGAAGAGGCGAGTTCTTCCCTGGCATTGGGAACAATATCGACAGACATCTATGGCCAACTAGAAGCTCTTCTGAATTTATTGCAACAAGATACTGCTCAACTGGTAATCGATTCAGACCCTGCAAAGACTATCTTCAAAACATATCGTGGCCAAGTCCCTGCCGATGTTGAAGAAACCATCTTCCCAGCAGTCCACTTAGAGAGTAGACAACTTCAATATCAACGGCTGCTCATCATATTGCCGACAGAGCAGCTCAGGCTCAACTCAAGGAAGAAATGCTGCAGCTAAAACAAACTGCCGATGAGAAGCACAAGCATCAGCAATTTGCAAGCCTCTGGTACTGATCTTAAGCAGAAAATCCTAGATCTATCGGCAAAAAGAGCAGCTTTGCTAGCTGAACTGGAAGAGGTTGAAGCAGCTCTGACTCAAGCCAAGCAAGAAGAAGACCAACTTCCTGACGTTATCAAAGCCCTTCAGCAGGAACGAGATGCCCAAGCTCGCAAGGCCTTGACCTTGAAAAAGAAACTCAAACCTGTGGAAGGAACTGCCGATGAAGATGCCAAAGAATTAAAGGAAGCCGATGAAATTCGCCTGCGTGCGATATCGGCTATCCAAACTTTGTTAAATTAGCACATCGGCAACAATACATTGATACTTTGTTTTAACTCCAGCCGATAGGATTGTTATCGGCAATTACACTTTTATGCATCTATCCAGATACTAGGGTAATATTTCTTTAAGTATTTTCCATTTAATGCTCTAGGAAATACAACCCTTCGAGAGTTTTAAGAATATACACATTACCAGGAACAGATTGATTTATCCGATATGGACCTTCCCAATTAGGTGACCATTTGCCAAACTTAGAACTTTTAGTTCCAATCGGTAAAATCAACTTCCAAACCAAATCTCCATCGACAAATTCCTTTACCTTCACCTTCTTGTCATACCATCTGGCTATCCTTTTCTTATTCTCTTCGATGCTAGCTAAAGCCTTTAACCGATGATCCGCTACATCTTCCAACTTATCTTTCATAAGGGTATCATAGTCATCGGCTGTCAATTGATCTTGAGAACGTATCCGCCTAGAACCAGTTTTAATCTCCTAAGGTAATACTGCGTCGTGTCCATATACCAACTGATATGGTGTTACCTTGGTTGCACCATGACACGCCATTCGATATGACCATAAGGCTTCATTTAATACTGTATGCCACCTCTTAGGATATTCTTTAATTTTGCGCTTAATGAGCTTGATAATTCCTATGTTAGAAGCCTCAGCCTAACCATTAGCCTGGGCATAATATGACAAAGAATTCAAAACTTTAATCCCCATACCTATAGCAAACTCATCAAATTCGCCCGATGTAAACATGGTACCCTGATCGGTAGTGATGGTTTGAGGAATACCAAATCGGTAAACAATATGCTCTTTCACAAAATCAATCATATTAGCCGATGTCACCTTTTTCAAAGGAACTGCTTCAACCCACTTTGTGAAATAATTGGTAGCAACCAAAATAAATTTATGCCCCTTACTTGATGGTGGATAAATTTGACCGATGAGATCAATAGCCCAACCACGGAACGACCAAGGCTTAATTATGGGATTCATAGCCGATGCGGGTGCTCTTTGAATATTACCAAATTTTTGACATTCCTGACATCCTTTAAAATATTTAAAACAATCTTCGAGAATAGTCGGCCAATAATATACATTCCTTCTGATCATCCATTTCATCTTGAAAGCTAACTGGTGAGCCCCACATACTCCTTCATGAATCTCACCCATCAAGCCTTTTGATTCATCAATACTAACACACCTTAGTAAAACTTCATCTATGGTACGGTAATATAATTCATCATCTAGGAGCACATACTTGGTAGCTTGGAACCTTATATGTCTTTCAACCTTTTTAGATGGATTCTTTAAATAATCAATAATTTCCTTCCTCCAGTCATCGGTATCAACTGCCGATGTTAACACTTCTTGAATAGGCTGATACCCTGAAGCATGCTGAGCCAATCGATTAGCCTCTTCATTATGCAATCGAGAAACATGTTCCAGATGAAAATTCCTAAACCCTTTCAACAACTGCAAACACTTCTCATAATATGAAATTAAAACTTCACTTCAGCATTCATAAATCCCAGCCAACTGATTTATAACCAGCATAGAATCACCAAAAATTTCAACAGCATCGGCACGTACTTCCTTAAGCAATTCTAACCCTTTTATCAGGGCTTGGTACTCAGCCTGATTATTTGTTGATATAGCAACAATCGGCAATGAAAACTCATACTTTCTCCCCTAAGGGGAAATTAACACAATGCTGATGCCTACTCCTTCACCACATGTAGATCCATCAAAGAAAAGTGTCCAAGGAATAATTTCCAGAGAATCTACTGTGTTGCAATGTTGAGTAACAAAATCAGCCATAACCTGTCCTTTAACTGCCTTAGCCGATTCATAACGTAAGTCAAATTCTGATAATGCCAAAATCCATTTGCCAATTCTACCATTTAGTATCGACATCGATAGCATATACTTGACCACGTCATCTTTGCATATGACAGTACACTCAGCCGATAGTAAATAATGCCTTAACTTAATACAAGAAAAGTACAGACACAGACATAATTTCTCAATAGCCGAATACCTGGTTTCAGCATCTATCAACCGTCTGCTCAAATAATAGATATCACGTTCTTTCCCTTCAAATTCTTGAATAAGAGCTGAACCGATAACAGTATCATCAACTGACAAATATAATCTGAAAGGTTTTCCATATTGAGGTGGAACTAGCACTGGAGGATTTGTTAAGTAATTCTTAATTTCATCTAGGGCTAATTGCTGCTCATCTCCCCATCTAAATTCCTGATCGGCTTTCAACTTCAGTAATGGACTGAAGGCCTTGATCTTACCCGACAGATTAGATATGAATCTCCTGATGAAATTAATCTTACCGATCAAAGATTGTAATTCAGTTTTATTGGCAGGAGCAACAACCTTATTGATTGCCTCAATAGACTTCCTACTAATTTCAATGCCTCGCTGATGCACCATAAAACCCAAGAATTGCCCTGCCGATACACCAAATGCACATTTATTAGGATTCATCTTTAATCCATGCTTCCTTGTGCACTCCAGTATCTTTCGTAGATCGGTTAGATGCTTTGCGATATCTCCAGACTTAATCACTATGTCATCGATGTAGATCTCTACTAATGTGCTAATGTATTCATGAAAAATAAAGTTCATAGCTCTTTGATAAGTAGCACCGGCATTTTTCAAACCAAACGTCATAACTATCCATTTAAATAATCCCACATGACCTGGACACCTAAAAGCAGTCTTGGGAATATCCTCTTCAGCCATGAATATTTGATTATAACCCGCATTACCATCCATGAAGCTGATAATTTGATGTCCTGCTGCAGCATCAATCAATAGATCAGCAATCGGCATTGGATAACCATCCATCGGTGTGGCTTTATTGAGATTCCTGAAATCAATACAAACGTGAAGTTTCCCATTTTTCTTGTAAACAGGAACCACTTTAGAAATCCACTCCGCATATCGACACTGCCGAATAAACTTTGCCTCAATCAATTTAGTTATTTTGGCCTTAATATCAGGAAGTATATTAGGATTGCATCGGCGCGCTGGCTGCTGATGTGGCCAAAATCCAAACTTAATAGGCAACCGATGTTCAACTATAGATCGGTCTAATCCAGGCATTTCAGTATAATCCCAAGCAAAACAATCTTTATATTCTTTTAACAAATCAACTAATTGTTGTTTACACTTGGAACTTAACTTAGCACTAATAAAAGTAGGCCTTGGCCTATCGCCTTCACCAATATCTATTTCTACTAAATCATCAGCCGATGTAAATCCTTGACCTAATTTTCCATCATCGGCAAACCTATCCATTAAAACTCTTCTTCAGAACCGACTGCTTGGATCGGTGGAATTTCGTAATCGGCAACTTTGAGGAATTCTTTTTCCCAAGCTTCTCCTGATATGCACCTGGTTCGTTCATAAGTGTCTAATTCTGCCGATGCGATGATATAAGAGGAATCACCAGGAACAACTTCAATTTTATATCTAATCCATTGTACAAGGCACTGATGCATTGTAGAAGGAACACAACAATTAGCATGAATCCAATACCTTCCTAAAAGCAGATTATATGCACCCTTGCCATTAATGACAAAGAAAGTCATAGGTAAGGTTTTACTGCCGATGGTCAATTCAACACACACTGCCCCTTTAGCTGGTGACACATTGCCTTCAAAATCCTTTAGCATCATATCCGTTTTAGTTAAGTCTTGATCTCCCTTTCCAAGCTTCCGATACATCACATAAGGCATAATATTAATCGCAGCTCCTCTATCAATAAGTATCTTAGATACAGGCTGCCCATCAACTCTGCCTTTTACAAACAAAGCCTTGAGATGTTGTCTCTCATCATCGGTAGGCTTCTCAAAAACAGCCATCATTGGATCTAGCGTTAATTGAGCTATTTGGTCAGAGAAAACAGCTTCTTCCTCATTATCAGAGAGTGCCAAAAATTCCATCGGCAACATAAACACCATATTGACATCTACCAATGGGCTTTTATTTTTGTGCCTTACCTGCCACTGCTGGTTACCAGATCTCTCATTGGAGGAACTTTCTTCTTGGTATAAGTCTTTCTGACGCTCTCGCTGCATTTTCCTTTTCTATATCTTTGTCAAACCTTTTGGACACCATTGAGGAAGTTTAGTTTTTCATACTGGCTGGTAGACCCTGGTTGACTCCACACGACGTATATTAGGATCCCTATAAAATATTTCCTCATCGGGAACTCTTGCATTTGCCATCTCTTCAAGTTCCTCTTGGTTTCTCGGAAAATATGCAACGCGTTTACCAAGCCTCTCATGTATACTGAGCCTGCCCCCCAGCCAATCATGTACTGATGCTTTACCTCTGATCGGCTCATTAATGGACAAACCTTGATTACCAGATTGAAACCTCCTTTCTAGATGATTAACCCCATAATAACCATTGCATTCTGGGCAATCTTCAACAGTAGGCAACTTAATACCTTCTTCCCAACAATGAATGAAAAATGGACACCTCCAATGATCCTTATGCCGATTCCACTCCTCCCGGCGTCTTTCTTCTTGCTGTTGTCGATATCGGTCCCTTCGCTGACGCCAGCCTTCCTGTTGCCTTTGATGGGTAATCACAATGCTAGATCGAGGAGGCTTTCCAAAACTACCACTTTCTCTTAGTAGCCCCTTGCCTTTTGCATCATCGGTAGTTATCCGATATTGGGGATCCACTGATGCATTTTTCTCAGCAGCTTCTGATGTCAACACCTTAGTCTTTCCTTCAACATCCAACATATTTGCTGGAAAAGGATGTTGATCCATCTTCATAGGCTTCTGAATCTTGGAATTGCCAAATTTTATTCTCCCAGACTCAATAGCTAATTGTAACTGCTGTCTAAACACTTTGCATTCATTTGTACTGTGTGAAGTTGCATTCTGCCATTTGCAATACAACATTTTCTTCAACTCTTCTGCCGATGGGATCACATGATTAGGTGACAACTTAATCTAGCCCTCTTGAAGCAAAAGATCAAATATCTTATCGGCTTTGGTGATGTCGAAAGTAAACTTCTCTGGCTCTTTGTGACCAAAAGGACAAGATATCGACTTTTTATTCTTCACCCACTCAGCCAAACCGATAACTGGTTCTTCATTCGAATCAGAATCTTCTACCTCTCCGACAAATGAAACCTTCTTGTTCCAATTCCTTTTGGGTTCAAAGATCCTAGTGTCTTGATCAGAAATCCTTTGCACTAGATGACTTAGGCTTTCGAACTCCTAAGAAGCATATATGTCCTTAAGGTGTGGCAACAATCCCTGAAAGGCCAAATCGGCAAGTTGCCGATCATCCAATACCAGGCTATAACACTTGTTCTTTACATCTCGTAGCCTTTGCACAAAGCCTTCCACCGATTCATCATTGCGTTGTTTCATCTTTACCAAATCGGTGAGCTTCTTTTCATGAACCCCAGCAAAGAAATATTTATGAAATTGTTTTTTCAGATCAGCCCAAGTAATAATAGAATTTGGCGGTAATGAAATAAACCATGTAAATGCTGATCCAGATAGAGATGATGAAAACAAACGAACTCTCAATTCATCTCTACTAGCTGCTTCTCCACATTGAATAATGAAACGATTAACATGCTCCATGGTTGATGTATCATCTTGCCCAGAGAACTTAGTGAAATCTGGCACCTTGTACCGATTTGGGAGAGGAATTAAATCGTATGCCAGAGGATACGGAGTCCGATAAGAATATGTATTGACCTTGGGCTTGATCCCAAACTGATCCTTCATAATTTCTGCTATCTTATCGGCCCAAAAAGCATCAACATCTTGTTGACGATATGATTGAATTTCCACCGAAGGTACATGCTGATACCCTTCTGCATATCTTTGTGGCCCACGATCTCCAGCAATTGGCATATTTGCCACTATTTGTGGTCCATTAACCTGCTGGAAAGGATTCATCGGCTGAGCTGCCGATGCTTGATTCTGAAAACCAGCATGCATGTGACCTTGATGAATACCTGCAGCTTGCTGACTTGGCTGAACTGTATGTTGAGTAGGAAACTGCCCTGACCAATTATTATTAGCATTCATCGGTACAAAATTTGCCGATGGCTGGTAATTTGTTGGCATTGCTGGATAATTACAACCGACTTGAGGTACAACCTGGACTCCAGGTTGACTTACGATAGGAGCCTTCTGTTGCATCGGTAACAAATTTGCCGATGGACTTGAATTAGATGTTTGACCCAAAGACACCTGGAAACCCCCTAGAATTGGTTGCACAGTAGTTGCTGTAGTATATTGAGGTACTTGAGCTATCGACGAACCAGCCGATGGCATAGGAGCTTTTCCTGCTGTATCAAACACTTGAGGTAATCTAGGGTTAAAAGCAGATGGCTCTGGAGGAATACCATATCCCCACCAATTAGCAGGAGTCTGATTATTTTGTGGCACAGGACCTGATAAAGCCGATGCCGATGGATCTGTATTAAGCTGAATTCGTCCTGATAATGCTGAATCTGGTCGCATCAGTGTAGACTGTACGTTAGATAAACCTGCTGATACTGGAGGGGAAGAAATCTCTGTACCCACAACGGCTGGGGGAGCCGATGGAGTAATAACAGATGCTGATTCTGGTTGATGATAAGCAAGCCCAACGTAATGAGGTGACGCTTGCCCTTCTTTGAAAGTTTGAATCACAGCATTATAGACAGTATTGGACAACACATTCGAGTGATTAATTAAAGCATGATTTACTGCAGAATTAACCATCTCTTGAAGTTTACCCAGATTAGAATCAAAGGTCATCCAGAAGCAAGATTTGCCGAGGCAACGACAAATCTTGCTTCTGGATGACTTGTCCACTTTTGTTCAAGCTGAATGACTTCAAGTAGAGTTGTCTGTATTCTTCTATAGCCCTTTCCATAGCCTTCTTCTGTTCTTCCTTAAGATCTTCTTCTGTTACCGCGATGATGTTCTCCGCATCGATCTCAGGATTGAGCATATTAAAAAGATCTGTCCCACCGAGCGTGCCAAAAGATATGTTGATACAAAAGTGGATCTACAAACACAAAGGGCTAATACCCAAAATCGATATCCAAAGCGTGCCAGTCGATTTGACCTGTTAATCGATAAGGATGAAGATACGAGCACTTTGGTCCTGACAACAGCGATACGCCCGGAAGTCACGGCCAAGAGGTACTCACGCGGAACTCGAGGATCATCGAAGATTGCACCAGAGCGATGCAACTCGCCGAATCGATGAGAACTCGTTAAAAGGAAAAAGTATGCAAGTTGACGAAGTCGCTGAAAAGTAAATAGATGTAAATAAAAGTAAAAGCTGGTTTTTGATATTGATTGATTGATTATTACATTGCCCTTCACCCTATATTTATATCCTGATCTACAGAAACGTAACCAAATACGACTAGGATACTAAATCCAAATCTAAGGAAACACATGACTTTGATACAACTCAGACTCTAATAAACGTATACAAGGAAATTAACTCCTATTTTATTCCATAGTCCTCCTCAATCACGATAGTACTCTCATCGACCTTCTTCCCATCGGCACACTCCCTGTTCCATCGGCAGCAACCTTCAAGTCTCTTCCATCGGCACACTCCCTGTTTCATCGGCAGCAGTCTTTAAGTCTTCTTTCATCGGCATTGGCAATAATACCCTTAACCTTATCGGCAACACTTCAATTTGAATCCACATGCCACCACCACCACAAATAATCATCCTTCTTCACAAGCTCTTTTTCATTGGCTATCAATCTACACAGTAATCTTTCCTCTGTTGATTAGCCCTTCCTGACCATATTGACACGTGCTAAAAAACGATGTCAACAAGGACAACAAGGATAATCCCATGCTATACTTGCCTTACTCAAACTGGTCCTGAAGATCTTGCTCGTAGAAAGGTTCTTGATCCCCAACGAATTGCTCACCGTCTATACTCGATCAACAATAGCAACAACATACATCCAGAGGCAATCATGCATAAACAAACAAGACTATAATTAGAACAGTACACCAACAGTAAGAAAATAATATAAAAGCCTTTAAAACGAATCTACAACTCGCTAGGATCACACAGACGCGAAGATTACGAAAAACGGAGGTAAAACGACGAAGTTATGAATTTACAATGATTTCCTATAGAAAAATAAATACTTTAATAAAAACTCGAAAATAAATTAACCCAAACCTACTGTATAGTTCTATCATCATGTAGAGCTCGCAAATATGAATCTAACGCAATTTGAATGGATCAAATCAGAGTTAAAACGGAGATTCTACGACTAAAACAAGATTAGTGGCAAAACTGTAAATATTAGAAAACATATTTTTCAATTACCGAGATGAAATACGCTTTCAAAAGATCAAAACGAACGCGGGCTAATACGTTTTGGACTGCGGGTTTACAACTTAAATCTTACAGGGACTCTTTAGCAAATGTTACAACTGAACCAGTATCTTTGATTTCCGATCGTCTGATTCAAAAGGAACGGTCGAGATCAAATCGGGGGAGGAGAGAGAGAGCGACCGGCGGCGCTCCGGCCGGACTTCACCGAGACGACGACTCGCGCGGCGGCGCCATGGCCGGAAATCGCCAAACCTCGATACGGTGCACGAAATCACGAAGCAAAAACACCCGCGGCTAGCTAACTTCACGGCGAACTTACCCACAGCAAGATTGAGGCCAAGAACAAGGCGAGGGAGGCGTGCGGCTAGATATGGCGGGTGGCTTGGGCGGAGCTTCGACCGTGACCTCCTCGGGACGATGAGGCTGCGGTTTTGTGGCCGAATATGGAGCGGGGAGATGCGGTAGCTCCGTTTTTATAGCCCGGAGCACTGCTAAAAAAGGAAAGGGAGGGATTGGGGAGATCGATTCGGATCGGGAGAAAGAGGGAAGGGAATCCGGCGTTGGCTTGAGGAAGGAGACGACCTGACAGGTAGGTCCAGGCTGTCAGCGACGCGGGAGGCGGGAAAGAGCAGCTTGCGCGCGAGTTGGGCCGGCGGCCGCGGCTGGGCTCGGCCCAGAGGGAGAATGCGGGCGCGGGGGAAAGAGGGAAGCGGGCCGCCGCTGCAGGCCGAGGCAATGGGCTGCGGTAGGAAAAGCGGCCCAAAATCAGAAAGGAAAAGAAAACCCTTTTCTTTTTTTCTTTTTCCAATTTTTCAAAGCCATTTTCAAGAGATTTTGAAATCCATTTTGAATTTAATTCAAACCACTCAATACAAAATTTCAAATGCAGCAGCATGAATGCTCAATCATGTTTCTACCCTTATATTTGATTTTAAATTTATAAAAATTATTATCATTCTAAATTTGCATGCTCACAAAAGTATATAAAAATCATATTTTTCCTATTTTTTCTTCTTTTCAAAATTTTAGGGTGTTACAATTCTACCCCCTTAAGATGAATCTCGTCTCGAGATTCGACCGATGCTTACTCAAACAATTGCGGGTAGGTTTTCCTCAAATCCTCTTCTCGTTCCCAAGTAGCCTCTTCTGCAGTGTACCGATTCCACTGTACCATACACATTTTGATTGTTCGACTTGTGACTCTGTCAGCAGTCTCTAAAATTTTAACCGGGAACTCTTCATATGTAAGATCCTCCTTAACAGTAAGCTCCTCTAACGGAATCTGTTCCTCTGGTACTCGCAAACATTTCTTCAGTTGAGACACATGGAACACATCATGTACACCTGCCAAACTCTCGCGTAATTCCAACTGATATGCCACTTCACCACGTCTCTCTATTATCTTGAAAGGTCCAATATATCTTGGTGCCAATTTACCTTTCATGTTGAATCTTTTCACACTCCTCATGGGTGATACTTTCAAGTAAACATAATCTCCTACCTCAAAAGTTAACTCTCTTCTTCGAGTATCAGCATAACTTTTCTGTCGGGACTGTGCTATTTTTAGATTATCTCTAATCATTCTCACTTTCTTTTCAGTATCCTTAAGTACATTAGGCCCAAACACTTGACTCTCCCCTGTCTGATTCCAGAACAACGGGGTCCTACATTTTTGTCCATACAGAGCCTCAAACGGTGCCATCTGAAGACTCTTCTGATAACTATTGTTATAAGAGAACTCTGTGTAAGGCAAGCTCTTATCCCAGCTAGTACCATATTGTAAAGCACAAGCTCTCAACATATCTTCCAATATCTGATTAATTCTCTCTGTTTGACCATCTGTCTGTGGATGGTAAGCTGTACTAAAGTTTAGTTTGGTTCCCAGTGATTCATGTATCTTTTGCCAATAATGAGATGTAAACTGAGTACCTCGATCAGACACGATCTTCTTAGGAACTCCATGTAGACTTACTATTCTTTCCATATATAACTCAGCCAATTTTGCACTACTATATGTAGTCTTTACTGGCAGAAAATGAGAAACCTTAGTCAGACGATCCACTATCACCCAAATTGAATCATATGCCCTCTGAGTCCGTGGCAACCCAACTATAAAATCCATACCAACTTCTTCCCATTTCCACTCAGGTATCTGCATAGGCTGTAACAATCCTACAGGTCTCTGATGTTCAGCTTTCACCCTTTGACAAGTGTCACACAAAGCAACATATTCAGCAACATCTCTCTTTAAACCATACCACCAATATTTCTCTTTCAGATCCAGATACATCTTAGTACTCTTAAGATGTATGGAATAAGCTAACTCATGAGCTTCATGCAGAAATGCTCCTCTGATATCCTTATCCTCAGGCACAGACAGCCTTTTTCCAAACCATAGCGTACCATTATAATCCTTACGAAATCCTGGAGATTTGTCTTTCGCTATATTTTCAGCTATCTCTCTCAACTTTTCATCTTTCAGCTGACCCTTGCGGATTTCTTGCTCCAAAGTAGGCTCTAGTACTAATTCCACTGCATCGGTAGTAAACCCTAAGTTCAGATGCTCACATTCAGCACACAACTCTTTTGGCATAGGCATTACTTGTATTTCATTAGCGTAGCTTTTCCTACTAAGAGCATCAGCAACAACGTTGGCCTTTCCTGGGTGATAATGCACCTCTAGATCATAGTCCTTTATCAACTCCAACTATCTACGCTGTCTCAAGTTCAGATCTATTTGAGTGAAGATATACTTTAGACTCTTGTGATCAGTGTATATATCACTCTTGTGTCCAATCAAATAATGTCTCCATATCTTTAATGCATGAACCACTGCAGCTAATTCCAAATCATGAGTAGGGTAATTCAATTCATGCTTCCTCAACTGTCTCGATGCATATGCCACAACTCTACCCTCTTGCATAAGAACACATCCCAAATCCAATCGAGATGCATCACAGTAGATAGAGAAGGGTTTATTCAGATATAGCAAAACTAAGACGGGTGCAGTAGTCAATCTTTTATTTAGTTCCTCAAAATTAGCCTGGCACTTCTCAGACCACACAAACTTAGCATTCTTCTCCAATAATGCAGTCATTAGTTTTGCAAGCTTGGAAAATCCCTCTATAAATCTCCTATAATAGCCAACGAATCCCAAGAAGCTACGGATCTCACTTACATTGATGGGTGGCTTCCAGTTCAATACATCTTTCACCTTGCTAGGATCTACTGATATTCCTCCATTTGAGACAATATGACCCAGAAAAGAAACTTCCTTCAACCAAAACTCACACTTACTCCTCTTGGCATATAGTTGGTGTTCTCTGAGCTTTTGTAAGACCAACCCCAAATGTTCAGCATGTTCTTCCTCAGTCTTAGAGAATACCAAAATATCATCAATGAATACCACTACAAACTTGTCCAGATATTCCATGAACACCTTATTCATTAAGTACATGAAGTATGCAGGGGCATTAGTCCGACCAAAAGGCATCACCATATACTCATATAAACCATACCGTGTGGTAAAAGCTGTCTTTGGTATATCCCTGGCACGAATCTTCAATTAATGATATCCAGAACGAAGATCAATCTTGGAGAATATATAAGCTCCTCTCAACTGATCAAACAGGTCATCAATTCTAGGCAATCGGTACTTATTCTTGATAGTAACCTCATTGAGAGACCGATAATCTACACACATCCTCTGGGTTCCATCTTTCTTGTCCACAAAAATCACTGGTGCTCCCCATGGTGAAGAACTAGGACGAATAAAACCCTTATCCTGCAACTCCTTAATTTGTTTCTTAAGTTCTTCTAATTCATTTACTCCCGTTCTATATGGACGCTTAGCTATGGGTGCAGTTCCAGGTAATAATTCAATAATAAATTCAATGTCACGGTCTGGTGGCATACCTGGCAATTCCTTAGGAAACACATCGAGGAACTCCTCCACAACCGGGTCCTCCTGGTTGGCACCATCATTAAGCTGGTTCACTGTAGCGGTCTCCTGTTTCTACACTTTCACCTCAACCTTGATTCTATCCCCTTTGGTGTTGTCAGTACAACTGATTTACCCTTGCACTGAATCTCTACTTGTTGTTGCATCATCCAATCCATTCCCAATATAAGATCAATCCCAGCTGTTCTCAATACTCTAGGACTCACTGTAAACTCTACCCCCCTTAAATTGAGACTAATCGGAAGACAGCGATAAGATGCTGGCATGCTTCCATCAGATGAGTTTACTAATATAGGGTTCTTCATGGCACACAAATGAATTCTATGTATTCTAACAAATGATTGTGATATGAAAGAATGTGATGCTCCAGAATCAAAAAGAATAGTGGCGGGAGTGGAATGGACATCGAACGTACCAAGCATAACTTCTGGCTCCTCCACTGTGGTCTCCTAGGACAAGTGATTCACCCTTCCGGTGTTAGGTGCTGGCTTCTGGTGGCTGCTCTGTCTCTGGGGTGTTTGCTGGTTAGGCTTCTCAGGGCAATTGTAGGACAAGTGACCTTCTTTCCCACATCGAAAACACCTATTGGGGGTACTGGGAGCACTAGTTTTCGTGGGAGTATTATTGGAAGGACCCTGACGCTGTGCTTGATTCTCACTCTGCTACGGAGGACGTTGGTTGCTATTCTGCGGCTGGAATAGGGGACGTTGCGGGAACTGACCGCGAAAAGGGACCTGACCACGATTCCACTAACCAGAAGGAGGCCTCTGTTGATTATTCTGCTAAAAGCCAGTATGTGGACGAGTGTTGCTACCAGAGGCTTATCCCTGTAACCTTTTCCTCTTAGCATCCATCTCCTTGCGCTTGTTATCCACCACGATAGCGCGGTTCACAAGCGTCTGAAAGTTAGGATAGGTATTGGACATCAACTGCAACTGTAGTCCATCATATAATCCCTTCAGGAAGCGACGCTGCTTATCATTGTCATTAGCTACTTCATGTGGAGCATATCGTGACAATTGAGCAAACTTGTCACGGTACTCAGCTACAGACATTGACCCTTGGGTTAGGTTCCTGAATTCCTCCGCCTTCAATTCTATCATCCCTTCAGGTATATGGTAAGCCCTGAAGTTCTCTCTAAACTCCTGCCAGGTGACTGCGGGAGCATTGGCGGGGCTACCATACTCATATGACTCTCACCAATCCTGAGCTTCTCCCTGGAGTTGTTCAGAAGCAAACAACACCTTCTATCGGTCATCACATTGTGCAATATTGAGTTGCTTCTCCACAGCACGAAGCCAATCATCGGCTTCCAAAGGATCAGCAGCATGTGTGAACACTGGGGGACGGCCCTTCAAAAATTCACCACGCTTATCACGTGGTTGAGCCCCAGCAACTGGCTGATTTTGCTGATTCTGCACCAGTTGTTGCATCAGCTGCGTCTGCACTGCCAACAGTTGCTCAATAGTTGGTGGCGGTGGTGGTGGTGGATTTGGGGGAATATTTCCACGACCCCTGCATCTTCCTCTTCCGGCCATCTGCCATCCATAAACATACAAACTTTAAGAATTCCATGTTATCAACCACTTATAAGATAAAGAATGAGATCTGAAGGTTTTCTGGACGAGTAGCAATATTGATGGTTCAGTATTTCAATCATATCTCAAGCTACAGAAGTCCAAAAGAGGCGTGCTTTATATGGTTGGAAGGCTTATGAAGTTATACACAACTTTTATTCAGACCTCAAGATCAGATTCTGTCGTTAAGTTTACGAAAAATAAGGCATAACAGAAACTGTTCCAAATTTCAGACTGTGCAGAAACTTTAACTTGTGAAAATTATATCCCTCGAACCAGATCAGATAAAAAGGTTATTCCAGTGGCATTTGAAAGATGCTTAAGGCTAGTTTCTCTCATAAAAATTTCATAAATATTGCATGAACCGTTTTTGAACCATAGCAGAAATATTGCAGACTGCTCTAGAAAACAGCAAGGACAGAACCGTGATAATACCAAACCCAACTATTATTCCCTTGACTATTAGACTTATTATTCTTAAAAATGGAACTTGTAGACATACCTACAAGCCCCAACACTCATAACAAAGACCCAACTCACACATAAGCATAATAATAAAGCAACTAGCACACCAAAGTTCAAACCACACGACATACTCGATGACTCAACTAACGTTACTAAAAACGTTTTTATTACGTAAAGGACTCCTACTTCCTAAGGAAGTGGCTCATACTCTAATGTCTCATAGATCTTGGCCATGCCTTAGTTTGCTCGGAGTTCATCAATGGTTGTCTGGCACCTCTTGATGGTCTTTCCTTGTGCCTTCACCATCTCCTCTAACTGCAGCTTACTATCCATCATATCATAGACAAGGTTCACCATCACCCGAGGTAGTGGCTCTAGCTGCACTGGATCCGTCATAGCCCATCCAAGATCGGGATGTGCACGAGGGAAGTAGCGATGAACGTCATGCTTCATACTGTTAAAGCAAAGATAGCGGAGGCCCATACATGCTTCAAAAGCAGCATCTTCAATGCTATCCTCTATAGTAGCTCGATGACCCACGTGAGAAAACATCCTGTCCAGCTAGTACGCCCCTCTTTCTTTTTTATGTGTAAAATTACTCGCCCTTGCCTTCTAGTATGTGTCCTCCAGTGGATGGGTGTACTCCCAGTAGACGTACTCCACAGCTGGATGCCAATCGGCGAAGTAGGTAGTGAGCATCCCCATAAGTCGAAGATGAGAGACAGCATTCCCACCATTCCTATGGTAGATCCTCACAGTCCACCCCATTGGAGGAGGTGGCACATTTCCAGCAGCTTCATGATGTGATGGAGACGGGGGTTGCCCTCCTCCATTAGCCTCCTCTTCATCATCTTCAATCTCAATGATCTCTGGATCTTCTTAGGCTCGGGCTCTTCCTGGGGAGGTGCTGGTGCTTGGATTGGTGCTTCAGGGACCTGCTCCTGTTCCTGGGGTGCTTGCTCTTGTGGCTCTTCAGGTGCAAGCAAGGCACGAGGTGGGTAGTATCCTCCAGAGCTGATGCGGGCAGTCTTACGGTCACGAGCCATCTACAGAATTTTTGGATGCAGTTAGAATAGAGACAAAATTTCGTAATAGAATGAGGCATAAGAAGCATAAAAATTTATCAAATAACAAGAGCAAGATAGTGAGCATAAAAATAGTGTAAAGATGATACTAAATCGACCATTTCTAGCTAGGCTTACGTCCTACAGTCAACAAGAGCTCTGATACCAATTTGTCACACTCATTTAAAGACCAAATGAATGCATACTCTTATGTGTGCCTAGAGATCAATCACACATAAGTTAACAAATTATAACGGAAGTATCATCACAAATGTTATTACATCACGATATTTAACACATAGTCTTAACACAAATGTAGCGGAAGTAAAAATAATAAACTCTCGTGGTAGCTCCAATCACAGGCACATTGACTGGTTGACTGCAAGTCTAGTAATCTTCAGGGAAGTAGGCGTAGTAGTCACTATTAGCACCATCTGTTACCCATCCGGGATTTTTATCCAAGTAAGAAAAATAAACAAGCGTAAGTACATCTCGTACTCAACAAGTGTAACATGGGGTTCACGTCCCAAGACAGTTCGTGAAGAATACTTGCCATTTCTTTTTTCTTGACCTGCGTCCACGTCCATAACCACTTGAATTAATAATTCAGTATGCATTATATATTACTATTAGCTTATGATGCTAATCAAGT
This sequence comes from Saccharum hybrid cultivar R570, assembly GCA_038087645.1. NCBI lineage: Eukaryota > Viridiplantae > Streptophyta > Magnoliopsida > Poales > Poaceae > Saccharum > Saccharum hybrid cultivar. The sequence continues at coordinate 1,263,609 of JAQSUU010000782.1, read as the reverse complement.
TGGTTATTTTCAAAAGGTATCTAAATGATTTCAGTATCTTCCAAAACATGCTTGACATCTATTTTTTTAACAAAGGGTGCCTCTTGAATTAATATAATAATTTGTTAAATATTACCATATTAGCTTGTGGTGATCATACATGTATTCTCTAAAGGGAATATCAATATTTCAGTATCTCCTGTGATACGCTTGACAGTTACTTGATTGATTAGCAACTTGATTGATTAGCAGCAACACGCTGCAAGGAGTGTTACAGCATTCAAGTATACATATTGTAGAGCTTGAGATAGAGGTCACTGCAATACATGGTGCTCATGAGAGCATGAGTGTTCTAAGATGTTGCTTTGAGTAGAATTTTACTTGAAGTAGGACTCCTACTTGCTTGTATATATAGGGTATTGGATGAAACTATATAAACAAGAGTTAATCAGATTTGTCCTATTATAATTGTGCCAAATTTTAAGATATGCCACTATCTACGCCCGAGGCCTTATCAGATGTATGGACACATACTATATTTGCCTATGGACCCTTTTGCCCCCATCCAAACACATAGCATCACGAGCTCACACCCCCCTACCTAAACCGTTCCCCATTCCCTTCTCCAATCCTAACTCTAGATCGAGGGCAGCTTTTTCTTCACCAACGACATCCAGGAAATTGGCGGTGGTTCACTTGGTCTCTGGCGAAAATGAGGTGGATTGGGCATCCTCGATCCAGGAATGTTGACATTAGTGCTACAATTCGGTGCACTACTACAATAATGATTGTCAGCAATGAGAGCATTTTTGGGCAGAGGTGGCTCCTGATTGAGACGCTTCTGTAGTGTTGTGGGGGGCTTCCCCTGGCCTTGTATCCTTGCTAGGGATTAGCACGGAGGAGGCCGATGGTTCCCCATTAGGAAAAAGGAAAGCAAAAACAGAGCAATGAGGCGTTGTGTTAAATCTGGAATAAATGACCATTAATTCATCATTGTTACTGTGCCACCCACTGAGTATTTATAGACCATACCCGGGGGTGGAGTGAATTTACATCGCGCCCTCACCAGTGGGGTTGATTCTTTACAGGTGCATGGGGGCACAATAGTCATTTCCCATGCTGTCGGCCCCTAATTTAGGGTCCTCTATGCATCGTGTATCAGTCCCTCGATCAGTAGCTGATACGCACAACTCGAACAAGATTGCTAATGGGGAAAACATATTACATGGTTCGGGTTTACATAGTTTGGGCCATTAGCCTTATATCACATATCAGAGTTCTAAGACAGCGGTCCTATATCATCGTGGCTCCATTCCTACTGGCAACTTGGTGTGCGGACGTAACCCTAGACCTTATTCCTTAACCATATTCCTATATCCCAATCGTCATAGTCCTAGCATAGCTCTTTCGCATAGTTGCATGGCTCCGTCTTTGAGTATACTCTGATTGTCCTATCCTTGCGTGGTCCTCGATAGCTTCATTCTCGTATGTTCTCCTATTGTCCTATCCTCGCGTAGATCTAATAGTTCCATCCAGTATGTGCTCCTGCGGCTTTACTCCTAAAAACATAGAATGGAGGAGGTTGAGTACATAGAGTACTCAGCAAGCCTTAAACTTTGGGTGGATGAGAGGTGGAAGGGAAAGGCTATATGTGGAGGTGGTTATAGCAGTAAAAGTGGTTGAGTGGAGTGATTATAATTATAGGTTGGACCCTGGCAGAGTATTATCATTCTCACTAGTTTCCATGGTCAATTATAGTTTACCAAATTGGTAAAATACATCTTACCAGATAGTTGTAGAAGTCTAATCATAGTTTCTCTCATCCCAGCATCTGCCCATTCCAAGGAAGTGGCTATTTGAATAGATTCAATAAACTCTGCAGAGGTGTACAAATTTCCCCACATGCAAGACACAGCTCCAAACCATGCAAGGTGGTAGGAATAGGCCTAACGAGATCCCGTACCCGCTTGGGTGCTACCCTAGATTTCCATATAACTCTACCGCAACTTCTCAGGGGTTAGAAAACACACTAACTTCGGGAGAATACCAAATCATCCCATCTCATAATTCTAGATGACACCACGTTATCCCATCATACAATCTCAGACAATACCTAATCATCCCAAACATAATAGTGCCGATGATACCAAATCATCATAATAAACAATAACATGGCTCGAACATGACTAAAACAATAATCATGGGCTCGAACGAGGCCTTTAAACTCAAGGGCTTAACGTGGAAGATCACATAGCAACCACGTCAATCGGACCATGGAAGATTGCATAGCATCCATGTCTGCTCCTAATATTCTGCTGCCAACACCGGCTTCCTAGTAGAAATTATACTTCAATCTAACGGGGTGCGAGATCAAGTCTGCCCATATCAGACATGTGGCTGTATGAAATATCTCACTAGGCGAGAGGGACTACGAACTGGTCCTTATGTGACTGAGGTGAGTATCTCCCACAGGAACCCTCACCAGGCGTTCCTACCAAGGTAATCCATCCCACATAAATTACCCCCACTCGCCCGTGTCGGGGTTTAGTCCAGTTTTACTGGTTCAAATTCCATAGTTATTATCATCAAGTTCATGGAGCTCATAACATATCAAGGTAACCATTACCTTATCATTATTATTCACAATATCATGGTCAAGTTTATATCATATCAAGATAATTTTCATCAATTTTCTCATTATCATAACCGAGCTCAGGACCCATTATAATTCCATTAATTCACAAATAAGAGTTTAAGTAATATAAGTTGAGTTTATTAATTAATGGAGATGGAGGGTAGAGGGTTTATGCTGGAGGCTAGCAAGATGTATGGTGGAAGGGAAGGTGGTTAAGGAGTGGCATGTAATGTAGGGGAAGGGAATAGGTGGGTGTTTGGACTTGCCTCCATTCGCTGACGATTATATCCTTCTTTGATTCTTGTGCCTTATGCTCCTGTCTTCTAGACTCCATCGGCTTCTCCACGTCTTCTATCCTACGTGGTCTAGCGTCGACAAGCAAGAAAGCATAAACAAGGAAAATAACAAGCAAGGCATGTAAAAAAGCATAGGCAATCAAACGATCTGAGATGGGTTGGTACTAGTCGGGGGACGAGTTGTTAGCCAGGTTACCATTATCATGTCAACCTGAAGTAAGGTTTCGATAGAGGTATTCTATCCACAGGGTTGGGCTCTACGGGTTAGGTTAAGGCTGGTGGTGGGTCTGATGGAAAACCAGACCACATTATTAGGGGTTCACTATTATGTGAACCTGAAAGAGAAAGTATGACCAAGTCATCATAGATGATATGTCTGACCTCTATAGGTCCATAGGGTTAGTGGCACATACGCACATGCATATGTATGTGCCCAAGATTAATTAGAATGGAAAAGGTGGGAGATAAAGTTAGATATACATAGGCGTATACCCGGGTATCGAGCATATCCTTGTATGTAGGTATCCTATTATGTTAGGTGATTGGGTGTGGATGTATTCAGTATGTGTCATAGTACATGCACATACGCGAATATATGGGGTTAACTACTACTACGGAGATTGGCTATTTAGTATTTAATTTAAATACAAGAAAGGGAAAGCAATCAACTAGAATTTAAATGGGCACGAAATAATGGATCAAGGGTATGAATTAGTAGAGCTTGAATTTAGAGGATTTTTGGTGATGAAATCAAGGAATTTGGAGTTAGGATGGGGAAGATATGATTTATCAAAGTTTAAATAGGGAAAAGGTATGTGGAGATATACTTTGGAAAATATTTCTAGAAATTAGAATAATGGAAATGGTATGAAAATTCTTGGGTAGGATCTGGGGTGTACCTAGTTTATTTACGAATTTACTAGGAATTTTTCCATGCACAGAAAATGGTTTTTCACTCCTCTGTGTACACTCTCCGGGTGGCCATAGCGTTTTCATCCTTGATTGGGCAGCTGACGCGTGGACCAACGCGGGCGGGGTCAGCTGCAGGTTTTGTGCGGTGCACTGGGTCTGTACTATGCCGTGGACTCGTTCTTCTCCCGCACTGGTTCACATGGACCGGCTTCACCCAGACAAGGAAAGAGAGAGGGGGAGGCTGTGGCTGACACATGGGGTCCAGAACATTAGTGTCATGCATCACTGACGTGTGGGTCGTCCTTGGCCTCCTCACTCATATAGACGGTGACGACGTTTTGAGTCTAGCCCACCTGACCGTGAGCGAGGGGAAACGGAGATGGCACGGTGTCCACGGTGGCGTCGGCATGGTGACGGCGCAGAGCAGCGGCGAGGAGCTCGTTGGAGTTGCCCATGCTAGCGATGTCGGTGCTCAGAGATTGATGCCACGCGGTGGCTGAGGCTCGAGGAGTGATCCCACAGCGGCCGAAAGAGACCTTGGCGACAGTAGGCTTCCACAACATTGGTGGCGGGTCATTGGAGTAGCTGCGGCGACGCGGAGACATGTCCACTCCCAGACGAGTTGTTTGAGAGCTCTATGATGTGTGCTGCGTGACTATGATATGAGCGCGAGCGTGTAGGGGTCCGGTCTTGCTCTAGTTGTGTCGTATCGGTGGTGAGCCATAGCCATGGCGGCTCGGCGGTAGGTCGCTCTCGGTGGTGGAATGATATGGAGAGGGAGAGCGTCCTAGAGATGGTGGAGATGGTAGGGGATCTACCTAGGAGCTAGCCTGTTAGCCTAATTGGTCTAAGACGCACTGGGGGTGGAGAACGTGGAGCTCGGCTCCCATGTCAGCCATGGTGGCCGAATTGGGAGAACTTGAGCTCGTGCTCAGAAGAGTAGGGGAAGAGGGGAGATAGAGGGGAGCTGGCATGTTCTAGACCAAGGCGAAGCTCGGGGCGCCGATGGTTGGAGTGGAGGGGCTCTAGGGAGGCCTATTTATAGGCCGCCAATGGCAGTTCACGCCTGTGACGTGGTGGTGAGATATTTTCACAAATGCCTTGGATTCCTTCATCCCGCGCATGCATTTGAATCAATGGCGGTGGCGCACAGTGCAGTCTTATCCGCTGCCCAGCCAAGGTAACTCCATGGCGGTGGGAACGGTCGAGCGTTTGGGCATGGCCACGTGGCGAGAGAGGGGCCGCGTGGAGTCGAGAGACTTCGGTGGGGACCGCTGGTGTCCTGGATCCTTATCCTCTTCGCCAGAGTAAGGCGGTAACGGCAAACCTGAGGCGGCGGAGGTAGGAGACGGATGCGACGCAGGATTCTCGTCGTTCACTCGGAGGTAGACGACGATGCTGACAGGGCAGCCCACGGTGTAAGTGAGAGAGGAGAGGGGAAGCAGTATGGGCTGGCGTGAGCGGCTGGCCAGGGCCAAGAGAGGAGACGGGAAGATGGTGCGGGCGCTTGGCTGGGTTGGCTGCGGCCCAAGGCGGAAAGGGAGGAGAGGGAGAGGCAGGCTGCGGCCGGGCCAGAAAGGAGAGAGCGGAAGGATTGAGCCCGAGAGGCAGTTCCCATTTATGAAATCCTTTTCTTTTTCCTAGAAATTCAAACTAGGGCATTGAATTGATTTGAATTTGAAAATCAAGGAGATTTGAAATGTGGTGGCCTTGGTAAATCAAGGAGAAGGTCAAGATAATTATTTGAGTGGAGAATATCAAGGGGAGATTGCCAAGGAGAATTATTTAGTGCCAAAATAAATTCTAGAGCAAACATGAAATCAAACATTTCAAGCAACAAGCATTCGAACAATCATTTCATGACTCCACACATTCTATCCTAAATGCATATGCTGAATTTCGATGCAAGGGTTTGGGGGGTTTTTACAGAAAATAAATAGTCAAGGTTTTTAATTCGTCGTAAAGTTTTAAAAGTTCAAATTTTTAGTGGTTTTTATTATGATGCAAAAACATGGGTGTTACACATGCTCTACCGAACTACCCTCGTTGACGACGCCATGAACAGATCCGGCTCCACAAGGGTTGTGTCTCCCCATGAGAGGACCTTTGTCGGGCAATGCCAGATCTGCAATTGCATAGGATCAGGGTTACCTCTGTTGGAAGGGTTAGTTAGGAAACCTTCGCCATGGATATTGCTCAGTAGGGCAACTCTGCTGTGGGTGGACAAGGGTCTAGCTTGTGGGCGAGGGTCGACTGGAGTGGCACAGCGGAGGCGTTTCCCCTGATAGTTGCCCCTTGGAGGTTTGGTCCAGCCTGATGGGCCAAAGCAACGCAAAACCGGGGGAGGACGTGCGGGGTGGTGTGGTGTGCGTTGAAGCCTGCATCATCCACATGATATTAGCCATCGGATTGAGTTAAAGCCTGTGAGAGAGGATTGTGAGCCATAGATTTTAATAATGATAAAATCCTGGGTGCAATTTGTTGGTGCACAATGGTTAGACTATCTCAGCGGGGATGCATATTTGGTTATATCTAGAGTAATTTGGATTGTTCCCTTATAGTAAAAATTTATTATTTGTCTTTGTGTCATAACATATTAAATTTTTGTCCTTATTTACCTATAGAAATAATTGTTTTTTTTTCTCGAACACGACTTCATGTGTCATTGCATTAAGAAGAAGAAAGCCGAAAAAACGGTGAGTACAACGCAGCTGAGGGGAGAACCAGCGCCGTTTACAAACCACAGAGAAGGTGGTTAGGAACTCAACAAGACAAACACAAAGAAACAGCAAGAAACGGGAGACATGACCCTCCACCAATTATAGAAATAATTGCAAATTGTTAATTGTCTTTGTGCCCATATAAATAAGATTTTATCGGGTTTAACTCCATCCGATGGAGGAGTTGTGGACTTAGCTGGCTTCGGCGCTGTGTCGGTGGGTTAGCTGGAGTTGTGGACTTAGCTGGCTTCGGCGCTGGCACATTCTCCTTTGAAGCACTCTTTTCTGCAGTAGTGCCACTCTTCGGCTTCGCAACAGTAGTTGCACTCTTAGAGGCACTCTTGCTACTTTTACTGGTGGTTTATAATGTATAGGTGCCTGTAGAAATGAAACTGTGAGCCTCAGCCATGATTTCTACAAACGGTAGACTTAACAAAATAGCCAGTAAAAATATATTTATACCGGCGGTTTTCTTAACCTACTGCCACTACAAATTAAATATTTAAAGTTTTCAAATGATCTTGGATGGATACATGGTCTGAACAAAAGCTATAGTATTCAAAACTATCTACACCTTTTTAGTTGATTATTTTTTATTTGAAATAATTTAGGACTCCAAAATTATGTTTTAAGATAATGATTTTAATACATATTTTTCAAAATTTGTTAAATGACCTCGGATGGAAAAATGGTCAAAATTAAAGTTCTAGATCTCGACGAGAGTTAAAGATTTGTAGTTGAAACTTTTTTCATCAAAATTAGGTTAGGTTAGGGCCTCAAATCTCCCTTTCAAAATCTTATGGAGTAAGTACTATGGGATTGTTTCTATTGCTAAGTAACTAGTGACTTTGGGGTGTAGTGATAAGGGGTGTATCGCGCGAACTGTGAGGTCGTGAGTTCGGTTCTCGGATACTGCAACTTCCATGAATTTATTGAAATTGGGTGTGGATGCCTAGTGTGGGCCTCTCCCAATTACAATTTTTTTGCTATTTTTAGCACGATTTCTATTTTTTGAAACATCATTTATGGCAATTTTCTTAAGAAATCCACCGGTGTAAATATTTGTAGTGGCGTTCTTAGGCGACGCCAGTAAAGTTTACTAATTTTCACACTGGTGGTTGGTAAAAACTCCATTAATAATAAGAAAAGTACCGCAAGTAAAGATAGTCTGTGTACTAGCGAGAGTGCAGGCATACGAGGTTTAGGATGATTAGCCTATTCACATGCTTCATGTATTCGATTAATGAATCAATAGGTTCAGTCAGTTTCATTGAATATAAGTGTTGCTGCGCGCATGGAGAAAAATAATACGCAAAACTAGATCCGGACGCTAACTCAGTCAATAGAGATCGAGGTTCGGCATTGTTTACAGAGAGGGTGTGATTTCACGTGATCGCCTCGATGACCAATTCCATGTATATACATATCTCCACAATAAGTAGCGTTAACCACTTGTATTTCAAGCACTTTAGGTATTAGCTATATATTTACTGCTGCAACATGTATGACACATATTGTACAGCATTAGTCTTACCCGGTTCACAATCTACATTCATAGCATGCTATGCTATATATGTACACCAAGTAAGTAAACATGAGTTTTGAGGGGAAAAATTACAATGTTAAAGGACCATCCATACTATTTATTATTTCAATGAACTTTCTTTGGGTTGCTGACGCTGATTGATTGGAAGTCCAAGTTCCATGTTGTTACGACCCTTGTGACATTCGCTGCAACTGGAAATCAGAATTTTGATTCACATCTAACCATAGATGATTCGATCCCAAGACAGTTCGTGAAGAATACGTGCATGCCATTTCTTTCTTGATCCGCGTCCACGTCCCTAGCCACTTGAATTAATAATTCGGTATGCATTATATATTACTATTAGCTTGTGATGCTGATCAAGTTGGTTATTTTCAAAAGGTATCTAAATGATTTCAGTATCATCCAAAACATGTTTGAAATCTATTTTTTTAACAAAGGGTGCCTCTTGAATTAATATAATAATTTGTGGGTCACCTTCCAGAATGTTCATCCACCGCCCCCTCTAGGGTTGCATCTACGTCGTTCCTTAAGTCAGTTTGATCCCAGGGCTCACGTTGCAAGCTCCGGTCTATATAAGTAGGCCCCTGCCCCCTGCCTGGAGATATCCCTGAAACCCTAATTCATATTTATTTCTTCAGATCAAGACCACACCAGGAGGATTAGGGCTAGACTCACCAATGTAGTAGATTAGGAACGTCAGAGTTAAGGTGAGTTGAGTCATGGTTCCGGAGAAATCTTCGGAGGTCTGGTATATCTTTGTACTTTACTTTTGCAAGACTTATGCTTTAATATATTATCTTCTCTATATGCTTATATGTCTTTCATGTGTATGGTTAGTATAATTATTATACTTTAGCATGAGATCTCTGCTCGTATTGAGTGCTCTAGTTATTATATGTGATTAGAGCAGTAATCAATAGTGTAGACATGGTGTCTAGGTTACGGGTTACCTGAGATTGCGCCCAATCTCAAATACAGTTGTGGAAGCCCTAAAGGTGACAACTCTGACCAGACATTTGTAATCCACCACGTTCGGATTGGTGTTCGTAGAGCTTTAGGCAGCCTTCCACCGACTATGCTTCCTCACCTCCCTCGAGAGTCAGAAAGGTATTGCTACTCCGAAGTGTTATTGTGTGATCACTATATCTATCCATGTTTTAGTTATCATTTAGTTTAGACTAGAATATAACCAAAGCAATAGAGAAGTATTTAGGAACCTTGAACTCTCACGTTATCCTCTCAGTTTAATTAATCTACTCTTTATTCAAGGAACTCTCCTAAGTGTGTGTCATTATTCATAACTCATATCATTTACCATTTACCTCCACTTTAGACTAGTTGGTGTATTAAGTTAGTAGATACATGATGGTGAATTATCAATCTCTTTAACCATTGCTTCCCTTGGATAAATACGATACTATGAAATACTCACAGGTAAAACCTATAATGGTATCCGTGTGCTTGCAGAATTTTCTGTGTGCGTTAGTAAATACCAACAAGCTTTTTGGCGCTATTACCAGGGAAGCAATTGGCATAAAGATTTTGATATTGATCTTGATGTCTACTAATTTAGTGTACCACTAGCTTTAGTAGGATTACCCCTGTTCTGTTGAATTGTGGAATAAGACAGGGCAGTAGAAGCCGTTTCAACCTTCCAGCAAACTTTCACAAGAAAAGAAGAAACATTGAAGAACCCAGGGTGCCTGAACATTCATATATATATATATATATATATATATATATATATATATATATATATATATATATATATATATATATATATATATATATATATATATATATATATATATATATATATATGTGTGTGTGTGTGTGTGTGTGTGTGTGTGTGTGTGTGTGTGTGTGTGTGTGTGTAGATGGGAGAAAATATTGACGTCATAAGAATTCAAATCACATCTCAAGTGACGGAAATAGACGCTGCACTACTCATAAATTTCATCATGTGAGTCATGGTAAGTACGATCAAGAAAAGTGAGATAGTCTTGCTCATGGACTTTAAACTTAATGAGTAGCTATCTTTTAATTTTTGCATACCATGGCATGTTTACTTTCTATAATCCATGCATCCACTCTATTTAGTTTGAATTCTCCCATATCAAATCCACAGCATGTTTAGCCCCATGCCACTTGCATCCTTTGTCTTAAAAAATCACTCACCATGATTATACTCTTTCATCACTATTTGAATAAATCTTTGTAGTGCTTTCATGCTACCTTTGTCTGCTATAGTATGCTTTAGTTTGGAAGTATTTGACACACTTCCATAGGCTTTTAAATTAAGCGTGGTGCTTAGCTTGAAATGCCTTCCTTAATCATAATTACACATGGAGTCTAGTTTGGTTATTGAACTAAAAATTGCTTGTGTAGACACTGAATATTTTATTGGACTAACCCCTGCACAAAACTCTAAAAATCAATCGGGGTAAGTCAAAGAGATGAATTCACATCAGAGATGAATCAAGATATGCGATGAACTCCAATAACTTTGCGCAAAAGAGGACCCAGTTCATTCTTCATGGAAGGAAGAACTGTGAGTATCAAGGTTTATTAAGTTATCTTTTGTTGCAAGTTACCTTAGCGTTGAACCATGCTAGAATGCAGCCAACACATAAAATTTGTTAATAAACAAAATCTATGCTAAGATAATTCAAAAAACATCTTTTTATTAGCATAGTGGAAAATTACAAAAGTTATGGACAACAATCCATGTTTCAAATTCACTGTATTCCCTCGGGTATGTGTCCACTAACATTTTGCAGGAAAGAATGAATAGAAGCTATGTCTATTCATGGTTTGAAATGAACCTGCAAACCCAAACCAAACCATCACTTCGGTTTTGAAGAGGAAATGAAACAAGTGCCACAAAAGAATCTACAATTGGAAGTGAGCGAACAAATCAACGGGCCTCAAGTGACGTCAAAGGCAACCTAACATTGAACCTTCCTAGGATTCAAGCTAGGAAGGTGATGAGAAGCAACGTGCAACCCACCTCGTATTATCCAAAATACGCCTGCTTCTATCATCTTCGAAAAGACTAGCTCGCCCGTCGGCAATAAGGACCAAAACAACGAGATGCCATCCAATGTCATTAACCGATGCTGGACTACTGATGGTGTCTCATAAGGACCAAAGACTGCCATGGTCACACATGACACCCCTAAGTCATTGGAGATGAAGCTTTCATGCAAATTCCAAAGAAATTTCTTCCTTGACCATTAAGACGGCTGGCGTATCGCTAACAAACAAAGAAGAAGAACTCTCCGTCATGTTGCTAGAAGATAAAGACAATGAAGGAGGAACTTGAGTTTACATCTCCAATGAACCCCAGCTCATCAACTAAGGATCAACAAAAATCAAGAAAAGTTGATGGAAGAAGAGCGTGCAATTGTCTGTAACCTCATCTCCAAGATTAGAGGGTGCAAAGAAAAGTTGAAGGCAAGAAGAGGTCCTGCTCAATGGACCTAAAGCCACGAAGCCCTCACTGATAGGTACATCGGACAAGTTTCCTTCAGGTATGTTTGTCACTACTTATTTCAACAAAAAAAGGAAAACATAAGGTATATCCACCCAAGCATTATGCAACATAGAACATTGGAGAATTCTATCATCCAAGCTAGATTTTGCATTCTGCGAAATTCAAGTCTAGGGGATGGAGTTCTTTAAAATATTTCATGCCATGTTGCTAATTTGTCTTGGTCATCTTTACCTTTATGATGTGCTCAACCTGCAAAATCTCCAACAAGTAAAAATTTAAATAATCATGCTCTTTTGGGTCACCATACATATTCTTGTTTCTACTTGAATGAATCTCTTTAGTCTTTTAAGCTTCCTTATTATGTTATAAGTATTTTTTGGAACACTATTTGAACACAATCATTAAATCAATACATACTTGTATAGAATTCGGATGTGGACTAACACTTGTAGGAAAAATTTTAAATTTTGTTGGGAATGTTTGGTGATCATTCGTAGGAACAAATCAAGGTTTGAGGTATTCTTCAAAACAATTTCACACATCTTTACCTTAACCTTGTTGAAAGATTGAAGTAGTGGTGAATAATAAAGGCAAAATATTTAAAACATAGGATACATATGACCTTTAGCTCTATGACAACACTATCCTTGTTTTGAATCATTTATATATTCCTTCGGGTATGTGTTATCCACTAATCCTTTGTAGAGAAGAAACAATGAGTAGAGCAGAAGGTTCAAACACAATGACAAGATGCACAAAAGACAGAACTAAAAGAGGACATGATAAAAGAATGAGAAAGGAGTGCGACATAGGAGATAAGATGCTCATGAACAGCTCAAGCAAGGAAAGCTTCAAGAATGAAGGGAAGACCACAAGTCATCTATCCTTCATCACATGGTGTCATCATGCTCCAATAATGAAGGTAACATCTTAAAGTAAGTGGTCATCATTTTCCTCTTGATCTTGGTATGCACATAAATGAAGAAACAAACATGTTCGAGTTACAACTTTGCTTAATCCAACCTGAATAACTCAACATGACTTGTTCCTTAAGTATGTTCATAGCACCACTTTTTTAATGTTGGTATTAACCAAATGAGCTAAAATGTTGCATATCTTACCCTTGGATGCTGATAGTCATAGTCATGAAAAGTTTGATATATTATATAAAGATGGATGATCCTTCCATAGGTTAAGCAACTCCACTCTTTTGTCATAGTCAAAATGCTACATTCATGCTCATCCTTCTGATCTTATCACCCATATTATACTTGAACAATGCACACAACATCAATCTTCTAATGATTCAACGTATCTAAGGCTAGATAAGAATGAATAAATTTCTAGTTATGTTGGTGTTTTCCCACCAACAGGGCCCATGCACTTGATCTCTACCTTGTTTTATGAGCAGAACACACTTCAAGCAAAAGTGTGGAGGGGGAGACTCCCCCAAATTCTACAAGTGAAAGTTCTGAACCAGTATCAACGATGCACGTAAGGTTGTCATCAAAGATTGTCTTCAAAACATTGAGGAAGGAAGAATGTGGCACTACCATTGGAAGCACCATTAATGGAGGCACCACCCCAAATTCTTCATCCTTAAGAGCGAACTGAGGTACTCGATCAGTGAACCATCGCAAGGAGAAGTCCCGTTCGGAGGACTCAAGACACCGAACCCTCGCTGGGAGGTAAAATCGGTAGTTATCCATATTTACTCCCTAGCAATGCATGAATTTTTTTCCTTCAGCATATTTACTTTTCTGCATTAGCATTGTATTAGAAAAGAAAAACAAAAATTTTATTATATCATAAACCTTAAGCCACCTATGAATGATTTTCACGGTTTGTAAAAACCTGTAAGAATATTCATCGTGGTGGCATAAAAATAAAAATACTATGCATACATCTAGTTATATTTCATTTTCTGCATATATAGAAAATCCAAAATTATTAGACAGACATCCTGCTAAAAAAATTGTTAATTAAAAAATCTATCCTTAGCCTCACAAGAATAACCAAACTCTTAATGGCTGACCGCTAACCCTTTATCATAATCCAAGCCTCGAGTTTTTGGTGTTCTTGTTGAAGTATTTTTATAGGATGATACATATGATCAAGAGCGGGTTTACCCCGTTGACCTCATCTCACTCCACCTATGGATGAGAAGGACATCTACTAGCAAAACATGCTCTGAGAAGGATCACTCAACTTTCCACATTCGACCACGACAACATCTAGTTTGGGGGAGGAGCATCCCCCATGTATCTAGCTATGTATTTCTTTCCTTTAGCTTTATTATTTTTGAGTTACTTTTTAGTTAAATAAATAAAAGATGCATAACAAACAAAACAAAATAAAAAAATTTATTAGCTATATATATATTATTAAGGTGTGATCATAAATTTTAAAAATAGAATAAAAAGTATGTGTCTAGTTTTCTATTTTTAAGAGTTGAGCAAGTAATGGAGTATGAGGATAATCTCTTGCAACGGAAGTGATGAATAGTTGCTCTATTGTAACTCCTCTCAAGTACCTAGTTTTTAGCCTTGAATTCTCCTAAGTTTTGAATAAGATTGTTTTGATATAAGGATTTGCTCTGAACTTGAAACTCGTGGGTAGCAAATGCTTGATCTAAGTCTAGGTAATTGACGGATACGATATGAGAAGGTCTGAGTTGCTATTTATCTTGTTCCAAGTGACACTTAAGTTCTAGAGATTTATCTTTTAAAAAATACAAAAATGCTATATGATGAGTTCCTGTATAACAAAGTTTGAATTCCTACCAGAGCCATACATGTTATTTAGGCTAGGAAAACTTTCATGTATATGTTGCTTGCTTTTGCATTGAGTTTTATCAAGCGTTGTTGATGCCTTATGAGAGGTTTGTCATGCTCTTAAAATCAAGATCATGTACACACCACATATACATGCTGCTCCTACACTGGGAGTATGCAAAAACATGCCTTCCATCTAGATCCACCTAAAAATATTCTACTCCTACACTGGGGGTGAACACAAAAACATGTTTGTTAGGTTTTCCTTCCACCAAATAAATGCTCCAAGTTCTTGTAAGCTATATCTCAAGGTTTTGTTGCAGAAAAACATGGGGCTATGCAAAAGTTATTCATAAAAAAAGAGTTGAAAAAAATGGACAAGTGTCTGAGACATCTAAAACAATGGGTACTTAGATGCCCGCCTAAAAAAAGAAGAGAGATAAGATAGCCCCTGCTCTCTAGCAAGTGCTCCCAAGTTTCAAAAAGAGAGATATGTTTTCAAGGAGCAAAGGAGAATTAGGATTAGTTACCACATATATCCACCATATATTCCACACACATGCACATCTTGATTTGATTGTATGACTTAACTCTCTTTAGATCCATTGTTTGACTTTACAATATATGCATTGTAAGTATGCTCTAGCTTTCTCCCTACCTATGAACTCCACATGAGCCTTAGGAGTAGGAATAGAAAAAGGCATAACATCTTTATTGCCTTGGTGAGGATCCACAAATATCACATATTGAGAGACTTGAGAGTGTCATACAATGGAATCTTGGAGTTTTATTTTGAAAACTTATAAAAAAAACTCCAGAACAATGGTTGAAAAAAGAACTTGAGACATAGTACTTGACTTGATCGTTCTGTCTTTCAATTGCTCAAGACCCAAGTGAAGGCTAAGAAGCCCCATGGTTGAAGGTAATATGGGTAAGTTTAAAAGTCAAATCAGTTTATTCTAATCTGGAGAATAATTTTTGATTGAACGCATGTGTACTTTTGAGGCATGAAAACATTGTAGCAACTCCTGATCCATTTTTGCTGAGTATAGCTTTGCTAAGGGCCTAGCAAAGGTTAAGCTTGGGGGAGCTTGTTGACAGTAGTTAACAACCATATTAAACCATCAACATAACATGCATAAGGGCACATTTGAGATCACCAACATAGATCTAGGGACTTAAACTAACAAATTCCACAAGTTTTGGTGAATCTGTGATTTCTACACGGTATATCCAGAAAACCGTCTAGGAGGACCTACACGTCAGTGTTAATTATGCAAATCCGTCGTGAAACTAACGTGGAAAGGATCTAGATGACTCCATAGGACACCACACTAATGCAAGGGCGAGGCGCCACTAGGTGGGCTCGGCCAGCCCCACCTACAGGCCAACTGCCCCCCTATGGGTCCTGCTCATCATCACCTTCTAGAATGTTCCTCCACTGCCTCCTAGAGTTGCATCTACGCCATTCCCTAAGTCAGTTTGATCCAAGGGCTCACATTGCAAGCTCTAGCCTATATAAGCAGGCCCCTGCCCCCTCCCTGGAGATATCCCTAAAACTCTAATTCATATTCATCTCTTCAGATCAAGACCACACTAGGAGGATTAGGACTAGACTCTCCAATGTAGTAGATTAGGAACTTGAGAGTTAGGGAGAGTTGAGTCATGGCTCTGGAGAAATCTTTGGAGGTCTGGTATATCTTTGTACTTTACCTTTGCAAAAATTATGTTTTCATATATTATCTTCTCGATTTGCTTATATGCCTTTCATGTGTATGGTTAGTATACTTATTATACTTTGGTATGGGATCTCCACTCGTATTGAGTGCTCTAGTTATTATATGTGATTAGAGTAGTAATCAATAGTGTAGACATGGTGTCTAAGCTATGGGTTGCCTGAGGTTGCACCCAATCCCCCAGATAGTTGTGGTAGATCTAGAGGTGATAGCTCTGACCAGGCCTTTGTAATCCATCACGTTCGGATTGGTGTTCGTAGAGCTTTAGGCAGCCTTCCCCCGACTATGCTTCCTCACCGCCTCGAGAGTCAGAAAGGTACTGCTGCTCCAAAGTGTTATTGTGTGATTGGTATATTTATCCATGTTTCAGTTATCATCTAGTCTAGACTAGAATAGAACCAAAGCTATAGAGAAATATTTAGGAACCTTGAACTCTCCCATTGTCCTCTCAGTTTAATTAATCTACTCTTTATTCATGGAACTCTCCTAAGTGTGTCATTATTCATAACTCATATCATTTACCATTTACCTCCACTTTAGACTAGTTGGTGTATTAAGTTAGTAGATACATTATGGTTAATTATCAATCTATTTAACCATTGCTTCCCTGAGGATAAATACGATACTCTGGAATACTCCTAGGTAAAAGCTATAATGGTATCCGTGCACTTGCATAATTTTCTGTGTGCGTTAGTAAATACCAACAACCACAAGTGTTTCATCATCAAGTGCAAGTGTGTAAGCATTTTCACAATCATTTTTCAAAGGTTAATCACTTCTCACCGATTGTGCACTAGGCCTAAAATGCATATGCAAGTTTTCCAACACCTAGTGGCACTAGATGATCGAGTTTTCTGATAAGAGCTCCCCTCTCAACAATACGACCATCTATCCTAAATGTGATCACACTCTCTATAGTGTCTTGATCACCAAAACAAAATGGCCCTATTCATTATACCTTTTCCTTGAGCCTATTTTGTTTTTTCTTTCTTCTTTTCAAAATCCCGAAGCTTGATCATCATCACTGTCCACACCATCACCATGATCTTTATTTTATGTGGCCATCTCCACCCATGAGTGCCACTTAGCTCCATCACTTGTGTTGGACCAACCTATCTCAAATTCACACTTAGAGCACAGGGTTTGTCCAAATAGGTTTCATTAATTAAGAAAAACTAAACTAGGGCTTTCACCCCCATACCTGAATCGTTCCCCGTTCCATTCTCCAATCCCTAACTCTAGATGGAGGGTAGCTTTTTATTCACCAATGACATCTAGGAAATTGGCCGTGGTTCACTTGGTCTCTGGTGAAAATGAGGCAGTTTGGGCATCCTCGATCGAACAATGTTGACATCAGTGCTACAATGGCGGTCCAATAGTGTTGTGATGGCTATCACTACTACAATAATGATTGTCAGCAACGAGAGCATTTTTGGGCGGAGGTGGCTCCTGATTGAGACGCTTCTATAATGATGTTGGGGCTTCCTTTGGCCTTGAATCCTCACTAGGGATCTGTCGGGTATGAATATTTGGGTACCCAGAGAAGGGGAGCTAATGGTTGACAACATTAACTCACCCAAGCAATCAAGGGTATAACCATGACCTCATCCAACCCCTTCGAGGAAGGTTCCGATTCGTTGACCCTGAGGGCACAGGCTCTGTCTCACCCGACCCTAGGGGCGCATGGCTCTATATCGCCTAGCCCCAGGGGACGGGCTCTGCCTTACCTGACCCCTTGGGGCACGGGCTCCGCCTCCCCCGACCCCCCGAGAGGGGACTCCACCTCGCCCGATCCTGGGATGCGTATCCAGCCTCGGACGGGAGCACAGGCCCCCATGGGGGCGAGGGCCCACGCTATCTCCAACCACCACGGATGTGATGACATGAGCCTAGGACCATGCTCCTGACATCAAGAAGGGAGCGGGCATCCCTCGACACGACCCGTGGCCACAACAGGCCAAACCTAGGCACACATGTCACCAACAGTGCTAGGCAGACCAGCATTGTGCTACCTAATCTTCGTATCGCACCCGTCAAGGGAGCCTGTTGACCATGCTCCTGATCTCAGGAAGGGAACAGGCACGCCTTGACATGACTCGTGGCCACGACGGGCCATACCTAGACCCGCAAGTCGCCAACTGCACCAAGTGGACCGACACTATGTTGCCTAGTCCTCGTACGGCTCCTGTCAAGGGAGCCAGTTGACCATGCCGTGCACCAGGGCGAGATGGAACGCCACGGCCGGCTAACGACGCCCGCCTATAGGGCCAGTGATGAGCAGGGTCATGGCATGGAGCCACCTCCATCATCATCTGCAGGACCAACGGGACCCGTCTATAGGAGAAGAAGGACAACGCAGCCCTAGGGCCCTCTTCCTCTCTACTTTTCTCTCTCTCTCTATCTCTCGTGTAACCCGTGCCTTCCCCTTGGCATATAAAGGGGGAAGTAGGGCATCCCACATGGGCAAGCTTTTAGAAGCGAGACAAAGGCAACTCAACTCCACACCTTAGAGACTTGGGATCCTTTCCCTCTCTCGCTTGTATGTAACCCCTACTGCAAACTAAGTGCCGATAACACGAGCAGCCACAAACTGGACGTAAGGACATTCTGCCTAAACCAGTATAATCCCTTGTATCTTCCGAGCACACCATCTAGGCCAAATGCGCAAATACAAATTTACTAGTCGGTGGTTCAAAACACCGACAGGATCAACACGGAGGAGGCCAAGGGTTCGCATTGGGGAAAAGGAGACCAAAGGTTGGACTAACAGAGCAGTTAGGCGTTGTGATAAATTCTAGAGTAAATGGCTATTGATTCATCATCATTATAGTGCCACCCACCCGGGTATTTATAAATCATACCCGGGGTGGAGTGAATTTACATCTCGCCCTCACCAGCGTGGTCGATTCTTTACAGGTGTACGGGGGCACAATAGTCATTTCCCATGCTCTACCCAACTACCCTCGTTGATGACGCCATGAACACCGTTCCTAGTACCACTATCTTCTGTCATCCGTTGGACAGCGCATGTCCGGCTCCACAAGGGTCATGCCTCCTCGTGAGGGGACCTTCGCCAAGCGATGTCAGATCTGTAGCTGCATAGGATCTGGGTTACCTATGTTTGAATGGTTAGTTAGGAAACCTTCATCGTGGATACTGCTCAGTATGGTGACTCTGTTGAGGGTGGACGAGGGTCTAGCTTGTGGGCGGGGGTGGACTGGGGTGGCGCATTGGAGGCGTTTCCCCGATAGTCACCCCTCGGAGGTTTGGTCTAGCCTGATGGGCCGAAGTAGCGCAAAACCGATGGAGGGTGAGTGGAGCTCGAGCCCGTAGCCCCCCTAGCCCAAGCGACACCCCGTCTGCCTTCAGCTACTAGCGATGGACTCAAGGTATTTTGATGGGTGTGTCTTTTGAGGAGTTAGTTATGCATGATGGCGTGAAAGAGGACGCGTTTTTGCATGTTTTGGTGAGTCGCTCCTCAATTTTTAGGATCACCCTGATCCCCGTGGGTGCGTGGTGGGGGTTTTGTGCCTATAAGTAGAAGTAGTTGGTGGGATGCGTTCTTTCCTGGGCTCACATATTGTCTCTTGTTTCCATACTACGATGGCATGTTGTGCAAAGGTTTTCATTGAACAGAGGTTGGGCGCTTGGCAAGGGTTGTTGTTGCTGAAGGTTCTTTGGTGAATGGATCTGTTGGCCTTGCTTCAGCTTAAGTACTAGTGAGTTGTTCGATGGCTTGGTTCGTGTTTCATGGGCTAAGCGGTTATCTTGCTTTTTTTAGTGATGGCTCGTACTAAGGGGGTGTTTGGCACGGCTCCTCTTGAGGGGCTCCTCTAGAGGAGCTAGATCCGTTTTGGAGGAGCCAGAATTTGCAGCTCCAAAACGGCTCGGGCTCCTCTACTTTTTACTGAAAAACGGCTCCTCCAAAAAAATGTTTAGCAAGCTCCTCTACAGGAGCCAGAGCCAGAGATGGAGAGGAGCTCTACCAAACAGGCCCTAAGCAGACCGCAAAACTGGTTGTGGGATTGCACTAGTACAGAGACATATTATACAGGTGGGTCTATAACCATTTCCACTTGCGTTTTCTAGCACCTCCTGAGCTGGAGGCCAGTGAAAATGGGACCACAGCATAGGTGGTTGCTTTTGAACCGCCCGTGGATAAGTGGTTATTTACTTGCAACATCGTCCTATGTATTGTACATGTATGATATGTATTCATAAATTTCCATACGTACCAGTCAGTTATGATATATTTTCAATGGCTGCCCTTGTGTTGATGACTCGCCACTTTGAAAGGTCTTGATGGCTAGAGGGGGGGTGAATAGCCTTTTAAAAAATTCTACAAAGACAAGCTAAACAAGTTTATCAATACAACAAATAGCGAGATGCGAGTTTTGCTTAGCCTACGGGGTGTTTGCAAGCCACCTATCCAATTCCCAATTCTAGTATAATTGCACTCAACCGCACAAGTCAAACCGAGAAGGAAACTACAACTAGCAAGCTACACAAAAGAGCTACTCTAGCAAAGTAACTAAGAAAATAATACAAGAGAGAGTTAGAAGGGTATCCCCGAGGGGCAAAGTATTGAGCCAACCAAACAATATGATCAAGAGATGAATTCCACAATACACAACCACCGGGATTGATCAATCACAATAAGAATGATGACACAAAGATTTATCCCAAGGTTCACGTGCTTGCCAGCACGCTAGTCCCCGTTGTGTCCCTCTTCACCACGTGGTTCGGTGGCTAATCGGTCTCACACCGAGCCTCTCAAAAGGCGCCACCAGAACCTACCAAATGGCAAAAGGTTGCAATGACACGAGCAATTTACTAATGTTGCCTTTGGCGCTTCGCCGAGGTAGGCACAAACCCCTCACAATCACCGGAGGTGGCCAAGAACAATCACCAACTCTTGCCAATGCCTCCAAGCTGCTCCAAACCGTCTAGGTGGCGGCAACCACCAAGAGAAACAAGAATCCCACAGCAAATCAACCACCAAGTGCCAACTAGATGCTATCTCACAATGCAAATGCACTTGGATCACTCAATCTCACTTCGAATATGCAAAGAAGCAAGAGAGATGAGTGGGAGGGGAGTTGCTTAGCTCAAAGTGCTCACAAGTATGTCAAATGTCTAAGAGATGGAGCCTTGAGCTGGCCAACGAGTATTTATAGACGTACCCCTTCGAATAGAGCTGTTAGAAATGAGATTCAGCTGAAGTCGCACTGACCGAACACGCTGGTCCGATTGACCGGACGCGCCGATCGCGCAATGGCCCTTTCGCGAAGCACCGACCGGACGCGCTGGTCACAACGACCGGACGCGCCGAAATCGACCGGACGCGCCAGTCCCGTAACTGACCGGACGCGCTGGTCAAGTCTGAGTCACGCTCCAACTAAACAGTGACCGGACGCGCTGGAGAACTGACCAGACGCCACAGTGCCCATGTCCGGTTGGAGTCCAGTAAGCTCCCTCAACGACCGGACGCGTCCGGTCGACCATGACCGGACACACCGCGCGTCCGATCGACAAACTAAAACTCGCGCAGACGCTGAACGCTGACTCGACGCGTCCGGTCAAACAGAGACCGCGTCCGGTCCAGCGTCCGGTCACTCATGTGACCTCCGTTCGCCTCTGACTTCCGGCGTAGTGGAAAATAGTCGTTTCAACTCCTCGAAAACGCCTGAAACTCCACCGCTCAAACCCTCTCTACCGCTCAAACTCCATCGCCTTCGCAAATGTGCTAACACCACCAAGTGATCACGTCATGTGGGAGTGTGTTAGCATTTTCACAAACATTTTTTGAGGCGTTATTAGTTCTATCCAAATGCATATGATTATGAAATGCACATCTAGAGGCACTTAGGAGTTCATTAGCCGCGTCATTCCCCTCTTTATAGTACGGCTATCTATCCTATAATGTAACCACACCCACTAGGTGTCTTGGTTACTAAAACACAACCCTTAAGCATATACCTTTGCCTTGATCACGTAGGGTTGCGTCCAAATCCAAGTGTGGCCATCATGATCACCATGTCCATCTTGCCACCAACCTTGGAATGTACTAATCCTCATATGCTACATACAACTTAGGCATAGGATTAGTACTTAGGCATTGTCACTAATTACCAACACCAAACATAGAGCTTTCAATCTCCCCCTTGTTGGTAATTGGTGGCAACCCTTTCACAAAGATATTATGATAAAATTTTGATTGAACCCATGTCACATTGTCCAAGTATATTACCATGTGTAAGAATTATGGACATGTGATCATGAATTCAAATTGATAGCAATGGCTCCCCCTACATGTATGATATATGTTTGGATATAGGAAGCATACATGTTAGATAGGAAAGATTAGGAGCATTGACTATCAATAGGTGCTAAGTGTTTTAGATTATAGACCTTTGAAGCGTGATACCATCGGAGTAGCGATAAACACCATCTTAGCACCTTGTGTAGTTAGATACCACTTGGAAAAGCATAAACAAAACTAGAAACCTCGTAAGATCAACATTATAAGCAAGATTCTAGTACCACTTTAAAAAACATGAAGCAAGAGATATCTAACTACTTCCTATTCATGCTAGTACTTCAATACACCATTCAATTGTATACTAGCAAAACACCACACAAGCAAAGTATCGGAGAAAAAGAAATGCATAACTATGCATCATACATATGAAGTGCGCTAGGAAATGCAACATTCATGTTTAAGAGCTTGCTCCCCCTACTTGTGTGCTCAAAATTTTAGTTGATCCCCTTCTTTTATCAAATCTTCCCTTTAGGTTTTCTCCCCTTTTAGAATCTATCTTGTGAACAACATTTTCTCCCCCTTTGAGTTCTATCTTTGTGAACAATATTTTCTCCCCCTTTGGCACCAATGACCACAAGGGACCAATTTTAGATAGAATATCATGTTGAATTATGGGGTGAGGATCAAGTTTGTGATTCAACCGAGATTGCTTGCACAAATGAAATGCTTCGGTTTGATCCAAGGGCAAGCTTCTTCACACCTCACTAGAAGGGTTATCATGCACCATGTTGAAGCAAATATTTAGACAAGTGATCTAGATTAAACACTTAGGATCACAAGCTACTTAAACAAGTTATATGCTACCACTAGATCATACAAGTCATGGAAACAATAGTGGCACCATATAAACTTTAAATTCATTTGATTTTCATGAATGAGCCTAGAACATAAGAAATCATGACTAGATGCACTAAACATGTCCTTAGTATAGAATGTATGACATGTCAACCAATTGTACCTTGGGGCTCGAAGGAGACGCATGTCATATCATCGAGGTGCATCAACTCATGTTGGAGAAGTCAAGTATGTTCAACTCATTCTTTAGCTTGTGAAATCTTTTCTCATCAAGTGGCTTGGTGAATAGATCGGCTAATTGATCTTCGGTGCCCACACTCTCAATAGCAATGTCACCCTTTTGTTGATGATCTCTAATGAAATGATGACGAACATCAATATGCTTTGTTCTTTGATGTTGAACCGGATTGTTGGTTAGCTTCACGGCACTTTCATTATCACATAGCAATGGCACATTCTTGAAATTGATTCCAAAATCCTTCAATGTTGCCTTCATCCACAAGATTTGTGCACAACAACTACCCGCGGCGATGTATTCGGCCTCGGCGGTAGATAGTGCAATACTATTTTGCTTCTTGGATGACCATGACACAAGTGATCTTCCCAACAATTGACAAGTCCCAGAAGTGCTCTTTCTCTCCACTTTGTCACCGGCATAGTCGGAATCCGAATATCCAACTAGCTCAAAGCTTTCACCTTTGGGATACCATAATCCAACATCTTGTGTATGCTTCAAATACCTCAATATTCTCTTTGTTGCCTTCAAATGACTTTCTCTTGGTGAGGCTTGAAATCTTGCACACATGCATACACTAAACATCACATCGGGCCTTGATGCCGTCACATAGAGTAGGCTACCAATCATTGATCTATAAAGCTTTTGATCCACCATGTTGCCATTCTTGTCACTATCCAAACTTCCACTAGTGCCCATTGGGGTTGTAATGCACTTTGCATCTTCCATGCCAAACTTCTTGAGCATATCTTTGATGTACTTGGTTTGGCTCACAAATGTTCCTTCCTTCATTTGTTTGATTTGAAGTCCAAGAAAGAAACTAAGTTCACCAATCATTGACATTTCAAATTCCTTTGCCATTATTTTCCCAAACTCATCACAATAATCTTGATTGGTTGAACCGAATATGATATCATCAACATATATTTGCAATACAAATAAGTCTTTCCCAATCTTCTTGGTGAAGAGAGTAGTATCCACTTTCCCCATGACAAATCCTTTAGTTAGCAAGAAGTCCCTCAATCTTTCATACCATGCTCTAGGTGCTTGCTTCAATCCATACAAAGCTTTCCTTAATTTGTATACATGGTTGGGTTTCTTGTCATCTTCAAAACCAAGAGGTTGCTCCATATACACCTCCTCTTGAATGTACCCATTTAGAAATGCACTCTTCACATCTATTTGATATAGCTTGATATTGTGAGCACAAGCATAGGCAAGTAAAATCCTAATTGCTTCCAATCTTGCAACCGAGGCATAACTTTCACCAAAGTCAAGACCTTCATTTGTGTGTAACCTTGAGCCACTAGTCTTGCTTTGTTCCTTACTACTATTCTATCTTGATCTTGCTTGTTGCGAAAGACCCATCTTGTTCCAATGACATTATGATCCTTAGGCCTCTCAACTAGTTCCCATACTTCATTTCTCTTGAAGTTGTTGAGCTCTTCATGCATTGCATTTACCCAATCTGGATCTCTCAATGCTTTATCAATGTCCTTGGGTTCTTCCATTGACACAAAAGAAGAGTGAGCACAAAATGATGCCAATCTTGATCTAGTTTGAACTCCCCTTTGTATGTCACCAATGATGGAATCCAATGGATGGTCTCTTGCAATGTTAGTTGGTTGAAGCACTTGGACTTGATTGCTTGGATGTTGATGTTGATCATGAGTTGGAGATGATGAACTAGCTACTTGTTGATCTTGTTGCACTTGAGATGATGTACTAGCTTGGTTTTGCATTAGAGAACCACTAGCTTGTGTAATTGGACTTTGGAGCACTTGATCTTTGTTGTCATCCACATCAATCACTTGATTTGGCCTAATATCACTAATATCCATTTCTTTCATAGCATTGGTCAATTGAGTTCCTCTCACATCATCTAAGTTATTTTCCTCATCTTGAGAGCCATTTGTTTCATCAAACTCAACATCATGAACTTCCTCAAGTAGACCACTAGCTAAATTCCAAACTCTATAAGCTTTGCTAGTAGTGGAGTAACCAAGTAAGAATCCTTCATCACATTTCTTCTCAAACTTGCTCAATCTAGTGCCCTTCTTCAAGATGTAGCATTTGCAACCAAATACCCGAAAGTATGCAATATTGGGCTTTCTTCCATTTAAGATCTCATATGGTGTCTTCTCTAGAAACTTGTGGTAGTAGAGGCGGTTGCTATAGAAGCAAGCCGTGTTGATTGCTTCGGCCCAAAAAGAATGACTCACATTATACTCATTCAACATTGATCTTGCCATATCAATCAAGGTTCTACTCTTTCTTTCAACTAAGCCATTTGATTGAGGTGTATACTTGGCCGAGAATTGATGTTTGATTCCAAGCTCATCACATAGCTCATCAACTCTTGTGTTTCTAAACTCACTTCCATTGTCACTTCTCACTTTCTTGATTGTGGTCTCAAACTCATTTAGTACCCTCTTGATGAACTTCTTGAATATGTCAAATACATCACTCTTGTCCACAAGAAAGAATACCCATGTGTATCTAGTGAAATCATCCACAATCACAAAGCCATACTTGTTGCCACCAATGCTTGTGTATGTAGTTGGCCCAAATAGATCCATGTGCAACAACTCAAATGCTTTGGAAGTACTCATAATGCTTTTCAATGGATGAGTGTTGCCCACTTGCTTTCCGGCTTGACATGCACTACATAGCTTATCTTTCTCAAATGTGACATCCTTCAAGCCTCTAACTAAGTCATGCTTCACTAACTTGTTCAATTGCTTCATGCCAACAAAACCAAGTCTTCTATGCCATAACCAACCCATACTTGATTTGGTGAGCAAGCATGTTGAAAGTTGAGTGTCACTAGCATTGAAATCAACCAAGTATAGATTCTCATATCTAAAGCCGTTGAAGATCAATTTGGAGCCATCAACACTAACTATCTCCACATCATCAACACCAAATATGCACTTGAAACCGAGATCACACAATTGAGCAACCGAGAGAAGATTGAAGTTCAACTTTTCAACTAGGAGCACATTGGAAATGCTATGATCATTTGAGATTGCAATCCTTCCAAGAGCCTTCACATCACCCTTGCTATTGTCACCAAATGTGATACTATCAATGCCACTATCATTTGATTTGAGAGAGTTGAACATTCTTGAATCACCGGTCATATGTTGAGAGCACCCACTATCAAGCACCCAATGCCTTCCTCCGGCCTTATAATTTACCTACAAAATAAATTAATGTTTCTTAGGTACCCATACTTGTTTGGGTCCTTGGAGGTTAGTAACTAAGCTCTTTGGTACCCAAATGGCCTTCTTCTTTGGACCCACAATTGGTGTACCAACAAACCTAGCATGCACACCTTTCTCACCCTTGGTAAGCACATAACAAGAATCAAAAGGAATGTAATCCATTTTAGCATGAAACTTGTTGTTGTTCTTGTTCATTTTATTACAATTAATCTCTAGATGCCCAACTTGCTTGCATCTATTGCAATAACGACCATTGCTCTTCACAAAGCGAGACTTTGGAGTAGCAAAGGCAGCCTTGCCCTTCTTGGGAGTATAGCCCAAACCCTCTTTGTTAAGAGAGAACCTTTGGCTACCCAAGCATTTTAGCAAGCGGGCATCCCCACCATAGGCATTGCCTAATGCGCGGGTGAGATCATCCACCTCTCTCTTGAGAGTCTCATTCTCAACCACAAGTGATGAATCACTAGTAGTGGAGATAGAGTTGGTTGTGGTGGATGATGATGAGCTACATGAAGCATTAGTAGGACCAACAAATAAAGAATCATCAATAATATCACATGTTAGTCCAATATCACAAGTGACAATCACTTGCTCTTCCTTAGCTTCCTTCATGAATTTCTCCAACTTGAGGTCCTTTTCCTTGATGAGCTCAAGTAGAGTGGAGTGGGCTTCCTTAAGCCTAGTGTGAGCAACTTCAAGGTCCTCGTGGTCTTCCTTTAGACACTCACGAGAGGCCTCTAGCTCATCAAAGGATTTCCTAAGAGCTTTGAGCTCTTGTTCAATTCCTTTGCACTCCTTACTCTTTTTGAGAGCAACAAGCTCCTCAATCAAGGCATCATTTTCCTTGCTCTTGGCAATGAGCTCTTGTTCCAAGATTTTGTATTTCTTGGTTGTCCTCTTGTATCCCTTGCTCATTTGATCTATTATGCCCAATAGATCATCCTTGGAGTAGTCCTCATCCTCCTCCTCATCACTTCTACAACCATCACTAGCACAAGAATCATCATCACTATCATCATTTTTTACCTTGGTAGGCTTGGCCATAAGGCATGTCGATGTAGTGTCGAAGATGGATGACTTGTTGGAGAGGGCGATGCTTGCAATGGCTCGCCGAGTGGTCCTCTCATCATCACTAGAGCTTTCATCATCATCACTATCGGAGTTGTCATTATCCCAAGTGACCACATAACCACCACCCTTCTTCTTCTTGTTGATAGTGAAGCTCTTCTTCTCTTTCTTCTCCTTCTTGTCCTTCTTGTTCTTCTTCAACTTCAACTCCCCATCATGATATCTTTTGTCTTCATAGGGGCACTTTGCCACTATATGATCGGGGCTATTGCAATTATAGCAAAGAACCTCCTTTGCCTTCATGAAGTCCCTTCTCTTCCTTGCACCATATCCTTTCTTCTTCATAAATCTCTCCATCTTGTGCACTAGGAGGGCCATGGTCTCATCATCGAATGGATCATTATCATCACTCTCCACCTTGCTCTTGCCCTTAGAAGATAAAGCCTTGAATGCAATGGGCTTCTCTTGCTTGACCTTGGTCTCCTTCTTCTCCTCTACCTCATCTTCATCATCATTGTATTGGGCATCGGTCATTATATCTCCAAGCACATTAGTTGGTTTGACCTTGTCCAATCCCTCTCTAAAGATCATTCTTCTCAAGGTGGCAAACTTCTTGGATAAGCATATCAAGAACTTGTGTGAGAAGTCCTTGTCCTCAACCTTCTCTCCAAGCCCCTTGAGATCATTGACAATGACTTGGAGCCTATAGAACATCTCTAGGATAGATTCATCATCCTTCATCTTGAAAGTGGAGAACTTGTCCTTGAGCATATATAGCTTGGCACTTTTTACCATTGAAGTGCCTTCATATGTTTCTTCAAGCCTTATCCAAAGCTCATTTGCCTTTTCAAGATCTTTGATTTGCTCAAATACTTTGTCATCAATGGCACGGTAGATTGTGTCAAGTGCCGCTGTATTGCATTGTTTGTTGATGCGGTCATTTGGAGTGAGATTTTCTTCATCAAGAATGATGTATCCTTCTTTGGTCGCATCCCAAACCTTCTCATGTATATTGCCTAGATATTGCTTCATCTTCCTTTTCCAATGATCAAAGGAAGAGACGCCATCAAAGAATGGAGGCTTGCCATTAACATAATTGAACATAACTTGAGCCATCTTGCACCGAGGTTGTTAAGCCTTTCAAATGGTGACCACGGCTCCGATACCACTTGAAAGGTCTTGATGGCTAGAGGGGGGTGAATAGCCTTTTAAAAAATTCTACAAAGACAAGCTAAACAAGTTTATCAATACAACAAATAGCGAGATGCGAGTTTTGCTTAGCCTACGGGGTGTTTGCAAGCCACCTATCCAATTCCCAATTCTAGTATAATTGCACTCAACCGCATGAGTCAAACCGAGAAGGAAACTACAACTAGCAAGCTACACAAAAGAGCTACTCTAGCAAAGTAACTAAGAAAATAATACAAGAGAGAGTTAGAAGGGTATCACCGAGGGGCGAAGTATTGAGCCAACCAAACAATATGATCAAGAGATGAATTCCACAATACACAACCATCGGGATTGATCAATCACAATAAGAATGATGACACAAAGATTTATCCCGAGGTTCACTTGCTTGCCGGCACGCTAGTCCCCGTTGTGTCCCTCTTCACCACGTGGTTCGGTGGCTAATCGGTCTCACACCGAGCCTCTCAAAAGGCGCCACAAGAACCTACCAAATGGCAAAAGGTTGCAATGACACGAGCAATTTACTAATGTTGCCTTTGGCGCTTCGCCGAGGTAGGCACAAACCCCTCACAATCACCGGAGGTGGCCAAGAACAATCACCAACTCTTGCCAACGCCTCCAAGCTGCTCCAAACCATCTAGGTGGCGGCAACCACCAAGAGAAACAAGAATCCCACAGCAAATCAACCACCAAGTGCCAACTAGATGCTATCTCACAATGCAAATGCACTTGGATCACTCAATCTCACTTCGAATATGCAAAGAAGCAAGAGAGATGAGTGGGAGGGGAGTTGCTTAGCTCAAAGTGCTCACAAGTATGTCAAATGTCCAAGAGATGGAGCCTTGAGCTGTCCAACGAGTATTTATAGACGTACCCCTTCAAATAGAGCCGTTAGAAACGAGATTCAGCTGAAGTCGCGCTGACTGGACACGCTGGTCCGATTGACTGGACGCGCCGATCGTGCAACGGCTCTTTCGCGAAGCACCGACCGGACGCACTGGTGGCAACGACCGGACGCGCCGAAATCGACCGGACGCGCCGGTCCCGTAACTGACCGGACGCGCTGGTCAAGTCTGAGTCGCGCTCCAACTAAACAGTGACCGGACGCGCTGGAGAACTGACCGGACGCCACAGTGCCCGTGTCCGGTTGGAGTCTAGTAAGCTCCCTCAACGACCGGACGCGTCCGGTCAACCATGACCGGACGCACCGCGCGTCCGATTGACAAACTGAAACTCGCGCAGACGCTGATCGCTGACCGGACGCGTCCGGTCAAACAGAGACCGCGTCCGGTCCAGCGTCCGGTCACTCCTGTGACCTCCGTTCGCCTCCGTTTCTTTTCCGACTTTCGGCGTAGTGAAAAATAGTCGTTTCAACTCCTCGAAAATGCCTGAATCCCACCTCGCAAGCTCGGCGGAAGGGAGAGAGGACCCCAAACCCTCTCTACCGCTCAAACTCCACCGCCTTCGCAAATGTGCTAACACCACCAAGTGATCATGTCATGTGCGAGTGTGTTAGCATTTTCACAAATATTTTTCGAGGCGTTATTAGTTCTATCCAAATGCATATGATTATGAAATGCACATCTAGAGGCACTTAGGAGTTCATTAGCCGTGTCATTCCCCTCTTTATAGTATGGCTATCTATCCTATAATGTAACCACACCCACTAGGTGTCTTGGTTACTAAAACACAACCCTTAAGCATATACCTTTGCCTTGATCACGTAGGGTTGCGTCCAAATCCAAGTGTGGCCATCATGATCACCATGTCCATCTTGCCACCAACCTTGGAATGTACTAATCCTCATATGCTACATACAACTTAGGCATAGGATTAGTACTTAGGCATTGTCACTAATTACCAACACCAAACATAGAGCTTTCACACTTCCACCTTTAATCCTGTAATACCTATATGCCCTATAATCTTGAATAGAATCACCTTGTTATTCTCAACATCTCATCGATTAAAGTATGCATGCAAAATCATGACTTACAGCTCTAAGTGCCTCACGAATGTTCCATAGCTTGTAGTCGGGTAATATGCGGAGTCACATACCAACACCTTTCTAGACCTAGGAAAAATCATGAAGCAGATCCAATGGTCCCTGCACGAATTAAATTTGTGATGCATGCGTGTACTAAAATAATTAATTTGATATATGCAAACTCACACTAACCCAAAGTTGTAGGAGGGCACTATGGATTCCCAGTGCTGAAACTGAAGCATTGCGTGTCCTAGGTACAAGGCGTATCTGGCTTCAAACTCCTTCGTATGGTCCGCTATTTTCTTCTCCTGTTCTTCACCTTGTAAACCCTGTAAGTCTTCATGACCATCCCCGATTCTGAATGTGTGCTGCTCCTCACATATTTTCATTGGGTTTAAATACCCAACCCTTTGACTGACATTTGAATTAGGATTCGAACCGTAATGCATCTCCTACTGATCATATTGCATTTTGCAAGGCGCACGTACATGTAAGATATTGAAAATTGATATAACTCACTAATAATAACACATGCATGTGTTAGTATGAGTGACACTTACAATGCAAACACCGTTATGAGATGTACATCGAGTCTCTGGAGGTTCATCATCAACCACATGTCCTAGAAGGTAATAACAACCGTTTGTCTACCACTAACAAATGCAGCTGGTGGTATAGACACATTTATGGTGTCGATGCCAATAGAGGATGCTCTCATGTACCAGTCATGCAGCCTTTTAACACTAGCTGGGATCTTCTTGAGTGTATCCCACTTGAGTAGAGGCCTTCCAAGCACGTATTTATCAAGGACATTTTTGTAATCATCAATTGTTGGCTTCCTGATACTTACGGTAATTACCTTAGGCTTTTTTGCTAACTTATCATGCTCAGCCAAGTCAAGGGTACGTGTAGTGCGACTTAGTGCAATTCCTGACAGAAATTTGGCTATGCCGGAAGTCATTTTCTTTGGCTCAAAGGGGAAACCAATTTGGGTACTGGAAATTTCTTCTTTGGCCGCTCTGGTGCCTCCCATGTTTGTTCAGGATCTTTGGGTGGTGGAGAAGGTGGAGAATTGAATGGTGGCGGAGATGATGGGGGTCAATAGGAGCCACGATCGGCGATGATGGTGGGTTAGGAAGAGGATCGGCAGGTGCTAATGAGTCCTGAGTGAGTGGTGGGGCTTGAGAGGATGGTGGTGGCTCACTCAACTGGATGTCTCGTCGAGGCCAAAGGATGAAGTTCTTGATAGCTTGTTCGAGTTTCTCAATGCCCTCGGGATCGGTGATGTCTAGCATGTCATCCTCGTATCCTTGGACGACCATCAACACTTCTACATTGCAGTAGTCTTCTGGAATGTCGCTCTCATGGTACTTGCATCCTAGATCGCAAGGCCTATGGCTACTTCCTTGTATGATGATTGTTAATACCATATCTTATGACCAGGGAGCAAGCCACC
This sequence comes from Saccharum hybrid cultivar R570, assembly GCA_038087645.1. Classification (NCBI taxonomy): domain Eukaryota; kingdom Viridiplantae; phylum Streptophyta; class Magnoliopsida; order Poales; family Poaceae; genus Saccharum; species Saccharum hybrid cultivar. Next base: position 1,231,234 of record JAQSUU010000782.1, on the reverse strand, counting down.
GGCCTATCAATGTCGTCAACTGGATAGTGAACCTTGTTTGTCATTGACGCAACACTGCTTGGAATGGTTGTGGTACACTGTGTCACCAACGGTTGTGTTGTTGGGACTAGTTGTATCTGATGAGCAGACATCGCACTCGCCAAAAGCTGCATCAACTCTAGAGGAGGATTAGATAGAATTTTGGACATCATCTCTTGGAAGTCTTTCTTTGCCTCCTCCTTAAAATAACTTTCCATTTCTTCCTTGTATCGATCACGTTTCTTGTACTCACCCTCCCACACAGGTCTGAATCCTTCTTTTCATCCTTCCTTTGCCTCGAACACTACTAGGGTGCTCGGGGTTACCTAGGCCAGCAGTAAGGTTGTCCCTCTCTCTTCGTGGCTTAAATAATCCTTCGTGTTGCTTAGCTGCCACCACAAATATGCTCTTTGTTGCTCCTTTGAGCATTGGGTCATCAAAGGACACACCGGTCTCGGTTTCCTTCGGTTTCCGAGCACGAATCCAATTTATAGTCCTTTCTCCAAGTTGCTCAGATAGCGTCGGCAACCCTGCCGCTTTCTTAGCAGCCTCTTCTTACCTCCACTTGGGAACCTAGCGTTGGTAACCACCTGTGCCTAGGTGGTGGTGGTACTTGTTCTTCTTTGTGAGCTCGGTATTTACTTCACTCTGAGCTAAGAACTCTGGCTCCCTCCTTTGCTCTAGAAAAACCGCCCACTACCCGGCTGTAATCTTGTACCTTTTTCTAGGGTCCAACCCTTTCTTTGCCCACTTGGTATTCATCTCGGACCTCCAGTTTCGGAACATGATCGCCAACTGCTTCATGGCATATTCCTTTACGAGTTTGTCTGAGCCCCGAGGAAAAATGAACCTGGTCACCAGCTTATCCAAAAAAAATTTCTTGTCATCATCCGACACATCTTTTCACTGTCGAATTATGATGTCAAGATTGTCCCTAACTAAGAAACCAAGGGCGTTCTGAAACTTAGGTAGGGCTTCCTCAGTAGCTAGGGGCTTTCCTTTTGGGCTCACTTCTGAGATTCTATATGTATCATCTGGCCACCTATTCAGTCCTCTGTCACCTCGTTTTCGGTCACTCCGCTTCCATTTCCTTGAACTCTGAGTGGTCGTCTCGGTCGGGTTCGGTGCGTCTTCGTGTGCCACTTCTTCTTGAGCTACAATCTCTTTGAACTGAGACAACACCTCCTATTCATGAAAAAAGGTACACACAACAAATTATCGATTGGTACATATAGATACAAACATGAAAATCATGGATGTGTAATTTACCTCATCATCTTGTGGATTGTAATCAGGGTCACGTGCCAATTCATGACTAGCCTTCCTTACTTTGGGAGGCTCCGTGTCATCGCTAACGCTTTCGTATGAAGGCATGGCGGCCCCTAATGCTTGGCCCGTTTTGTGGGTCCCTTCTACTTGCTCCGTGGGGTGGGATGACCCTAAAGCTTGGCACGTTTGGTGGGTCCCTTGGGCTTGTTCCGTGGGGTCGAACCCTGGGGCTTGTTCCGTGTGTTCGGACCCTTGTGCTTGGTCCTTGCGCGGAGAACTCATCGCGAAAATCTGACATATAAATATATAATGATATCATAAGGACCCCAAACCCTACTTAGTAGAGTTTGTAATAATAACTACATCATACATATATATATATAATAATTACATCATACATATATATTTATATAGAAATAATAATTACATCAAACATATATATTTATAAAAAAATAATAATTACATCAAACATATATATTTATAAAGAAATAATTATTACATCATACATATATATTTATAAAGAAATAATAATTACATCATACATATATTTTTATAAAGAAATAATAATTACATCAAACATATATATTTATAGAGAAAAAATAATTACATCATACATATATATTTATAAAGAAATAATAATTACATCAAACATATATATTTATAAAGAAATAATACTTACATCATATATATTTATCAAACAAAGCAAAATAAAAAAGGCCGCCAAGCAATTGGGCCGGCCCAACTACTCGGCCCCCGCGCCCACCACACCTCCGCTGCCCCCACGCCCGCCACACCTCTGCTGCCCCGCGCCCACCACCTCTGTCACCTCCGCCACCGCCACCGTCACCGGCCACCTGCTACCGCCACCGTCCACCTCCTCCACCAGCCACCCCCACCGTCCACCTCCGCCACCTGCCTCCCCTCCGCCACCGGCCGCCGCCGGCTCCACCACCGGCACTGACCGCATCCACCACCACCAAACCAATGCGTAGAGAGAGAGGAGGCGTAGAGAACTCACCGATGTGACGACGATGGCAAGGCGGCGTGACGCGGCGGAGGCGATGACGGGGGGTGATTTCGGCAGCCTGACGGCGTCGATTCGAAAAACTGGCCCGCCAAGACACTTAGAAAATTTTAGGGCTCTTGCGATTTTTTATATAGGGTGCGCATTTCTACAAGCGGTTGGTATTGACCACCACCTATAGAAATGATTTCTACAGGCAGTTGGTATTGACCACCGCCTGTAGTAATGTATTTCTAAATTTGTTTATGTTTTTTTAAATGAATTCGCAGAAATTGTTTAAAAGCTTCAAAAATTCATATATTGAGAAATATTGGTCCAAAATTAGTGAAAAAAATTATGGTGTTTCTCTTGAGATGATCTTCATGTTAAAAATCTAAAATGCCATGTTTGAGAAACTTTTATATATAGCTTTATTTAAAATGATTTAAATTGAATATATGCTTCATATCTTGTTTAATACATAAATAATTCTAGGGATACTAGAAAAATGTGAATCCAATTTTGTTAGCTTTACTGTACTATGTAGATGCTGTGAAAAATATATTCCTTGGTGCTCTTGTTACTTAGAAAAATGGATTTGTGTTTTTCCTAATTAAATGCTGATTTCTTATGAAATTCATAGAGGAAAATATATGTATTCTTTTTTATTTGTGTTAGGTTTTAGCTAGTGTTTAGGGTTAATTAAGCTAGAGTTTAGCTAAGGGTAGATTAGGGATTACAGATGAAGATGATACAAGCTAGATTATAGAAATAGATTGCATGAAGGTCAAATAAGCATAGGGTCTCACATGTAGAAATAGAGAAGGGTACGTAGCATAAGGTACACATTGTAACATAAATGGATTACATAACTAATGACAAATATAATCTAGGCAGCTATTGTTCTTCCTTGTCCATCGTGGCGCACCTAGGGAAACGAATTCTGTGGGATGCTTCGCTCAACATTCCTTATCTTTATTGGATGGTCATCTACAAAGAGAGACATGTCGCTAAACTCGATAAATTTATCTAGGTCAGATACACCATCAACTCCTATAGCTTGTTGCTTTCCAAGAAAAACTACATGTTTCGGCTTGTCAGTACTTTTCTTCTCATTAGGAGAAAGGATCTGTTCAGCATAGAAGACCTGTGCAGCACAGTTAGCCATTATCCACGGATCATCTTTGTAGCCTACCTTACTTACATCAAGAACTCTGACCCCATAGTTGTCCACTGTGACATGTTTGTCTTCAACCCATTGACATCGAAACACATGGATTTGAAATGTACCATAGTCTAGTTCCCATATGTCCTCAACGAAGCCAAAGTATGTAGTTTCCTCACCAGTTTCAGAGTGTAAGGCATCACATCGAACTCCACTGTTCTGTGACATGCTATTTTTGTCCTTGGACTTGGTACAATATGTGAAGCCACTAATGTCATAGGTTTGGCATGTCGTGACCTGGCGTGATGGTCCAGAAGCCAACACCTTGATGGTGTGTTCCTCAATTTTCCCCATCTGGAATGCCATGCTCTCTTAGCCATGAGGTGAACCGATTCTTGTGTTCCTTCATTAACCATTCATCCGTGCGCCCATGATTATGTTCGCGAAGCTCATCAATGTGTTCCTCGATCAAAGGCTCCATTATCGAGAGTTGATGTAGGATGCTATGATGTGCCTCAAGGATTGTATTGTAATCTTGCGGGACGAATGATTTCTTTCCCATCCTCCCTCTTCCATTCAGCCTACCCTCGTGTCGTGACAGAGGCAAACCTATTGCAACCTGGTCTTTTAGGACCCTATTGCAGAATGGACCTCCGGACTCAATTGCCTCTTCGGTTAAGTACCCCTCTACCATGGACGCCTCAGGATAAGCACGAGTTGATACATAGCCATTTAGTATTGACATGAAACGCTCATACATCCACATCTCATGCAAGTACATGGGACCCATTGCCTCTATTTGTGGAACCAAGTGCACCACAAGGTGAACCATAATATCGAAGAATGCTGGGGGAAAACATATCTCAAACTGTGACACTGTCTCCACTGCGAATTTCTTAAGAGACGCTAACTCATCACGGTCAATCACCTTCTGTGAGATCCTGTTGAAGAAGTAGCACAACCGTGTGACTGCAACCTTTATCCACACTGGATTTATAGCTCTAATGGCAATAGGGAGGAAAGTAGTCAGCATAACATGACAATCATGTGAGTTGTAGTTGGTGAGTGTAAGGTCTTTCATTAACACAATACTCCGTATGCTAGAGTAGAATCCAGATGGGACTTTCAAATTCTTCAACCACACACACATCGCATGTTTCTCATCATTGTTGAGGTTGTAGCTTGCTGCCGGGAGGTGGTACTTCCTATTTTCTTGAAGAACATGGTGAAGTTCTTTTTTATGTCTTACTATACCATGTTAATGCGTGAATTTAGTCATTCCTTTGTCTTGCCCTTCATGTCTAGCAAGGTTCCAATTAGGCTTTCAAACACGTTCTTCTGACACATGCATACCATCGATCGCATGGCAGACGTCTAACTTTGGCCAGTATGACAAATACTCGAAGAAAATAGACTTCTTCTTGAATGTAGCCCTTGGAGTTGGTTTGACATCCTTTCTTGGTTTCCCATCTTTTGTCTTCTTCTCGAAAACAAATTTGAGTTTGCTAACTATGTTGAAAACTCTTTTGCCTTTACTGTTACCCAATGGAGCAGTAGACTATAGTTCAACGTTATTGTCGAAGTACTTATCCATCTTTTTCTAGCGGTACCTGTGTCCTTTCGATAAGAAGCATCTGTGCCTCATGTACACTATCTTCTTAGATGCAGTAAGGGACATGTAAGCGGTTCCATCTATGCATACCACACAACCAACATTTCCCTTGAACTGCCCTAATAAAGTGAAAAGAGCAAGGTAATCGTTGATCGTAACAAAGATAATTGCTCTCAGCGTGAATGATTCTTTGCGGTACTCGTCCAATATTTGAACACCTATTTCCCACAAATATTTTCATGTCCTCCATTAAGGGCTCTAAGAAAATATCCAAGTCAACTCTAGGCTGTGTAGGTCCAGAGATAAGGATGGTTAGCAAAACGTACTTTCGCTTCTGCATCAACCATGGAGGAAGGTTGTAGATGGTGAGGATCACCGGCCATATGCTGTGCTTGCTGCTCCTCTCAGCAAATGGATTCATTCTGTCAGTACTCAGTGCGAACCTAACATTTCTTGGTTCCTTTCCAAACTCCTTATGGTTTTCATTGAAATCTTTCCACTACTGGCCATCGGCTGGGTGCCGAAGCTTCCCATCGTCTTTGTGCTCATCAGAAGCATGCCAGCTCATAAGTTTGGCATCCTCTGGGTTAGCGAACAAACACCTCAATCGATCGACCACATGCAGGTACCACATCACCAAAGCAGGAATCTTTTTCTGTGCATAATAGTCTACTTCTTGTTTTTCTTTGCTGGTGGGTTTTGAACTACTCTTCTAGGTCTTTTGTTGGGTCCTCTTTCGCTTCTTTCCTTTACACATGGAGGCAACACACTCTTCCACTCTGTAGTCTTTATTCGTCTTGTACCTACTTGCACCACAATTTGAACAGCTATCCAAGTCCTTATAATCAGCACCTCGATATAGAATACAATGATTTCTACACGCGTGGATCTTCTCAACACCCATCATCAGTGGACTGATTAGCTTCTTTGCATAGTACGTGTTAGCAGGTACTTTGTTCTCCTTTGGAAGCATGTCTGCGATTATACTCAAGAACGCATCGAAGCCAGCATCAGAAAGACCATACCAAGCTTTGCACACCAACAACTTTAGCACATACTGCAGCGTCATGAACTCTTTAGTGCAATCCTTGGACTCATCGTACAAAGGCTCTTCTGCTGCCTTCATCAGGGCCTCCATACCTTTCATGAAGAACATTGATGGATCTTTCGCACGACGACGCAACATTACCTCTAGGAATTTTGCATCTTCCGCAGCCATATTATTTGGCAGGACATTAGTTCTGACACCTTCATTTCCTCCAGCGAAACCATGATCAAGAACATTTGGCACAACATATTCGGCGTCTGGACCATCAGCATCAGGTTGTGTCTCGTGTACGAACTGAAACCCGCCAACAAGCCTATCTGGATCATCGACGTCGATGTTCGCAGGGTTTCCAGTTGTATAAGGCGCAGAGCTACCCTCTCCATGCTTTGTCCAAATCAAGTAATCCTTCATAAATCCTCGGCGGACCAGATGAGAAAGGATTTGTTGAGTGTCATCAAATACAACAACATTTCTGTAGTCCATGCATGGACAATGTATGTTCGTCTTCTTTGTTCTCCTTGCATGGTTCTTAGTGGCTTCAATAAACCTATGGACCTCAGGTATGTATGATGGATCTAGTCTTGATAACTTATACATCTAAAAGGACCTCTCCATCATTACCTGTAAAATCATGACACTGTGGACCTCAGGTATTATAATCAATGCAAAACAAGTAACCATATACATATCTAGAGATATTTATTAGCACCTTTTGATATGAGGTAGGGTATAGCTATGGTTTATTAGCTAGGGTTTACGATTTATGTGAGGTTTTAACTAGGGTTTAGGTAGGGTAGCTAGGGATTAAAGTAAAAAACCTAATAAGTAGCATAATTAAAAAAAACCTAAGTTGCATAATTACAAAACCTAAGTAGCATAATTAAAATAGATACATGTGGATAAAATAAATTGAGAAATAAAGAGAGAGATTAAAGTAAAAAACCTAATGAGCATAATTAAAAAAATAACAAAAAACCTACATTTCTCTCTCTACATAAATACACAAGAACACACCATTGATGGAATATATATCTTGCATAAACTAGCTAAATTGAGAAGCAAACATGAAAAGGGAAAGAGGAGAGACATTATGTAACTGTCTTAAGCAACCTCATTAGAAGAAATAAAGACAAGAACCTAGATTTTCTTCTCTCTAACTTATGGTGAAACCCTAGATCCAAAAAGTAGCTCAAATTAAGCAAGGATGAACAAAAATGATGGTACAGGGACATAAACTAACCTTTCTTATCAACCTCCTTCCAAAAAATCAAGATCAAAACCTCTCCCCTTATATTTTGAGAGATCTGGACCTCCAAAATGCCCTCCAATAGAAGGTGGCTGCGATAAATAGTTCTGCTCGGGGAGGAAGGAGGGGTATATATACCAGAAACATCATTGGCGATTGCCTATATGACAACTGCCAGTGTAAATGTAACATTTGCACTGGCGGTTGGCTTATGACAACTGCCTATGGAAATGGATTTCCACAGGCGGTTACAAAGTTGTGGTCCACCCATTTCTTTACACAGCCGACCCTAAAGTGAAACCGCCAGTAAAAAAAGAGGACCGCCAGCGTAGAGCTCTTTTCTACTAGTGTTGGAAGGCGCATCCAAACCAGAGGTTGAATCTTTTGATTTTGGGGCTTCTCTAGTTACTGAGAAAGATTTGGGTTTGTTTGCTAAGTGGAAGTGGTATGCTAAGGGTAATGCGAGGGTCCTTGAGGGCGAATATGGTGCCGCAGGCACACGATGAGGAGGTCTATGCTGGCCTACGGTTTAATGATTGGCCAAGGAGATGATTCTTCAGGAGTTGACATGCGTCTCTCATCGGGCTTCTAATGGCTGAAAAATTTGCAGCTGTGCTGGTGCGATACTCGATCATGAGGAACTTCCTTGGGATGTGGGCGATCACTATGTCAGTTGGGTACAACAACGGAGGGCTCCTAATGGGGATCCAATTCATTAGCCACACATGGTCAGATGCCACACTGCACCTCGCCTACTCCATGTAGGAGGCGTGTGGGGCAGAGTACCTTAAGGCCAACGTGCACTACGACCTCATCAGGAAAGAACAGCTCCAACCTCCTGAACAAATGGTGGACAAGGAGTTAGGAGGCAGTTAGTACAACTATAGGGTGATTGAATGATTGAGCTCGTGATCAGAGAGCTGGAGAGAAGTTTAGCGCCACCAATGTTACAACACATTTAAACTTAAAATTACCATAGCATTATTTTGTTCATGTTGCAATGCACGGACATTTATCTAGTAGTACCAAAGATAACTATCAACTCCCCCTAACCCCCGCCCAACATCTCATTTTTAGAAGCTTTTACTTTCACGGCATTCAAATATTTTATTTGAGTTTGTAGTGTCCCATTCTATTTCTATAAATATTTTTGGAATTTTCAGATCTTAGAGACATTTTTAGATCTGATGTTTATCAACTTTTTAAAATTAAAAAGTATGAAACCACCTTGAAAACCATTTAAGGGTTAAGGGATAATAAAACTCCTCGTTCGAGCGGCAGACCGAGCAGGGGAGCCTCGACGGCAATGCGGGAGGGAGCCCGTGATGAGGCACCGGAGGAGCCGTGCACGGGATGGGCCTCGCCGATTCCATGCCAGGGAGGGGCCTCACCAGATTCGCACTAGGGAGCCGTCGCCTGTCCATGCCGAGGAAGAGAAGGCAGGGATGCCACCGATGGATGGGCCTGTTGTAGAGGCCATGAGCGGTAGGGAAGATAAGGAGACGCTCATGGTAGGGAAGAGAAGGATCTCGCGGCGGTAAGCACGCTGCTGGTGGTAGGGGCGCTTCCAATGGATGGGCCTGCGGCAGGGGCACAAGTCTATGACGAGGAGGGAAGAGAAGGCGCGCGTGGAAGGAAAATGGCCTACTACCGGATTGAGGGGTTGACGGCTCACGGGATTGAGTTTTTGGAGGGTGAGATTTGATGACCTTCCAAATTTGAGGGCTTGAGTAGGGACCTGCTAAAACTGTGTTTTTTGTACGGGCTCTTAAATTTAGTCTAGGGGCTTGTTTTGAGTGCCTCTTAGTGCGGGTTCAGCACCACACTACTACACAAAAATCTTTTGCACAGCGTTTGCAAATAGGCCTCGGAGGCGTGCAGGCTTTTAAACCGCCTCGGTTAATGCTTGGATTAACTAAGGCGGTTATTTTTTATTAACCGAGACGGTTAAAAATAACCACCTCCTAAAATATATTAACCGAGGCCGGCCTTATAAGAGGCCCGCCTCAAAAAATATCCCCTATTTTCGGAGGCGGGCCTCTTATAAGGCCCGCCACGGTTAACAGAGGCCAAGCCCACTAGCAATGAGAAAAGTGCACCTAGCCCGATATATCACTCAAAGTATATATACGAGATTTTAGCATTCACTCACTCATCCTCTCCTCCCTCTCCTGCAGTCGCAAGTAGAGCACGACGCCCCTCTCCCTCTCCCCCTTGCACCTCCCTCTCCCTCAATCGTGATGAGCACGCGGCCTCTCCCCAAGTCGCGGTGAGCACGGCGCCCCTCTCCCTCTCCCCCTCACGCCTCCCTCTCCCTCTCCTTCTCCTCCCTCTGAGCGGCGCTCCTAGGCCAGCTGCGACAGGCCACGCGGTGGCACCCTAGGCCGGATCCGGCAAGGAGGTGTGGCGTCGAGCGGGCGATGCGGTGCTCCTCCACCTCAGCTCTGCGTCAGCTCCAGTGCGCCCTCTCTCCTCTCTCTCCCTGCACTGGCACGCGGCGAGCAGCGGCCGGATCTAGCAAGCGGGTGGCCGGATCTGGCGAGCAGCGGCCGGATCCAGCGAGCGGACGCGACGCCGGTGCAACCGGTGAGCGGAGCGGCGGCGCGTGGATGGGCTTGTTGGGATTTTTCTTTTTTATTTGTTTTCTATATTTGATTAACCGAGGCGAGCGGCCAACCGCCTCGGAAAAGGTCCTATTTACCGTGACCTTTTGGCCGAGGCGGTTGCGATGCCACCTCGATTAAGCCATTTCGCCCACCTCGATAGCGTTTCCTGCAGTAGTGCCGGTTCGTAGAAGAAAATGATTGTATGCGTTGAACTAAACATTATGGATGGGCAACCACTATAATAAAATGATTGATAAATATTAGTATAAGTTAGTTAGGACGTTGACTACAAACGTGCGGATGTGGGCATGAAAAAATTTCACACTTGGGACAATAGAAATTTACATATAACAAGGTAAATTATAGCATGGAACAATGAAAATGCTACAGATACCACAGTACATTAAGAAACACCGAACCGAACTAGGCTGGTTTACCCTGCATCTCTTAACAAGCAAAAGTAAGATATTCATCCCACCAATATCAGGCTAGGCACTTTTAAGCCGAAACTGAAACACCGAACCGAACTGAACAAAATTTTTGGTTTTTTGGTTTCGGCTTCGGTTTGAATTCCAGAAGTTTAGTGCTTAGTGTCAGCGAGTTATCGAGAAACATAGGGTAAACCAGCCTCGTGTGGTCCTAGCAAAGCCCAGAAAAACATTGAGCCCACCTAGTCCCAGCCCAGCAACCACTCCATCCAACCCCCCACAACCCTACCCGGCTATCACAGCATGTCAGCCAGACAACAACTACTCCTTTCCAAACCTTATCCCTATCTACCTGCACCCTATGGTGGCGCGGTGGTAGCCGTGACTGCGTGGTGCGCGGGGGTGAGACTCGGCTCTCGACCGGGTGAGGCTGCTAGGGCGGCGCAACTGCTAGCCGGCGAGCGAGCAAGGCCGCAGCCTGTGCGGGACGGCACAGTAGGTGCTGGGCAGGGGTGCGGGCGGGGGACGGCGCGGTGGGCGTTGGGCGACTGAGCGTCGCCAGTCACTGAGGGGGTGAGCGGTAGGTGGCGAGTGTGTTCGAGCAATGCCGAGTGGAGCAAGTGCCAAGCGGCAGCACGTCCACGGCCAGCCAGGAGGCAGCGACAAGGTGCATCTGGGTGCAGATAGTATGAGCGATGACGAGCGAGGCATTCTTCGGTTTTTCCAATCTTAAACCGAAAACCGAAGAAAGAACCTGACACCGAACTCATTGGTTTTTTGTTGTTTAATAAACCGACAGGTTCTCAATTCATGGAAACCGAAGTTTTGGAAACCGGATACCTAACAGACATTTTGGTTTAAACCGATTGCCTAGTCCTACACCAATAATTATGCATTATTGTACCTACTCTTATCCGCACATTATTAGCCCGTGCATCACCATCGTGCATTCGTTCTCCTTTGTGCGTCATTCTACCTGCTCTTGACACATTATTAATAATAATAAAATCATAACTTTCACTCACAAGCAGGGGATGGTGATATGTATAGTTCCTTATTCTTAATGTTGCGGTCTATTGGTCATCCATACTCCCTAATTGATGTATCGGCTTGGATCCACCGGCCGGCAATAGTGATTAGTTCGAATGATTGACAAAGTGGTAAACGTATAAAAAGGGTTAAGCAATATAACTGTGAATTAGATTCAAATAACCAATGACAACTCGCAGACTTTGACACCGATATCTTTTTGTTGTTACAAGAGAGGAAAGCTAGGTCAACGTTATGCTGAAAGAATAAGCACAGCCAGAAGGCACAAGTGCAGCGAAACAAACACCGCCACGGTGCTGACCAGCTGTCGTTGAAGAGGGTTGTCCAGTGGACCCTCGATTTGGCGCACGACCTATGGCAGCTCGCTAAGCCTCCAAGGCAACCGGCTGTGGGCACCAGTAAGCCGAAGTGGAGAGCACCGCCTGAGGGATGGTTCAAATACAACTTTGAGGGGGCTTTCTATCCGATCCTTGGTCAGGGGTGGAAGAGCGAAGTGGCACCCCTTCAGCCTGGATGCTTTGACGATGGAAGTCACAGCGTGTAAAGAGGGCCTTATTCTGGCTGGTGACCTGGGCATTCGCAAAGTGCAATTCGAAACGGACAGCCAAGAGTTGGTGAAACTTTGGGAGATGGGAGAGCTGCAGCGATCACGTATTTCTCCGATCATCAGGGAAATTTGAGAGCTTAGTGCTTCTTTTCATGATTTTTCTCTGATGTATGTTCATAGATCATGTAATCATGTAGCCCATACTCTAGCAAAGCCTGTCTCGGATGAACAGGATGGGTGAGTGGCATTGAGCCCCAACCTGTATTGCTAATCTGCTGATTGAAGATTGTAATCATGATGCTTCCTGATTAATCAAGGATTTCATTATCGCAAAAAAAAAAACAGAAGGCAGAACCACCGTGCGTGTATATATACCAGTGTAGAGGACGTTACGGTAATTGCTCTAGGCGTGTGGCTAGCTTCCCGTTGGTTCCTCCCCGGATGAAATACAAAATGCTTTTTTTTGCCTGTTTTATCATTTTTGGGGGATTTCTAGGAAACGATTCATAGAGGCGGCTATGATTAACAACCGTCTCTATCTACTTCTAGGGATGGCTGGGTAGCCGCCTCTAGCAATCAATTATTTGTAACAACGTAAGCTTAGAGGCGGCTTACGGAGTATCTATATCTACCTCTACAAATTGGCCGTAGTAATGAACAAAGGACAAATTTGGGGTAGGAAGAATCTCCAAATTAGCAAATGTAAGATATTCATTCCCCCGTCAGTTGTGCATTATATTACTATAGCTGGTCTTCTCAACGCTTTATTAGCCCGTGCATCGCTATCCTACTCCTTTGTGCATCATTATACCTACTCTTAACATCATTATACCTACTTCGACACATACATTTTTGTGTTGTTAAGAGAAGCAAGCTAGGTCAACGCTATGCTTAAAGAATAAGCACAAACAGAAGGCATGACCATGGTGCGTGTGTATATATCAATCTAGAGGATGTTACATGATCACACAAACATTTGGGGACTGGCCTCATGATTTTATTGTTGGGTCAATAAGAGGTAAACACGCCCACATCAATAATTGCTCAGTGTCCTACATTCTTGTTGTGCTAATGAACACAAGGGCCAGAACTCCCATAGCAGCTGCCGTGCATTCATGATACTCATTGGCGATTACATTGTATGCCCGCTACTTACGATTTTGTTTTGTCTCCATGCTTGTATTTTCTGGAGTTTGCTATGCCCAGTTCTGCTTAGTTCTGCTTGTACAATTATGTGTTTGTTCTGCTTCTATGGCCTCTGTTTACGTATTTATTGGGACCGTGGATGTTTTCTTCCACTCAAATTCCAAATTTTGTCCCTCAACTAACGGAACAATTTTATTATCACTTCTATATTTCAGATGCCTGAATTTAAAGATGATTTTAGGCAACAGTTTGGTACAACCAACTAGTATAGGTTGATTGTTATTTGTCTTTGTATCATAACATATTAAAATTTTGTCATTGCCTAGCTATATAAACAAATGTTAATTGTTAATTGTCTTTGTGCCAACATAGATCATATTGTATCAGATATGTGATTTTGTCTAACGGGCTTCTTATTCTCGAAACCGAAAATTGCATATTATACCTATGTACTCCCTCTATCTCAGAATAGAGGTCGTCATAGCATTCAAAAAAAAATATCAGAAAGGAAGACGTTTTAGCTTCTAGCTCAAATACCAAAATACAGCACTGGTTCATCCATCACCTCCTGTCATACACCATACCAACAAAAAATGAAAAGAATCAGACGGTGTGGGAGGAGCCTCCCGGCCGAAGCGCTGCTCCCAAGCTGCATGCAGGTCAAGATTCCTGTAGGGGTGCCAGAGTCTTTTTGCGTCCACGTTGGTCTCTGTGATAACTTCTACGACGTCTTCTAATTCGGGACAGAGGGATTAAATTGCAACGAATTAAAACTGAAATTTCAATATAAAATATATGCAATAATTGTCCCCTGGAAAAGGAATATTTTCTGGGAAGGCAGCACAGGTTTGACCTCTGCGGCACCCTTGTATATAGAGATAGAACAAACTTCACCAATAATGTCATGATGCTGAAAACCCCAACTGTTGCCCCACAAAACAACTCCTAAATCAACCGATGGGCACTTAATTATTGGTACTGCAGGTTGGCGGCATACTCATAGTGTTTCTGGTGGTTGGGGGCCGGTGTTGTGCATCATGAACAGGGGCGAGGAGCAACAACAACTCAATCTGGAGGACATTCTGGTGAGTTTTGGCATGCAATCCCTTAGCTTGTAGCCTTCTGTCGTCATTGAAGGATGTTTTGATGCATGTAACGCTTATGCGACCGATACACAGGGCACCATGAGCACTGCTGCTCCCCCTGCCGCCGTCCCCAGCGCCGGTGAAGAAGTGGCTACTGCACCTGCATCATCGGAAGCAACAGCAGCTGACTCGAGGAGGAAGAGGAACCCAAGCCTGTACGCCAACGTACCTGCAGCTGAGATAATTGACTCGCTCCCCCTGGAGACGCGGCTCATGGTGCGCCGTCGGCAGTACGGAGGCTTCTGGCAAGCTGAGTTCCTACTCAAGGGCATGGCTGCCGCTGGCACATGCTTCGAGCCAGACCCATCAGATATCTTCCTTGCCAGCTTACCCAAGTCCGGCACCACCTGGCTCAAGGCCTTTGCCTTCGCGACGCTCAACCGTGCCACACACTCGCCATCCGACGGCCAACATCCGCTCAACCACCGGAACCCGCACGACTGTGTCGGCTTCCTGGAGTTCATGATCATCCAGCAGCAGCAGCACGACGACGCCGGTGCAAGGGGTTTGTATGAGGCCCTCCCTTCTTCTCCACGGCTGTTTGCAACACACCTTCCCTACTCCCAGCTTCCCCATGCCATCACGGAGGAGGGTTCCCGGTGCCGGATCGTGTACGTATGCCGGGATCCCAAGGACGTGCTCATCTCCTACTGGAACTTCTACAAGAAGGTGGCAGCGACAACAGCCGCCGCTGCCGGTGGCGACGGCGACGGCCAGGCCGACAAGGACTCTGCAGGCGTGACCAAATTCGAGGAGGCTTTTGAGCTCTTCTGTGAGGGACGGTTCCCCGGAGGGCCACACTGGTTCCATGCGCTAGAATACTGGCACGCGAGCCAGAGGAGGCCGGACCAGGTGCTGTTCCTCAGGTACGAAGACATGCTGGGAGATCCGGTGGGTAACCTCAAGAAACTAGCAGCGTTCATGGGGTGCGCCTTCTCTGAGGAGGACGAGGAGGTTGGGGTGCTGGATCAGATCGTGGAACTGTGCAGCTTGGAGAATCTCAAGAGCAAGGACGTGAACAAGAACGGGAGTACGCGGCTGGGCATCAAGAGTGAGTCATTCTTCAGGAAGGGGAAGGTCGGCGACTGGAAAAACTACATGACCATGGACATGGCGGCGAGGCTGGATAAGATTGTTGAGGAGGCCACTCGAGGTTCTGGGCTCACCTTTGGGGGGACTCCTCACTCCTCCGTCGAGGTTAATTAAGAAGCGTTCTCACCATCATCTTAGATCGATGGCACTGTGTTCGATCTAGAAATTACTTTCCATCATCGAAAAATAAAGATTGTACAACTTGTGTTTGCATGGAATCGTGGATCTAGTTCTGTATCGATCATTAGGTTTGGTGTTTTATAAGCGTGAACGTTGTGGTGTGTGCGGTTGTTACAAGAAAAGATGGATCGCTTTACTTCTTCTATAAGGAAATTATGTTCTTATTAATTTCAGATATGTTGTGTACGGTTGTTACAAGGAAAGATGCATGGATCGCTTTACTTCTTCTATAAGGAAATTATGTTCTTATTAATTTCAGATATGATCCTTGTTATAGAAGTATATATAGATATGGTTCTGAATAGAAACAAAGTTCTAAAGATACAATAGGTTTAGAAATAGTATCGTACTCCAAGTAGATGTAGAGTCCTACTCAATCATGTACGAAGGACATGTATCAACTGGACTATATATAATATAAACACGGGCAGCAGCCTAAGGGCATGCCAAACTGTTCCAATTATTCTTCACATGATATCAGAGCCTTAGACCAACGTCTTGATCCTTGGTCCATCAACATCCTTCGCTAGTGCTGCCTTGGGGAGGTCAATCCACATAATCTCCTTGGGGTGCTGCATCAATTAGCTAGAAAGCATCTTGTTGATTGCTGATTGGGTCACACACCAGTAAGGGCTAGCACGCCCGAGGTTGCAAAGAACCTATATCGCAGCAAGAATGCAGCAGATCAAGGAAACCGGCCGAGGGATCAGTTAGGCTGATGTTAAGCTTGTTCTTCGCGTGGTACGTAGACTCCCGAACACCTCACAGGAAGACCCATTGGGGAAGAGCACATGGAAGGTATCCTAGGGTCGGCAAGGCCACCTACAACGCTCTCGAATCCCGTTGGAAGACATGACGAGCAGCAAGGTAGAGGGAAAGTAGGGCAAAAGAGGGTATTCATTCTGATTTTGATGATTAGAAGTTGGTATACTCAATCGGCCGTGATCCTTTTGTTTATATGGAGAGGGTGATCTTATGCCAGTAGAAAACAAGTACACAACGTGTTCTCCAAGTATTATACGTTGAAAATAGATCCAAAACATATTTGAAAACGAACTATGTTTGGACATAGGCCAATTTTCACGGGCCTGGGCATTGTGGCTTTGCGGCTGAAATAGGGAAACCGGCTTGGGGCAGCGAGGCTAGCCTGATTGGTTCTAGCAAGGTAACGCCATCTTCTTCTTCTCTTTGCATTGCTTTGTGCTTGAAATGTGTTGCACCAAATATTTTCCAACACCTCCTTGATGCAAGGAACATGTTATTACTGCCCATACTCCGTGTTGGTACATTTTTGCATGTCAACATATGATTCCTGTTTTTAGGTGAATATTGTATGAACCTGAAAACATAAAAACACTAAATGGCAACGGTGTTTAACATGTTGGCTATCTAGCATCTAAGGGCCATGTATACATCGGTCATATTTGTTCTAAGAGCGATACATTGTATCGACCATTGTTCGGAAAGCACTTTAGGTTTCTTGTTAAACACTTAGGAAATAATTTTCAAATACCTCCCATTAATGGCTCTTGGGAGACTATCACCTTGCAATGTCTCCAGCAGATATGAATTCCCAAATATCACTTTGTTCACTTTATAAGGACCTTCCCAACTTAGTGATCACTTGCCAAACTTGTTGCTCTTTGTCCCAAGCGGTAGTATGGATTTCACACTAAATGTCCAACTTGGAGTGACTTGCTTTAAACTTTCTTGTTGTAAGCCTAGGCAAGTTGAGCTTTTATCTTCTCCATATCCTTGAGAGGCTTTGTAATGGAACCGTCCAAATTATAAGAGCACAAGTTCAAAAACAATCGCCGAAACGATCAAATTCTCAAACTTGAGCCCATATAACTCCGGTAGTCCACGAAATCACGGGAGATTTCAAACCAAACCGAGAGCAACCAAGATCGTAGTGATTCAACATAACACAACTGAAAGGATCAAGATGCCCAAGAGGGGGGGTGAATTGGGCTTTTCTAAAAAATAAATGCAAGAAATAAATCCTACAAGCCGGAATTCACCCCTAGTGTCTACTTGTGTTCTTAGAGAGTCTACCGATACAAAGTTTTGCACCCTAGTTTCCAATCCTAGTCTAGCATGACAAGTCTAGGAATGTAAACAAGCAATGTAAGTAAATATGAGAATGTAAATGCTTGAATGTAAAGGGGCAAGGAACACGGCGATGTTTTTCCGAGGTATCGGAGAGTCGCCACTCCCCACTAGTCCTCGTTGGAGCACCCGCGCAAGGGTGTCGCTCCCCCTTGATCCGCGCAAGGATCAAGTGCTCTCTACGGGTTGATTCTTTGACACTCCGTCGCGGTGAATCACCCACAACCGCTCACAAGATGAGTTGGGTCATCCACAAGCTCCGCCGGATGAACACCAAACTCCCAATCACCACCAAGCCGTCTAGGTGATGGCGATCACCAAGAGTAACAAGCTAGAACTCTCACTTGACCACTACGAGCCCAAATGAGAAAGTGGATGCACACTTGCTACTCTCTAATCGCTAGTGAGGAACTCTCAAGCTTTGATTCTCAAATCTCTATCCTCACTAGTGCTCTTGCACTACCTTGCACTCCAAAGGTGTTTATCAGCTGATCAAATGAGCAAGAGACCTCTAAAAGAGGTGGTGGGGATGTATTTATACACCCCACAGACGAAACGAACCGTTACCTACTGACTCAGCAAAACTCGAGCTGACCGGACGCGCCGGTCGTACTGACCGGACGCGCCGGTCGCTCGTAACGGTCAAAAACCGAAAAACACCTAAATGACCGGACGCACCGGTCAGGGGTGACCGGACGCGTCCGATCGTGCAGGGAGCTTACTGTACTCGCACCGGACGCGCGACCGCGTCCGATCGGTGATGACCGGACGTGTCCGGTCGTCTCTGGACCTTACTGGACTATGACCGGACGCGCCGATCACACCCAGGTCGCGTCCGATCGGGTGTTTCCCTTAAGTGACACGTGTTGACTTCTGACCACCGCGTCCGGTCCTCGCGAGGACCGCGTCCGGTGCTCAGAGCTGAAACCCCAGCCGCGGAACTGAACTGACCGGACGCGTCCGGTCCTCGTGAGGACCGCGTCCGGTGCTCAGAGCTGAAACCCCAGCCGCGGAACTGAACTGACCGGACGCGTCCGGTCATGCCGAGGACCGCGTCCGGTCAAGGGAAAACGACCCGAAACTCTCCGAAAAGCGTCACAACTTGAACCAAGTTGCTTCCAACTGAACTTTGAGCTATTCTAGAGCTTCCTAGCGCCAAGTTTAACAAGTGTGCACCACACCTAAACATAGGACTCGCCTAGGTCAAGCTACCCGCTCATGCCCCCCTTTATAGTACGGCCAAAAGAGAAAAAATGAAGATCCTAACGACTATTCCAAATGTCTCTCAACATCTCGACATCCGGAACTAACCGTCCTTAATCTTGACGTTACTCTTTTGAAAACAGAAACGATTTCCATCAAGGGGCATGAATACCATGGTGCCCAAAGCAGTTAAAACCTCCATGACCTAACTTACCAAAGTTTCTGCAAAACACACGTTAGTCATGGTAATAAAGCGTTGTCATCAATTGCCGAAACCAAACCTCGGGGCCTAGATGCTTTCAATCTCCCCCTTTTTGGTGATTGATGACAATACTCAGATATGAAAGATTGGAGTTGAGGTTTTTGAACATGCATGGTTCACATAAGCAAAGAGCAATAAGCATAGAAGGGTTAGGAATTGCTTATGTGTCCCAAGCCAAAAGAGTGTACTCATAAGATAAGACAAAAAGCGTTAGTACACAAACAGATATAGCTCATAAGTAATCGGAGTAAGGCACGGAAGCACAACCTTAGAGCTATAATTAACAACGGTGACAAGAGATAACACTGTGACAGGATAAAACATTAAGACTCAAGGTTTATCTCACAACGACATGTCACACGAATGCAATGACTGAAAAGTAAACATGATGCATGAAAGTAGCACACAGGAAAAAACGAAAAACCCCTCTCAAAAACTCCCCCTGAAACTACTCTCTCTCCCCCTTTGGCATCAAGCGCCAAAAAAAGCTAATCTAAGGATCTGATGGGGGGACAGACGAAGTCGTGTCGGGTGCCGAGGTGCGCGGAGTAATCATGAAGTGTAGAGAATCGCCCTCGGAATCTGAGCTATCTGGCTGACCCTCTGATGAAGCATGTGGTTGTGTAACTGTCTGGGTCTGAACGGCAGGAACAGGTACTGTCGTAGTAGTAATGATAGGATCCGTCTGAGTGACCTGAGCCTGTAGCGAGCCAGTAGCAGGAGGATCTGTGGAGGCAACTGACGAAGGTAGAGTCTCTGTAGTACCAGTCCCTGTCACTGGAGGAATAGCTGCCTCTGAAGCTGACAACCCTGAAGAAGTAGCAACTGTAGTATGCGAGGGCGTCGGCTGACCAGTCAACTCGCTGTAGGTAGCACTGAAATCACCGAAAGGTGTGCCTGTCAGGAGGTGAGGGCGAGGCTGGTCTGATGGTGTAAACCCCGTGTGAATAGGAGTGAAGCTCGGGGACTGGAAAGACTGGGGAACCTGCTGCTGTGGAGATGTGAACTGGAAACCCGGCTGTCCCTGACTCGATGGATCAGAAGATGGTAAAGTAGAAGTCAGGACGGAAGCAGGCGGAGGAACCCCAACAGTGACTAGGTGGCGCAGGAGGTCCAAGTATTGCTGCTGACTAGCTACAGTCTGTCGCCGAATCTCATATTGCTGTCGCTGCATTTCGACTTGCTGCCTCTGGATCTCAAGCTGCTGACGCTGAAACTCATCCTGACGAGCCTGAATCTGTGCAAGTGCTGCAGCTGTGTCCTGAGCCTGTCGCTGTATTTGCTGTTGCTGTTGCTCCTGTGCCTGGGTCAACCTCTCAAGAATTGCCACCATGGCTGGGTCTGTGCGGGAGGCTGAACCAGAGCCACCGGCCTCGTGGTCGTGGGACCGAGGAGACCGGTACCTGGGGATGGGCTGGTAGTCCTCATCAGTGTTGTCAGATGTCCCATCCTTAGGAAGATCAGCAGGCTGAGCGTCAAGATCTGCAAGCTCTGCCTCTGCAAGCTCATCAACTGTGGCGTCCTGCTCAGCTGCTGTCTCAGGAACCTCAGGTCGCACACGCTGTCCTGGCACTGGGGCCTGATCTCTGGTGACTGACGTCCAAAGCTGACGGATATCATACTCAGGAAAAGCAGTGGTAGTATCTGATATCTCAGCTCGGATCTCTGCTAGCAGCTGAATAGATGATCTGATAATGAAGCAGATCCAGTGTGCATAGGGCAGCTGACGATTACCCTTGAAGCCCTCAGCTATGGTGTCCTCCATCTCACTAAGTACGAGATCCCATATATCAAACTGTGTCTGTGAGAGGAGGTGGTGAACAACCCATAGCTGCATCCGAGTCAGTCCCTCTCTGTAGCCAAGTCTGGGAAGTAGAGTGCGTCTGACTATAGCATCCAAAACTCTGGCCAGTGGTGTCAAACTGGCGGGCGTGCGTCGAGACCCTTCGCCAAAAGGCTCACGGAAGCAGGGTCGAACCAAGTCTGTAGGTGGCACTGTCCCGCCGTGAGGGCGTCTCGATGGAGGAGTCTGACCATAACATAGCTGATGTATCTTTGTGTCAAAAGCTGGGAGTCTGAGAATCTCCCGCACTCTGCTGCTGTATAGGCGGTGATCGCGGCCTCGGAATGCAAAGTGAATGAAATCATGGGCAAGATCAATCCATAGTGAAGCATAAAACTCTCTGACCCATGTGCCGCAGTATGCACCTGTCCGTCCAAAAAGATCTGACAAGCCTGGCAGAAAGGACAGGTGCGGACGTAGCTGCTCTCCCACAACCTCAACTAGTGACTCAAGTCGACAGACCCTCTGTGGTCGGAAAGCAATACCGCTGTCAACTAGAGCTCCGTAGAAATCCTCCTGAAGAGGGGTATAGAATCCTTCTGAAGCTCTGGGATCCCTCACAGGTGGAAACCACCGACTGACCTCCACGAACCTCAACCCCTGCACCTGACGTGCTGTAGCACCCCTCAAGTCAAAGTGCTCGACCGGGGGTGAACCTCTAGCTCTGGGAGGAGGACGTGCTCCACGTCGCTGGCCCTCTGGCCTAGGAGACACCTAAGTACGGGCGCGTGTGGAGCGGCGACGTACTGGAGACTGAGCTGGCTGCTCCTCTGTATCTGCTGTAGCCTTTGGAGCCTCTGTGGTCTCTGTGGGTGGATCAACTGACATATCCTCTGCAGCTCTAGTATCCTCAGTGCCCTCAGTGGCCTCTGTGCCGAGCTGTCGACCTTCAAGATGAAAGCGACGCTCGCCTATGCGTATGCCACTGCTCCTGCCACCTCTCTCTGCCTGCTCTGCTGCACCTGCTACGGCCTGAGCAATCTCTGCCTCTGTGAGTGTCTTCTTCTTCTTTCTGGCCAAGACCTTGACACGCTTCCCACGTGCAATCTCAGACCGACGAGGAGGACTGTCGTCCCCGTCACCAGGAGCACCACCGGCGTTCTTGCAACGCACCATGCTGACACACTGACTGAGAACCTCTGTAAGATGATGAACTGTCACTCAAGAGGCTTGGCCTCAATCTGTATCCGCAGGCTTGGCCTCGGATTTAGCAAACTGATCTCACCCTGACACACAACATACTCGCTGCAAAGACGGAATAGAGAGATCTACTATAAACACATATAAAACTAAAAGGTACGAATCCTAGAGATAGCAAGCATATGAGATACGATATGAATCGAAACGTGAAGCTACCTCGGATCGTCGAGATGACTGACAGGGTAAGGTGACCTAGATTGCGAGATTGCCGAAATCGCCGAACGAGCTCTGATTTGCCGAAACAAGGTATAATTAGGATTGAAAAAGAAACAGTTACGGCAAACCCTAGCAAGGAGATCAAGGTGACGCGAAACAACCTAGCGAAGAAGACGATGCGCGACGAAACTCGTCGACGAACGATCGTCCGACGAACCCTAGGGTTAGGGCAAAACCCTAGGCAGGGGAGAGGGCAAACCCTAGAAGAGGAAAGCGACCGAAGGATGAATGACGAGCTAGGGTTGGCACGGGGGAGCTGCGGCTACTGCTGGCGAGGTGCACGGCGAGGCTGGACGGCTTGTCGGCGGCGGTGGCGCGCGGCGCAGCAGCGGCGGGCGAGGGTGCGGCTGCGGGTGGCGCGGGAGCGGCCGGTGCGGCAGCGAGCAGCGCGCGAGCGGCGAGCGCGTGCGGGCGAGGAAGGTGCGGCGCGGGCACGACAGGAGGTCGCCTGCGGCAGGGAAGACGGTGAGGGGGCGGCGGAAACGACGAGACGGCGACTAGGGCAAGGCGGCGGCGGAAACACGTGCGAGTGAAAGAAAACCGGCCGAGGACGAACGGTTTTATGAAGGGGTTAGATCCGCGCGACACGTGATGACCGGACGCGGTGGTCGATATGACCGGACGCGGTGGTGTAGCGTCCGGTCATACTCCAGTAAGCTCCTGGAGTGACCTGACGCGTCCGGTGCGGACTGACCGGACGCGGTCAGAGTCCGGTCGTTGGAAGTTCAGGAATATATCGCGAATGACCGGACGCGGTGGTGGTAACCGGGACCGGACGCGGTGGTCAACAGAGGCGCGTCCGGTGCAGCGTCCGATCACTAGATCTGGAGTTGGTCTTCTGGATGATCGGACGCGCTGCTGGACGCCGGGACCGGACGCGGTGGTGAAGCATCACTGCGTCCGGTGCAGCGTCCGGTGCAGCGTCCGGTGACTGTTCTTCGCCTTTCTTTGTTCCGAACTACGACGCGACTTCTCCCAATCAGGTTCCAATTCAAAGAGACCCAAATAAACACCAATTGGAACACGATATGAGAGACCTCACTCAAACCCTCAAATTTTTTTCAAAATAGATTGCCTTAGGCTAGTATTATTTTTAAGAAAATAGACGATAAACACCCAAGGAGCAACGTATGGCCACGCAATAGAGTTTTTGAACCTTTAGGAGCGTCAAAATGCTCTCTCTATCCATGGACGAACACAGAGGTTGCTCAAAGCTTAACCGAAAAGAAACGACAAGAACAACAACCATGCATATGCAATGCAATACAAGAAGGTAAAACTAGAATGCTTGTCAAGTTTGATCCACGGTTAGGCTTTTTCACTCCTCCAAGGAAGGGTTATCGTAACCGTGTTAGCCAAGCCCTAAAAACAATGCGATAAAAAAATGGCATATTATACAATGCAATGCAAGGGACAACACACGCTCATTTTTTAAAGTTACTAGAATCAAGCACATTGAGTTCACTTCTTAACCTACAAAAGGTTGCCTCATCCAAAGGTTTGGTGAAGATATCCGCTAATTGATTTTCACTTCTTACACCTTCTAGTGATATGTCATTTTTAGCAACGTGATCTCTTAGAAAGTGATGGCGGATATCAATGTGCTTGGTGCGAGAGTGTTGTACCGGATTGTTAGCAATTTTAACGGCACTTTCGTTGTCACATAAAAGTGGCACCTTTTCAAGAACAATTCCATAGTCTAGGAGGGTTTGTTTCATATATAGGATTTGTGCACAACAAGCCCCCGCGGCAATGTATTCCGCCTCGGCGGTGGACAAAGCCACACTATTTTGCTTTTTAGATGACCAAGATACTAAAGATCTTCCAAGCAAATGACACCCTCCGGATGTGCTTTTTCTATCAATTTTGCAATCGGCATAGTCCGAATCGAAATAGCCAACTAGTTGGAATCTAGCTCCTTTGGGATACCAAAGACCAATGCTTGGGGTGAGCTTAAGATATCTTAGGATTCTTTTTACGGCACTTAGGTGAGTTTCTTTAGGGCACGCTTGAAAGCGAGCACACATGCACACACTAAACATGATATCGGGCCTAGATGCGGTAAGGTATAACAAGCTACCAATCATAGAACGGTAGAGAGTTTGATCAACCGGTTTACCTCCCTCATCTAGGTCGAGATGTCCATTTGATGGCATTGGGGTCTTGATTGGTTTGCATTCTTCCATCTTGAATCTTTTGAGAAGATCCTTGGTATACTTTTCTTGAGAGATAAAAATCCCTTCTCTCATTTGCTTTACTTGAAAACCAAGGAAGAATGTGAGCTCACCAATCATTGACATCTCGAATTCCTTTGACATCAATTTACCAAATTCCTTGCAATAATCTTCATTTGTTGATCCGAAGATGATATCATCAACATATACTTGACAAATGAAGATCTCCCCATTAAACTTCTTGGTGAATAGTGTGGTGTCGACCTTCCCAATGGTGAAGCCCTTCTCAATGAGGAAGTCCCGGAGGCGTTCATACCACGCTCTAGGGGCTTGCTTGAGCCCATATAACGCCTTGGACAACCTATAAACATGATTAGGATATCTAGGGTCTTCAAACCCGGGAGGTTGATTAACATAGACTAGTTCATTTATAAAGCCATTTAAAAATGCACTTTTCACATCCATTTGATATAGTTTCATATCATGATGTGATGCATATGCAAGGAGGATACGAATGGCTTCAAGTCTTGCAACGGGTGCAAAGGTCTCTCCAAAATCAAGACCTTCAACTTGAGAGAATCCCTTTGCAACTAGTCTTGCCTTGTTCCTCACCACTATGCCTTGGTCATCTTGCTTGTTTCAGAACACCCACTTGGTTCCAATGACTCTTGCACCTTTGGGATGCTCTTCAAGTGTCCATACTTGATTGCGGGTGAAGTTGTTCAATTCTTCATGCATTGCAATCACCCAATCCAGATCTTGAAGAGCTTCTTCTACATTCTTAGGTTCAACGCAAGAGACAAAAGAGTGATGTTCAACAAAAGAAGCTAGCTTTTGGGATCGAGTCATTACTCCCTTTGTAGGACTCCCTATGATGAGATCTTGTGGATGTGCTTGAAGTAGTGGTGAATTTCTTCTATCAACCACTTGAGGAGGTGGATGGGGAGCATCAACATCTTGAGCTTGTGCCTCAGATTGTTCATGAGAGACATAAGTGTCTTCATTTTCAACTCTCATTCTTGTCATCATCTTGAGGCACACGTGATAAAGATGGTGGATCAACAATTTGTACATCGTCATCATCATCTTTTGGCTTGATGTCTCTCACCGGCATGTTCTTCATGGCCTCCCTCAAGGGTTCATCACCTACATCATCACAATTCTCAATTGCTCCTTGGGAGCCGTTAGATTCATCAAATTCCACATCATATGTTTCTTCAACCAAACCAGTGGCATGGTTAAATACTCTATATGCTTTGGACTTTGATGAGTAACCAACAAGAAAACCAATATCACAACGTCTTTGAAACTTCCCTAAGTGTTGACGCTTCTTGTAGATGTAACATTTGCAACCAAACACCCGGAAGAAAGAGACGTTCGGCTTCTTCCCATTAAGCAACTCATAGGGGGTCTTGCCAAGAAACTTTTGTAGGAAGAGGCGATTTGAAGCATAGCATGCGGTGTTGATTGCCTCGGCCCACAACTTCTCCGGAGTGTTGTACTCATCTAGCATTGTTCTTGCAAGGGTGATCAATGTTCGGTTCTTTCTCTCAACTACACCATTTTGTTGAGGAGTGTAGGTTGAAGACACCTCATGCTTGATTCCAATTTCATCACAATAAGCTTCAATGTTGGTGTTGTCAAACTCTTTCCCATTGTCACTTCTAATCTTCTTTATCTTGACTTCAAATTCATTTTGAGCTCTCTTTGCAAACTTCTTGAAGCAATTTGCCACTTCGGATTTGTCATGAAGGAAGAAAGTCCATGTATACCTTGAGTAGTCATCCACTATCACAAGACAATAGAGATTACCACCCAAGCTCTTGTATGTTGTAGGCCCAAACAAATCCATGTGTAGAAGTTCTAGCACTCTTGAAGTTGACATGAAAGCTTTGGTTGGATGAGTGTTTGCAACTTGTTTGCCCGCTTGACATGCACTACAAGGTTTGTCCTTTTCAAACTTCACATCCTTCAATCCTCTCACTAGTTCTTTCTTCAATAGCTTGTTGAGAGTGTTCATTCCAACATGAGCAAGCCTCCTATGCCAAAGCCAACCAAGTGAGGTCTTGGTGAACAAACATGTCATCAAATTTACATCTTCGGAGGTGAAGTCAACAAGATAAAGATTATTGTATCTAAAGCCTTTGAATATCACTTGCTTGTCATCTATCTTTGAAACTTCCACTTCATTTGGTGTGAACAAGCATTGGAAGCCAAGGTCACAAAGTTGCCCAACGGATAACAAGTTGAAACTCAATGAAGCAACATAGAGCACATTTGAGAGTGAGTGATCATGTGATATTGCAATCTTGCCTATACCCTTGACTTTGCTCTTTGAATTATCCCCAAATGTGATCTTCTCTTGACATATTCCATTCTCTTCAATGGTGGTGAACATACGAGGATCACCGGTCATATGTTGAGTGCAACCACTATCAATAACCCAATGAGTTCCACCGGTCTTGTAGTTCACCTACACACAAGAGATCAAGCTTTTTGTTTAGGGACCCAAACTTGAGAGGGGCCCTTGACTTTATCCACTAGTGACTTGGCAACCCATATTTTCTTTGGCCTATTCTTGTTTGGGGGACCCAAAAACATGACTTTCATCTTTCCATTTGAATCTTTTCTTAGCATATAATGAGCATTGAAAGCGAAAGGTCTAGCATGCTTGGGCAAGGGTTGTGGTGGTGGAGTTTTGCATTCATGAGCAAAGTGACCTTCTTGACCACACTCAACACATCTCTTTGGCTTGGGCTTTGACTTGCTTTGTTGTTGTTTAGCTTTTGCTTTCTTCTCTTGATTTGCCAAGTACCCAATACCACTTCTATCCATCTTCATTACGGTGTTCATGAGGAGCTCACTTTGCAAATGTTGGCCTCTTGTGAACTTGCTTAGGCCGGTCTTGAGATGCTCTTTTTCTTGCTTGAGCTTTTTGTTTTCTTCAATGAGTGACTCATTTGTTGGTTGCTTCTCAAGAGCCATCAAACCTTTTAGCTTCTTGTTCTCATTTGCAAGCTTCTCATTCTCACTCTTAATCTTGGCATAATCATCATGGTTGCTTGACTCAACCACACTCTTGCCTTTGCTACTAGATCTCGCTCAATGCTTTCAATGATCAAGTCATCACATGATGTAGCTATATCACACTTAACAACATGGTTAGTAGCATCATGTGTCTCAAGAGCAAGTTCATTAGCAACCACAAGACTATCATAATCAATTTTTAATGTGGTGTATTTGTCCTTTAGAGAATTGTATCTAGTGATGAGCTCATCATGCTTCTTCTCAAGTTTATCATGTTGATCTTTAAGCTCTTTATAAGAGGTTTTGAGCTCCTTGAGAGTGGAAGACATCACTTCATTTTGAACTCTAAGCTCACCACTAGTCTTTTGAATATTTTCAAGCTTTGATGAGAGTGATTCATTTTCATTTTGAAGGTCATCATTTTCACTTCTAGTTCTTCTTATGATTTTAGTGTATTTGTTTAACAATTTTACAAGTTCATCATAAGAAGGTGAGTCATATTCATCATCACTATCACTATCATCATCACTATCATGGTTTTGTACCTTTCGTTCACCCTTGGCCATAAGGCATAGGTGAGTAGTGGACGATGATGGTGAAGGAGGCGGTGAAGGTGGTGATGAAGATGTTGGTGAAGATGATGGCCCCATCACAAATGCGGCAACCTTCTCTTTCTCATCATTGCTCTCATCTTCGGAGGACTCACATGATGATTCAATGTCGGTGAGCCAATCACCAACAATGTATGCCTTTCCTCCCTTCTTCTTCTTGTGGAACTCCTTCTTTTTGCCATCCTTCTTCTTGTATGGCTTGTTCCTCTTCTTCTCTTCTTCTTCATCACTTGAATCATTTTTCTTGCCCTTGTTCTTGTTCTTGTACTTGTCTTTTGGTGGTCTAGGGCATTGATGAGCTAGATGGCCGAGTTCACCACAATTGTAGCAATCCATCTCCGAGATTGGCTTTCTCTTGCTACTTGTGAAGAATTTCTTCTTCTTGCCATCGAACTTGATGCCACTCTTGTTAAGCTTCTTTAACATCTTGGTCGTCTTTCTCACCATGAGTGCAAGTGATTCATCATCAACATCACTTTCACTTGAGCTTTCTTGCACCATCATGGCTTGGCCCTTCATCTTCTTCTTGTCATGACTAGCTTTGAAGGCCAAGTCTTTCTTCTTGGAAGATGATGAGCCCTCTTCCGGAGTGATATGCATGTACATCTCATGAGCATTGATTTTCCCTAAAACTTGAGTCGGTGTTGCGGTGGAAAGATCACTTTGGTGAAGCACGGTGACAATGTGTCCATACTTCTCAATGGGAAGCACACTCAAGATCTTCCTTGCAACATCCGATTGGCTCATTTTGGTGAGCCCAAGAGCATTGAGGTCCTCTACAAGAACATTCAAGCGAGTGTACATGTTATTAGCACTTTCTTTAGGAAGCATCTCAAAAGAATTAATTTTCTTTAAGGCTATGTGATAGCGTTCCTCACGCTCACTCTTAGTTCCCTCATGGAGAGCACAAAGATTTTCCCACAATTCATGAGCGTTCTTTGCATTACGCACGCGATTGAAGATATCTTTGCCTAAGCCCCGGTAGAGTGCATTTTTGGCCTTTGCATTCCACCGGTCGTACTTCTCCTCGTCACCACTTGGGTTAGCGGGATCCCTTATGGGGGGAAGCCCTTCGGTTGCGGCTCTAAGGCACCCAACATCTATGGCTTCGAGGTACGCCTCCATACGAATTTTCCAATATGGAAAATCGTCTCCCTCAAAAGTGGGAGGTGGTCCTTCCCCATTAGACATCTTGCTCTAGGCGGTAAAGCCTAAAAATAGAGCAACACTACTCCGATACCAATTGAAAGGATCAAGATGCCCAAGAGGGGGGGTGAATTGGGCTTTTCTAAAAAATAAATGCAAGAAATAAATCCTACAAGCCGGAATTCACCCCTAGTGTCTACTTGTGTTCCTAGAGAGTCTACCAATACAAAGTTTTGCACCCTAGTTTCCAATCCTAGTCTAGCATGGCAAGTCTAGGAATGTAAACAAGCAATGTAAGTAAATACGAGAATGTAAATGCTTGAATGTAAAGGGGCAAGGAACACGGCGATGTTTTTCCGAGGTATCAGAGAGTCGCCACTCCCCACTAGTCCTCGTTGGAGCACCCGCGCAAGGGTGTCGCTCCCCCTTGATCCGCGCAAGGATCAAGTGCTCTCTACGGGTTGATTCTTTGACACTCCGTCGCGGTGAATCACCCACAACCGCTCACAAGATGAGTTGGGTCATCCACAAGCTCCGCCGGATGAACACCAAACTCCCAATCACCACCAAGCCGTCTAGGTGATGGCGATCACCAAGAGTAACAAGCTAGAACTCTCACTTGACCACTACGAGCCCAAATGAGAAAGTGGATGCACACTTGCTACTCTCTAATCGCTAGTGAGGAACTCTCAAGCTTTGATTCTCAAATCTCTATCCTCACTAGTGCTCTTGCACTACCTTGCACTCCAAAGGTGTTTATCAGCTGATCAAATGAGCAAGAGACCTCTAAAAGAGGTGGTGGGGATGTATTTATACACCCCACAGACGAAACGAACCGTTACCTGCTGACTCAGCAAAACTCGAGCTGACCGGACGCGCCGGTCGTACTGACCGGACGCGCCGGTCGCTCGTAACGGTCAAAAACCAAAAAACACCTAAATGACCGGACGCACCGGTCAGGGGTGACCGGACGCGTCCGATCGTGCAGGGAGCTTACTGTACTCGCACCGGACGCGCGACCGCGTCCGATCGGTGATGACCGGACGCGTCCGGTCGTCTCTGGACCTTACTGGACTATGACCGGACGCGCCGATCACACCCAGGTCGCGTCCGATCGGGTGTTTCCCTTAAGTGACACGTGTTGACTTCTGACCACCGCGTCCGGTCCTCGCGAGGACCGCGTCCGGTGCTCAGAGCTGAAACCCCAGCCGCGGAACTGAACTGACCGGACGCGTCCGGTCATGCCGAGGACCGCGTCCGGTCAAGGGAAAACGACCCGAAACTCTCCGAAAAGCGTCACAACTTGAACCAAGTTGCTTCCAACTGAACTTTGAGCTATTCTAGAGCTTCCTAGCGCCAAGTTTAACAAGTGTGCACCACACCTAAACATAGGACTCGCCTAGGTCAAGCTACCCGCTCATGCCCCCCTTTATAGTACGGCCAAAAGAGAAAAAATGAAGATCCTAACGACTATTCCAAATGTCTCTCAACATCTCGACATCCGGAACTAACCGTCCTTAATCTTGACGTTACTCTTTTGAAAACAGAAACGATTTCCATCAAGGGGCATGAATACCATGGTGCCCAAAGCAGTTAAAACCTCCATGACCTAACTTACCAAAGTTTCTGCAAAACACACGTTAGTCATGGTAATAAAGCGTTGTCATCAATTGCCGAAACCAAACCTCGGGGCCTAGATGCTTTCAACAACACTTGTTACAACAGTTCATAAGTAGCTCTCATACATCGGAGTAAGAAATAATTTTATTACAAAACTAAAATAAAGATTAGCGGAAGCAACATAATTTCTGAAACCATTTAAAATCAAATACTGCCAGTACATAGTCACATCCTGCAAAAGCATACCAGAAGAGATACTACAGAGACC